>OZ038465.1:11370666-12570666 GCA_964036295.1 Plumapathes pennacea | reverse complement strand
CAGTTTTCTTTTATACGTTTTGATTGAAAGCTTTGCCCAAGTTATCTAAGACAGCTTGTTCCTCTCTTTTTTTTTTTTTTGTTTTTGTTCCTGGTTAAACTTAATTAATCGCCGTAAAAAAAATTGGAAGCGGAGCAAGAGTTGCCCTTCATCGGAGCAAGAGTTGCTCTGGGCTAGTTCTCGAAACATCAGCTTCCGATTCTTACGGCGTCTAGGTCTCACACATCGACCCTTAGTGGATTCATTATACACGTCCTTCTCTACGCCGACGCAGTCAAAATTTAATTACCTTTACTGCTAGTTTTCCATTGTTCATGAGCTTACCCTGTTTTTCAAACGCGTTACTTCTGCATCTGGAGAGTCCCACATGTCGTCAGGAAAACCCAGATCAACCTTGACTCCTTTGTTTTTTAGCCCTTTCAGAGTTTTAAAGGTAACACTCTCAACTAAAAGAGAGAAGGACGAGAAAAACGTCAATTAAAACACAAGCGCACTGACTATCTGGATTGATTGTCTGGATGATTGATTAACTAACCGCTTTGTTAACTGACTGATTGACTGCTCGACTGACTGGCTGCTGACTAATGGTTTGGCTGGCTGGCTGATTGACTGACTGACTGACTAACTGGTTGACTGGCCGGTTGGCTGATTGGCTGGCAGACTGACTAGTTGATTGGCTGGCTGGCTGACTAGTTCATTGACAGGCCAACTGGCTGGCTGACGGACTAGTTGATAGACTGGCCAATTGGCTGGCTGACTGACTAGTTGATTGACTGGCCAACTGGCTGGCTGACTGACTACTTGATTGACTAGCCAACTGGCTGGCTGACTGACTAGTTGATTGACTAGCCAACTGGCCAGCTGGCTGACTACTTGATTGACAGGCCAATTGGCTGGCTGACTGACTAGTTGATTGACTAGCCAACTGGCTGGCTGATGGACTAGTTGATTGACAGGCCAACTGGCTGGCTGACTGACTACTTGATTGACAGGCCAACTGGCTGACTGACTGGACTACTTGATTGACTGGCCAACTGGCTGGCTGATGGACTAGTTGATAGACTGGCCAATTGGCTGGCTGACTGACTAATTGATTGACTGGCCAACTGGCTAGCTGACGGACTAGTTGATAGACTGGCCAATTGGCTGGCTGACTGACTAGTTGATTGACTAGCCAACTGGCTGGCTGATGGACTAGTTGATTGACTGGCCAACTGGCTGGCTGACTGGTTGGTTGATGGACTGGCCAACAGATTGATTGGCTAATTTATATAATTGGATAACAGCTCATTTGGTTTGCTGTCAATACTAACTTGGTTAATTGACAAACAAGCCAGACCTATGTACCCCAGAGCTATGTGTAACTGACGGTCTTTCTCTTGATCTAGTACAATATTAGTAGTGATATATGGCCATAAATTATTAACTTCGTGATTAAGTTTATGCTAATTTAGCTCATCAATTTTCCAGCTAACCTTTCTCATATCTCAGTGCCAGTGGCTTGTCTTTGTGAACTTTATAATCAAGAACATTGGAACAAGCGTTCTCCAGAGCTTCAGTTAGACGAATCTCTCTGTAAAAATCAAAAGAAATGACATCACAAAGATATTACTTGCACTAGCCTGTGAACAGCTTCTCTCGGCTCATAATGGGATGCTTCCTCCCCTTTCCCCTCTCCCCGCAACCTTGCTCAAAGCCAAGGGAGCCTGTTCACAGGCTACATTTGCACCTAATAATAACACAGAGTCCACTAAAAGAACATCAGATAAACAGAACTAAGGAGACTAAAAAACAGAAGAGGAAATTGAGGTACAGTACAGATCAAGAAGAGTCAAGGACAGGAGACGAAAAGGAGCATACTGTACAGTAACAGAAGGCAGAGACTAGTAGTGGAGGTAACTTCAGGATCAAAAAAGAAAGGAAGGAGGGGGCTGGAGTAACGTATTGTTCTCGGAAATAAGTCCCCCCCCCCTCCCCCTCCCCCTCCCCCTCCAAAAAAAAGCAAAAAAAAAAAAAAAAAAAAAAAAAAAAAAAAAAAAAAAAAACTTGTGGGATGGTGGGATAGTATATATTAGGGACAATACAAAAGTTGTTTATGGGCCAGGGAGAAAGAGGGCTTACCTAATTGCCAGGTAACTAGACAGAAGGTAAAAGGTTGTGAAATGTATGAAAAACACCTGCATATGCTAAATGAACAAAAAAAAAATGTCACTTACGAAGTTTTGTAGTCAATCTTCTTTCGCTCTTTCTGGAATAACTGACCAGTGCTGAATACTTCTCTGGATTTTCCCGAACGATCCAACTCGTCCATCATTTCCCGGACCAAGTGCTTACAAACTGTGGGGATATTTGGAGTACTGAATTATTACTACGTACTATTAAAACCAAAGAAATAAAATGAAATATAAAGTATTTGGGCTGCACATTCAAGGCCTCAGGTTTATTTTTTGCTTTCTATTTGGGGTTCGACGTACTATAAACTGCCAGACATTAAGACATTTTTTATTGTACTCTCAGTCGATGAAAATATACACACCATATGCATACAAAACTGGCTAATGTGAAAATTAGGATCCACCTGATCACTACTGACAGTTAGATGAACACATATTCTGGATAAGGGAAAGTATAAATGGACTTCACGTAGTTTAAAGTCATAAATAACAATCAACAAGATCCCATACGATCTTACAAGATGGCTGCATGGGACATCTGTTAAGCACAAATATACATGCGGCCCCCACCATGGTTTAAACCTTTATAATACCTTCGATATAAGATCTGATCGCGAGAAGTAACTTAGTTTAGTAAATGGAGAGCCTCTTGCAGGAAACGAAACACTCTGTGCTTAATGTTTTCCTGGAGCCTTACCGTGACATTTTGTAGGAAGTTTTTCCTCGTCTTCATCGATTCCTCCATGAACGACGAAAATGATCCAGAAAAACAAAACAAGAAGAACTGCAGAACTCATTTCCAGAGCATGCTACTGTAGAAATCCAACTCAAGAAACGAAAAAGTCAAACTCGGGAACAAGAAGGGCCTTTGACCAGCTGTTCTCGAAGTGCAAACGGAACTAAATTTTGCGCTTCATTTCAAGTTGTTGTCATTTCCTTCTCGTTCCCAGGCTGCTTCGTTGGTCGAATAGCAGAAGAGCTGAGAACGAGAATGGGCCGCCCCAGGCTTCACTCATTGTTGGTTTCAAGATGGCCGCCGTGGTGGGATTTGTGAGGCAAACACACTGCGAGCTTTTTTGTCCTGTTAGAAGACGTAAGTGTCAAGGTGCTTACACTATTTTGAGAGGTAACCCTCTTCTGCTGCATTAAAACACAATCCATCAAACATCGTGATGTTTAAAGTTCCTTTTTTATGTTCACAGATATTCCTTTCCTGATAAATATAAATGCGAGGTTTGCAAGCAAGAAGGCAGCGGGGAGCACGAAAAACCAAGGGAAAAGCACTGCAGGAAAACGGCTGGGAACCAAGAGAAGTGAAGGTACGGTACATGGAGGTTTTGAGATCATAATTCATTAAAGTTGTGTTGTTGCTTTAATAGTTTTGCCACACTTTTCGATTGGTCCAAATATGTCAAGAATCAAAAGAAAACTTCAATATTGCGATCATTGCGCGAGCGATTAAGTTGTGATGTAATTTTTCACACTACTTATTGCCTGGGTGGGCTACTCCCATATTCCCATATACAGTATAACCCACATACTGTATGTGCCGCCCTAAAAGGGTATATAGAGCGATAATCATGCTGACATCCCCTATTGTGTTATTAATGTGCCAACCAGAGATCTGTTGGCTGTTAAAACAAAGAGTTCTTTTGTTTCACAGTTGGCAAAATTACAATTGTTTCAAGCATTTTGACCCCTCCAGGGCTAATTGGTCTCCTCTTCAAAGAGAAACCACACTACACTTCTTTTTGGCTGCTGGTTTCTTTCACTGGTTCCCTTCCAATATTTCATTTTCTGAGTGGACAGAAACATTATGACAGAAACAGTTTCATAGAAATTGTGTTTCATGATTGACAGAAACAGTTTCACATATCAGGTTTGACACAATATTGTGTAAAACAGGTGAGCGGGTAATCCCTGGTACTGTCCTTGTCAGACAAAGAGGTTTCAAGTTCCACCCTGGAAAGAATGTGAGTAACAAACTGCCTTGAGTGCAGGAGACTAACTTTATGGAACCAAAATAGTGATAGTGAAAGTGTATTACATACATTCTTCATTATGAGCTCCAGCACCCGACTAGATTGCAAGCAGTCCCTTGCTTTCTCTCCAAGATTGTGTAGTAAACACCCAAGTCAGGGCATGAAGAGAATGGGGAGAGACAGGAAATGGACATTTCATGCATCCCATTCTCCATGTGCCCTTATACCGAACTTGTGGGGTATATCTAAACTGACGATCTGTTACACTTCTCTACTCATATTGCAATGTGTTTTTCAAGTTTAAAATCTTAAGTCTCTCAAGTCTCGTATTATCTTGTGATCACCATGTGATCATCCCACAAAGTAAGCAAAACAAACTAAGGGGGAAGGGTTGTGTTTTTTTCATGTCGGAACCAAATTCAGCCTTGAATTTTTTAAACATTTCCAGATGTAAACAAAAACCTTCTAATGTCCAGTGGAGTTTCTTTTTGCATGAATTATTGTTAGGAACATGGCAGTTCCCTCTTTCTCACATATAATGTAAGATCCTGTCTCACTTAATTTTGGACCCCCAGGTTGGTGTTGGAAGGGACCACACCCTATTTGCATTGGCAGAAGGCACTGTGAAGTTTACCAGGGAACTCCTAGAACCATACCCCTGGAGTCTGGGCCGCAAAGATCTCATCCACGAGCGGAAATTTGTGCATGTCAGGGACAAGGGCATGAAAACACCAGAACTTTTTCTTGTCCAAGAGTCACCCAAATAGCTGCAGGATTTTCATTCCCATGGAATGCGAGGCACAGTGTTCTACATGTAACTTATGCATTGATCAATTCCACCCCATCCTCCCCTCCCCCAACCCCAGGAATTTGTCAGATGGGCAGGTGGCAGCTGTGATGACAGCTGGAACTGATTGGTGATTTGGTGGCTTTTCTGATTGGTCAATGAGAGGCAAGATTACAAGTACATAAGGACTATGGGGACATTTTTTCATTGCTTTTTTGCTTTAATCCTAGTTAAATTAATCAGGAAGACGTACTATGAAAGGAGATGTACCTTTTTTTAAAATCTTGTATTCATTTGTAACTCAACAGCGACCAAGACAAGAGCTCTTAACTAATGAAAAGTCTAACATTTTGAAGCATTTATCACAAAACTTCATTTATTGTAAGCAAAATTACGAGGTGGAACTAGGTAAAATTTGTACACAAAATTAAATGTGGATTGCCACGAAATTGAAGTTAAAAATACGTTTTGGTTCAGTTTTGAATTCAATACTGCAGGGGTCTTACAGAAGCAGAGAAAAAAGTCATGAGTGAATGAGCAAGCATTCGAACGCTGTGGACATTTATACAGTTTAACAAAACAAAAATGCTAATGAACCACTTACACACTCATGCGCAGATTTTGAGGTTCTTTTATTGGCCCAGTTTGCACTAAAACGAGTTATTGTGTGTGGCCGAATTTATACTAGGAACGAATTAGCCGTCTCAGACGCTAGATATAAATCCTGACGAATTTTGATGCACAATCCGTCTGCACTTCTATAAAAATACAACAAAGCAAGGGTTTTTTTGGGATTTTATATTTTCGATAACGGCTGGCCAAAGGAATTGCATTGTCATTTCATAGTTGCTCTAAAAATCGCCCCTCGATTGAAACGTCGCACAGTCGCGAGTTGCTGAGTCAGCAAAGTTCAAAGGTATAAAAAGGGGAACGTTTTACTAGCAGATATGTATGGCTCACTATTTCGCCCCCAGAACTGTGGGTTTTTTTAAACTGTGTTTTGTTTTCGTTGAAACCTGGGCGGAACCTCCCCAAATAAAAATTCTTCAAGTGCCGGACTTGCAATTCTGTTTGGCCAAAGAAAAGAGGCCTTTGAGGCACTCAGACAATATGTCTAGTTTTATCCAGCGATTGCACCATGTCAGCTCAAATTTTGCTCTTAATTTTTGTATCACTTGTATTCTTTCCCTCGGTCCAATATTCGAACAAGGCAGATGCATGTTTATTATGTTAGCGTATGAAAGATAATCCGTTTACAACTTTTGTGTCCGTTGTCCTATAATTGCTTTGTTTTTTTAACATTGCCAGTTAGGCTTCATCATACTGGTAAGATAACCATTAAACAGACAAAAAAAATGGCACCAAAAGAATCTTGAAAGTAATAAAAGTTAGCGGTTTGTGGTAGAGTTCCACTCAAGTCTTTCAAAATGAAATTGGCTCTCTCGCACCAACCATATCACATATGTCCAGTTTGTTTTATCGTATACAAAGTATTTTTATCATCATCTCTACGCGCGTTGTTGTACAAATGAATAGTTAATCCACGGCAAAGAAGCACTTCATCTCCCGGAAACAAAAGATTTTGGAATTAAACAGAGTTTCCATTCATTAGTGGGCACAATCAATTGCTGTTTTTCGTTATTATGCCCCACGTGTTTTACTAGGAACAACACCCACAAAAACAACCCGAAAAGCTGTTGTTGCTGCTGTTTACAGTATGTTTGCCCGTTGCCCAAACAACGTGCAGTAATGTCTCGCAGCTGGTCTTCCAGCCCATATAAACACAATTCGCAAGAACTGAATCCATTTTGGAGGTCAAATCGACGTTTATTGTGTGACATGCAGGTTGTTAAAGTCGAACTGTAACGGCTTGGCTGCACATCCTTCGGTCGATAGCTTCTTTAACCCTTTTACTCCCAAGCTCAAAGTACAGATTCTCCTAACCTTTCAACAAGAAAATATATTAGTGGTGTAGTGAGAATTAACAGCTAAATCAACTTTCATCTGAGCAAACTATCAGGTGGCAAATCCTTCATACTGTATGATATATCTCTGGTGAAAGACCGAAGGAGAATATTGAAGTTGATCACTCTTGGGAGTGAAATGGTTAAAAATCACTGCAGTCATAAGTGCATCTAACTCTTTATCGTAAAACCAAAAACTAAGATGCAACATCGTAGAACTTTTTCTAGCAGCGCCAAATGCATAGGGACAACCATCCATTAACTCTGCACTTTGCACTTGATAAGAGATTACAAAATCCGGCGTAACCATCACTTCATTACTCACTCGGCAACAGGTAGCAGCAGGCATTCCCACCCACCCTCCCCTCCCCTCCACACAAACTAAAAGAAACCTAACTTCATTACCCTTTGGAATAGTATTTGAAACAGGCAGTAGACTGTCAGAAGAAAGGGAGGAGGATTTCTAATCGTCCCAATATACTTGACTACATTTTACTGTCTGCGGCACTTTTCGTTCTTCAGTAGTGGCCGGGTTGAAATATCTCATTACAAACCCTCCCCTTCGTCCATACCCCCACTCCCTCCCCTCACCAACTTTACCTCTCCCCCGGGGGAAGGGTTTACTCCTCATAATTTTGGGTGGGAATGTGCCGTCCGGTTCTAAACCCTTTCTCTATATTTCAGATCAAACTGTACGATTTTTCGATCCTATTTCAAACCTGTGTACAATGTTTTCCATTTCCAGACGTGAAACCCCAAATTTTAGTCCTTTTCAGGATTGTACCTAATAATTTGCACCCTTTTCAGACTAAAAACCAACATAGGCAAAATCTACTACCCTGTTCCAGACTAAAGAGACAAAATGATCGATACCTTACTTCAGACCAAAATGCTTGAAAACGGGGGCACTTGTCTGACTTTAGACGAAGGAATGCACGGTGAGCTTTCTGTTATATTGAATCGAGCTGTCATGATTACAAAGCGGGGCTTTTAAGTCTTAAATGTGACCAGGGCTAACTTTGTACGGTTGCTTTCATTATCTCTCAATGTATATATGCTATTCATTTGCGCGTTCAGTTCTCGCAGATAAACAAACAAATAGTGCTTACGGACTCTTTGAACTATGCGGCACTTAGTTCAATGACACACCCGACTCATTGAATGTATTTGTTTGCAATATTACAATTAAAGTTTGTAAGTTTTATCCGTTAACACACGTCTAACAGTCTACACACCAACTCAAAGATTTCCAACTGAAAAATATTTTTTTAGGAAGATCATCTTTCTTTGCAGTTCAAGAATCCTAAGATCTACAGCTCGAGAACTATCACTGCAATCATATTTATTGTAGTTCTTTTGAAATTAATTCTTCTGTTCCGCAACATGATGTAGTCTAGCGGCTCTTGCACTTCCGCTATTGTTCTAAAAGATTCCTGTGCATAAGTGCATTGTCCTGGCAAACAAGGGCCAGGGACAAGGGCAGACCACAAGGGAGGCAGTGGGAAATTTTCCCACGGTCTGACAATGCGCATCAAGGAGTATCATACCAACAGCTGTTACATAATACATGATCCACGCGCTCTGCACAAGTGCAACGTGCGGTCGTGTGTCGAGTACGCGATCTACATGCGACATGGAAGCCTTGAGGAGCACATCACACGAGACACGGCTTAGAAAGGTATTTAAGTTTATGAGGCCAGGGATCATCGAGGAACTAAGTTTTCCACGTATCAATGGGTTTAACCAGAAGTTTTTTTTCAGTGGCCAATGTTTCGTTAATTTCGTATTTCACTGCCACCCTGGGCCTGGTTATTCGATGATCGATTATTAAGCTAATCCAGGGCTATCAAATTCTTGGTCAAAAAAAGCAACAACAATTGCTCAGTATTACTTTAAAATCTTTCCTTTGAGTGTTTTTTTTTAGGTTTCACCTGACAGTTGGAAGTGAAGTATTAAATGTATTCGATCATTGAGAGCAGTTCATTTGAGTGGTCACACCCCCTAATTTCATTTGACAGTTCAAGAGCTAAAAGTGAACGCTGCTGTTAGAATGTTGACATTGAGAGCCTTCAGTTCAGTGAGCGGTCACACCTTCGAATTTGACGCAACTTCTAATTCTTGAACTGCCAAATAAAATATAAAGGTGTGCCCACTCAAATAAAAGCTCTCAACAGTCACATTCTTTTTCAATGCTTCCTTCCAACTCCCACTGTCAAATACAATAACCCAACCCAAATGAAAGTTCTCAACCCAGCGGTACCCACATTGATTTTGGGTGACTTCATACTATTCATGCCATTTCTAAGTCAGAGAAACATGGCAATAAAGAATTTTGTTTGTAAATTCGTTTCTTTACAAACATGAATAAAACTGATAGATCTACCCTAATTACTTTTTAGTGAAAAGAGAACACGCTCTATTGTATTACTTCTTCTGGAGTACTCCGAAAACAAAGGGACAAAAAGAACTGGAGTGACGCTGTTTTGCATCGTGTTGTCCGTGTAAAGTATCTTAAAAACGCTCGAAAGCAAATTTGAATGGCGCAATACTGAATCGAGAGAACTCAGCTGCTTCAAAATGGCCCATGTGAATGATGAATGAATCCCACTAAATACACGTAATTCTCCACTGACTGAAGTTTAGATTTGCATTACCGGGCTAATGTTCTGAGTCTCAGTTTAGTTAAAAAAAAAAAAAAAAGAAAAAAGAAAGAAAGAAAACATCAAGATCCAGATTGGCATTTTACTTCTCATTGAACTGACGATACCGGTCCGGTATGGTTCCACAAAAGGAAATAAACCGTCTCCAGGACATGCCTCCAATTGTATCGCCTAAGTATTTAATCACGTGACTACAGTCTGCTTGTTACGTCATTAGTTCCCAGAACTTCAGATATGTAGACAAAAGTAACTATTGATCCTCATCTTATTTATCTCCTACAGCTTTCCAAACTAGTGATTGAAAAACGGCGTCGTGAAAGAATCAACTCTAACTTAAACGAGCTGAAACACCTGTTGATTGACGCGAGGAGCCTGGACGTAAGTAATCACATGACGTCACAGTCGTGACGCCACCTCACCCCCAGACCCCGCTGCTCTGTCCAGATCTCCAGTTCTCAAACTCGTTCATTATTCACTCGCGCACACGACCTTTGGCCAGAAAAGGAGGACTGGCACAGTCTAACACGCAAAAAATAATTCTTACATCTGCCGAGTTTACGAAATGAGACCAGACGTCTATAAGCTTACAGCGGTGAGGTTTCTCACAAATAAGGTATCGCAAAAATACGTTGTTGACGTCATCGTTACAGTCTAGTAAGGAAAGGTAAAATCTACAAGCCCCGCTTATCGTGTGCACAACTTGCTCAAACTCGACTATCGAGTCTCACGTTTCGAGTTTTTTTACTACGTGTTGTGGTTTCATAAGCACTGCACGAACTACGCAGGATTGAAAACCTACTTTACTGTGGTGCCCGTTCACAACACTTTGATTATTGTCTAAACGGCGGGCTACAGGAATACAAATACAAACTTCTGTAAATAAATATAAGTTCATTATGGCTAATTATAAATCCTTGTCTCGTTCGCAGGAGCTGCAATCGTCGAGGAT
The DNA here is from genome assembly GCA_964036295.1 of Plumapathes pennacea. Classification (NCBI taxonomy): domain Eukaryota; kingdom Metazoa; phylum Cnidaria; class Anthozoa; order Antipatharia; family Myriopathidae; genus Plumapathes; species Plumapathes pennacea. Next base: position 12,560,150 of record OZ038465.1, on the reverse strand, counting down.
GGAAAAAGCAGAGGTTCTGGAGATGGCCGTAAAGCACTTGAAAGAAATTCGTCACAGACGCCGACAAATGAACAGCGGTTAGTATGGAAAATGTTGTCTTTCATCCGCAGTTCGCGAGGCTTAGATATTTCTTTGCGCGCCACCTGATGCTGACAAAACTTGGCAGGCAGATTAGAGGACTGCCTCAATCTTTAGTCATATTAATACAATTATGCAGAAACAAAACCAAGCTCAGCAGAGACATTTCCATGACAGACACTCGTTTATACGGCAATAAAATGTACCGTTGCTGTGTGTATTAGTGGCTTAATGAAACTACGAAATTTTGCTGAGCAATATTGATCTAAACGAGCTGCTATCCCGTTGTGCCAGATGATATCAATAGGACATTGAAATCTTGGGCTCACTTTAGGCAAAATTTTTCTCGTTTTTAGAAAACATCGCAAAACCGCAAACCACGCAGCAGCAGCCAGCGGCTTCAGCCTACAGCACAAGCGCCGCCGCCGAAGTTATCCATCACCTCATGAGGCCGACAATAGAAATGCAGGGGCAGACGAGAAGACGCATACTCGCACGCTGTGCGAGAACAATGCAGGTGCAGACAAGCCTAATAGAACACGATGCAAACTTGAGAACTGGTCAAGCGACACTACAGTTCCAAACACACAAACACAGAAAACCTGCAACCTCAGAGGTATTCGGCAACGAAGGGACTCAAAGACTCCCCTTTCGTCACAACTCTGTTTACAACGCAAACTGCCCCAAAACAGTAATTGATGACGTCATTGACGAGGCCAATCCTCGCGCCTTCAGAGCAGATGCGCTGAACTGTTTACATGGCGCGACATCATCGGTCTGGCGTCCTTGGTGAAGAGAGCGGGTAAAGTGAAATTCTAGTCCCAGTAAAACGAATGCACAGGAGGCACAATGAGAGGATTATTGCACGAGGGTTATCACACTGAAATAAACACTCATAAAACCTTATCTGACGTCTGTATGTCTGGTCTAGGGTGTTTATCATTGAGAATTTTATTACCTTTTCAAGGACTGCTGTCTTGATTCAAGGACTTTTCAGTGCGTCATCTGAATTCAATGACTTTTCAGGACGAGCAGTCAAATTTAAGGACTTTAAGACGAACAGTATAATTCAAGGACTTTTCAAGATATAGTAACAAACCCAGTTTTACATTTTGGGAACTCGCAAGAGCAAAGAAGACGGCTTCTTCTAAGCTTGGTAGAAACTACTTAAACACATTCGTCGGCAAGTGTCGTTTGCACATGAAAAGCTTTAAATGTTGACATTAGTTTTGTTAAATTTCGCAATGCAAACGGGGCCCATACCGCCGACTCGAAAATAAAGCGATTACATTTCGCTTGTTTCCGCGGTGCCAACCATAACTGGCGTAGTTTAAAACTGTTGCTATGATTCCGCCTGGCTTAGAAACATAGTACATAGTACACCGCTATTCCAACACATGCATTCAAACTACTAATACGGGAAAATGTAAACTCTAAATAAATAGTACTGAAGTGCCAACTTCAAGCACATAAGGGTTTCTACAATACACATGGCATACAAAAGCATGTTATAACCTGTGTTAACATCTCGTGGTTTTATGTAAGGCTTTTTAATGTCTCTATGCGCTCCCTGTACAAGTTGTGGTATTCTTTTGCCAGGAAATAAAAGGGTGCCTCCATATTTTCGTGATCTTTCTGAAAAACACAAAGAAATTGGGGCTAAAACTCAAGAAGTGAATCGGTCTGCATCAAGCCCTGGCCAAACTGAGTCCCAAGTCGAGCCAACTCAAGCCACGTTTTCGACTTGGCCGTTCGACTTGTATATTGTTTGGCCACCCACTTGGCTCGAGCTTGATCAAGCTCAAATTTTCAGCCAAGTAGACCAGAATTTTTCATCGTTTGACCACACGATTAGCGGTAATCGTCTGATTGCTTTGATTTTGCGCTTGCTGCGCTTTTTGCGCTTTTCAGGTTCTCCTAGAACTTGACTACATGCATTACTGTACTACATAGCCTGCGTGCAGACGCTCTGTATCCCCGCTAAAGTCCCTTCCCCGACTTTAGCGGGGATACAGAACGTCTGCACGCAGACTAGGTTACACGTTCCAAGGAGAAACTCTCTTTTGGTACTTGCACAGCCAAAATTGGACAAGTAAGAAATAACTATTGTACGTACTATATCACAATAACTATTACATTTTTTTTTACTCATTGCTCGCAAGTAACAAATAATTGGCACAAGTCAAATTTTGGCATGGGAAACAAAACAAATTGCAGAAGACAAAGGGCGCACGCAAATTGTACAATTGACCTGATATTAGGGGCGCGGTCATACCCTCGCGTGCGACTTCAAATGCTAATCTTTTTAAGGAGGTTGACAGGATTTGAACGACATTTGACGATACGACGAATGTGGAAGATAAATTAAGACAGTCTGTGGTTCTTCTTTGTAAGAGACGGCGATGAACGCAATAGAACCTCGGCAAAAACGCGAAAAATTAAACAACCTTAGAATGGACAATATAACAAAGACATATAAGGGATTTGATTCCTCTTGCTGCCGTCGCCGTCCTAGTTGGTTTAGTTATAGCTCTCTAAGGTTTAGCACGGCCATTTTAAAGATTAATGAGAGTGTAGTTTTTACTTACAGCTGAGCACTCGAAGTATTCCACGTTCTTTGTGTTGGCAAAGTCTCGGCCTTGTTTGGTGGAAACCACTCTTCGCTGTTTCAGATCAGTTTTGGTTCCAACGAGGGCGCCTTGAAAACGATACGAGAAATTAATTAATACGCTGTCAACCAACAATCAACCAAAAGCCAAACTAATTTTGGAGAAGAAACCGATAAGCAGTGCGAGAAAACGCAATCGTCGCTTGCTTGCGCGAGAACATCGCAATTGGGATTTGCTTTTGTGTCTGATAATCCAAGAATGTTGCCAAAGTTGTTTTGACCACTCAAAAAGCGCAGTTAATGCTCTGACAATAAGTGCAGTTTATGCAAAATACAGCATGTCCTGACCTGGAAAGGACTGGCCTGGTTTCTGTGCACGGCACCTCTCCACCCACTTGCTACAAGCGTTGAACGACTGCTCACTCGTGACGTCATAGGCGACTATGAAGAGATTCGGTTGGCTCCACTGAAACAAAGCAGACAAAAAATTCATGACGTCACACAGCATTTTGGAGGCAGACAAAAGCTGGCTAAAGTGTCCAATTCTAACTTAATACAGTCAAACCAGTATTAAACAGTCCTGTATTAAGCAGACACCCTGTATTGAGCGAACAGTTGTCCAAGTCCTGAAAATTTACTCCCCAGTATAAAGATACTGTAAATTCTAACTGTATTAGGCTGACACCCTGTATTAAGCAGCATTTCACAATTCCCCAAGGGAATTAATACAGATTTGACTGTATCCTATTTTGGACAAATGCTCAACGGAAGTTTGCTGAAAATCAGACTAATATGATGGGTGACTAAACAGATTCCTATGTTGACCCAACCGGCATGAAAAACCCCATGAAAACCCCATGAAAAACCTCATGAAAACCCAATGAAAAATCCCATTAAAATGTCACAAAAACAAAATATTATTTCAAACAAATCAAACCAAAGTTTCCTGGTCATTGTCAGGATCATGTGTGAACAAGTTAACTAATGCATTAAAAATTCTGCCACATAGCAGATCAGAACTCACATACTGCTGATCCAGATCAGAAAACAGCTCCTTTCCAGCTGAATCATTGATGTAAAGTTCCTGGAAGGTAAACAATTTTCTATAAACTAAGAAAGTAATCAAACATCTGTGCATATATAGATTAAATGACAGACAAGAAGGCTGCAGCCTGGCGTGTGTGTGGAGAGAGAGCCAGAGAGAGAGAGAGAGAGAGGGGGGGGAGGGGTATTCCTCAGACTTCTAGGTAGTTGTGTGCTGTGCGGTTCTCAAAACCCTGATGCAAATAATATTTCAGACCAAAATTTCTTTTTTTTTTTCAGTCTTTTTCATGAGTGCCTCCCAAATTCGGAGCCCATATATTTGTCATCTTATATCCAAAATGACCTTCTATCCCAGGTCAAAATAAGAAACCAAACAATAATACCCCATTCCAAACAAGAAATCACAAAACATATACCCTATTTCAAACTAAAATGTTCAAAATGATACCCTTTGGGGTACTTGGCTTAAAAATAAATGGCTTTTATCATATTCATTGGATTTGGTTCATCATCTATGAGACTGATATTTGATACTTACGACACTATCTGATGTTTCTGGAATGTTAACTGATTTCACACAAATTTCAGAGCCAACAGTCTGTTAAAAAAAAAAAAAAAAAAAAAACAGAGAAAGAGAAAAAATGAGAGAAAAATTTTCCTTGCACTAGCTGTGTCAGAACGAAAAGAAAAATCAAAGAGGTGACACTGTACATCTAACCTCATGCTGTCTTACCATAGTGTAGTTCTTTGGGAAGTGAGTGCCATCACTGTGAAAAACTTGAGCCAGTGCACTCTTGCCCACACCAGGATCACCTGATTACACAACAAACAAACAAACAAACAAACAAACACATTTTACAAACAGTAACATATATTACACACAAGGTGTCACTTTGCAAAGGCTGCTCTTCACTAGGCATAAGTACATATAAGCACCCTATGGTGAGCAGTAATTTTGCGTATTTCAGCACCAGCTTATATAGTTACATTGTTACTGTTTATTAATCATGTTTTACCAACCCTGGCTTATAGTATATGTCACTTGTGAAAACCAGCCTTATGACAATAAAGTAAGCTACAGTAAAAAGAGACTATCATTATTTTGTTTCTATGATTATAAGATATTTAAATGTAGAACAAAAATCAAAGTTGTTCAGGACAGACTTTTACTATATTAACCCTGATGAAGCAGTCTGTCAGGATATCAAGTCAGGAACCCTAACTTGGTGAAAGCCCTGAACAGCACATAAGAAATTCTAGAGTCGTAATATACAGTGTGTAATGTTGAATTAGTCGCTCGAAGCTGACGTTAAAATATAAAAGATTCCATAAAACCAGCTGCCATGTTACAAATTGAAAACGAAATATTATATTTCGTGCAAACACAAGAGTGGTGAAGGAACTTCTTCCAATGAATATTACACAACTGATGGCTTTCCATGACTGTGAGTATTAAAAAATTAACGTAGACTAATAATCCAACTTTTGGCTGAGACCTATATTTTGTAAATTAGAGTTACAATGTCGAAAACGTCGATTTTATCGCTCCCTACTTCCTACTGACGCACATTTGTCTTTAATTAACAAGCCCATATTCTCCTACTGAAGTGGAACAAGACAAGAACGACATACCGGCTAAAATCAACTTCGCACGAAGAACCACCATCTTGACGGCTCGGCTCGTAACTACAAAACACAATCAGTTGTCCAGCGGACTCTGTTACCACGACAACAAGCTCGGGAACAAGTCATCGAAGGCTGCAAAAATGCGGTCGTCTGACATGCTTTTTTGGCGTCAGTTTTCAGAAAATTTTCATCGCTAACCTCTGGTGATTGGATCATTCTGTAGTGTTCTTCAAAGAGATAATGGCGAGCATTTATCTGCCGCCGATTGCTCGAAAGAAGAAAGTCAGTGGCTGGCCGAGGTGAGTGATTATTACATACCCCCCATCGCAAATTCACTTCTAACAACTCCCTGGCTCAGTTCATTAATTATTGAGCTCATCAAGTGTAAAGTAAGAATTGTTAAGCTTTTCATTTTTGCAAGTTCGGTGTTCTACTCTTGAGTATACAAGACGAAGAAATTCTCTGCATTTTTCTGAGTCGTCCTATAATTAAATTTGTGCGTGTTTTGGCAACGGAACTGTTTGAATTGATGATTACAGCTGTTCCAGCATATCAGAATTTCTCCAAAATATCGAAGCTGAAATTGTGTTGTTTTGTCTGGTCCAGCAACCAGACAACCAGTTTATTTGCTTTAAGTTTTTCGAAAGCGTTATTGGGTTTTGTATTAATCTTTTGTTTAAACAAGGAAATATCGATAGCGGTTATATATGCTTCGACATTATTTTGCACGACGAAAGATTCTACTGCAGTTCTTCTCCTATTCAGGCAGCAACATACAGAATTCATAGATAAATTCTCAATACTGCGATTTTCTTGCAGAGATATCGATTTCGCAACTACCGTCCCAGGGGGCTATTTAAAAATTGACCCAGCAGAAAGGGCAAGGAGATGAGACAGAATTTGGGTGGGTGGGGGCTGACTGAGCTAGACTGCAAATAATCTTCAATTTTCATTTACAGGAATGATACTTCAAGAGTATTTGCTGACTTTGACGATGACAGCCCTTCCTCTAGAACAAGCTACAATTCACACTTTGTGCGACACAATGTCCCCCCAACACCCCAGAGGGCCCTTTCAGCTGGACGCAAAAACAAGCCTCAGCCGATGGCAGTTTCATTCTTGCGTCAAAACCCCAGATTTGTGTGTGAGCCAATCTGCCATGTAGAGACTGCTGTCAATAATCAGGAAATCTCTCATCCCTGGTGGCCAAATGAATTGCTGGAACGACAAGTGAAAAAACCCCTTCATAGCATGGACTCCACCTCCCGTGCTGACTACACTCAACATACCAACTTACAGCAGAAGGGAACACGTTTTAGTTGCAACCCAAACAAATCCAAAGCAGCTACAGGTATTATACCAGAGTGTGGCAGTGGGCAACTGGCTGATTCTCCCCATCATAGGAAACCAGAAAAGATCTCATATGAACATCAGTATAACTCAAGACTCGATCCAAATGAACCAATGAGAGGCAGACGTCATGGCTGTTTCATTTGGAAACCAGTGGTGAAAAATGGCAGGAAGCACAGTACACAGAAGGCATGGCAGAGCATGTCTCTTACAGCAGAAACCACTTTTGAGGGAAATGATACCGAGTGGCAACAGTTTGTGCCAGAGACTGATCAACCACAGTTGAGTAGTGGACTCGGAGCCACTCAACTGGAAATACCTCCCACAGAAGTTGCAGATCAAGTTATGAATGGTCAAGAAGCCAGTAGCATGCCACAGTTAAAAGCTGACACCCAGGAAAAGCTGGATGTGAACAGTGTTTTGAAAGATAAAGTGCTCTCCCCGCCACCCCATGTTGTGTAGATCAGGAAGACAATATTTCAGATCTTAGATTGTTTGTTTTAGTTTGCTATCTGTAGACAGTGATAAAAATAATGTATAACTTAGCTCATGTAAGGTTGCCGTATTTCCCACTAGGCCAGATTTATATTCACTACATAATTTCAATTTTTACTTATAGTTTTGCACTGAATGTTGTACATATAGAACTATAGAATTGATGTCAGTGAACATTTCTGTTTCCTCTGGTTAATGCTGTAACCTAAGCACAGTGGATTGTGTCTTTTCTGTATAAATTGGGTTTCATTAATTTAAGATTCTCACTTTGGAACTCAGTAATTTAAAATTATTTTAAATGGTACCAGGTTTTGTTTATATTACTCTACCATAGAAGTTTTCATACAAATGACTAACAAAATACCCCTATGATAGCCCACTGCAAAAGTTTTTTTTTTTTTTTTTCAAAGAGAATGCTGCTTTTACCTCAGTGTCTGGGAATCACCTGACTGCAAAAGACGAATGTATCATTACTTATTTTTGCAATATTATTTTCATTTTGTTCATATGCCATTTTATGTTGTACTGGAATGCACTATTGTCTGCTTCCGATGAATGAGTGGGTCTTACACTGTGTGTAAAACACTCAATTTTGGTTTAGAGCATATCACTGTTATTGCTACTATTAAGTCCAAGACTTGTAAAAAATTCTTAGTCGTGATAGTTGAGGAAATTCATGGAATGACACAATAAAGTGGATCACTTTCAAAATGCTCTAGCTTCTGTAGTGTGTAAAATATTATTACTACAATCCCGGACAAAATGTGTTGACACATGCTTTAAATGTCGTGTTTTTGTCAAAACTACCATGCTGTGAGTCACCAGTTCCAAAGAAAATTGCTTTTAATCACCCCCCTCCCCGTATCAATGTTGTAGCTTGAATTTGGAAGAGTTCCGGTAAGACTTTGACGGAAAATCGTTGCTAAATAATTAATTTATCAACATTGAATGGGGGGAGGGGAGAATGTGTCAACACTTTTGTCCAAGATTGTAGCCCATTAATTTCAAAGATGCCTGTTTTTGAAACAAGGTGTAGTGCAAAACTTTCCTTACAAAAATTAGTTACTCGAATGTTCCATGCCAATCAAGCTAAATTTTCATCATAAAGAACCTCATCTTGAGATAGATTGGGCAACAAGTACAGTATCTTGGTAATGGCCTACTCACACTACCCTGTTCAAATGAAAATGCACCCACCTATAATTATTGCAGCCTCAAAATGAGAAACCTTGCAGATTGCTGGCCAAGAGGAAATGCAAGGCACTGTAACTTGACTTATCTATTGAATTGCCATAATATTAATTGGAAACATTACAAAATAATATTGTATGATGTGTATAATGTCTTCCATTAATTATGGCACTTCAAGACTGCAAATCCATGTTTAAATTAAATTTCCAAAAATGATAATCTATTATTGACTTTTAGATGACTTTATAATAAGGTAGAAGGGTTAGTGATGTACTTTATCAGTCTCTTTGTCTGAGAGTTTATTTGATTTTATACTCCCACCTGAGAAATATCATGGACAGAGCAGAAATGAAGAATTAAAAAATGGACTATCCACTCACACTGAATTGACTACATGCCAAGAAATTTAAGACTCCTTTTTCTCTTCACTGACAACTGCCACGCGCCATTTCCTCATGGACACTTTTTCACCAAAAATATAAACACCAGCAACAAGGGCGTAGGCGACGCCAAAAAAGCAGGTGACGGCGGGGACACTCATGTTCCGAAGAAAAGGATACACCCAGTGATCAGCCACGGACGCAATCCAGAAAACCCACGCGGTATAGAGTCCACAAAACCCCAAGATTGCCTTAAGTCCGGCGCTTCGACTCGGGTACTCGTGTTTTAAGAGCACCAGTTCCAACAACACCGATACACCAGGAAATGTATGTGCGTAATGGTTGAACCAAATCGGTATCAATTCAGCTTCCTCTTTGGTCCGACAGGAATGAGGGTCGGCGAAATAAAGGCCCCAGAAAAGCAGCGTGACTACCACTCCCAAAGGGAACGCGAAGCAAGCGAAGAATCTGTCGCAGAGAAACCAGAACACTTCGTTTTTGCGCTTCCGTGTGACGGTGTGAAGATCCACCACGGCCGAAGCGTTGTAGTAAATCAGTTGGATCAGCATGTTGAGGAAGGTAAGGTACTTGAATCGCCCTCCATAGATGTTATAGGACTCGAGTTCTATCGCAGTTAGGTTGTAAGCAACACCAACAAGATGTACGACGAAGCAGAGGTAGTGGAACACAAATGTCGCAATTGCTTCCTGATCCACCGCCATGTTGTCTTCACTCATGCGCGTTGCCGCTGACTATCGAAATGGCGGCTTGGGTCCAACCTCGTCCCCAGGGCCGTCCGCGCCCTGGGGACGAAGTTGGGCGTGGAACATTGAAGTTTTTCTATTGTTTTTGACCTCGGGTTTCACAGTCCTTTGAATTCTTGGAAGAAACACGAACCGGGCAAAGCACTGGCATGTGTAATGTAATGTGCAACAAGACGCAGGGTTGATTTCTTACAAACTCAAACTGTTATTCAGCCAAGAAAGCCGCGGCATTTGATATCGGTTGTGGACGAGGCTTAAAGTTAATGGAAAAGTCTTCGCAATTAATTCCACTTGATTCCAATCTCGATGTACAGTCTACTCCCAAGACGGACACCTCTAAACCGGACAGGGCTTAGTGTTCCCGGTCGGCCAAATTTCACTTATTTGTCACATCTAAGAAAGCTCTACATAAGCCGGGCACCTTTATAAGACCGAGACCAAGGTTATGGGAGAAATGTCAGCCGTCTCCTTCCCACGAGTCCGAGGGGGCGACTGGCATTTCAGGCTTGTTCCGAGGGTGTCCGTGACCATAGTTTTGTTTGAATATGTCTTGAAAACTTTCATGCTGGCTTTCAAGCAGCTCCCAATGCATCTCTATTCAAGTAAGCTCCAAACTTATCCATATAATTTTACCGGTTAAAATCGTTATTTCTATTTTGGAATAGACCAATCGAACACACCCTTAGAGAGTTCACTGTATCTGTCTGGTGTGGGCGACATCACCACTCATAGTTACACACACACACACACACACACACACTTGATTCACAAACACCATATATCTCAACGAACGGGTATTATCAGTTTACTTCGCTCTCACACAAGTATAATTTATTTATTATATTACATTTGTCACATGGTACAAATAAAACAGAACAGAATTTTCACCATATTTTGAGCATTTTGTACAGGTCTCCTAATTTTCATCAAAATTTAAACATCTAGTATATGGAATCTTCAAATAAATTCGCAACTATTAAATAACGCTGATAAAAACTGTTCATCTGACAAAAACCAACATTGGAAATTCCAAGAATGTTAAATAAATTAGTTTCGATCACTCATGGGAAATCGATGGAATAAGTTAGAGGTTCACTAATTTCAACCGAACATTTCTAAATCTACTTTAACCCGTTCTCTTCAGGCTTTTGAGGTGCAGAGAAGCTCTCTCGTTTCCATTATGTAAAACCATATATAGTGCAGCTAGTTGATGGATACCGTAGTACGACCTCACCGCGGGCGCGCAACAAGAGCGCCCGCAATCATACCTCATTAGTTACGGTGTTACGCGTTAATATATATACTGTTACATAATGTCCTCAGACTTCTCAGATGCATTGTCCCGCAGATGCTAACTAGACAACTGTGTTCCTTTGGTCAAGCTCTTCACTGCCGAATTTCTATCAAACTGAATAAATACATCATTAACTATTACCATTAACAACAATCTAAACCACTTATTCAGGCCGTTGGGCGATTTCTAGATCAAATCAGACCCCCCGCTGTGTTAGGTACAGAAAACGGCTCAACTTCCGGCGTGCTGTAACGTTAACACCGGAATACGAATGCATGACGTCTGATGACATTTTCTTTGCCGACATCACTTTTCTCTCGGGGAGAAAGCCACTTCAAGGATACTTTTGGAGGATGAAATTTCAAGAGGCATCTTTCATTTGCAAACTTTTACTACTAGGAAGAACGATGGTACAGGTGACCATCAGTTCGTACATTCCAGGAATTGAGCAGCATTCTGGTAACTGTACTATTCAAGCCCAACACAAAAGATTTGACTATTTTCTTTTCTGCACGGTGCCTATGGCACTACAGCTTGGAACAGTTCAAAGTTAAACACTTATACTCCAGCAATGCAGTTCGCCTTGACCCTTAAGTCCTGAAGTTTAGTTGTTTTTTTTTTTTTTGAAACATGCCAAATTGAAAGAATAAAAAATAAACAATGTCATGGGAATGAATTCATTGAATTCATTGAACTTTCATGTGAATGGTCACACAGTGTTCTTACTGCAACAGAAATGCCACTCTCAGGACTCAAAGGTCAAAAGGTCAAAGTCCACGCACCGTTACAGTTTCGGATTTCTTTAGGATCCACAACAACAGACTGTACCAACAGTAAGAAGACCACAACATATGAACACCATCCTGGGCCCTTTGTACGGAGCATCAGGACGTTTCGACGATTCCTGATGTGACCAAATCACAGTTCCACGCGATTAGATTTCGTTCTGTCACGCATTCTCGGCTTCAAGTCACATTTCCCCTCTATACTTTTTCCCTGTCTTCTTCTTGCGAACTGTAAGTCGGAGCAGTCTCCTCTCCTGTCATGTAATCCTTTCCTACGTCCCTGTCCCCACCAGCCTCGCCACGAAATCTACCAATCTTCGAGAAGGCTTCCCTCTTTAAATTCCCTAACCTGTACAAAATGAAGCCTCTGCGGTTGTCACGCACTCCTGTCCTGTCCTGCAGACTGTCACGGTATACCTTTGTCACGTCTTACGATAACGTGACGTTCTAGGGCTCTCCTTATACACGTGTAAATTGACCGGATGTCGAAGCTGCCAGCGCTTCAGAACGTAGTCTTATAAAAAGCTTTCCTCTCCGCCAAGGATTCTTTAAATCTAAAGGCCTAGAGTCTCCGGGGAAGCACTTTTCCTTGGGGCCACTTACGGCTACTAAGCAAAAGTCATCGAGTCTAGTCTCGGAGATATGGGCTGCCGATTTCCCCCTCTCTGCGCATGTCTTCTCTAATTGCCACAGCACCATTTTTACGACTTCGCTGGCTGTTGTTGATGTGTTCATTTGAAGCTGAAAGAAAAATGGTAGGAGTCCAAAGAGTAAGTTCATACATATTTACACGCGTAGTCTGCGAAAGGTTTCCGATACAGGTTCTGAAAGTCCTTGTTCGTGGTGTTGGATTGAATTGAATTTACATTTGTCGGGTAATCCAACTTCTTAAATAATAAGTATTAAGCAAAAATTCACTCATTTGGTCTCGCGCTTAAAAAAGAAAAACATATTATATTTAGATAGATCTACCATCACAAACTTTACCAAGGTGCCACAATGAAGTTGCGTCCGATTACAAATTCAAGTTGAAAATCCTCCAAAATGGCGGATAATGAGAACTGAGCTCACATAGCATTATGGTTAAGAGATTCAAAGACTGGGCCTGAATTACGGTAATTTTTAAATTGGATCTAGATCTGGGTCTTGTCGGGCCTTAGGTTTTGAGAACGGTGGGTGGGTTCAGTACCGTAACAGTGGCTCCCCTGGGCAGACCTGTTTCTGCTGCAGTGTGAACCTTCAAAATGCCTTTCTGCACGTCGTGACCACCGTTAAGTTCTGAACAATTGATAGTGAATGAGTACGTGAGTACGTTAGGGTTAATTTATGCGAGAACTGTTAGATCTAAGCTGAGGAAGAGTGAACGTTAGACGAGTTAGTTGCAGCGAGTGACGAAATATAAGATGGGATAATCAGTGAAAAAAATTGAACGAGTGGATTAGGATGGATTACTGAATAGGCGACTAACAGACAGACAGACAAGAGACAAACAGAGAGAAGGAGGGGAGGAATGAATGATCTCTCCTTTTATAAGGAGTGTGTGAGTGCAGATACTAAGATTTAAGGGACAAACTTACCTTCAGCCCCGGTTCAAACACCCCTCCCCCCCTCCCCCTCCCAAATTTGGCTTCCGGTGGCGGCAATAATCAGAACAAAGCTCAAACATTTAACATTCAGAGCTGGGGATTGGGTTAGTAGTGGTCAATTTGTAATCGTCCAAACACTTTGACCATGATTGTAGGTCTGCTACAAGTCTACGTTTCCTCTGTTTGAAGATTCTGTGCTGTTGAAAATGTGAACGAGCAGCCTAGAGGAGAGGGGAGGGAGCTCCTTACCGTGCCCATTGCACATAGTCACGTGATCCAGATCGGAGTCGTGTTCTCCGGGCACATCTCCCTGTGAGAGCGCAAACACTTCTACCAGCGGTATCCCACCACGCACTTGCCGGTCACGTGCATAGTGTAAAGCGTCCAGAATCCACCGCATGCCCTTCCACGTTTCGTCCAGTTCCTGGGGAGATACAAATAAACGAAAAAAAAACAAAAAAACAAAAAAACAAAAAAACAAAAAAACAAAACTCGTAAACTGTCAGCCAAATGACATGTCAAGGATTGAGACTCTGACAATACCCAAGCATACATTTCGCCAATTTAAGAGGCTCTCTCGCCGTTAATGCTTTGCGTACCGGTGTTTATGTTATCGTCCGGGAGCTTTGCCACTTTTCGGTCGCCCACAATGCGGTTTTTCGGTCTAGCTCCTACTGTATGCCATGTGTAATAAATTTCTTTTAGATAAAACCTATTTGTACTTATGAAAACGAACCAGAAACGAAAATAATCGAACGAAAATGGCCGCCGACTATTGCTGGGAGCGCAAAGCATTAACGGTGAGTGTTCCTTTACACTACAGTACAACACCGCTATATCCAACTCTCAAGGAAAGCGAGAATTTTAGTTCGAGATAGCGGAGGCTCTACCAAGTTCATTTCCAAGGGAAATTGGATTCTCTTCGAGATAGCGGGAAGTTCGAGAAGGCCGAGTTCTAGATAGCGGGGTTCTACCGGGAGAAATTTCTATCAAGTTCATTTCCAAGGAAAATCGGATTCTGGTCGACATAAAGGGGAGTTCGGAATAACCAAGTTCGCTTCGTCTACTTGTTCAGCCATGTTTACAAAGGAGAGAATATTGTCTCGACTCTGTATAACGTACCCTTTGAAATTCCATGAGTCGTTGCTTATGGAGTCTCGCTGTTTCGACTTCTAGAGGAGAAAACGCCTGAAAGAAAAAGGACTGTTCTCAGTAGAGGCTTTGTTCAAGTCATGAATTTAGCACTGCATTTGTGAATGTCCTTGTGCTGATCAGAGCTCCACAAAGTTTCTCCTTCCTCACTAGCTGGGGGCTAGCATGTAAAGCGAGTGTGGTAGCCCGGATTCAGGCAACTCTAGGCCTAAACACAACACTCTTCTTAGTGTCAACTGCAGATGCCCTTATCTTCACGTGTATTGCGTATATGTGAGAATTCCGAGAAAGTGTAGCCCGTCGGGCACAGAACGAACATTTCTTGCTAGACCCAAGCGTCGGACTAGCGGATATTTATAGCCCTGTTGAGATGGTGACGTAAACGAAGGAATAATACTCACCTCGCGTAAAGCCTGCTTGGTAATGACGTCATCCGTATCAAGCACGGAAGAGAGGCGCGAGTAGTGACAGATAAAATCCCGCTGGTACGTGTACATGTGGACTTTAGAAAAACGTTAGACAAATGCAAGCTGGCGTCATCCAATATGGAGTCTAGAACAACGTCTACAGTGGGATTTAGACTGTTTTACAAAGTGAAGTGACAAATTTACAAACTAAATATATACCAAAATGGAACATAAAGATAAGGGACAGCTTGAGAATGAAGCAAACAAACAAACAAACAAACGAACAATAACAGCTCTACACTTACTCATTTCAAACATCTGCACCGGAAGTGACATGTAGCCCTTGGCGTAATCCAGTGTGTCTTCCTGCCCTGGCGCACTGCACACGTCTTCCGGCGGCGGAAACACGATGATGAATGACACGTTTTCGTCCAACTCGACCAACTCACGGTCGTATATTCTGTGAAGTTTTGACGCCTAAAAAAACCAAACACACAGGGCTGTGTTAAACGAAGCAATTTTACCCCAAGTCCTTGATTTTAAATTTGATACAGGCTGACTGCATATGGCAATGTGGCCACTGCTTTAGCTAAACGTTTTTCTCGCCAAACCGATCACGATAAGGAGTTCAAAATTAGAAATACAGCCAAGTCAATAGCTGTAGGGCAAACGCATGCGTATTCGATACATCGACTGGAGAGTTAATTCTCTAACCCTTTACTTCCAGGTGTGTTCAACTTCATAATTCTCATTCTCATTGCAGATATATCATACAGTAGAAAGAACCGGGTTTTTGATAGCTTCTTCAGACGATAGCTGGCTGAATCACTCATACAGCCGGTTTCGGATGACGGTCGAAATTAATCTGTGGTTGCTTTGGTTTTGCGTTTGCCGCGCTTTTGATTGGCCCAAGTAAGTTTGGCAGTATTATTGGCCAATCAGGAACAAAAGCAAAACCCGATTGCGATTTGCGTATGCAAGCAAGTGACGCGTGCGTTTTTCCTCGCACCAAAACCAAACGCAGCTTACTTCGACTTCGCCTGCCAACAGCCTCTGTAATTGACTCTGTTATAAACTTTGGTTTTGGTTTGAGAACCGAACCATGAATCTAAGTTTGTCATACAAGCAAAGAACGTGCATGCATTCAAGAGTTTCCGCCAACTGATATACAGACCTCAGGACTCACTCCGACCTCCTTCATCAATATTTCTGCTGATTCAGCTACGAGCTTCTGGAATTCATGAGCTGTTTTGGAAGGTTCAAAGGCTCCTCTCTAGAAAACAAAGACACGATTCGGCTCAGTCAGTAACTATGATGAAGAGGCAATAGAACCAGCAGGGGAAATACAGGATTACGATTACTCAATTTCTTGGCAGACAAACTACAAGGTGTTGATCAAAGACGAACCATAAACCATGCTATAGCTCACAACATATCAACAAGAGAGTTCAAACAAAGTTCAGTATTCTAGGATTAGCCTAAACATGCCTTGAGCAACAAGCTTTGAACTGGGCCGGGACCCGTTTGTTTAAAGTTTGGGTTCAAAATTTTCTGTTAGCCCAAAGCGTTTCGTTCACGAAACGACTTCCTTGATATGTTTTGAGCACGAACACGCCTTTTCAGTTGGTCTTTGATCAAATTCCTGCAGTTTGCTGGCCGAGAGGTCGAGAGATATCATTTGACTAAACCTGGATTAACTTAATCACGCTTTGAACAGCCGTGGCCTGAAAGCCAAACGTCAAGAAAGGCAACTTTAAACTCATTACCTTTCGGATTTCTAAGCTTTGAAGCCACTGCCACTCTTCTCTGCAAACAAAACAGAAAACGCAAACTTTCGCATATAGAACCCATAATGATAACTTATTGTTGTTATTATCATCATTCATATTATTTTTTATATTGTATAATGAGGTATGACTTGGTGGAGAAACCGAGAAGAAACATGGTTACCTGGACACATTAGGGTTATCTCGAATTTTCACGTGAGGTAACACATTAGGACAGCTCTCTCGTACAACCACGTGAATCGCATCCACAAACGTCCGAAGCTTCAAGTAACCAATGTAGAGACCTCTAAAATAACGAGGAGAAAAACGTCGCGTTACAAAATGTCTCTCATCAAAAATCACGTAACAAGGTGGGAGTGGCCTCACGTGACAGTGTCTTCTTCTAACACAGTCACTGCACGTCTCAAAAAAATAGTCCACTGTGGCATTGGTGCAAACTGACATAAATTGTCTTCTAACTCACAATCACGTCTTGAAAACTGTGCAAGGACTCTGAACTTCAAGTATCCTCACTGCACTTCTCAAAAACAATCTGAAGAGGTCCATCCACTATAGCAGTCGTCTAAACTGACACAAGTGTCTTCTAAAACGTAGTTACGCACTTGAAAACGTGTAAGGACTCTTCTGACCTGGAAGTGTTTTCGTTGTACTTCTCAAGAACGAGTTGAGAATGGTTTATGTAACTTACGAGACTAATCGAATGCATTTAGTATGGCATCAGGTATTTGACTGTTTGCTGAGGTGTAAGTTATTTCTTCACGTCAATTCGTATCACCTCACGATACAAATGACACATTGTCAAACGGTTGTCTTCGTACCTTTCAAGGGACTTCCGACTCTGTTCGTAATACTGGATCTTTTCCTAAAGATAGTACAGTATTAGTTTTATCTTGTGAAAGGGAAAAACTACAAAAACACCAGCAGTAGAGCTGTTCTCCTGTGTTCTAAGTACAACAGTCATATCCTTAGAAACCGCGTGGGCACGGTGGGGGAGAGGGGGCGGGAGGTGGGGGGAGGATGCTGATTGGAAAGAGAATTAAACGTTTCTAAAAGGAGAAGGAAGGGAGAAAAGGGATAGAGGCCTTTCGTGCTGACCACTCAAGCGAATGCTCTCAATGAGTACGTTGTTACTGAGCGGAATTCGTTATCTATTTGGGCGTTCTTACGTTTAATTTGGACAAAGAAACGTGGCGGTGAAAGGACGAAGATAAAGATCCCACCAGTTTCATATGAAAGAGCCATGTCATTCTTACCGAGACAGTGGACAGCAATGCTTCACAGGCGTGAAATTCATCCTCGCTTGAATTGAGCTGTGTCGGTAATTTCCGTTGTAACTTCCCCAGAGGTACCCACTTGAGGGACATGATACGAGGACGAAAAGAGCTGGCGTGCTGAATGATCAATCAATAATAAGGTTAGATAAATGAAAGATTTAAAACGCATAATATGATCGGCCAATCATCATTACAACAGCCAACATAAAGTCCTTTTATTCTGATTGGAAGAATTAAAAATTACGTTATCGTGGCCAGTCACAGTTTAAAACAATTACCACATGCGCGAAACATTGTGATTGGCAATCGTTTAGTGTTAATTGACCACATGGTAGTGATCGGTCAAGCAGTCCTCGCTTGTGCCGAACTTTTTTTTTCCTCGTCGATCGTGCGTGAAGCAAAGTAAGGTAGCTCAAGACCTGTTTATGTTGAAAATCAGTTCTCCGGGGACCAGAGGCAGGGCGCGCCAACTATTCACACATTTCTTTATAAATCGAGCAAATCGTTTACATAAAAAATCACAACTTCCCTCAGAAAGCAGGGTAATCCTGGGACACCTTTTCAAGCAAACGCTTCACGGTGAGTCTAAAGTAATGTATGAATAGTTGGCGCGCTCAGGTTGACTCGGAGAGGAGGGTTGAGGGTGGCCCTGGTCCCTGGACCGGACAAGTTATCTTCATAAAAACAAACAGGACCTAAGTTACTACGGAAGTGAAATGAATTACACTTTTCTGCAAGTTGAGAGTTCATCATCGAAAGGAAGCTTCAGGGTGTTCTTAGAATAACTCACATTGACGTAGTTGACGGCCACGATGATGGTGCTGCCGTACTGATCCTTCACAGGTTTGTAGTGCAGGTGGCCCAGATTTTGCTTTCCAACAGCGGTCTAAAGTAGAGTTAAAAGTAAAAGGGTCAGAGTCTGGCCAAGTTTTGCATATTGTTTTTTGGTTTTATTGGTTGGATAGTTTGGTTCGGTTGCGTTGGTTTGGTTGTGAATTGGCCGGTTGGCTTCCCAGTTTCATTTCTGGTTCGACTGGTTGTTTGGTTTGGTTGGGTCATTGGATGGTAGTTTAGTGTTGTAAGATTATTGTTGGTTGACTGCTTGATTGCTAGGTTAAATTGACGGATAGTATAACCTGAGTTGTTGTTGATGGGTTGGTTGATTTATTGGTGGTTCATTGGTTGGTTGGTTGGTTGGTTGTAGAGTGTATATAGTTTGGCTGAATTGGCGGATAGTATAGTCTGATTTGTTGTTGTTGATTGGTTTGTTGGTGGTTGATTTATATGTTGGTGGTTGATTGGTGGGTCGGTTGGAGGGTTCAGATTAGTTTGTTGATAGTTGATTGGTAGGTTGGTTAGTAGTCTAACGGGTGGGTCGTATGCGCAGTGGATGTTACCTGCAGAGCATCTGCGGCTTGTAACAGCTTGCACCTGAACAGAACAGAGGTAGTTGCAGAGTTTTTCTCGACTTCTTGTTTTAATTTCTTTACATCTTTCCACGTGCAAGCCACCTGAAAGATCACAACAGAGACCAGAATGTCAAGCTGTTTATACCGAATAAAAAATAATAATACAACAAAAGACAACATGGAACGCAGAAAAGCGACACTGCAGAAAAACAGTAATGCCCTTTGGGAAAATGGATGTATGCACCAGCCTATATATAGAAGGTAACGAAGAGGTTGTTTCCACAACACACCTTCATTAGCCAGCAGAAATCCTGGAAAAACGTGCTCGGGTAGTTATCATCAACTTCAAGGATCGGCAAGTTGTCGTCAACAGTAACCAGGACTCTCTCGTCCTCTGTATACGTGAGTGCTGCCAGATAAACACCTCTGAAAGGGAGACAAGTTAACAGAACGTAAACAGTAAACAAAAAAAATCCGTTCTCATCAGGGGATTAAGAAGTTCACCTTCTGCGCGATCAACTCCGTGTAATTTAGCAAATACTACTACAAGATCGCAGAGTAACATGTTCTTTCCGCAAAAGTTCCTCAGATAACTTGTGTTTCAAACGACCATGTTTACGTTGTTGTGTCTGTGTGCCTGTGTGTTTGTTTAGCCAAAGCCACAGAAAAGACAAGAAATCTACTCTTTATTTTCACAGGAAATATCCATGAATTCTGACACACAGAGTTTCACTTCGAGGACTTCTAAATTATACAGAAATGAGAGCAATGCCAAGCTTCGTCCACCTTTTTTACCTGGATTCAAGTACAAATCGTCAACGTTTTAATCCTTTCACTCCCAAGAGTGATCAACTTCAATATTCTCTTTTAGTTTATATACAGAAATATATCATATAGTATGAATTGTTTTGGTTTTTGATACCTTGCTCAGATGAAAGTTGATTGAAGTATCAATTATCACTAGTACATCACTCATATATTTTATTCTTAAAATGCTGACGGAATTTGCATTTTGTGCTTGAGGTGAAAGGGTGCATCCGCCCTCCGCTCACCTTCTGGACGACTTCACAAATTTCGGTGCTGAGTGAAACAGAATGTTCGTATATTTTGTCCAGCTCTTCTTCATAGCTTCTTTTCTGCTTTGTTTTGGTGATACAACAGTTTCTGGGTCTACAAGAAAACCCAAGAAGGAAATGAGTTCATGGTAAACACTATAGCGGTGTTTCGAGTCATGTGGGTGTGATCTGTTGGGACTATTCCAAAATGAGAATACACGAAATAGACGGTATTCGTGTTCTTTTGGCAATTTACGTCTCCATTCTGGCAGGAGAATTGCACGCCCGTTTTGTAGTTTAGTATAATGCTCGTAAAATCTCAAGAATTATCCAAGAAACTCAACACTAGGACTCGATACTCGACCATAAGTTAATTTGATGTATTTTCTATAACATACGTAGCCTGAAATGTCAGTCGTCTCCTCGGGTGTTGAGGGGCAAGGAGACGACTGACATTTGAGGCTATAACATACGTCGTGCACAAGAAAAACGGGGCTTGCGCCCGCACGAGGTCAAATTTTACCTCAAGTTAGACCGAGTTACAGAGTAATGACGACGAACGCTGACCAGCGGAAGTGACGTCAAGAATGCATTCCCGCGGTGTTGGTTAACATTCCCTGAGCCCTACTACCACCAAACCCGTAAACGTACCGGTTTCGTTGCCGAATGTATTGCTGCGCGGTCTGTAGAGAGATCGATGCGGTGAGAATTCCTCGTGACTCTGCCACACCCGGCTGAACAAATCGTCGATGACGTCAAGACGGCCTCGGAATCGAGGTTTCGAGTCGTTCACTTCGTGCCAACCTAAGGGGACAGGGGAGATAAATGTGATGACGAATACAGTCAGATGCTGCCAACCAAAAAAAGTCGCAGGTTACTCACTGGACGGGGTGGCACAAGGAGGACTGGACTCCAGCCAAGGCCCGAAGCCCTTCACATTGCCGCAACAAAGTCGAACATAGTACAGGACAGACTGGCAAGGAAAAGAGAAACGGTTAGTGCTAAACTAAATTTAACATTGACAAACGGAAACTCGAAGGAAAACCTTCAGCTTTGGTTCAATGTGACGCACCTTTTGAAGATTGTTTATCGTGTATTCCAGTGAACGCAGATCGTACACAGTGCACTCGCCCTCAGTGTCCTGGAATTCTAGAGTTTTACTCCACTGAACTGAAGATAGACGCAAGTGTAGATTAAATAGTAATTTAACTTGTAATGATTGTGACGATACTGATGGCAACGACGGTGATGAAAATGGCGACGATAATGACGATGACGACGATAATGATGATGATGATGATGATGATGACGATAATGATAACTGTGATGATGATGATGATGATAATGACGATGACGACGATAATGATGGTGATGATGATGATAATGATGATGGCGATGATGATGATGATGACGATGATGATAACTGTGATGATGATGATGATGATGATGATGATGATGATGATGATGATGATGATGATGATGATGATGATGATGATGATGATGATGATGATGATGATGATGATGATGATAATGATGATGGCGATGATGATGATGATGACGATGATGATAACTGTGATGATGATGATGATGATGATGATGATGATGATGATGATGATGATGATGATGATGATGATGATGATGATGATGATGATGATGATGATGATGATGATGATGATGATGATGATGATGATGATGATGATGATGATGATGATGACTGTGATAATGATGGTGATGATGACGACGATGATGGTGATGATGATGATGATGATAATGATGATAATGACGATTATAATGACTGTGATGAAGATGATGATGACGATGATGATGATGATGATGCTGCTGCTGCTGCTGATGATGATGATGATTGTAATGACTGTGATAATGATGGTGATGATGACGACGATGATGGTGATGATGATGATGATGATGATGATGATGATGATAATGACGATTATAATGACTGTGATGAAGATGATGATAACCGATCAAGCGGCAAATCCACCTTATACTGACCGTTATGAATCTCAAGCACTTTCTATTTAAAACTACGTTTGCTGTCGAGAATCAGTTGCATTTAACCAGGTCAGAACTTACGTTTGTATCTTGTAACGACCACACTGTCAGCTACAGAAAAACGCACATGAAGGGAATCCTCAGAAGCCACTGACAATGTCACACAACTTGGTCTGTCGGGCGGATCTGAACAGGGGAAAATGTTGTCACCTTTTTAGTTAACAACAATTTAATGTTAGTTGGTGTACAGATTGTATAGATACTTGGGTTTAATAAGGGTTTTAACAGACAACATATCTGACATACCTGTTTTTCTTAAGCCGCTTAACATTTGACTTAAGAGGTTCTTTCTCAACAACCACTCTTGAAATTGTTTCTCGTTTTCCTGAAGTAATAGAAAAATAGGAAAATCATTGGAAGATAATTCACAAATGCTGTTTGGAGCGTATTAAATAAAAACAAATAAAAACTTCATAGCATTATCGATATAAGCAAGAAGTTAGCGTTTTCTACCACGCTGATTGATCTCTTCTTCAAAACAAAACCAAACGCAAATTACTTAAGTTCGTTAAGTTAGTTTCATTTCGACTCCGTGATTGGTGCTATCAACTTACAAAAATACCCCTCCTCTCCGCAGCTATTTGTTAAAATGGTTAAAAAACGCCAATCACAGAAGCTGTAAGAAAACACTTTCGACCAATCAGAAGCCAAAGTAATTTGTGTTTGTCAGCAGCATGACTCTGTGGAAGGAAATGGCAATTCACTGATTGACGTACCTTATTTTCTGATGATGTGGTGTTTGTTATATTTACTATAGTCGCTGTGAGGTCGTCCACTTTGCGTTCTGCTTCCTTTAGCAGCGTTTTCAAGTGCTTGTCCAGAAACGTGCTTTGTACTTCAAACAAAAACAAACAAACATTAAGGTCAGAAATCGAAACAACGAGGACGCTGTAAGCCCGCCTAACCCTTACAGTCAGATAAACTTCATTATATTTCGACCTATTGGTTGATCGATTTAGTACATTCACGCTCTAGTAGTATTTTCAGCAGAATTGACTGTAGTGATGACAATGATGATGTTGACGAGGACGACCATAATGGCCACGATGATGGTGATGATCATGATAATGACAATGAGATCACGACGATGTCATGATAATGACGCTTATGTTACAATGATGATGTCACGATTATGATGATGATCTCACGATTATGATGATGATGTCACGATAAAGATGATGACGATGACGACGTCAACAATGTTTGTGGCTGTGGTTGTGGTTATTTATTGGTGTTAAAGCCGTTTTCGAATGCTTGTCAAAAGTTATCGTGTGATTGTTTTGGTTTTGTGTTAGCTACTCTTTCGGATTGGTATTTTCGGCCAATCAGGAACAAAAGCAAAGCCTGATTGCGAACTTATCATGGAATCAAGCAAGTGATTGCTGATTGGTTTCTTCTTCAAAGGAAAACCAAACGCAAATTACCTTGGCTTCTGATTGGTCGAAAGTGTTTCTTACAGCCTCTATGATTGGCTGTGTACTTACTTTTGATTTTAGACAGTCATCCGAAAACGGCTCTAATGATGATGATGGATTGGTGTTGATGATGAGGACAGTGAACAGTGAATATAGGTACTTACATCTCTCACTTTCTATCGCTCCAAAGCTGAGCAGTAGTCTTGCAATTGAATGGAAGCCCAACATTACAGCAAAATCCAATGGAGCAAACCCTTCCTCGTTGCAACTATGTACAAAGGAAACAATGGAAATGCAGAAGACAAAGTGTTGACGCTTTAAACCTACACCGCGGAAATGCGTTTTTCGGTCATGCGGCCACGTTATCTTTTAGTCAGCGGTGCAGAATTTGGTAACGCTCGTAAAACCTCAAGACTAAGCCAAGAAACTTAATACTAGGACTTCATACTCAACTATAACTTAGTTCAGTGCATTTTCTATCACATAATTTCTGCACAAGAAAAACGCGGCTTGCACACGACAGCAAATTTAAACACACTTTTCGTAGTTCGAGTAGACTTAGCCGAAAAACTCAAAGCCAAGTCTCCAACGCATTTTCTATAACATAGGCTGCACACGATGTGAAATCCGAACGCTCATTAACGGAAGTGACGTCAATAACGTATTTCCGCGATGCTCCAGCACATAATTTACGGCGGGAAATGCACGAGTTACACGCATACAGTGAGTCGTTATAGCAAACTGTTAATCAATCAAGCAGTGGTGTCGTGAGCAAGTGGTGATGGCGTTTTACATACCCATTGATGTCGACATCTCCCGTTTCGAGGATTTGTCTGATGTCCTCGACATCTTTTCGGACAACTGCATCAGTAAGAGCTGAAAGAGGGAGAAAAGTTACATAGAGTGCATTACCATAGCAACACAACGATATTCCTTGGGGCTTCCAAGTGCTAGCTGACGTGATGAGTCGGAGATCTTACGAGTGTCGCTCATATGTCAGGGGGGGGGGGGGGTACTCCCCTATATTTGCTATACGGGAGTGTGCCGCTGGATAGGGTATGATTTTCAGGGTCCTCTGTCTTAAACAGGGTATATAATTTTACGCTTCAGGTCTTGAACAGGGTCATGATCCCGGTCATGACTCCTGGCTTCCGGGCGTTGCGTCTTGAATAAGGTGCGCCTGCTTTAAACCATGAACTTGATGTTTGTTTTTCATTAATTTTTCCATTTAATCAAGAACAAAATATTTCAAGAACGTGTAAAAATTCACACCATTTGCTACCAGGGGAGTCCCCATGGATACATCACAGAAGCTAAATAAAGCCATGACATTTCCCGCCAAACAAACGAGTGATCGCTTACGAGTCGAAATCTTACGAGTTCAGATCTCATCTTACGAACGGTCTATCATCTGAAGATATGTGATGTGCGCATAAGTGTAATTTACCCTCAAAATCATTCTCCTTTTTCTTCTTTGTTTTGTCTTTAACGTCTGCAAGATACAATGAGGAGAATTATCAAATCACTAGCCACATTCTGACGAGTGATTATGTCTGGGGTGAGGTATAAAAGCTAAATAAGGACAGCTACTTATGTAGAACGCCATCACCACTTGGTCACGTCACCAGATCGTTTGCTGTTATTCCTGAATAAGAATGCTAGTTTCCCAAAATGCTGCGAAACTTGTTTAGACCAATCGAAAAGCGTAGCAAACGGAAATAAACCTAATGAGTGGGACAAATAGAGCGGTTTTTGGATGACTTTCGTAGAACCAAAACCAAAGTAAGTACACCGCAGATCACAGAGGCGGCAACAAACACTTTGAACCGATCAGAAACCAAAGTTATTATGCGTTTGAGTTTAATTCAAAGAAGAAACCGATCTGAGGCCGTATTTACCAAACTTGCGTTCGAACAAAGATGTTCGTAAGTGTGACTTATGCATCAGAACAATGACTTACGCATACTATCTTGAGCGAGATATTATGCGTAAGTCGACCTTACGATGCGTAAGTCATACTTGCGAACATTTTTGTTCGTACACAAGTTTGGTGAATACGGTCCCAGCAGTGCGAGGAAACGACATCGTTACTTGCTTGCTTGCGTCAGCAGGTCGCAATCGGGTTTTCCTTTTGCTCCTGACTACCCGAGAATGGCAGTTCCGAAACTTGTTTGGACCAATCGAAAAGTACAGCAAACACAAAGCCAAAGCGCTCGATAGTAATCCGAAAACCACTCTACTTTCGACAGTCAATGAAAGCTGCTCGATGGTAAACCAATTTTAGAAAAAAAAAAAAAAAAAAAACGATTCGTATCTTCTTCGAAACTCAGTCCTATACCAATTAAATTCTGCGTTTGAAAATATGAATAATAATATTCTGTAGTCAGGGAAATCCAATTCTTATGGGGGTGGGGGAACTCCGATATATTTCCTATATGCAATGTGGGGGCGTTCCGCTGAACAGGGTACGTTTTTCAAAGCTTTCTGTCTAAACGGGCCGTCTTTTCTTAGTGATGTCGCTCCCAGGCGTCGAGTCTTGCATCAGGTACCTACTGGTTCTGGAGTTAGAAGAGACTTTCAACGCTCTGTTCGACGAGTTCTCTGCCGCCACCAGAAGTTACGCTATCATTGTTACGGTGACACGGCGTTATAAACTGAAAACTTTTGGGGTCCAATCGTAAACAGGGTCGCAAATAGAAGTACTTTGTTTTAGACAGTGTAAGCGGCACCCGCAGAACCCCTCTAATCAAACTTCAATCGAATACCCCAATACTACATATTAATACTCTATAATATATAACGCGTTCCAGTGTAATATAGCCTCATCTACACACGCGGAAAAACTAAGAGAACACGAGACTGCTCTAGTGTTCTCCCAGCTTCCCAAGTGTTTAGATGAGGCTATATTACACGGGAACGCGTTATATATTTCTTTTATAAAATATTTATCAATGAAATGCATCACGTATCACGTCAGCGTGTAATGTACTCTCATCTTACACGGTTATTTAGCCAATCAGAACGCGCGTAGTATCATAGTTATTCTATACTATACAGTACTTACCTTTGCTGATTGTGCTAAATCTGTTTTCTGAGGATGCATGGCGGACTTTTGGCGAGGGCCTGTAATTCATCGACATTGTCCGTTGCAAGCCGGGGGACTTGCTGGGACTGGCGAGGTTTTGAGTGCTTCCGGTTGGAGAAGAAATATTCTCTAAGCTCTGTGAGCGACCTTGACTTCTAAAAGACAGCAGAAGAATTCAAGTTCAGTGAGTTCCTTTATACCTCCAAGTTCAAATTGCAAAATCTCCCTACCATTAGTACATAAATCGTATTCCTTGTTAAAATACAAATCTGACAACTTATAGATCTGTGTGCAAGCAACCACAGAAAGTTGGGTCAAGATAAAATAATGTACTTGCCTGAGGTATTTCTCCTTGTTGCTGTATCTGTGGCTCAACTTGCGTGCTATGCGAACAAACCGTTTACTGGCATGTCTTGTACTGCAGAAGCCAGAAATCAGAATGGGATGATTATACTTCTAGTAATGATGGGCTAAGTAACAATCTGATTGGTTAAAAGCATTTCTTGCAGCCTCTCTGATTGGCAGTGTAATAATATTATTACTTTTGGTATTAATTTCAACAGTCAGTTGAAAAATGTTCTATCTACTATAACATAATTTATACAATCAACTCTCTCTAAGAAGGCACCCTCTAAGGTAGACAGCAAATTTGGTCCTTGCCAATTTTCACCTGTTTCTTTGTAACCAAACTCTCTCAAAGGCAGACAACTCTCCAAGGCAGACAGCTTGCAGAATTGGTCCTTGCCAATTTTCACCTGTTTCTCTGTAACCGAACTCTCTCAAAGGCGGACACTACAGTAAATGCTAGTCCTGAGGGTGTCCACCATAGAGAGAGTTCACTCTAGACACTGTACACAAGGTCTTCATTACACTAATAATATGTCAATTCTCCACTGTTAAACCTCCTTTAGATAACTGCACCCAACACTACTGCATTTCAAACCTTTGTTTTTTATCGCCCTCCAGTTGCTCAGAGGATGCTGCCACAGTGTCCTTCTGAAATGCACCATTTACCTACAAACACAGGGACAAAAGTGTGAAAACAAGTTAACACCTTCTGTGAATTAACACTACCTAGTATTTCAAAGGAATATGGGCAGTGGACTGAAAAAGGCTAAAAATTTGATGTAATGTTGTTCAAACAATAGTTATTATTCTGAACCTTTTTGAACAGCTCCTCTCGAGGTTGGTAATGCAGTACTTTTAAGTAAATTTTTGGTGTTAAAACACAAAAATGGGAAAGGGTATTCTTATAGATCTGAAATTGCAGTATTCAATCTGAGATGTGATCAGGTTAAACTTTCTTCTTTCACTTAGTTGGCAGGAGAGTGAGAGACTAAAGGCCTGGCAAAACGAGGACACACTGTGGCAGCAACATTGCTAGCGGGCATGTTTCCTAAATATTGCCAGTAGGTAAAGGGTCCCTACACAATAACTAACAAGGGAAGGAAGGAGAACCCCTGACTCCTCTCCCCTTGGTTCAACTTTTTGTCTTGCCCTCCCTCCTCCCTGGACAGGAATGTCTGGTTGTACCTTGTGGTCATGTGACTTCTCTCCAGCCTGAGGATCCAATGAGAAATACAGCCCCCTATCTACATGGGCAAAGGGTGTGGCATCAATGCCGCCATCTCCTGATGCAGTTTCTAGAAAACAGATATCAGAGTTAAACTATAGATGCATGAACAAAGCAGTATCAAAATATGTGTGTAGGTGTGTGTGTGTGTGGGGGGGGGGGAGGGGGGAGGGGGGATAGGCTATCAAAATTCTGGTGTTCAAAGTTGACTGGATAAAAATGAGGGGGGGGGGGGGGGGCACACTGTATTGGAGCACTTACAGTATTTCCTGGACTTTATGTGTTCAGATACAGTATGTATAAAATAGGCAGGTGTACAAATCAAGTACATGTACCTTTGACGGGCCAGCCCCACTTTACTTTTAGTGGAGTTTTGGTCAGATTTTTGTGACTGGGTCTCTCCTCACAATCCAACCTGATCGCTGACAAAGTAGCAGCACGAACAAGAGGGGGTCGATGATTTACAGGACTTCGCAAGGGATGCGGCTTTGGCAGTCTAAAATATAGAGGAATGCGAATTTGATATAAACTTGAGACTTGATATTAAGTTGTATATATATTTGCACAATCCGTGATATCAGAGCAAATTTTCTAAAAACAGCAATACTAGCCCCTGGGGCAGACACAAATTAAGCATACAGGTGCCCTGACACAGGTAAACTTGACCCATTCTGATTCAATTTGCTCCCCATGAAGTGTGAACCTCTTCCTCTGAAGGTCGTGCATTAACCGACTGAGCCACACCTGCTTTATACATCTTTATACATACATAATGTATAACAATGATATATGTATAATTATATTTTTATTTGCCAAGACAGATAAGCACAGGGCTACAAATAATAATGACGGAAACCAGTCTTGGAAGTTTAAAGAGTTCAGGCATAATATATTAAAACAGGTGTGGATCATGTCTTTAAGTCTCAATCCATTACATTTACCTTTTGGTTAAATTAGCTAAATAATATATCACAGCTCCAATCCCTCGTGCCTTTTTATATTTAAAGGGTTTGGATTTCAGGTGTTTACTGTAATTTATTCTATAAATTATTCATGTCATAGCATGCTTAAATTTTCTGATTTTTAAGGCAATAATTAGTATTTTCTCTCTAGAACCAAGCTTTGAAAGACAAAAAAGTAATAAAAAGAATGACTTCTTGTGTACTTGACCAGTCAACCTTGGCGAACATTGAAATCCAACACAAGAAATAAACTTAGCCACGCAATTAAGAAAAATTTAAATCTGCCATAAATTGAAGGGGGACACATTCTCAGAGCACATATCTTTCCTCATAAAGCCCTTGGTCTTTGTTGAAGTAAGGAAAAGTTTAAATTTGTGAGCAAACATACGGCTATATCTCCATTATGGAATCATTAAAGATTAATTTACCATGAGAGGTGAGAGAGCTGAAAGTTTAGTTGCTACGCTCTGCATGGCAGCGGAAATTTACGAGCAAAGGGACACTTTCTATAACCGGCTGTATCCCCTCGTTATAATTATCAGCCGCACGAATGATTCAAATAGCTGACTCCACAAAGAGAAAACGTCTCCATTCTTTGTTTTAGCTATCGATCACAAATCGTAGCCTCAAAAAATGACAACAATCACTTACTCGCTTTCAAACTGGTTGGTTTCTTCATTAAAAACATCACCCGTCTCGCTGTCCTTGGCAGTTCTCTCTTCGCTACTCTTCCTTCACACAAAAATATGATAAAAAAACATAAGTTGTGTTCTGAACTGCAAGTCTACTTTGTGCTGATGAAAACGAGGGCGCTTATATTAAAGCAAAAGCCTCGGTTTCTCGATGGCAAAGAAATGAGTAAACACACGTACCCGAGGACTCTCTCCAAAGCGTCTTGTTCAAACGGCGGGTCTATCTCAGCCACTGGTTGAAGAAACTCGTCGGTCGTGCAAGATCCTTGTTTTGCCATCGCTTGTCTATGAAGCTTTTTTACAGTCTGTCTGGTGTTGCAACGATGTATGGTTTCTCTAGCCTCCCACAAGATAGATTGCGGTTCGTGAAGGCATGGAGCGACGAAACATACATGGCGCTTAAATGTTTCTTTTTCGTCTGCATGGTGCAATCAGGTGTGATAACTTGTCGTCCTGTGGCATTCCTAAAATTGAGCACACGGTACTTGAGAACTTAGTCACTCAGAGAATTACCGAACAAGCAAACGCATGCTGTACGCATTTCATTTAGTCATAAAATTTGAACATATGCGGTGGCATAAATTGCAGAGTTCAAAAGTTATCGGCGACTTTACCTTTGAGATCTATGCTGCAAAACGTTTCGCGTAATGTCCTCGAATGGCTTCAAAATTTTTGCCGAATCTCTTATCGGCCAAAACAAACGGCTTGCTCCCGATGAGTCACTTGCCGACGTCAACATTTGTCGCGTGGGAGGGGTAGGTCAGGAAGAGCTCGAACGTGGCTACGTGCCCAAATGTGTTTGCACAGTTACATGAAAAATGCGATAAGTAAACGCTCCTATATTAAATGTTGATTCTTTTGCTCGAGAATGAAATTCTAACAAAGTTATGTATGGATATTTTCTAATCCCTTCCCATCCCCCCTGAAAATGGATGACAAGTTGGCACTTGTCCTGTCTTCTATTTGTGATTGGTTTTCGGGAATACAATTGACAAGGCGCGCAATCAGACGTGTTTGGAATTAAAAAAAATGTCTTATCGTGCCCTATGTTTTTCCTGAGAAAAGAAAAACAACGATAAACCTAAACGATTTCCTGCATGCTTCCTGGCGGCGAGGAAGCAATAAAAGGGTGTATAGCTTTAGTTGTGCGTTTATAATACACAGGTGCGTTGTTACTCCCTGATCAGTGAGAGGGCCAGAAATGGTGAGCGAATTCCTGACAGTAACAATCTTCGTCACGGTTGTCAAATGGTGTCTACAGACAGTTGACCTCAGCAAATTTTCTTTATCGCTTTTTATTGCGATTCATAAAATTTATTAGTGCTATTTTTATATTTTTGTGTTATTTTACTTTTCAGTCACAGCCACAGAGGGAAGGTTAGAAAAGATAACAACATTCTTGAAAACTACTCTGACAATGGCAAATCCCCGCAAGGCACCGCGCGCCAATACACGACAGTGCATGTGCGCGCGTGCGTACGCATCGAGCAGGTGACGTGATGAATGCACGTGATGTGGACGTACTGCGTGGGATGTGCGAGTGTTATGTATGTGCGTGCTGCGATTCACGACACTGAACCCTACAAAGTACCAGTGTATAAAAACTGGCTTCACCCCATTTTGACTTGGCCGGTCCACAATTACCAGTATTTTTACTTTTTAGACTGCAACGAATTGTAGACAAGGGTCAGGACCCATTGATGAAATATTATAGGCTAGTTGATTGGTATAATGAAACTGTTTTTCAGTCCAGTGAGATAGCCGCTGGTCTTAATTGAGCGTCCCGCCTTCAATGCCACAGACAAAACCCAATGAGACGTTGTTAAAACCTCCGGCTCCAGTTTTCATTAATGCGGGATTAGGACGACTTTTTTTAAAATTTGTTTTTGATATTTGCGGTCTCAGATGAGTGGGTAGGTTCGTCAAGATCCTTTGCAAAGTGCATCATAGCCGGAAAGTGCATCTAAAAACCAAGATCAGGATGCGGATGAACTCATGAGTGCCATATAACATATTTGTACCAAGACCACACACTGAAGCAGGAAAACATAGTTTCCATTACAGAGGTGCGGTTCTCTGGCATAACCTATCGAATGATCTTAGATCCTTTTTAAATTTATTATAAATCTAGTTTTTATAGAATAATACTCTCAGTGGGGAAACTATAATTTTGTTGCTTCTGGTTTCGGAACTACGAGGCCTGGTATGAAACTGACTAGTTATAAAACGAAAGTGATTTGCATGCAGACTCACTAGACGAGAAAAAACGACGGAACAAAGATTGTATAAGCAAAGGAGATTTCCTGGAGTAAAGTTGGAAAGAAGTTCCTGAGATCTCCAGCTTCAAAAAGAAAATTATAACATCAAAATGAAAATTGTATAATATGAACAGGTTTGAAGCAAACGGACTATTATAGTTTGTAAGATAAAACTGTAATTTTCGTTTGATTCGAAATAAAAATGCCAACAGGCATTTCAGCCATAGATGTACTTACGTGCCCGAAGACTAGTCTGGCTCTCTGCCTGTCTCTCGCTCTGACGGCACATACACTAACACAAAGCACTGGATTTAGTCATGTGTGGCTTGACCAAGCACCAAATATAAACATCGCTATACCTGGTTACGCTCAGGTATACAATCATAGGGTGCGTCTCTTTGGGAAAATCCGAGATTGGATTTTAATCTCAGATCACACGGATAGTTTTCCGCGACGAAGGAAACAAAAAATCCGAAAATGGATTATTTGCGTCGGTCTCGGACTGAAAATATAATCGATGAATGTATGTTAGTTTTCTGGTTATATCTACAAACGTGAACTTCGAAACGATGACACTACTCATTACCTTCGTCGCCAAAATCTCTGCTGTTTGCCATCGTCACAGCAAAAATATGGCGATTCTAACCCTGGAGACCGCTGGCTACGTGTACTTTTTTCGAATCCTTCCCAAAGAAACGCTCCAGATCATGAATCCCAAGTATCCGGATTTAGATAGCATCCGACGAATCTGTTCTGCCATGGATTCAATGGATTCAAAATCCCTTTTCGGATTTTAGTGAAGAAACGCAAAATTTGGTTTTGCATTCAAAATCCGGTTTCGAATTTTCCCAAAGAAACGCACCCCCCGCCTCCTCCAAAAAAAAAAAAAAAGAAAAAAAGAAAAGAAAAGAAAAGAAAAGAAAAGAAAAGGTAGGAACAGTACTGACTCCAAGAAATGAGTTCGAAAGGAAACGATCGATCTATTTAATTTTGCCTCGGTAGTACTTTGAGCGCGACAGGGGACACTAATGAAACTGTATCAAAAGCTCATACCCACGCCCATTACTTTCCGGCTGTAACTGATACACTAACGTGCGCGCGTAAAGTATCATGGGATAATTTGTCTTGGTTACCCACAAACCAACAGTATCATGATATCTCCGATCATCTCCCAAGCAGGTGAGACCATAGGAGACTATATTTGAATAATTAACAAAGAGATAGAGCCAGAGCACAGCTGCTACGATAGGGAGCAACTAAAGATAAGAGTCTAATGGTTTCGAGCACAAGAGAACACCACAAAGGGTAGAATAGACTAATTCTTATTAAACATTGGGGGAGATTAAAACCTGATTTCAACTTTTGCGTTCACGCTTGTCTGGAACCTCTTTTCGGGTTCTTGTTTTGGTTCTGTTTGCAGTATATCACGAATTAGTGTTAAAAGGTTTAGCGCCTGATAAAAAAACTATATAATTGCTAATTACAAAGCCGTCGACTGTAGTAAAAATATCGCGCATGCTAAATGAGTTGTCAGTTGCTCCCTCTGATACCAAATTGTAGTATAATGACGGCTATTCATTTACACTGCAACACAACACCAATAATGATAAAGCTGATTCATTTTCTAGAGTAACTAGTGGGGAGCGAAAAGTGAAATTCATTTTACCGCGCGCTTTGAGAAAACACGTGTTTTGCCACACCTCACACCTCGACCTAGGCTCAAACCGCGCAAGGTAAATACAGTTTATGAACGGCCCAGCTTAATGTGAACCCCGGACGGGTACGTCAGTTCACTTGCTATCATTGGACTGAAGTCATTACAAGAACTCTCCCAGGTTCTCACATAGAGAAAAGGCGGGGAGGACTGGGGTCTTCTGTTCAAGTTCAAGAAAATGATAGACGATATGTAGCGATAATTTATTGTTTTTCAACACTTATATGAGCAAATTATCAAAAGACAAGCTCTCCATGCTCACTGATATATAAGTAATCTTTGGTAAGAAACTGAAAGAGAAAACTGTATGCTGAAGCACTAAAAACACTTCAAGGAGACAATAACTTATTTATTCAGTGACTTATTTACACAAACGTACGTTATTTGTGGCAATTTATGCACACATTGCAAACCGGAGTTTTCCACAATAATTATGCTGGTCTTGCCAAAATTCCAATTCATCCAATAAATATAGCAACATG
Source organism: Plumapathes pennacea (assembly GCA_964036295.1). Lineage (NCBI taxonomy): Eukaryota > Metazoa > Cnidaria > Anthozoa > Antipatharia > Myriopathidae > Plumapathes > Plumapathes pennacea. The sequence continues at coordinate 12,525,611 of OZ038465.1, read as the reverse complement.
CAACAGTGTGCACAATTTGATAAAGAATTAAATAATTATGTAAATATTTTAGGTAAGTAAATATTTTTTTGCAATATACATAATTCATTCTATCATACATGCATGACAAATAGAGTGGTTTTCAATGGCTTCATACGGTAAGATTGAATATCTTCTCACACAAGCAAGCCAGTGGTGATGCATTTCATTGCACTGATTGGTCTTTTCTTCACAGTAAAACCAAACACAAATGGCTTTGCTTTCTAATATGGTTGAAAGTTTCTCTTAATTACAGACTGTTTGGAACTTGATCACACCAAACACAAAAGCATTGTAAGTAGTTTAGCAGGTTTAGTTTGGTCCTCTCAATAATTGAGAGGACCAATCTAAACTCAATTATTAATCAAGTTCAAACATTATTACACAAGTCATCTGAAGACCACAAAAATAAATATGAACAATATGAATCATGCTTAGATATTTTGAACACCCAGAATTTCTAGTGAATATTACATAGAGGATATTACACGGCGGCTTGAAGATATGAATTTTATTTTCTCGTGGTAAAAACAATATTTTACAAACGAGTGTTTCACGAGTGAGTAAAATATTGTTTTTACCACGAGAAAATAAAATTCATATCTTCAAGCCGCCGCGTAATTTTCTTTTTATTATATTAGACACGAGTGTTTTACGAGAAATTGCACAAACAACCGTGCAAAAGTGGGAAATGACACAAACAATATCCTCACTAGTGAGGATATGGAAAATACGCCACTTGGGTACCGGATGTAGTTTCGTATGGATTTTACGCACGGTATATTTTCCAGTAAAACACTCATGTCTATAAAATAAATACAAGATATCCAAACCTAAACGAGGAAAGTGAATTTCAAAGCCTTCTCCATGATATGATACATTTGTTTGACTGTAAGTGTTTAGTCATAGTCTGCACATGAGTTCCCCGGCCCACTCAAGGGGATGATGGGGTCTGTTACAAGTTACGTTTCATTATAGGCTTTGTACTGCTCATATTTCACTCCACAAACACTGTTAAATAATTTCATCAATATCTAGTAGATTATGACGACACAACAAAGCAACATAACAATATTGTGCCTTACCTATTATTGAGCCTACTGTTGTTTGAACAGCAAACAAGCCTTCAGAAACCATGTTAAAGACGTGCTATTGTTCCTTCTTTGATTCCTGTTGCTGTTGTAAGTATGTTTCATTAAGCCAAGGGAAGTGGTGCAGAATTACTGCCTGGATTCTGTTTGCCATGCCACATCCTACAGCTGCTGAGCTCCACGTGAACACTAGAACGCTGGTAATGAAGACAGAGGTGCATACGACCATGAAAAAGACCACTGAAAACACAAAGAATGCTATGGCCAGCAGTGTTCCTTCAACCACCACAAAACCAAAGATGGTGAATAGCAGAGATGTGAGGGCAAATGAAACAAACATCACCAGTGGTAGAGAAGCTAGTCCAAGGGTGACTCCAATAAACAAGGCTGTGATTGGGTAGGTACTGATGAACTGAAGCAATGGAGTTATAGCACCTTTCACACCACAATCTGCTTTCTGCCATTTTTGTACAAGGTCTTCAGTTGCATTTCTTTGCCCGGTAAACATCTTCTCCATGTTGAATGCTACCCACAGAAAAGGATGAACAACATGATGGAAATAAATAGTTATTACACTGTAGATTACTATACATTGCATTCTTTGCTGTCACCAGATCAAGTTATGCTGTCATTGTCACACTGGCATAAGGTGCTTATAAACAGAAAGATGTTGGGGTAGTCGCCTCCTCCAAGACCCAATGCCGGATCTTGGGACGGCAGGCAAAAAGCGGTGGAGGGGAAGGGGGAAAAAATGGGAAGAAGGAAGTGTTCTCTCCTCCATCCCCTCCACCACTTTTTGCCCGCTGCTCTTCGATCAACCTGGCTCTCTCAGGATGGTGTAGTCGCAAATCTTCAGACGGGTCTTGAGCAAAGTTAGAGAGCGCATCAGTGGGAACCCTCTACATAGGCCAGTTGAGTACTAAGACCCTCTACCCGTCCTCCCCCTACCCCAATACCAATCCCTTCCCCAGTGATCTAATATTATGTCCCAATTTATATGGGTTTCACTTCACTATGAAAAATAACTCACAGTGATGGCTAAAAACCTTTTACCCTGTCATTCCCAATCTGAGGGTGACAACAGACCTCCAGACTACAACAAGATAAAAATTCAAGAGCGATGTATTACTTAATATGTGTTAATAACGTACATTTTGGTGTATAGCTATAGTGAGATAAAATGAGAATCAATAATGTTTGTAGCTTTCATCTGTTGGCCTTTGCAGCACCAACATTAATTCCTTCAGAGAGAAAACTGAATTTGCAAAAGCAGAACATTGACTACTGTTCACAAAAGTATTTAAAATATCTAGACTCTGGACCTATTGTATTTCCTATTTTCTCCAATTAGTAGTGATGCTAAAGGATTTCTAACACGTTGATAAAAGTTATTCATTCATTATCATATTTCCATTTTTATATGACGCTGTTCTGGTTGAAGCAAAATGTTAGAGACATCAGTACGTCTGCAAATCCCACCATGAATTTTATAATTCTACCAAGGTCTGAAGGTCGGCTGGTCCTTATTAATGAAGAAAGACACTACAATGTCGAATGTATATTAACAGATGTCCTTCATATTACTGAAATTTACAAGCAACAATTTACAACTTACAATGTCCGACACATTGTTGACACTTTATTGCAGCTTCAAGGTTCGCGTCGAGTCTGATTCAAATTGAAAAGTAAATGGCGATACCCATAAACGATCCTTTCTATCTATGCTATATAGCAAAACTAATGATATACTCACCAACGAACGTTTTCAACAAATTAGCCGCATTTTATCAGTGCACTGACGCAACTGTAGTGAAGCAGGAACAGCCCATGAATGGAGAGGGCTTGCAGGGCACCAAAGAAAGGGGCCCGCCGCATAATAAGACTAGCCGGGGGAGGGGAGGGTGGGCTAAAGTAGTTGTTAGCGCTTTGTTTTGCGCGAGTTGGAACTTTTTCCCCTACGGTTTATTGTCCCGTAAGAGCAAGAAAAAAGGCGATATTTTGACTGAAGAGTTTTAGCCTCAGTTCTAAGTTTCAACATACTCTACCCCACCCCATAGATCTCAACCCATCGACCCACTGGAGCCCAGATCCTCGGCCTGGACAACGTTTGTTTGCATTTGCAATGAATGGTTTGAATCTTACTAACTCATGCAGAGGCTGAATGAATCAAAACACTGGTATAAAATCGAGCAGAGGCAAGTGCTCGCTCCCTGATCAGTTAATGAGGAGGCCCTGCCCAAAAAGGGTCCCTTGTCAAGCCTCAGGTATAAGAAAAACTTTTTGGCATTTAAAAGGTCAGTGAGAATGGCTGGTGAAACGAAAAACATTGGCATTTTATACATCAAGGGGGCGGGGTAAAACTCATCTCAACAACATTGAATAAGTACAGGTTTGCAATTATCAACATGTCGTTTTTCACTGTTTTTATAAACTCCTCAACAAGGCAAAGTTTCTCATTTTGACTTTCAGCCATGGATGTCACACAGCAATAATACAGCTTGCTTAAGTCAAAACCATTTGATGTACTAACTCTCCATTTTCACTCAAACTGTCTCTTCAGAAAGGTTGGGAGAATTTGTCAGTTTAGAAAATAAAGACCAATAAAATCTTTCACTGAACAAATTCTCCCAAAGTACTCCAGAAGAATGAATGAGAATTGATAGTTCGATCAGCTGTTATTTTCACAAGCTATCAGAAGCCAAGTTCTCTAAAATGTTAATATATTTTTGGTGAAAAAATAGAAGAGAAAATTGAATTTGATTTTTCCTGAGAGTGAAAGGGTTAAATGGTAAATAGAGTAGAACGATCATTGGATAAATCAATGTGCAGCAACAATAATATTATTAACTTACATGTAAGAGAGGTCTTTTGAATAGTACATCAATTCAATCAATCAACATTCTCATCGTCATCAAGCTACGGATTTAGCTAAGGTACAAAAATATTTAGCGCACAGGATCAAAATTACTACATCTAACAAACATCATCCCAAACATGGTCCATGCACAGTTACACTAAAATGTCTTGAAGTTATACCTATAAAATATGATGTGGTAATACTTGCTATCGTTATTTTATAAAACAAAACCTCTCTCTCTCTGCTGAGGAACAACTGCAGTCACCATAGTACCGACATAGTGCTACTATCTACATACCCTCCCCACCCATACTGAAACAAGATTCTAACATTTTCATTTTCCAGCAAGGCCTTCTTGAATTTACAAATAAGCCAATGAGAACACACTGCTGCTTTTCAAGGTAGAAATTGATCTTTGTCAAACTTCTCCTAACCACTGAGAGTAGAACCAGATATCTCACGCTTTAGTGAGACACTTTCTTCTGCATAACTTTTACATATTACTTATACATATCCTACAGTAACTGATTGGCTTAAAGATTCTGCAGGAATGTGTTCAATGAATGATTGACTGTTAAAGCTGATAATATATACACAGGGAGTGCTCAAAACTGCAGGGTTCGAAATTAATGGTTGTCCAGTTGTCCTGAAAAACTGGAAACATGCTGGGACAACCCAATAGTATGCAATGGTTGCCGAAGGCTTCAAGAAAAATGATGTAATTCAGTGCTGTACAGTGATACTACTTTTGAATGCAATGAAACATTGAACAAGGGAGATGTGGGGTGCCCATGAGATTGAATGGGGCAACCAAAAGCCAACTTTCTAAATTTCGAACACTGAACCCTTGTAAAGGAGCCAGAAAAAAGCAAGAAGTCTAAACATGAAGAAAATGTTAAGGTGGTGTTAAATCTAGAATCTGAAGAATGTAATCTTATTTTACTTTACCCTTAACCCTACCCAACCCAACCCATACCCAGCAGAGAGATCTACAAATTAAGTGCGATTGGCCTTTTGCAACAATATTAGTGATAACAACAACACCTATGCAGCAGTACCATGGCAATGCCCTGTTCTGTAATGTGTGGTTGCAAAAGACCCTTTTAGAAAGATGGTTTACAACTTTCTATACGGCAAATTAAGTGCTAAAGAGATGCCTCATAAATGTATCCACCAGCTTTTATATCTTGAGACAAGAGTTTTTACCTTTCTTCAATGTCAGGACAAAATTAATCAAACCCAAAGCTTATGCAAAAGACAAGTCTACTGCCAAGACTTCATAAAGCCTGCAAAATTCTACAGCTCCAACCAATGGCAATCCCATAATCAATCAAAGCTTAAAAAGGGCACCGAAAAACATGAAAGAAAACTACTCTGCTTTAGTTAGCAGGTTGTCAAATTGGATAACACTGATATGGTAGAACCACTTTAGACATCTTTGATAATATAAGTTGCTGCTACCTTCAACTTTGTCTTTACCAACAAACACACAAAAGCTAATTTCCTTGGCACTGTTAGTTCACTGTTTACTGAATGCCATCTTGTTTTTGCATACGCTCTCATTTGCACACTTTTACCTCTGGCAGAACCTTTGGAGCATTAACCAGACTGAAATGAAGCAATCAAACATTCAATCCACCATTTGAAGACCAGTGATTGAGGTGTAAGCACAACAGCAGTGTCTCACATTCACTCATGTGTTGCGGACAGCTCTTTCGAGGTCTCGTCTCTGATGGATCAAGCTATTGTAGCATTAAAGACTTCAAGTTGTCTTGCAGAATTGTGTCCTTCACCGCGTGGAAGACAAACTTGATGTTCTCTGTGTCAATGGCTGTGGTGAAGTGGTGGAACAGGGCTTTGGACCTTTCACGCCTCTTGCTGTCAAACATTTGTAAAATAAAGTTCTGGACATCTTCCAATCTGTGGGGATCGCCCTGAAATGCAGGAAAGAAGTCCCGAATGTTTGTGGCTTTGACCTTGTCCTCTAGCAGGTCCGTCTTATTTAGAAACAATATAATGGACACGTTGGCGAAGAATTTGTTATTGACAATTGTCTCAAAGATGTTGCAAGATTCCACAAGACGATTTGTTGTCCTGTCTTCCATGAGCACTTGGTCAAAAGCACTTGAGGAGACAAGGAATAGGATGGAAGTGACTTCATCAAAACACTGGAACCATTTTGCCCTCTGGGAACGCTGGCCACCCACATCGACCATCTTGAAGGGAATCCCCTTGATTATAAAGTCGTGCTCCACAATCCCTTTTGTTGCTTTTCTGGCATGAAGGGCATCTTGTTTGGTTGGAAGAAAATCCTATAAACAGACAAAAATAAAAAGAGTGTCATTTTATTGCTTGTGGAGTGCACCAGAAAAGTACAAAAGCAAGGCTATATTAATCTTTTTCCATACAAATTTATTTGTAATGTTAGCTGAGCACATGATATGCACAACTATAAAATCGCATGACACTGCTAAATATTTCAGGATGCTTTTTCAAAGTAGGGCAAATGATATATTTTGTTTGTGAAATGTGTACAGTTAAAAAAAACAACAAAAACAACAACAATGCAATTACAGTCACACTCTCAATGTACAGGCAGCATATTTCATATAAGAGTGCAGAAAACAAAACCTTGTGTATGTCGCACTGCATGTTGTCATCTGCTTTATAATAGAGAATTTGTTGACCAAAACAATGAGACACATTTTATGTTATTATCAAGTCATCCAACAACAAAAATAATCACTGAAAACTGAGGTCAAGCATATGCAACCATTTACAGTAATCAAGTTGAGAGGGTTTCCACGAAACTCATAATTTGTTCCTACCAAACACATTTATCAATGATTGTGCGCACATTTTTGCACATTTGGAAGTGAACAAAAACTGGGGGTACTCCTCAAAATTTTGGGTGGGAGTGTGCTGCCTGGGACTGAAAGCCCTTACCCTATTTCAGACCAAAATTTACGATTTTCGACCCTATTTCAGACCAAAATTTGCAATTTTTGACCCTATTTCAGACAAAAATGCACAATTTTCGACCCTATTTCAGACTAAATATAAAAATCTCCGACCCTAGTTCAGACTAATTCAGACTAAAATGCTGAAATGATACCCTTTGGGGCAGCACATACCTATATGGCTCATATATAGGAGTACCACCCCCCCCACCCCCCCCCCCCCCCCCCCCCGATCAAAACAAGGAAATTGAAATAATCAAAAAACAGTGCTTCTTGTTGTGATACAGGTCTTTTTTTTTTTTTTTTTATGCCTACTCAAGTTTATAACAGAAAACCCCTTCTGCCTTTGCTATGGACTAAGAAAGACAACCTGGTTAAAAAATATTAGATAGTATGGTAAGCAGAGCAATCCAAAATACTATTAAAACGGAGGGAGTAATTAAATTTCCTGACATTTTTTTTGTGGTTTGTGTAACCTTTTTAATCAGTAGATTTTAATAATTTATTGATTGTGAAGTCAAACTACTCAACATATCAATTTGACTTTAGAAACAATGAAAATTAAATGTGTAAACCTTGGGCAAAGTGGTTTTGAATACACAATATATAATACTCTTGTTTCAATTTCACACCTTCAGCAAATCGATTCCCTGTATACAGATGCCTCAACTAAAATTGGTATAATTTGTGAAAGCTAGATAAAACTATATAAAAGTTAAGTTGCAAAACAGGAAGTATGTAGCAACCAAAATATCACCGAGTGTGTAAGTCAGATGTTGGGATATGTTCCATTTTACCATCTCAATTAAACCCCTCCCATACCTGCTATAAATATGAAGAGTTAATTTTGAGAACAACAAAATATACACCAATTGAAAAAAATAAAATTGGGCTGTCAATTGATATCTGAGGATTTAACATACCCCCTTCAGATTATGGGTCTTCAAAACTCCCTTCCCCAGGGATGGATTCAGATAATCAGTGAAAAAGGAAAGCAGATTTACTGCTGATCTATACATACTGAAAACTGGAAAATATCGAAACTAAACAACATCTCGGTTACAAACAGAATGACCAGTTTAACGAAGTTTATAATCCTGATAAGCATGTTCCAGCAGCTTCTTAATAGAGCAAGAGGGGCATTCGGGGAATGGATATTGATTTGCTTTTCTGACACATGATGTAAATCGTAAAATCGTTACCGACTTCCAAAACACGCGAGAGAATTAAACTCCCCTTTGGAAAATAAAACGACCTCAAGGATTTATTTTTCATCTCTTACTGTAAAACGAGTCGTTTCAGAACGAGGGAACTCTAAAATACGGTATAGAATAATATTAGTAGCGTTTTGGAGTTTTTTTCGCTCTGAAACGACTCGTTCTTAATATTCTAGTGAGACTCTTAAAAGTAGAAAAATCAACGCCTCAACTGGATGCAGTTTTTTTCCGTGTATCTGCTGGCGAGGTAGCAACTTACCGGCCTACTAATTCGATCAAGCTGGTCTAGGAAATACTTTGTCGAATCACCCTGAAATAAGATAAAAAGTACACTCAATTAGAGGTGAATAAATAGTAGGAAACGCCAGCGCGCTCACAAATGTAATTTCAGTTTGAAAACTGCATGCACGCTTTAGTTTTTGATCAGAAAAGTTTCAGATTCTACTCCAAATTTACCAAACAATTAATATCCGTTTCTTGATATCATTTCGAAAGAAAGACCGCGTTGCTTTCTACAGCTCGATTAATTCGAAGCTGCTAAAATATAATTGGGCACTGACTGAATACGAAACAAGCGTTTCTTTTCAGAAAAGCAAAAGTACAGCTGTGTACAGGCTGTGGTTCCCTTCGACCACATATCAGTACCACACGTAATGTAGGCACAGCATGTTGTTTATAATCGTACGTTTCGGCATCTTCCTCCACAAACAATCTTTTATGCATGCGATCGAAGGGTCGACAGTTCGCTCGAAGAAAAGCGTCTTAAGGAGCCAATACATAAAGGAACACCGCACTCAAAAGAAGATACAATGATTAAAACGGCCGACACACACATACCAGTTGAAACTCTCTCCTTCTCGCGTAGGAAGTCTGAATGCCGCTATCGGCCCAAAGCCGTTTCACAGGCTCGGCGTATCTCAGGAACAGATCGGTCTCGATGCGTGGCGGAGTTTGGAAATTCAGAATCACCTCAGCGAATTCTTGGTTCGTCGGATTGCCCCACTCAATCCTGAGCTTTCTACGGGCGTCTGCTAGCACTTTCATTCCTTTCAGAACGTTGCTGTAAATGACAGGACGGAATTCGTTCAACGCATCGGTGTCGAAGTCTTTCCCGTGTATGATTCGCATTTGCTTCAGAAAGGTACTTTTTCCACTTTCGCCCGCTCCCAGCAGCAGGATTTTGACTTGTCGGCGGTACTGCACTTTCTCTTGAGCTAGCTGCTTGTCTATTTTTCGAGAATTCGCCTTTTGTTGAGCCTCCTCGGGGCTGATGCAGCAATCGAAGACCATGATGGCGGCGAAATGATGCTACACTAATCCACACCCACAAAGCCACTACCCGGTTGGGAGAATTTGTCGCGCGATCAACGTCGCCTAAACAATGGCTTTCAAAATATTCATAAATACCGGAAAATCGATTGCGCTATCGTTCCTTTTCGCTCGTCTCTTAGCATATTTCTCGTGTCAGAGTTCAGGGTAAAAATAAATAAACCTTCAAGTATTTTTTTTTAATAGTTTATTTTTCTGTAACGGCTCTCGAATGGTCTATTTTTTGGCTTTGAACTTTGGTCTGCGACGACAGCAGGCCAATGAAAACTTGCTTAATTTTGTAGCATTTGAAGCAGATCGTTCGAACACCCAAAACAAAACTACACAGTTACGAGATTTTATCACTGCAGTGTTCGGAGGGTGGGGAGGGGTGGGGGACTATTTAGCATTCAAAACGGCAGGTTATTGAAATTGGAACTAGAAAGAACACGGTAAATAATGATATGAAAGAACAAAGAATTAAGAACTAGAGAAGAAAATGTAAAATGACGACGGTTGAACTCAGGCGAGCAAAAGCTGGAGAAAACATTCGACTGAAGGGAAAACTGACAGGGAAAGGAAAATAATGATAATAAAAACTAACGAGACTTAAAACCCGGGTATTTTTCATGGGAAGGGACCCCCACATTGCCCAACTCGTTTCCAACTGATATATTACCAGAGGCAGACAATAGCCGTCATCGCTAAAAATACCAACCATTTGTTTATTCGGCAGCTTGCTGTCGGGACGTGAAACTTAACCCTTGCGCCGGATGCTTGGAATTGCAAAAAGGAGGGATTGTAAAAAGATGCTATGTTTTGGCGCACCCACGCAAAAAAAAAAAGAACACACTAATATTGAAGGATTCACTTTCTAGAGATTCTTTTTAAAATATTTTTTGTCATGAGTTTTTTTAGTTCCGAAATTAATAGTCAGTCTGAATATTTCTGGTACATTCTCGTCACTTTTTTTGTATCACTGTCCTCTTCCGCGCTTGGCATGGCTTTAGAATTCAATTATTCATTCACATTTTAGTAACCTTGTTTTTAATTTTACTCTTACCAGGGAGGTCCTGCTCACAGGTTATTTGATATTTGAATCGAATAAGCGGTGAAATGTAAAAATACAGTTGGGGCGAGGCAGGAAATATCTGTGAAATATCACGATCGCCACAATCAACACAATATATTAGACTGTTTTTCCGGCAGAAACAACATATCATGTCCTGCTTCATTTCATCTCATTCCGTTCCGTATGATCTAGTACACTATTTTGTTGTGCTGTCCATGAGTTCTGTCGTAAAACAGCCGTACGTATTATTCCCTACGTCACATTGACGTAAATCAGTGACATCACTGCTGCTCAATTGACACCAAACAACGTGCGAACACTGCATCCTTGTTCCCAGGTTCTTTTCCCTACCCCACCGAGGATGTGAACACTGCCGTGTATTGTGAAAGGTCAAACCTTTTGGTTTCATACGGAGTTGTACGAGCTGAGTCACAATTTTGTCTTGTCACGGGGTCAAACTGCAGAACCTGTCATGAGCCCGCAAACCTTTTGGCCACCGAGTAAATCACCCTCAAATGAAGATAGTAAATTAAGTGATGTCAACCGCGTCAAGTATAAAGCAGCTTGCGGAGCACAAAGTAAAAGGAAAAAGGTCCCGGCCACAGTAAGCAAATTGAAGTCGAGATAGTCTCGCTCGCCTCGAGTTAGACTCGCTTACAGTAGTGTGGTCAAAACCACGCGCTGAATTTGGGTCCCAGTACCATCTATCCATATCTAGCTGTCCGGCATCTGTTCATAAACATACAGTTGCATGCATAATCGATTGATCATGAATAGTTCACGGAAAGCCATCCACTTGTATCCCATTTATTTTTGGCATTCGCAAAAAGTATACCAGACAGCTGGAGTCTCTTCAATGTTTTTCTTTCGCCTTTTGGTGGTGCTTAGAGACGCTGGTTAGGGTGCAGCCATACATAACAATTATTGGAATGTTGGTTTTGAGGGAGTTAAAGGGCAACTGCCACCAAAAAATATGTCATATTTTGCACTTTCAATATATCCTTTATGAAGAATATGTTCAATTTGCGGTATAAATTTAATAGAAGGAGGTCCATTAAATTCACCAAAGGAGTTTTTGTGCACTCACTTGGCGGCCATTTTGAAAACGAGCTGTTTTGTGGTCACGTGGTATGATACGTCACACGTGTGTAAAGCGAACTGGTGTTGCGACCGAGCAGGGAGAAATTGGCAGAAGATGTTGGGTCACGATTCACGATTGGTTATCCTATGACGTTGGTAACCACACTAAGATTGATCAAAAAGAGCTTGAAAACAACGTGCAAGAATTTAATAAACCTTGGGCTCCTCTTTTCCGGTGAGACAGCTGGACGTAGCAAACGGATTTAGGTCAGAGGAAGATGGCCTCCCTTCCGGAGAAAACACCCAAGAACTTAGTTACATTACAGGAAACCCACACACCTAAAACTTACTGTATACATTATATAAACCGTGTAATTGTCTGAAATAAATCAGTTCAATCTTGGAGTGTTGTCCTTAGCTTCTTTCTGTACGCATTTGTGAACCTGACCTTTTACTGGCCTTCGAGCTTCAGAGAAGAAGAAAAGACCACCTGGAAAGCGCTGTGTTGTAATGTTTTGCGACAAAACTAATGCCGATGGCGTGAGTCTTCATCAGTTGTCGAGTCGATTGCGGTTGTCGTGTTCGGCAACGGGTTCAACATCTTCGTGTCGTGCTTCTCTGGGACGGCCCCGTGGTTCAAATCGCCACGGCTGAATCCTTTGAAATAGCTCTTCCTCTGAAGATAGCTCATTAGCAGCAGAATCTCCAGAGGAAGAGCTATTAGACGAATAGGAAATCTCTGACGCACTGTCACTGCTCTCTGCCATGATGCTTTACACGTGTGACGTATTTGATCACGTGATCAAAAATCAAATCGTTTTGGCCGGAAACGGCAAGGATGCGACTTTATGGTCAAAAATGCACACCTAAATTGCAAAGTCAGACGGATTTAACGATCGAAACGTGTTTAGTAGTCCAAGATAAAACGTTTGTCCAAAAACACCCCACCAGGTGGCAGTTGCCCTTTAAACCGAGACTAAGTTTCACGCTCTTCCCTTGACGTCATCCGAGCAAAAATAACGCGACCGATCCTGAAAACATCGTTTTATAGAATGCGGGACACTACCCATGAATAACTCGGAGTCACTTGATATTTGCGGTTTCAAAGGCTGTGATCAGACGAAGGTTGGGTCTATACTGGTTTATATAATTACTTGCGTGGTGACAAGTCACCATAAAACTTAAGATACGGACACACGGCATGGAATATTGCACGCAACAACCAAATTGCACCGTGTCCACCCTCACAATTGTTGCGCGCAATGTTGCAGAAGTAGAGGCGAGTTCTACGTCAGCAACATTTCAAGCAACAATTGCACCGTGTGTTGTCCACCCTCCTGCAACATTGCGTGACGTAATAGAATATAAAAATACGCCAATCAAATTTAGCCGGCGTCCGGGATCAAGCTGCACGTAATGTTGCAGCGTGTGTCCACCGAGCAAAAATCCAATTGCAAGCAATATTGCATCGTGCGTCCCGGCCTTTACGTTACTCCCAAACACGTCGATATTACGATGATTTTTTCCAGCTTATTTTACCCGTTTACATGAAAAGTTGTATAAAGTGCCACCTTATTCATTTCCATTTCGGGCATCAAACAAAGACCGAGTTGAAGGTTTAATCTGAAAAAACAAAAACTAAAACAGAACAGAAACAGAAAAAACAAACAAACACACACAAACAGAACGAAACTTACTATTTATGAAGTTTATTTTGGTACAAAATCAAAAGATGTATATACACGGAGCATTCTAATAACTTATACGTTATCTTTCCTTCGCATGAAGAACACGAAACAAAAAGGAAGTATTTGGCCGTAAACTTGTAAAACCAGATCAACTGCTGACAATTGAGGGCAAGACTCGCTTGACAAAGGCATGGAAACGAGTACCATAAAAGGCCCATGATCCTTTGTGAACGAATGCATCTTGCAGTGAAACAGCGTAAGTGTCCTTCGTTTCTTGAAGTCTTTTCCGCATTAATCGATTTAATCCGCTCTGACCCAACAATGCCGACACGTCACGAGGCGCGCAAAGATTTATGGACTTCTTATTTCTTGTTGTACTTATTGGACGCTGATTGGCCGAGGAAACGCCATCCGATCCGCATGGAATACACTAATATCTAGGAGCAGCCCAAAGGAACATGGACTATTGCGACACCGCGGGAATACACTTTTTTCGTCCGTACGGTCACCGCTTATTTTGCAGAAGTGTAAACGCTTAGGACAAAATTAACTACAAGTTAGTTCATTGCATTTGATTTCCTGTAACACAAGTTGTGTACTAGATATATGGGGCTTGTACACGAGGCGAAATTTTACCTCGTAATGACGACGAACGCTGACCAACGGAAGTGACGTCAAAACATATTTCGGCGATGTCGACTAGTACGATACTCTTGCGAGATTTGTGCAAGCTTTATAAAATACGTCGGTAATACAGCTCAGCAGCCTAAGTTTCGTTTAACCTCATTTCCAGGCTCTGTTTCCTGGTCCCGAAGAGCCTGGAGACGAGTATTAAGCCTCGTCGTCGAGTCTGAGGCTGGACAAGTTGAACGAGGTGGAGAGCTTGTTTCTAGTGTCCAGTTCCTCCTGCAGTAGCTGAGCCCGCGATTGTATCACCGAGTTCTGCTGCTTCAACGAGTCAATGGTGTCTTCGAGTTCCTAGAGGAAGGAGAAGAGCAGGTACAGGAATCCTCTCAATCACAGTCCTTCTGCGCGCCAGAAAACCCCGATCCACCATTTTCAGGCTGATATGCGATATGCCTGTTTCAAACGAGGCCTAGAGAGCGAAACCTTTAACATAAAAATGCATCCTCGTTCCCAGGCTCTTTTCATTTACCCCACCCCCAAAGAGCTTGGAAAAGAGGATGATAAAAATGATGGTAAATTTACAGGGGGTTAATGTATAAAAAGTGGACGCGGTTAAGAGTTCACACCTTGTGAGTAAAATTAAATTTTAAGGTTTCCACGAGGGCTCGTTTTGAAACGAAGGCGAGAAGAATCTTTGAAATGGCCGCCTGGTAGCAATCCTTTTTCATTTGATTATCTATCAATATCAATCAATCAGCTAATCAATTCATCTATCAATGGTAGTGAGAAGATTACTTTCGTATTTGCTGAGTTTATTACAGCTTACCCCTTATTCTATCCGCATCACTGTTTCAGTTTTTAAAACAAACAAATAAACAAACAAACAAGCAATTAACAACACAAATCAAACCTCTCTGAGCGATGCAGGCATCAGTCCTCTCAGCTTTTCTTCATATTGAAGGCGGAGTCGAGACACCTGAAGGACAGAAAAAAAAGTCGATGAGCTTGAGGTCGACAGTTATTCCCACTTTCAATATTTTCGGCACAAACTAGCGAACAGCGCACGTCGCTATTGTTAACGCGACGCCATTGCGATAACCAGTTGCAGGATGTCACACTGCAACTTATCACGCAACGCTGCGAAAAGTAGAAGATCGTAGTACTTTCCAAGCGAGAAACGCACTCTTCTTAGCCAACTGGATATCGAGCCTTTATTTCTGCGTAAAATGGGCAGGTTTTCTGCGTAAGTGCGACCTCTGAATTTGCGTTTCGAGTTGCAAGTAAAATTATCCCGTATTATAACAGTACCTTATACACAAGTGTGTATGCTTTGTTTAATTAAAGCTCAGCTCGGTTTAGTTTGGCCTGAATTTCGTCCCTAGGCCCCTGGTTTCTCTCGAAGAGACTAGCACCAGAAGGGTAACCAAGAGCCTGGGGACGAAAATGAGAGCGGCTGAAAATTCAGGTTGGGTTTAGTTTAGTTTATATTTTATTTTATGTGTGAGTCCTGAGTTCGATAGCTTAACGTAGTTTATTACTCACGGTTAGTGAGAATTGCAACGACGAAAGGTTGATGTAGCGCCTACAACTCTTGATGCAAAGAAAGGAACAGTAATCGCATTACTCAAGATGGCGAAGGAGAAACTTATCTGGATAGGTTATAAATACTTACTTTGCCCACTTATTCAAATTAGAAAAATATTTTATTACTACTTAAATTGGTTTAAAATATCAGAAGACAACTTTCGTTTATACTTTGTGAGTTAAAAGTTAAACAAGTTAAAAAAAAACTTTTGTTTGATCTATTCATTGTGAACTATTCACGGGCCTTGGTTTCACGACAATAGCTGTAGGAACGAAACCAGAAGCAGCGCTCGACATTAACGGTTGCCCGCTTGCCCGGGGCAACCAAAACTTTTGGTCGGGCAGGTAAATTCTGGGCCGGGCAACTAGAAATTATGAAACTTTCTATTGCTTGAAGTCAATCTACAGTCTGAAGGGCAACCAACCTAAAACCTTAATGTCGAGCACTGAGAAGACCATGGGAGTGAACTGAATCGTGTATGGTATTGTACATTACCCTTTCCTGTGAATCCAGTTCCATTTGTTGGCATCTCTTCTCCAGATGTCGAACCATGGTCTTCTGGGTATCAAGATCTTGCTGGAGCGACTACAACAAATAAAACTGCCAGGTTATATGTACCAAACAATATTAAAAACATGTTCAAAGTATGGTCAACATTGTGCGCCATTCAATTCCCCGCCCACCCCACCCAGGAGTTGTCTTTTTCGATCTTGTGATATTCACAACAAAACAATGTCCTCTCCTTTTGAGATACATCAAGACCGATTATCTTTAAACTTCTCCTTACATTACACACTCACCTATATGTAATTCAGTATGGAGAAAATGGTCCGTCGTCTGTTGCTAGGTTTCAAGATGGTCAGACTACCAATTCTCCTTGGGAAAACTAGTGCTTGAGCTCAAGCTGGTCAGACTATTAAGTCTCCTAACGCTACTTAAATGTTTTGTTCAGGGCAGGTTGGGAGAATTACACGTACTTTGACGACACTTGTGTGGTGCTTCTTCAAGCCGGCTTTTTCTTCCTCCGTTTTATGCGCGCTTTGAGTCAGTTTCTTCTCCAGTGAGTTCCTTGTTCTGAGTACAACAACAACAACAACAATAACAACAACAACAACAACAACAACAAAGAGGTATCGGAGAAATGAACAATAAGCTGCAATTAGTCACCTGGAACTGTCATATCCTTTAAAGGGGCCCCTCTCTAACACAGTCCTTTTCGCGCCAAAATAGTTAATCCGTCATTTCCAAGATTTGTTTGGCCTAAAAGTGCTCCTTTGAGATCATTTATGTTTCGACGCCATTTAGGGCTGGCTATGCCAACTGATACAATCCCTCTTAACCACAGTCCTTTGCGCGCCAAAATCCTTGATCCGTCATTTTTTAGGGCTTCCAAAAGTCAAAAGATAAAGTAGCAATCCATTTCTAACCGACTGGTTCAAGAAAAGCTCAGTTTATTTTGTTATCAATTTTTTTGTTTTTTTTTTTTTCTTTTCCATTTTCCGTGTTGGGAAATTTAAGTTTGTTCTTTTTACACGTTTCTAGACGTAAACAAAAACGGGTTGGGAGGGCCCTTTTAATAAAATACATACGGCCTCTATTATATTTCTGTTACAACAGTACAACTACAACATAAAGAAGTGACTTGAACCCCAATACGTACCTAATATTGTCCTCTTTCAGCTTCTTGATTTCACCTTCAAGGATGTCTATAGACTAAAGGATAAGTGGCCATTATTGTCGAGGAAAAGATTGACAGAAGGAAGTGACGGCTACTGAATAGTCGGAAAGTAACTGTGTGCTGTGCGCATGCGTGTTTAAGAGAGCGTTTGTGTGTGAGAATGTGTCGTGTGCGTGCGAGCGTGATCGTGAAAGAGTGTGTTCGTGTGCGTGACACGAGCGTTCGAGTTGGGTCATAGTGCTTATTACTTCTCCGTAAGCAAATTCTTTCCGCGTTAGCAACGACAACTCCAACAACAACGACATAAACAACAACAACAACAACAACAACAACAACGACGATGACGACAATATGTCCACAAAGTGATCAGTGTTTAACAGTTTCACAACCTCTTGTCCTTTAGTAGACCTTGCGTCATATTCCTGCTCCAGCTGTTTTACTCTGTTGTTTGTCTACAAAATGATGAAACAATAGAGTAGTAAATTAGAAACATGCTTACGACAGGAAACAAAAACAACAACAACAACAACAACAACAAGTAGATTCCCAAAAGACGCAGCTGCCCAGCAGTTATTATCTCCCTTTTTCAAAGAGTCATGTTATTCGGCTCACAGACAGATTGACAGACTGTCCGGAGCCTGAGACATTACGTACTTTTTCGAGCAGTTGCTCCATGTCTGCGCTGTGCTCTCGCTGAAATTGTAATTTCTGTTGCTCCAGCTGGCTCTTGAATTTCGCTTGCTGCAGAAAATGCAATTGGAATTACAATAAATAAAAATATGAAAAGAAAACACAACAACAACAACAAACAACAAAAATGAAAAAGGTGGAAAAACAGGCGATGACAAGATGAGTTTGAGTTTAAAAAGAAGAAAAATAGAAAAAAGCAGTGCAGACACAGTTGGAAGAACTAATAGAGAAGCAAGTGGGTATAAGGACAACTGCAGATGACACACCGTGTTCTCCTCCTGTCTCTTGTGGTTCTGCTGCTCCTCTTGTCTCAGCAAACTTAGCTCCATCAACTGAGTCTTGTGAGCCGAACTGGACTGGATCAACTGCAACAAAAATAGCGATAAAAACAAAGTTGTATACCACCTACTCACGTTCATGAGACCCAAACAAATGTCCTCAGTCAATCAACAAAACTCGCTTTGTGACTGGTACAAACAGGTTTTGCAGCATTCTCGACCAATCAGGAACAAAAGCAAAACCAATAATTGCGATCTGCTCACGCAAGCAATCAAATGGCGATGGCGTTTCTTCGCACTGCTGATTGGTCTGTTCAAAGTAAAACCAATCGCAAATTATTTCCGCTTTTGGTTGGCTGAAAGTGTGTTCTTACATCCTCTGTGAGTGGCGGTGTAATTAGTTTGGTTTTGGTACAAAAGTCAATCGAAATCCTTGGAATGGAACTCGCATTTCAACACTTAAACGGCTGAAAAGTTAACAATCAAAATCCAAATGAGGAGGAATGTTGATTGGTGCATCAATCCAATGTTTTTGTTTACATATTCAAATGTGTGTGAACACTTGAAGCTTCGAAACACGAAAAACAACAACAACGACGACGACGAGAAAACAAATCAATGGGAAGGTAGATAAATTGCACTTTTAAACCAAATGAAACTATTCTTGTTCTCAATCTACTCGGATGGAAATGGATTGTTTTTGCTTTCGATTTTCGAAAGCCTGAAAATGGCGGATCGAGTATTTCGGCACGCAAAGAACTGTGCGCTTGAGAAAACAGAATACAAGGCAAACGCATGTCTCACCTCTTCCCTTAGTTCTCTCACTTGCTGTTCCAGTTCTGCAACGGTCTGCAAAATAAGGTAGCATGAGCTTAGATATGCCTACAGTATTAATGACTCAATTCTGTCCCGATCATTGCCACACATGCGATCAGTTTCTTGCTCATACACATTCCTATACTTGGACTGGAAAAAGAGGAACAGTCACTATGTATTCTTTTACCCAAAGTTACTCACCCGCAGACTTAATCACTCAATCATACGTGCTCGAGACGTAAACTAAAATGTGTACAAAAATGTGAGAGTGGGTCGTTGTTTTCGAAAAAGGTAAAAAGACTGTGGTAAGGCGTGTTATAACCAGGAAGGCGGTAGGCGAAACAAACAAACAAACAAACAAACAAAAACAGACGGCACCTTTGCATCCTTGGTAGCTCTATTCCTGGCCTGACTATCCTGATTCTCCAGTGTTTGACGGAGTTTCTCCACCTGCATTTCCTGCACCAGACAAAAAGTGGATGTAAAGCTATATACACCGACCAGTATTGAAAATTTACCTCGAGTTAGATGGTAATGGCAGCAAACGCTGACCGAAGAAAGTGACGTCAGAAACGTATTTCCGCGGTGTCGACGACCACACACGCACGCACGCACAGTGACACACATACGAAGAAGGATAAAATACATACAAGAGGCGGGGATGTCGGGGTGTGAGAAACTTACTCGTTCGTTTTCTTGCTCTTTCAGCATGGCATCCCTCTCGCCTTGGTGACTGCGGATTAACGCCGCTCTTTCTTGCTCGTGGACGATTTTGAGTTCAGCCATCTGTCAACAAACAACAAAGCAAGTATAGCGCTGATGAACTGGACAACTATGGTTATATCTTAGCCCCACAACACCGTAAAATCTCGGTTATAAGCCCACCTCCCCCCTCCCAACTTTTCCTTATTTTCTTACTATAAAACGTCATAGCAGAACATTGTACAACTTACAAACAGTTACTCGTGTGCCGGACGAGCGCGCATGGCTTTTTGATGATTTGTACTGAGTTCGGAGCATGAAAAGATTGACGTCTGAATACTAGTCCGGTTATAAGCACACCCAAAACCTCTTACGAAGTTGTATAAGCCCGTGCTTATATTAAAGAGATTTGACGGTACCCTGCTTTTAAACTCGTAAACATCGACGAAACTAAGAAGAGTACCATTGTAATGTCGTTGAAGTACCAGAGCAGAAAGTACTAGTTGTGCCATATTCGTGTCTAACTGTGTGAGATAATCTGCACGCCAGAGTACAAACTCAGAGAACATATACTGTAGCTTTCATTAGTTGTACCTCTCTGTTATGACTCAACTTGATGTCCTCCACTTGTTTAGAGAACTCCTTCGCCTGCTTCTCTCGTAGGCTTTTAGAACGTGCCAGGTCCTCTTCAACTTTTTCCATCTAAAAAGCAACAACAACAACAACAACAACAAATAAACAAACAACGACACCAAATCTGTGTTGATTGTTGCGCCAAGTGAGCCCAAAGAAACACGATTTGAGTATTGGTCTTGTTTTGGACGCCATCTTGTCCGTGGAAGTTTTCTTTTTTCTAACCTGAGACTTCATTTCATCAAACATTCTTCCGGAGTTTCTCTCCACTTGACTCTTAAAGTCTTCCAGCGCCTGCTCAGCTTGCTGCGCCTGTTGCTTCTGCAACTCCGACAGCTTTTGAATATGATCTTCACGCTCCCTGGATAGTACACAACAAACAAACAAAAAACAATTAAATATAAACAACAACAACAACAACAACAGCAAGCTTAGCCCAGTCAGTATAGCGGGTAGATGGTTGGACTGCGTGGTAGAGGTCCCAGGTTCGAATCCTAGTCTGAGCCCACCGCCAATCCCATATTTTGCTCACATCCGGGTACGTTTACAAAGTCAAATGCTGCTTTCAGATGAAAAACCAAACTAAATTGATCAATAATAATGAAATAGGTGAATAGTACTTTTAGGCCAAATGTTCGTGTACCCTTGAGAAACTGGTCTATTCATAATCATCTCCTGTGATGAGAGCAGTTTACAATTCGCTTGCTCACTTCAGACTGGTCTCCAGTTTTCTGAGTCGCTTCTGATACTCCGCCTCCTGTTGGTCCATTTCAGCCTGTAGCCCTCGGATCTGTTCAAAACACTGATGGTTAGTGGAAGAATTACTGCCTCAAGAGGTCTCAGAACGACAAGACAATTCCACACCGAAAAGCACATTCGCGAAATTTAAGTGAAAATATCTGATATTCTGAAAGATACAGTAAAATTCCCCCACTTTCCGAACGTCCACTTTCCGAGAAAAATTTACGTGTCTCATCGGGAGAAAAACGAATCGACTTATGCCGTCATACTTGTAGATGCCAATTAATTAAATTCAACACATATAAACTACGATGGGTGACTGCATAGAATATTATCTTGCTCGTGAAGATGGCAGTATGTAAAATATATTAGTACTATATATTAGTATATTAGTATATTAGTAAGTCTTATGGTTATGCTTTTTTCGACACACCGCAAACATTCAAACATTCTTCCAGCCTGCCCTGAACAAAATAAATGAATAACTTTGAGATAAGACCGCCCAAAATCACTAGACAAAACGCGAGATGTTCGGAGTTATTAGTCGTCAAAACACAATATACCTTCTTGTCATGCAGATGTTCCATGTTGACTTTTTCCTGCTGTTGCACAGCATCTAACTCCTGTGAAAAACACCATAACAACAACAACAACAACAATAACAATAACAACATCATCATCAACAACAGTCTGCACCAAGATAAAGGCCGACAAGTTTGTCCTTGAAGTGTTTGTGTGAGTGCACGCTTGTGTTAATTTCATGTGCTTTATAGGAACTTCGAGAATTACAGAAGCTGTATTTCAAATACACTTCGTCGGATGACTAATCAAAGTAAGTACGCCGACAATCACACAGGCTGTAAAAAAACACTTTCAATCAATCAGAAGCCAAAGTAATTTGCCTCTGGTTTTAGAAACCAGAAGAAACCAGTCAGCAGAGAGTGAAAATATCGCAATCAGATACAATTCAAAAAGGGCTCTAAGTACCACAATGTGAAGTCAGTATAACCCCTGTAAACTGGTCACTTCAAGTTAAACCTGTTGTAACGTCCAACACTCTCCTTACCCTAACGTGTTTCTGTCGTTGAAACTCTGCCTCTTGTAATGCCTGCTTGTATTGATTGATCTGTGCCTCCAGATCTGATATTGTTTCAGCCGCCTACGACAACAAAACAACAAAGTTTAGCGTAAAATAGTCCTAGTATTAGTAGTACTAGTAAGTGATAAGAAACCGGCTTGTGCTTGGTGCGCATCGAGATTTTTCCAGATGAAAAAGCTTTGCAACAAGCTTCCACAAGCGCCATGGTTTTTATGATCTAGCGTTCACATTCCTAACTTCTTTGATTGGTCCAAGTCTATGACGTCACGGAAGTTTACTGGGTTTCACAGGCGCTTTTCGTTTACGGTGTAGCAAAGCATCTGGTAGAGAATCCGTAAGCTTTCTCAGGTTACGTGGAAGGAGTTGAATGACGTTGTTCTCACCCTGGCAGTAGCTGCAGCATGTTCTTGTTTCATGATCTCTATACTGGAATCTGTTTTCTTCTGTAGGTGCTCAATGGTGGACTGGTGGTCACTCATGTTACGAGAATGATCCCGTTCCAGCTTGGACATCCTAAAAATGGCGAAGAACAAAATAGGAAAATCTTTTGAACGATTCAGATGTAATGAGACTCATACTTATGCTGTAAAAACTCGAACTAACGCTCCGTCTTAAATTAGCGCGACTGAGCCATGCTAGCTACACAGTCTTAGAAAGAACAGGATGGACTGCTTACACTCTCCACCCCACCCCTCCCCCACCACCACCACACCCCACCCCTATGTGTTACTATATAAGTCTCACTTCTGTTGAAAACATCTTACGTGGATTTGGCGTCATGTAGTTCACTCATCAGCGACGTTACTTGGTGCTCTAATTCTTCCTTTAGACATCAAAACAAAAACAAAAACAATCAGAGTACTGCCGTTAATAAAAAATATCTAAGCGACGATAAAATGACTCGAGAGCCTGGACCCAAGCTTTGGTGAATATGTAAACACAGAAATAACTGCTTACTAACCTATTGCATAAAATTTTACTTTAGTAGTGATATTTATTTTATCGCTATGAGAGCAGATTGTTGCGAAAATCTAAAAGACAAACACAAAGCATAAAAGACATTTAAAAGACATTTGCTCATTTGAAAATACTTTTATGTCAAACGCTTAAGGCTAAAATTTCATGGAAAAGTGCGCTTTATTTACGAAGCTTTCTTTCTTCAAATTTTCTTCGAAACAAGTTGGCGTACTTGCGATTTGTGTCGGCATGAGATCGGAAAGCATTCGGCGTGACGTCATCGTCGGGGCGTGCTCACCTTTTCTTTGGCGAGTTTTGTCCTTGAGTTTTGTAAACCTTCAGACTCGTGCGTTAGCTGCTGCACTCGCGCCTCCAACTCCTGGATCAGTACACCCTGAAAACAAGGAATCCATCTAAGAATATCTAACACGATACATGTACAATGAAATTCTGATCAAACTAACTCATTTTAAAAGACTTTTCACCGGGCCTCGTCTTGAGACAGAGGTAAAAGATAACTCGAAAATATCGCGGTGAAAGTTTGCTGGCTATGACTTGAATATATTTGTTACGAGCGTTACAGTGAACTACAAAATCTGTATTTGAATCCACACTTTTGAGCAATAACTACTGACTGAAAAATTGAGCGACCGCACTGCCGAAAAAGGTGTTTACGCGGTGTGTGATAAAGTTTAACTCACAGTAGCGTTGCTCTGTTGACTGTACTCCGTCTCCATCTTCTGTAGTCTCTGGTTCGTGTCATCCAGCAGCTCCTGGATGTTTTTCGTGTGTTGCTTCTGCATCTCGAACTTTTCTTGTTCAAACTCGGCAATCTTGTCGTTCAACTGCAGCGAATTATGAGCAAACATAGGGCTGATCTTAGCAAAAGCATAAATCTATCAGTCAAGGTGTCGTAGGAATCCATATTTAGAGAAATAAAGCGCGTACTAAATAAATTTATAGCACACGTATTAAACACGTCACTTCGGCCCTTACCTTCTTCTCAAAGTTGTGTTGCGCCGACTCTCCCGTTTCTTCAGCCAATACCTTCAGCTCTGCTATCTGCTTGTCTCTCTGTTCTCTCATGGTCTGTGCTTCTCGCACTAACTGGGCGGCTAAAGCGAACACATTAAAACAATCAAAAGCGGAAAAATACAGCTCGCTTACTATGTACGTGGAATTGATATAAGCTCCAGACCACCCCTCCCCCGAAGTTCTGAAGCATAATCAATGAAGTGATTTACGTAGATATGCAGTGGAGATAGGCCACCCCCTCCCAGTAAGTATCTGAAGCGCTGCGCATCCGCCTGCCCGGGCTGCCATTTCGACTTCATTCCTCGTTCAACGACGTGTGGGGACGGGTGCCTTCAAAAACTCAGGGGAAAGGCAAGAAAACCATTCAGTTTCCATAACAAAAACTGATGCAATCAGCTTGCGCTGCCTTGGGTTGGGTGACCAAACGGTAAAGACTCGGGTTTTAAAGTTGTGAAGAGAAAAACGTTACATGTACCTACAAAGTGACTACAAAGTGTACCTTTTCTTTCGTGTTTCTTTATAGTTGCCTCCATTTCAGTTAATTTATTACGATAATGCGATTTGACTTCTTCCAGTTCCATATTTTTCCGGTCCAGAATCTGAAAAGTAAGTTATGCCAGTGAAACGAGTCTCTTTCCTCTAAAAGAAACATTCATGTAAGTGTGTTGACACCCCGCCTCTTTGCAACTTGCAACGCAACAAATAATTACGAGACAAGTTGCAAGTAAAGTTGAACAACTGGTCTTCTACTTTTCGCAACGTTGCGTGCTCTTGTTGCACCGTGACATGTACTTTGCAACTCGTCCCGCAATGCTGACGTTATGCTGTCGTGTGACAGACAATGCAAATTTGTTGCGAAAAGTAGAAGACTGTTTAACTTTTCCTGCAACTCGTCTCGCATTTTTTGTTGCGTTGCCAGTTGAAAAGAGGGGGTGTTGCACGCGCAATTTCTTCTACAACTTGTCTCACAATGGCGTTGCGTTGCAAGTTGCAAGAAAAATTGCCTCGTGTGACATAGCCTTAATCAGTTCGGCTGCTCGTACCTTCTGCACAGCCACATCATGCTGTTGCTGGATTTTCAGTTTGTCTTCATGAAACTTGGCCTCCATCATCTTCACTTTCAGTTCAAGCTGCATGTAAAGCAAACACACAAAGATCAGCAGGGCTCAAAAATGTTTTCACTCGTCTCACCAGCCATGGGTAGCCCGGACAACTCTAGCCCTAAACATAACACTCTTCTCAGTATCAACTGTAGCCTGAATTTCAGTCCTTGGTGCTGGTTACTCTTGAAGAGGACATTTCTTACTATCCCGATGTCAAATTTTGCTCGCCCCTGGCTAGCTGATTTTCCCAGCCCTGGTCTGTCATCTAATTTTCCTTTGGAGAATCAGGTCCAGGAGAAGTAAGGAAAGTGGGCTCCACAAAAAAAGGAGATGTACAAGATTCATAATTACTTGGAAAACATCAAGTGTCACACAGTTTTGTTCAAAACTTCGATATTTTTTCTCCCCGCTAATTATTTTGAGTTCTCCTAGTTTCAATGTCTGCATTGCATTTGATCCCTTTCTATGTAAGACATAACTTAGAAATTGCTTTCTAAAATGTGAATTCCAGGATGATGAAAATGTCTGAGAATCAAGTTAGGTGGCAAATATGCACCTCTCTGTCGTGTGAACGGCTGAAGCTGTGATCCTCATGGGAAGAATTCAGTGCTGTTGAGGGACCTACAGAAAGAAAGAGAGAGAAATACAAAAAAGTCCCAAGAAAGATCAGAGGCAAAACATCTGTGTTTTGATACACAGAACTACGCGATTCAAGTGATGTGATCAGCTTCGAATTTCTCCCTCAGTCTCTACAGAGCTCTATATCCTAGAGTATGGAGAACTTGTCATTTCATATTGTAGCTTGCAATATTTAAAGTATGGGGCTGGTGAAAGGATTAACCACAATACCTTTTGAATGCTGGGAGAAACCATTGTACTGGTTTGACCTTGATGTCTAGAGAAACAGGGGAACAAAAAGGTAAAGTAGCAAGAAGCAGGCAAATAATCACTGTGTAATTATCACCAAAATTATATTATGTAACCTATAGTAGTGTATAATAAATTATGCACATTCAAGCATGTACATTTTATTGACTCGCAATCCGGACAATTACACAAGATGAACAAATGGTACCCCTTGTATCAAACAGTTTACCATAAAGTGATTCAGAATCCTGACCAGTCTTCAGGAAAGTCAACAAATTGAAACCAGGATTGAAATTATGTCCAACTCTGACTGTCAGGCAGAAAATGGGGTCTCGACTTACTGGTGACGTGGATGGATAGCCGGAGTCTGCATGACCATAATCACGCCCATAAAGTAGTTCTGCATTCTCACTGCGCCTCCTGGGTGACACACGACCCCCACTGTATCTTCCAATGTCCACGTGAGTACCATTCTCAGCGTTAGATCCATATGCGGTCTTCATCCTGTAGGGAAACTCGTCAACTTCTTCATCAAAGCCCAAGGGTACCTCACGGCCGTTCCTCTCACTTGAGCTGCTGTGAGTTGTGGAGCGTGGTGGCGGTACAGGATGGGCCCCACTGGTGGTGGGGAGTTCTCTGCAGATCAAGCAAACAAGTTCCCAAGGTGTATGATACAGATTCTTCTAACAAGCTCTGGATTTAAACCTTCCTACATGTATGGCTTTTTATTGGAATCTGTTGGCTCTCTCAATCAAGGCTTAAAATCTGCAAGGTTAGCAGGTTTGATTTTTATTTCCCATGTATTTTCTGTCTTGTTTGGCTTTGCTATTCTACTTTGCAGTGTTTTTGGAAAAAAGAACCATACAGTAGATGAACACATGATTTTGATTAATGCGTAAAATCTAAATATACCCTTCTTGCCCCCAGTCTTTCAATATTATTGATAAAGTCAATCATCTTGTATCTGAGCAAGCTAATAAAATAACGATGAGAAATGGTTTAGTTATCTTCGGCTGAGTGAGCGAAGCGTAATGAAAGAGACGATAAATAGTTTCTCGAATTCCCAAGCACAAGGATAGAATGTGAAGTAGTGCATGGTGATTGTAAATATGGTGAGCTGTGAAGAGGTATGCATTGTAGATGTGTGAAGAGTTATTGTTTATGTTCAGGGTGTGGAAAGCATGCATTGGAAGGATGCTAGTACATAAGAGGTGAACAAGGAGAAGAGATTCATTGTGGTCTACTTCTTGAGCGGACATCTTTCATTTAGTTTTTTCCTTGACCTCAATGGAATGTATTGTGATTAAATGGGCTAGGCTTTGCATCTGCTAGACCCGCACTGCAATATTGTGTGGCAGTTCTTGGTGCAGGATATTCGAGAAAATATTGATATGCACCTTCTTGTTCTTGGAGGCAAGCTTGCATCAGAATAGACACTTCCTAAAAAATAAAACAAAATAGGGAGTACATTTTCTACCAGATGAGCAAATCCCACTTATTGTTAATTTGTCCTTGAAGTTTATTACAAATAATTCTATGTGATTCATACAGCAGTGTACTGTAAAACCAACAGAGGAAACCAGGGCCTAATTCTCCCAACCTGCCCTGAATAAACTGTGCGAGAACCATAAGAGAATATTGTACTGTACTGTACAGAGTATAGCGTGTATAAAATATGAAGATGCTTTTTTGATGGTCTGACCAGCTTGAACTCAAGCAAGAGGTTGCCTGCAATGCCATGTAGCGATGCTTACAATATGTTTGTTTAACTCAGATAAACTACAGCACAGATAAAGATTAAGTAAAGCTAAAGTCAGAGGCTTAAATCCCGTACTAAACTGTATGCACAGTAATTGTGTAAATGTACTGAAAAGACATTTTGGAGTTAAAAGAGACAGCATACCTGAAGAACTTCCAAGATCTCTCACCCAGTCAGGAGGATCACGGCCAAATTCCTGACATAAAAAAATGTAGATACATCCGTGTATGTACATGTATTTACTTGTAACGGTATTGTATAACGATACAATAAAAGAAAGCACCCTCTGTACTTGATCATCAGAACCAAAGTCCTAAATTAAGTATTTTATCAGTCAAATTAACTACACTATTATTACCCATACTCAGTACAAGTGACCAGATAAGCCTTGGTTGCTTATGGGAGGTTCGTTCCACTGTAACTCTATCACACCCAGGAGTGAATTATTGTCAAGACACTGTATGCAATCCATATAAATGTACTGTACCTCATCAAGTCCACCAAGCCCAGGAATCCTCTTCATGACAGGTTCATCTAAATAGATTGACTGCAAAACAATGTTGTAGAAATTATCACATTCCACACTCCCCTAACCATTCTAAAACCAGGAATGTAACCAAAACAATTTAATTTTGTAATATATAATAGTAAGTTGCATGCAAAATTTATTGTGTATTTAGTTTTATTTCACAGAATATGAAGATAAAATAGATGATGAAGCCCATGCAAGTAAAACAATTATATATTAACTGAAATAGACATAATCTTACCATGTATGAGGGTAGAGCCTGTAACAGGCCTGATTCTGGCCTTCTGCTAAATGGATCTTCCAGTACTCCACGTTTTAACATGTGCAGCAGCAACTGTGCATACAAATTACGGTTTTTCCTATCAGAATAAAGGATGTGTCAGAGTTGTACTCAAAAAACTAATTTGGCATTTTGAGTGTAATTTTGAAACAAAAATGTCCCAAATACTTTGACTGTGATTGTATGCATGCTAAACTATATTGCACTGTGCAGTGAAACTATATTTGCCAGCTAATTTAGCCCAAAAGGCAAATTGTATCCATTGTAAGTGTTGTTCAAACAGAAGGAGCTTGGCTTTTGTCCCGCAATCCTTATAACCACCTGTTATTTTAATTAGGTAATCGTATAAAATATGCACCATTTCTTTCGGTTTTATTTTCTTACCTCCCAGCTGGGTTGTGTCCAGGTGGTTCACACAATTTTTTGATCCACAATCCAACCTTTTGTCTCTCTAGAAATCACAGAATCACTTAGTTAAAACCTTGGTTATTTTATTCTCCTTCAATTAGTCTTTACAATCACAAACATTTGCAAGAATGGGACATTCTAAACTATTGCAGCCAAGCAATAACAAGCTACAAGTTAGAGCTAAAGGCTTCTGAAACTTTTAGCACAATTTGAAGTTGATGCAGATAAGCTAAACTGTAGCTTATCCACATCAACATCAGGTTATTTTGCACATTTAAATAGTTATCTCAGGGACATTGTATCCCATTAGAAAGTAAGCTTGATTATGACAGAGGAACAGAACAGGTTACATTGTATACATTTACAGTTAGTACATTTGTACGGTATTCTTTTTCTTAATTTCAGTGTTGACTAAAAGTCGCAATGACATAAAACTGACTCTAGATGTTTGCTATGCTGCAACTTCCTTGTAAGCCAAATTTATCTCTGGAATAAAAGCAATTAGCAATTAATGCACCCATCCAGTAATTCTGCCCAGGCTCAGATTTATTATCATTTGCAGAACACAATAATAAGCACTTTGATCCTACAGGTGATATTGAATAATGTATTAAATAGCAGAATACTTGTAGGTAATGTCTACAATAGCCAGGCACATAAAGAAAAGTATTTCTGAAGAGGCCAGTGAGATGAACACAACTTACAGTACAGTACATTTCTCACTGACTCAAAACAGCTGAAAAACGTTCTGCACAAGAATAAATTACAATTTTCCCTCTCCAATTAAACACCTAATAAAAGGTGGCAGTAGTCACTTCTGACGTTTGTGAAGCGTATAATCTTTTCCAAAATTTCAACAATTAATGAAGGAAATCTCGTAGATCAGATTTTTAAATAAATAGACGTCGTGAACTGCTGCAAGTCATATCGGGTAATATCACAAACCGACTGCCAAACGAAACAACGGGAAACAGTATTTACTTCAAGTATACCAGTATCGTCACCTTTCTGATGTTATCAAACATAGAAATTAAGATCTGTAAACAAGACTTGCATAGGCGGGTAAAAATGCGTGTGTACCAACCTGATTTGTGAGTTAGACGAAGCACAAACGGCTTCATTTCCTCCAAATACGAGTCAAACATCGAGTCTTGCTTCTCACTTAGTGAAACATTAGAAGCCAAGTCATGGTGTGCGAAGTCTCCGTAGCGACCCGAAGTCATTTTGTCGGATAACTGTCCTTGAAAACTTCTTGTAATGACGAGCAGAGTAGTTGCGGCACTTCGAAGGGTAATCTTCAGATCCCGGTCTTTTCGCTAGTCTCCCGCAGAGATGCGAGACGAAGTGACGCTTTCGCTCATCAAGAGTTCACAAGTCGCGCATCCGTCAAAAGAAACATCTGCCCACGGCTATAAATTATAAATGAAGTTTCGTAAAGAAGCGCCAACCGTTGAAATAAACAGTTCTTCAAGGAAGGGCTCTTGGTCTCGTCACCAGGGCCACCCGCGTGAGCTGCCATCCACGTTCGTTAGGCCTTACATGAAGTATTATTAATTTGGAGTCTGGATTTGGGAACGTGGT
The DNA here is from genome assembly GCA_964036295.1 of Plumapathes pennacea. NCBI lineage: Eukaryota > Metazoa > Cnidaria > Anthozoa > Antipatharia > Myriopathidae > Plumapathes > Plumapathes pennacea. The sequence continues at coordinate 12,494,952 of OZ038465.1, read as the reverse complement.
ACCATAGATACTAGGACTACCAAAGGAGAGCTGTTTGGCCCATCTGGCACATGATGAAGCGCCAACGATTTCTCGTTTCCAATCCCACGAAAAGAACGCCCTCGGCTGTGATATATGACATTTATCATGCGGTTAAGGACTGGAAAAATTTAGATCTACAGATAAGACAATCACCTACAATCCTGGCCAAAAGTATGTGGGACACTCTGCAAAAATGCTATTTTTTCACCATCACTCTTGTTCAAAAGCGGCTCCACTCAGTCAACATTGTACGGGGGGAGGGGGGCGGGAAGTGTGAAAGTGTCATCATTTTCAGATAAAAAGCTAAGTGTCCCATGACTTTTGGCCAGGATTGTAGTTTGGCTGTTTTTAAGGACTCTTTGCTATGATAAAATAATTTTTAGACGTATTTTTAATCTTGTAATTTTGATATATATCTTGAGGTTTTAGCCTTTTAACCACCTAGTTTGGCTGTTTTTAAGAACTCTTTGTTATAATAAGATAATTTTTAGACGTACTTTTAATCTTGTAACTTTGATATATATCTTAGAGCCGGGTCGCACTAGAGAGTTTAGTCGATAAAAACTCAGCATCGAGAGCAAAACGACGGCTTTTTCAGTGCTTGGTGAGCAACTTACAAATATATGTTTCGGGTGACAACCGCTGTTGCACTTCAAATGATGCAAGTGTCAATATTAATGTAGTTAAAGTTACGAGTGTGACCCAAGCCTTAAAGTTTTAGCCTTTTAAAATGTTTAGCTTTAGGTTTTTTGTAGGAACTCCCTGAAAATCACCCAGGTGAGCGGAGCTTCCTACCAAAATATTGTTATTATTATTATTATTATTATTAGTAGTAGTAGTAGTAGTAGTAGTAGTAGTAGTAGTAGTATTATTATTATTATTATTATTATTATTATTATTATTATTATTATTATTATTATTATTATTATTATTATTATTATTATTATTATTATTATTATTATTATTATTATATCCTCGTTGCGTCACGATATATCAGCTTTCTACAGTCGCGCAGAAGATCGGAGGAAGGAGGGCCTGATCTGTGGCATTTTAATTTACTCCGCTTGTTGTCCAGTCAGTGCCAAACCGTTGTGACTAAAAAAAATCACCTCAAGAAGGCTGTCATGGAATCTATGGACTATGAGCTATCGTGTGAGAACTAGGCTGTGTTCACAGTCCGAAACGGTCTAAAGGCCTTACTTACTTCAAAGCAGGCCATCTGTCTTTAGCTCCACCTTCCACTTTTCTTCACTGTGTCTTCAGGGATAATTTAGATTGGTTCCGGCCAGTGTAGACTTAACAGCCCTAGTTTTAGACTCAGCCCTTCGTGGGCGGAGCAAGCCAACTCCACGACGACAACTGCGGACGACATGGTCTCTTCCGTAACTGACTGGTCAGGTGTCTAGACACTGGGACCACCAAAGGACGAGGCATAAAATTTCCTGGTGATCATCTGAAAGACAAAGTCAAGGCCTCAGACATTGACATTCTATTTTTGCCTTGGCGATGTTTTTGATACCTGGCACGCCTTGTGTACGAAATTATATTCTTTGACAGTAAATCATCGACAACTAGCCGAGTTCAGGACGAGAACTGAAGAGTTCATGGGGCACTGATTCTTATTTTTGTGCGGCTCGGCAAAAGTATATTGACGTCGTCGGACGGAGCGACTGTGGGGCGACTCTGAAGAGCACGCACGCACAGTTCTCAGCCCATGAAAGTACATTGTTACCTGTAAAAACCTAAAAAGCCTGTTTCCATCCAAAGACTGAAACCCGGAGGAGGGGGGTGTACCCCCAAAAGTGGACTACTACGGGGAGGCTCCACCTGAACGGGGTACAGTTTTCAGGCTGGAAGTATACGAAAGGGGTACCATTTTTAGGCTAGAGGTATACAAAAAGGGCCGTACCTTTTTCAGGATGGAGGTAAATAAAGGTAGGAATTTCAGTCCTTTCGTTATGCAGAAATACTTCGGCGGGACTTTCGTAGAGTCGTTAAAAACGCAGTAGTCTCATTAAAAGGTATATGAAAGGGGTACAATTTTTATGAAAGGTGTAAAAGGGTAACTTTTCTTTAAAAAATGGTATATGAAAGGGTTTGTACTTCTGGGCGAAGCCTCCCCGTATAAAACTTTGCTGAGTACCGACGTACCCACCCCCCCCCCCCCCCCCCCCCCCCTTACCCCGTTGGGGAATTGAAACAATAAAAATTGCATTGACTCGAGCCAAGAAAGAAAAGAAAAGAAAGAAAGAAAGAAAAAAAGGAAAAGGAAAAGAATAGTTAAACACCCAGTTAAGTTTTTTTGGAAAGAGTAGACAGAAACTTGCAGCGTTGCGCCCAGCGGTCCCAACACCTTGGAGTGACTATGCCATGACTATGCTGCAGTATTGAAATCACACCGGCCGTGGTTTTCAGTCAGTGGTGAAACAAAGCAAATACACGAAGATTTTACGATGCTCTTAGTGTTAAAACGTCAATTAGCAAAAAAAAAAAAAAAAAAAAAAAGGCCTGTTTCAGGACTTGCAAACCGATTTTACTGCCAGACAGACTCATGAGCTCTGGTGACGGGTCTGGTGACTACCATTGTCGTTGTATTGTTGTCTGGCTGTGTCTGAGTTCGGAATCTGTAATGTTCGAGAAGGGAGTCTGTCTGCGATGGCCACAGACTAATTTCAGTTTAGACCTGAAAAGAAAAACGAGAGACAAGAAAAGCAAAAAGCTACAAAAACCGAAATCTGGCAGAAAAAATACTATGTGTCGAGATTTAGCACAAATGAGCAAACACAAAGCATGTGATCACCTCTTGTCGTCCACGTGCTCCCTTTGACAGCATATCGCAACATCTCCTCGCTGATTGGCTCATTAGGTGGTGTGTCTGGGGAGTGCACGTTGCTATTACATCACATCAAATAAACAGCGCATAAAGCAGCCCAGTCGGCCTTTCTCTGCGCTCATTTGTTGCACAAGGACGTGACTTGAGTTGGTTGCAGTTTAGTCTGTCGACCACTCCACAAAACTTACTGGAGGTGACGATAAAAAAAAATTTTTGAGGTAAGAAAATAATTGTATTTTTTTTTTTGATAAAGACCTTGCAACTTACATCGTTGATCGGACCTTTCCTCGCGCGATCGCTGTTGTTTTAAAGAATGCCTCGATTAATAGCCTTATTGTTCTCATAGACTGCATATCGACGGTGCAAAATCTATTTACAATCTTCTGTAGTTAGATTTAGGGGGAAATAATCGATTCGAGTCGCTGCTTTTGAAGGAAATTGAAACTATGTACGACCTTGAGAGTTGCAGAAAAGCGTCGTAAAATCCGTTGTACAGTCATACTCTTATGTTATGATGTACTAGACCTTTCTTCAGATTTTATCGTGAATGTGCAGTCATAGTTTCAATTTTAGGTCGCTGCAGCGGCTACTCGTAGCTGCTTCAGTTCGATTAGCTTATAAGCCACGCTCGAGTGACTTCTAAATTGTTGCGTAATTCTGAAATCATCGGAAACATATACGACGCCAATGACGCATATGCGGTGAATTTCTCATCTGTGCCATAGCTACTGACTGGGATTTGTTCAGATCTATTAGATGTAAACTGAATTTACTTAGGTTGTACTCCTGTCAGGACTGTTATGGTTGGAACAACTCGTATAATTTGTACGGTACATGGGCAAAATAAATGTTTCAACTGAAGGAACTATTTTAAAAATTGCATTTTTCGAGGATCATAAACTGATCACAATTGGCCATGTGATTTTGGACACACTGACCTTCCGGGAACGGTATTTATAGTAAGAGCGAACGAAACTGGATAATTTGCATTTGTTTACATTCAAAGCTGGCGAGGCGAGGGTCGTATGACCGGAAGTGCTTAGGGTGAGCGGCACGGGACCCACGAGCGAATTTTTCAGATAGAATTGCAGTTTGACCATTTTTATTGAGGTTTTGGACTAGCAGGGAGATGGGAAACGACATGTTGTGTGGCGTTCGTAATTAGATATATTTGTTTTGATAATGATCTTTTAGCTTCTTTTCGGACTAGCTGTTCTTAGCTATTCCAGCAGAATATCATGCATGAAATAACGTTTGCTCGGCATTTATCGTTAAAAGTGTTGCCGTTTACCACTGTCTTTGCATTTGTCTGAAAATCGAAACAAAATCGACAAAAACAACCGGAACCCCGAGGGAATTAGCTGTCAGTTCTGTAGCGTTTGACGTCATGTGAGTTGATAATCTCCAGGATCGATAAGGTATAACAGTTGTAACTCGACTTGCTCAGGGAAGGGTTAGTTTTCGGAGCAGGACTTTTCTTATAGAAAACAGAGCTCCTAAACTCACAGAGGCTCGGTTTGTTAGGGAAGAAGATGAAGAACCGACGTGAAAGTCGTACAAGTCGATCCGGACTCATCAAAGAGAACCGCAAAACCTCCTCGACCAAGAAGTTCTTTTCTGATGTTCTGCTTGTCTGTGAGCTAATGCTCTTTATCACGGTTGCTGTATTGCAAGGAGGCCATCGTCCATCGCAGTCTACTGCACGAGTGAAAGATGTACGTAACGGTAGCTTTTGGGACGTTTCTATCTAATTTATTCAGATTTTTATGCATGTCTTATCCTGCTGCGCTTGTTGCGCGGTTTAACAAATGTGCACAAAACTCGTCTGGTTTAGCAATTCCACATGTGCATTATTTTGAAACCTAATTATCTCTGATTCGTATTTCTTTTGCTTTTGTTCGTAAAATGTGGAAGGGATCTAATGTTCATAATGAGGTAATCGAATTTTCACGCCATTGTAAAAGAGCGGACAAATGCATGTTTACATCCTCTATTTTGCATCGATGTTTTTGCTTCCCTTTTCTGCGTAAAATTTCTGATCATTTCATATTTGCGGTGTTTGTACTTTACTCTTATAGGTGATGTGGTGCCAAGACCTGCATGTAATATTGTTTTGCAATACATGTTGAAACAAGCGGGGGGTCAAGTAAATGTCAATTTTCAGATACATGCTTGCATAATTTTTATTATTAAAAAGATGTGTACATATAAAAACAGGACATAAAATAGTGGGCTGTTCATGTATTTATGTGACCATCAACTGAATCCTGGAAGTAGGGCATTTGCACAGCAACCAAAAAAGCTTCCAAGAGAGACATCTATGGTACCCAGGATGTTGCACTACAGCCTTTGTGTTAATACAGCTGCAATAATATTATGCCTTGGATATAAAGAGAGTGCGAATTCACACTGTATTTACTTTTTTTTTTTTTTTTTTTTTTTTTTTGCAGAGGAGATAACAATAGCATCATGGTCCAAGAGCTTGCCGACGACATTGTGATTGCAGGCCTGGCATGCAGGCTTCCTGAGTCAAATAATGCAGAGGAATTCTGGTCCCACTTGGTCAACAAAGAAGACATGGTGACTGAGGATGGCCGACGATGGAAGCCTGGACTCCACGGCCTGCCCAAACGCAGTGGAAAACTCAAGGACATCAAACACTTTGATGCTACTTTCTTTGGTGTCCATGCCAAGCAAGCTCACAAAATGGACCCCCAACTCCGAATCCTCCTCGAATTAACCTATGAATCACTTGTTGATGCTGGTGTTGATCCACAAACCATTCGCAACTCCAAGACTGGAGTTTTCGTTGGCGCAAGTGGCTCGGAAGCAGGCGAAGCATTCAGTGCTAACACTGATGAAATTGTTGGCTACGGAATGACGGGCTGCTGCCGTGCCATGTTCGCTAACCGTATTTCTTTCACCTTTGATTTTAAAGGCCCAAGCTTTGCAATTGATACAGCCTGTTCTTCATCTTTGCTTGCCATGGACTGCGCAGTGCAAGCTATTCGTTCTGGTTCCTGTGATGCAGCTGTCGTTGGAGGTGTGAGCGTTACGCTGAAGCCAAACACTTCAGTAGACTTTTTAAGGCTCAGTATGTTGTCCCCTGATGGAGCATGCAAGGCATTTGATGCTAGCGGCAATGGCTACTGTCGCTCAGAAGGTGCCGTGGTGATTTACCTCACCAAGAAGTCTGTTGCAAAGAGAATCTATGCCCATGTTGTGAATTCTAAGACTAACTCGGATGGATACAAGACACAAGGTTTGTAATTGATTAAAATCATGAACACTATTTCTTTTAAGTGTGCACAGATCAATAAGACCACTTTTTATAATTAAATTTGGCATTTAATGGCTTGCTCTCTTGAAAGTTAATGGGTGATAGATTTTTACTGTGGCAATCACATTTTATTATGAATGTTCAGGAGAATTGCTATGAAAAGTCTTGAGGGATATAGTTTTGACAAGTTCAAGTTCCTTGACATTCTTTATAGAGCTCAGAATTAAATCCTAACTAACATCTAAACAATAATTATTATTATCTGGCAATGGAAATGCAAGGTATACTGTGGCTTGAGGACAAACATCCTGTTGATTTTAGCAGTTAAATCAGCACATTTGACCTTTAGGGAGCAATTTTTTGCACCAGCTAGCACATTTTGACTGGATTTCACTGATTACGGAAACCAGTCAGACTTTCAGTTTTCAGAAATTGTGTTTTGGAGAGCCTGATCTAAAACCTTTTTCCTCTAGAAGCTTACAACCCTTCATCAGCACTCCCACGTTCATAAACCAGTTGTATCTTCTCCTGCATCCGTCCCTCGGACATGCATGCATAGAGCTAACTGTACATCATATAATCATATATTTACAGGTGTCACATACCCAAATGGTGAACTTCAGAGAGAACTCCTTGAACAAGTTTACAGCGAAGCTAACATCAACCCTGCCGACATCACATATGTAGAAGCACATGGCACTGGAACGAAGGCCGGTGACCCAGAGGAACTAAATGCAATCACGCGAGTGATTTGCAACAGACGCAGTGCCGAGGCAGGACCTCTGCTGATTGGCTCTGTCAAGTCCAACATGGGTCATCCAGAGCCGGCTTCTGGCTTAGCTGGAATCACCAAGGTGGCGCTCGCTATGCAACATGGTATCCTTCCACCCAACCTGCATTTCAACACGCCCAACCCAGATATCGAGGCTCTTGTGGATGGAAGGCTGAAGGTAGAGTGTGTTTTTATACATAACTGTACGAGTGACCTGGTGTTCAAAACTTACTTTCTCCATACTGTTATCTTTCAGCTCTAATATAGATCATGTATACACACGTACAGTAGAAACAGGGAAGAGAATGAGGAATATTGTTCTCAACTAAAAGGAAGTTCACCAAACAGATGACTTGTTTTAAGTGTTTAGCTAAAAACATTGTAGTCACCAGTGTCTTATTGTGTGTTTTCTATGTTCTGTAGGTTGTAACTGAACCCACTGAGTGGAAAGGAGGACTGGTTGGTGTCAACTCTTTTGGCTTTGGTGGCTCCAATGTCCATGTGCTCCTCAAATCTCCAGAAAAAGTGACAGCAGCAGCAAACACTGAGGCTACCATTCCCACAGTTGTCCCGTGCTCAGGCCGTACAGAGGAGAGCGTAAAGAAAATGTTCCACTTCATAAAAGAAAACAAAAACAGCAAGGACTTGATCTCCTTAGTGACCGAGATCTCCAAGACGCCTCTGAACACCTTCCCATTCCGAGGATACACTATCCTGGAGATGGAGACAGAAGAGGTCATCAAAGTTAAGGCAAGTGGACGACCAGTATGGTTCATCTTCTCTGGGATGGGGACACAGTGGAATGGCATGGGGAAAGAGCTGATGCAGATCCCTACTTTCAAGAAGTCCATCGGAAAGGCAAATAAGATCCTTGGAGATGTCGACATTGATGTGGAGAAGTTATTGTTGGAGAGTGACGAGAGCACCTACAAGAACACCATCAACTCCTTTGTTGGATTGGCATCCATACAAGTTGCTCTTGTGGACTGTCTCATGGAACTGGGTAAGATTCCAGCTTTATAAGGCTCCGAGGTCTACATGTACTATGGGCTCTTAATTCTCCTGACTTTAATACCCTGGGCCCAGTTGTTTAAAGCTTCATTAAGCTAACCCAGGGTTAACCAATTTCGTTTCCTCCTGCTTAATTTTGGCCAACAAACTGCTACGTTTTGACCAAGACCAACTGTAAAGTTTGTTCCAACTCAAACTTAGCAAGGAAGTCGTTTTGTGAGCGAAAAGTTATTTATTTTCAGGCTCAAAAACGACAACATAGTTTCAATCTAATCCAGGATTAGCCTAATCGATCTTCGAATAACCGGACCCTGAACGAAATGTGTGAGTAATGTTAGCTGCAGGAAGGACCAAGTCAGATTAGTCTGCAGAAAGACTGACGGCATTAGTGACTGAGGTTTTCATCAGAGTCAAATGAAGGGTCATTGACCTATTAACTGTTTTCTTCTTTTTGGTAGGTATTGAGCCCGAGGGAATCATTGGGCACAGTGTTGGGGAGCTAGGTTGTGCGTATGCAGATGGCAGCTTTACGGCTGAAGAAGTGATCAAGGCCGCTTACTGGAGAGGTTAGTTTTAAATTCTCTGCACTTTAACTTACCTCTAACCGCCAGTATGAAGTACTGTAGGATTAATTGTTTCTGTGATATTTCTTGCTTGTTTTTGCTCGATGGACGATGGACAGTCTGCTCGATGAACACGGTCATGTCCCTGGGGATAGTCGGCACCAGGTTCCTGCGTAGATAAACATATTCCATCGTGCGATCGTTAGCAAAACCATGCTTCAAGAATGTGCCGAACCAAACTAGTTAATTGGACATGGATATGACTTCTTGTAGCCACAGCTTTCAAGAAAATAATTGGTTAGGCAAATTCATGAGTAAATGTTTCAGAAAACGGCTTTAACCATGCGAGCGGAAGTTTTGCGGAGACGACCCTAACCCCGCCAATAATATCTAACGTGCAGAAGTTGTAGGAGCCATCGAAGATGTTGCGCCGAAAATCGGGATGAAGGGATCTTACACTGATCAACACGATCAAATTTACGTAAGCTTTTAAAGCGATATCGCTCTCAATAGGGTGTTACGGCTGAAGATTTTATGCGCAACATCGTATCGCTGCAAATCGTCCAGTGTTCCTCCTGAACTGTCAGCGTTATCTTTCAGGTCGTTGTGTGACGGAAGCCAAACTACCAGCTGGCGCCATGGCAGCCGTGGGTCTGACGTGGGCCGAAGCCAAGAGGCGCTGTCCTGAAGGTGTACGACCCGCGTGTCACAACGCCGAAGACACCGTCACCATCTCTGGCGAAGCCGAAGCTGTGAACAAGTTCGTACAAGAGCTCAAGGCTGAGGACGTGTTCGCCAAAGAAGTGAACACATCGGGAGTTGCTTTCCATTCTCAGTACATGGCTTCCATCGCGCCTATGCTGAAAGCTTCTCTAGAGAAATTTGTCGTGCCGAAGAAGAGATCCTCTCGATGGGTGAGCACTTCCATTCCCGAAGACAAATGGGGCAGTGAGCTGGCAATGTACTCCTCTGCGGAGTACCACGTCAACAATCTGGTCAGTCCGGTCCTTTTCCAGGAAGCACTCAAGAAAGTTCCAGAAGACGCCATTATCCTGGAAATCGCTCCCCACTGCCTTCTCCAAGCGATTCTGAAGCGATCAGTCGGTGCCAACGCCGTTAACATCCCCCTCATGAAGAGAAACCATCCAAATAACCTGGAGTTCTTCCTCTCCAACCTTGGTAAGATCTACGCCAATGGTGTGAACTTTGACCCGACAAAGTTGACCGCAGAGAAGGCGGCTTTCCCAGTATCCGTCACCACCCCCTCCATCTCGCCCCACGTGGGATGGGACCATTCTCAGGAGTGGGACGTCCCATGTGCGGATGATTTTGTGTTCAGCAGCGGCGACGGCAGTGGCAGCTCGTGCCAGTTCACGTTCGACTTGGCCGCCTCTTCGCCTGATAAGTACCTCGAGGGACACTGCATCGATGGCCGGGTTCTGTTCCCGGCCACCGGCTACCTGGTTCTTGCCTGGAGGGCTTTGGCCAAATCCATGGGTCTCCTACCAGAGCACATGCCTGTGGTGTTTGAAGACGTTGCCATCCATAGAGCCACCATCCTGCCAAAGAGCGGTCCCGTGACTCTAAACGTGCACCTTATGCCCGCTTCAAACAGGTTTGATGTGTCCGAAGGCGAAAGTCTGTGCGTCTCGGGAAAAATACTCGTTCCCGAGGACTCTGTGTTGACGGAGCAGTTCAAGGAAGTTCCGTCCATTCAGGAAGAGGTTCAGCTTACGGCCGACTGTATCTACAAAGAGCTGCGCCTTCGGGGCTACGACTACGGCCCGACCTTTCAGGGAATCATTGGAGCAAACGGTTCAGGTATGGCGGTTTAGCAGGTTTTTTGTTACATAAATAAGTTTCTCAGTTCTCTTGTAGATCTCTACGTTTTGACAGAAAACAATACCACAGCAACAGCAACGAAAGAATGCAAAATGAAGGCAGATCGCCCACGCCCATACGTCTTTTTAGTTATTTCTGGAGAAGATGGCGGTTGATATCTTTCTTGGGTTCGAGACGATGAGACCAGCAATTCTGTTGACACGGGAAGAGGTCCTTTGAGAAAATTGTGAAAATAAATGTGTTCGTCTTTTTCTTGACAGGCACCAAGGGAGAACTGCTTTGGAATGGCAACTGGGTGTCCTTCCTGGACACCATGCTTCAGCTGTCGGTGCTTAGACTGCCTGGGCGTGGTCTTCGCCTTCCAACACGTGTTCGCTCGCTGCGTATTGACCCGACTGTTCACCTGGAGAGAGCAAAGCAGGGTTCCTGTGTCGTGCAGGTCGATCCTCGTATGGGTATGGTTGTGGCTGGAGGTGTCGAACTTTATGGTAAGTGGGCACAAGAGCTCGTGCAGCCTGGAAGAATTGTTTTATCAGGTGGAGAAGTTTTGGTGTAGGAGAAGGGAGGGGGAGGCAGGAGAAGAAGGAATAGATTCAGGTTTAACTATTTCAGATTTACCCCTTACGATGCCAAAAGCAACTTGGGTTCTTGACTTGGGAAAGGTTCCAACTCGAATGCAATTAATAGAACCTAATAGTGTATGTTCGTGTTGTTGGTGTCGAGTGTTCAAAGATTTTTGTGGGCAAAGAAACATATTAGTGAAGTGGTCTAAGCCATCTCCAATTAAAAATTAGTTTTGAAAAACAATTCGGAGAAACGTTTTTTAGCATTTTAACCTCGAACCGTTCGATTGTAGCTTTTAAAGATGTGTTCCGTCTTCTCCCCTAAACAGACCACGAAAAAAACTCTACATCTCTCATAATTTTCCTTCGCCAGGTCTGCACGCCACGGTCGCGCCTCGGAAGCAAGATTCCCAAACTGCCGTGCTGGAGAAGTTCGCTTTTGTGCCGTACGTAGATGACGCAGTGAAAGAGGTTTCCATCTCGGAAGTGAGCAAAGAGAAGTTTTTGGAGACACTTGGTGACGGTCCTCTGTTGAAGGTTATGCTGGATATCGTCATCGAGAACAAGACCACTCCTGATCTAAGCATCTGCGAAGTTGGCGCTGCTGAAGGAAAGGCCTTCTCGCATGTGCACCCGCTTGTCTCGCTTCACCCATTGGTGCAGTTAAGGTAACGATGAGATGATGATAAATAACTACAACGACAACAACAACAACAATAACAACATGCAGTTGACGATAGGGATTTTTGTTGTTAACAGTAGTAATATTAATGGTGTTGGTGGTGTGATATTGATGTATTGACGGTGTTGTTAATGATGGTAATAATAATGATGTGATGATGATGCAATAATGTGATAATGTGGGGGGAGATGGTCGGGTGATGGTGGTGATAAAGCAGTCGAGATAGCGGTGTGCTACAAAAGGAAATTTCTACCAAGTTCATTTCCAAGGGAAATCGAATTCTGTTCGAGATGGCGGAGAGTTCGAAATAACCGAGTTCGAGATAGCGGGGTTCTACTGTAATGGAGGTAGTAATATTGTTGACGATAGTGGGGAAAGTAATGATGGATGATGACAATAATGATTTTATGGTGGTGTTGGTCACTGTTCTAAATAGTTCCCTTCCGGTTAAAGGTACACTGCTGCAGACAAAGAGAAAGTACTGGAGGAGTTCAGAGAATCGGCCGAAGAGAGACAAGTGGAAGTCTCGTCTTGGGACGTTGCTAAGAAGGCACCGGCTGGTATGAGCAAATTCGACCTGGTCATCGCTTCAAACCTAATCCACCAGACACCCGACGTTGCGTCCGCCGTGGCGAACCTGAAGTCCGTCCTCAAACCCCAGGGATTCCTCTTGCTGCACGAAGTAACTGCAAGTCTAGACTCGGCCAAAGCCATCTTTGGCAGAAACGGTTTCAGCACTGGCGATCACGAAGAAAAGTACTTCCTCACGGAGGAGCAGTGGTGTGATGTCTTGAAAAAGGAAGGTCTTTGTGTGGTGTCCTTAAAGAGGCCTGGCTGTGCCTCCAGCCTGATGCTGTTTCGACTCGCAAAGGAAGTGACCGAGAAAGACCCCACGATAGTTGACATCGACGAGAGCTTCGAGTGGGTACCCCAGCTCCAAACCTTGATGTCTACAGCAGGAACAGCTCCCATCTGGATCCGTGCTTCCACTACTTCCCCCTCGGGAATTGTGGGCATGACAAACTGCCTACGGCACGAGATGGGTGGGGAGCGAATCCGCTGTTTGTTCAACGCGTCCTCTACAAAGGATGGCGTCCTGATGGGACACTTTGAGAAGATCCGCGCTCTAGACCTGGCCATGAATGTGTACAAAGACGGCAAGATGGGGTCGTTCCGGCACGTCCTCATGAGCAGCGAACCAAGCGCCAGCGAAGAAACCGAACACGCTTACGTGAATGTGTTGACCCGAGGAGATCTGTCTTCACTTCGCTGGATTGCTTCACATCTGAAGTTTGCACCAGAGAAGGAAGGCACGTCAGAGTTGTGCAGTGTGTTCTACACTTCGCTCAATTTCCGTGACATCATGTTGGCCACTGGTAAACTCCCTCCTGACGCACTGCCAGGTGACCTCGCCAACCAGGACTGCATCCTGGGAATGGAATTCTCGGGCCTGAACCAGGGTGGGAAGAGGATCATGGGACTTCTTCCTGCTCAGGCGCTTGCGACGACTGTCATGGCTGATCAGCGGTTCACTTGGGAGGTGAGTTTTATTTTAAAGTAGCTGCGTACATTTAGCACACGACTCCTCACAATCTTATCAAGTGTACCCTTCTCACAATACTCTACTTCATTCTACTATACTCTGTACTTCACTTTTCTGCCATAGTATGCTCCTTATTCTGCTCTGCTCAGGACTTCTTTGTTGAAAATATACCGTGTCTTTCGCGTCACTACAATGTACAACAGACCATACTGTACGTCCAAATTTTCCTTCTTTGTTTTTACACCAGCAATATTCATTCAGACAACTTTTCTCTCAATAGCTTTCTCTAATGAAAGCTGAGTAAACTATCAATCCTCCCTACCCAACTCGTACATTTTCCTCTTCAATAGTTAGGAGAATCTGCATATTGTGATTGAAAAGTTTAATGTGGTCTTATTTCAAACCTCGTTTTCCGTCTTCACAGGTGCCAAAGGACTGGACCCTGAAGGATGCAGCGTCTGTCCCTGTGGTCTATTCAACAGCTTACTACGCCCTCCTGGTCCGTGGTAACTTGCGTAAGGGCGAGTCGGTCCTGATCCACTCCGGTTCAGGGGGGGTTGGCCAGGCGGCCATTTCTATTTGCTTGTCCATGGGCTGTGACGTATATACCACCGTGGGAACTACAGAGAAGAGAGAATACCTGTTGGCGCGATTCCCTAAACTGAAGCCAGAGAACATTGGCAACTCGCGTGACTTGACCTTTGAGCAAATGGTAAGCAGTTTTGTTGTTGTGTTGTTGTCATCAAGATTAATTCTTTCGCAAGTGAATTTTACTTAACCTGGAAATCGTTTAACTCCTGATCGGTCAAGTAGCTTGTAAATTTGTGACCAAGAACTAGTTTTCACGTTGGGATTAGGAACTTTATGGAGAATGCGGGTAGCAGCTGAGCTATCGATTAAATTAAAGCTCTTCGATGATTTCCAGAAAACGTCTGAAGATCCGTAATAAATCCGTAAGTTAATTTTGACTAAAATTATTAGCTATTGACCCACATTAAAGGAATTTCAAGAGGGCAAGAAAGGAGTAAAACGGTAACCACATCATCTTGACTAAATAATTGTTTATTATATACCACACAAGTTTAATAGCCAACTCCCAAATAGCTATTTTATTTCCGACAAAAGTGGGCAAAAACTGGGTTCGCGCGCCATTTTGTTTTACCGGAAGCCGCCGGGAGGTGAATAGTACTTGATATTCCGAGATTAAGGAGCCAATCAGAGCGCGCGAAAAGCACTATTCACTTGTGTGGTATATACTAACGTAATTTATTCTTAGATAATGCACCGTACCAATGGACATGGTGTCAACATGGTTCTCAATTCCTTGGCCGAGGAAAAGCTGCAGGCCAGTATACGATGCCTGGCTCGTCACGGTCGATTCTTGGAAATTGGCAAATACGATTTGTCCAATAACACGCCACTGGGCATGGCTTTGTTTCTCAGAAACGTGTCTTTCCATGGAATCCTTTTGGATGCAATCTTCGAAGAAAACAACCCAGAGTGGAGTGAAGTGTCCGACCTGTTGACCGCAGGAATCAAGTCGGGTATGTAGATTTTCTGTCGCCTCGTAATTGTAATTGTGAAAGTAACTGTGCGATTGCTTTCGTTTTACGTTTTGCCACGCTCTTAAATATTCCAAACAAGTTTGGCAGAATAGTGGCCAATCCGGACCAAAAAAAGAGCCTACTACCGATTTTTTTGTTCGTGCTCAGAAACCAGCATCGAATTGCTTCGTCTTCTGGTTGGTTGATAGAGTGTTTTCTTACAGCCTCTGATTGACGCTGGCGCAAGCGAAAACCGCGCTATGGTGTGATTGGTCTAGACGTTGCGTTTCCATATTTAATCTCAAGTATCGTGAGAAGTAGATCAGCTTCTATTTCTATTTTCTAAAGTTAAACGTTTAACAACCTGTTGATTTATTTACTTCGTCTTCGCTCTCTCTTTTCGCAGGCGCTGTTCGTCCATTGAAGACAACCGTGTTTGATCGCGAAGAGGTCGAGGAAGCGTTCCGGTTTATGGCACAGGGCAAACACATCGGCAAAGTACTGGTACAGGTTCGGCCCGAGGATGACGCGCAGTCACGTGTCAAGCTCATGGCCCACGCGCGCAGCATGTGTGATCCAAAGAAGAGTTACATCATCACTGGTGGTCTCGGAGGGTTTGGGCTCGAGCTTGCCCATTGGTTGGTGGACAGAGGAGCCCGCAATATTGTTTTGACCAGCAGAAGAGGTTAGTGTGAACGAGCTACAGACAGACAGACTGGGTGAAGAGATGAGGGTCCAAGTCAATCAAACATTGATCGTGTAGTTTACAAGTTAGAGCGGAGACATGGTCAAATAATCGCGGTCAAATATGGTCAAATAATCGCGTGCAAAATAAAATTCTGTCAAAGAAGTTGGAAAGAAATAAAACTAGTCGCTTTTCTGCTGCGGTTTTCTCGACAATTTCAAGACAAAGCTCAAGGAAATTTGCCTCTGAACACTTCTGGTTCTCTACTTCAATTGCCGAATGTCGCTTTTGCAAGAATTGAGGTAAATTTGAAGCTGAATTCACCTTCTTCGTCCAAATCACTGTCGTCAGCACTCGATTTTATGTGTCTGTCCTCTTATTGATGATGAAAATTAGCCAGTCACAAAGCAAGAAACTGACGTGTTATTGTAAAATGTTTATTGAATTGACCTTTGGTCTACCAAATTTCCGTCTGATTTCTAATCTTGCGCAAGTTATTTTTATGTCGGGTATAGGCTTTAGATTGACAACCAATCGTCACTCTTCCAGGAATTCGCACCGGTTACCAGGCCCGCCGCGTGAAAGTCTGGCAGGAGATGGGCGTAAAAGTGGTGTCCTCGACCAACGACGTGGGCACAGAAAATGGTGCCAAGGCACTCATGAAAGAAGCGAAGGCCCTGGGACCACTGGGCGGTATCTTCCACCTGGCGGTTGTCCTGAGGGACAGTCTGTTTGAAAACCTGACGACGGAAACATTCCACGAAGTCGCGGGACCAAAATATCATGGCACCATCCATCTGGACAAACTGACGAGAGAGGCCGATGTTGTAAAGGATCTGCACTGGTTTGTGGTGTTTTCCTCCGTGTCCAGCGGTCGCGGAAACGCGGGCCAAGCAAACTATGGCTTCGCCAACTCCGCTATGGAGCGTATTTGCGAGAAGCGAGCGCAAGACGGTCTGCCAGGGCTGGCCATTCAGTGGGGAGCAATTGGCGATGTGGGACTCATTCAGGTTCGTGTTGTATTTGTCTCGCTTTCCATCTGTCTCGAAGTTACTTATCGTAAAGTCTCGAGTAAGTGCCCCTCCTCTCGGCCAAAATTTGAAATAAGCGCCCACTCCCCTTTCCCTCTGTTTTTTTTTTTTTTTTTTTTTTTTTTTGCACAAACGGTAGATTAACACGTTCATACATTTAGCGAACTAACTAAACGACAATAATTACGAAGTGTGTCGCTATTATAACTATAACGGCTTAAGTTATGTTGCTGTTTATGGGCAATAGTTACGCATTACAGAAATAAATGACCATCTGGTCACAATTAGGGAAGCACCCCCCTTCAAATAAGCGTCACCTCCAAGTATGATCAACTTCAATGTTTTCCTTCGGTTTCTTAGCAAAAAATATATCATACAGTAAGGAGAACATAGATTTTGATACCTTGCTCACATGAAAACTTCATTAAACTATCACTACATCACTAAAAGGTTAAGATAATCTGCATTTTTGAGCTTATGAGTGGAAGGGTAAATCAACTGCAAAGAAAAATTTAACTGCGAATTAACTTGTTTGCATGTAAACGTCTTCGTGTCGTCTCTGACTCGCCCTTTAATTGATTTTAAATAGCTTTTCATGGTGTCAGCTGATAAATTTCCGACGACTATTTCGGAGGATTAATGACTCTTTCTTCCGACAGGACACCATGGGTGGTTCGAACGAAACTGTCATTGGTGGGACTCTACCACAGCGCATGAGCAATTGCCTGCTGGTGCTGGACAGGTTTTTATCGCAGGCTCATCCGGTTGTGTCTAGCTACGTGCTGGCTGCAAAGATCGCAAGCAAATCTGACAAGGGCTCGGCCGGAGATCTGGTCGGTGCAGTTGCGCACATTTTGGGTGTTAAGGATGTGCAGACCATAAACCCGGATACCACGCTTGCAGATCTCGGTGAGCACAGCAATCAACTTTAAATCTTTCCTTCTGTCTCTCAGCAGAAGCAGGGTTCGTACGGGTCATGGAAAACCTGGAAAGTCATGGAATTTTGAATTTCATTTTCCAGGCCTGGAAATTCATGGAATTTAAGTGTGGGTCATGGAAAGTCATGGAAAATGACGTTCATTGTACGAAATATATTTTTTGTGAATGAAAAAAGCGAAAATGAGTCGGGAAACGGACAGCTTTTGTTAATTTTCGAAAACAACTGGTCAACTTTAGGTCATGGAAAACTTTAAAAGTTCATGGAAAGTCATGGAATTTCAAAAGCCCAAAAGAGTACGAACCCTGAGAAGTGTAGTGTATTGTAGGTTATTGAGAATTAGACCTTTGACATTCGTTCATTTTCTTCTTGACGTCCAGGAGAACTTGTATCATGAGATTTTGAGTCAAAGGGTGAAACTGCCACGAAATGTTATGTATTTTAAAGTGTATTTAAAGCTGCTTTTCTTTTACGCGTTGTGCTGTGTGGTGCCACTGTTTCCTTAGTCTTCTTTTTCTATTGTATGGTTCACGTGTTTCATTGGCCAGCGAAACCCCTGAGTCGCATTGTGTTTTAGCCTAACTTTTTTTTTTTTTTTTTTTTTTTTTTGTCAGGCCTAGACTCGCTGATGGGTGTTGAAGTCCGCCAGACCCTGGAGCGAGACTACGAGATTCAACTGAACATGAAGGAAGTCCGCCTATTGACTGTGAACAAACTCCGAGAACTGGCGACCGGTGGCGGGAAAACGGCCGAGAAGGACACGAAGACCGACGGAAATAACTCGGAATCAGTCGGTAGTGATGGCACTCTTATTACTATTCCACACATTAGCGACCAATCGCTAATCAGCCTGAACGAGGTGAAGAACCATGGCAAGGCGCTTTTTGTTGTTCACAACATCAACGGCACCGTCGAACCGCTGCGCACACTCGCAACCAACCTTTCGTGCCCAGTCTACGGCCTGCAATACACGGTCAGTTCGCCGAAGAGCTCCGTCATGGACCTGGCAGCGTTCTACATCCAACGCATGCGCGAGGTCCAACCCCAGGGCCCGTACCGAGTGGTTGGTTACTCGTTCGGCGCATGCGTGGCCATCGAGATGGCTCTGCAGTTGGAGAAGACGAACGAGCTGGAGAACTTGGTTTTGTTGGATGGTTCACAGGCCTATGTCCAGGCCCATACTACGTGGCACCGCAAACGGCTGATCGTGCAGGAGGGTTCCTGGGAACCAGAGGCTGTTGCCGAAGGCCTGAGCACACTAGCACCGCAGTACGCCAAGGTGGATAAGATCACACTGTTAGAAGCACTGCGAGCCGAAACGTCCGTCGAGAAGCAGGTCGATATAACATCGGAAGCCATCGTGAAGGCTTCGGGCGACTCGATGAGCAAAGACGTCGTGGCCGCTTTCCTCGGCGCCTTCATGAGTTTACTGCGCATGGGCGAGCAGTATCGCGCGACCGCTAAGGTTCGAAGCGACGTCCAGTTGGTTCGCGCCAAAATTACCGACGAAATGGGGAAGACTTTGGGTGAGGATTTCGACTTGAAACAGATCTGTGATGGAAAGGTCAAACTGACCTGGGTCGACGGAGATCACGAGTCATTCCTACAGGGAACCAGTGCCGAAGAAGTAGCCAATGTTATCACGGCTGCTTGCTGCTAGAGGGCCACTGATTCAGTTGCAATAAAAGACTGCAGCTCTTCGCGTCCGCGTGAGGGAACAGTTGGGACAAAGTTTCTTTTGTATTACGAAGCCTTATTATTTTAGGCATGTGGGGTATTATTTGCATAGGACATTTAAAAATTGATATATACCCGGGGTTAGTTTTATGCGTTTGTATGTTTTGGGGCTAAAAATCAGAGGTGGATGCAATATATGGTTTTATTAAAGGTGCAGAAGACGATGATAAAAGTAAACAGATAGTATACCCATAAGAAACTACGTATTCAAGAATATAATTTGTTGTGAAGGTGCACGAACTGCTTCTGGCCAATATATAGTAGCGATTTGTCCCTTAAATTAGAATGAAAAAATAAAACGGACGTGACGTGTTTATTATGTGCGTGTTTGCCTGCAAAATGAACGGCCAAAGGTTTTAGTTTACATCTCGGGTTGCCCAAACTATACACGAGTTTGTAATAAAATCCTGCTGAAAACCCTCCTTTACAAGAAGATGGATGCCCCTACCAAATAACAGGTGGACACTAAAATGAGGCTTTGGTCGACAGAAACGCGGGGGGGGGGGGGGGGGATGTTACTCCCCAAAGAGTATCATTTTCAGCATTTATTATTTTAGTCAAAGAGTATCATTTTCAGCATTTATTATTTTAGTCTGAAATAGGGTATCGATTTTGAGCCTTTGGTCTGGAATTGGGAAGGAGATTTTGATATTTGATCTGAAATAGGGGGTCAAATGTTGGTCTGAAAACGGTCGAAAATCGAACATTTCAGTCTGCATTAAGGTAAGGGTTTTCAGTCCCGGGCGGCACACTCCCACCCAAATTTTTTAAGTGTCCTCTCCCATGCAGACAGCTTGTGCATGTTCAGGCGCTTTGACGTCCAAACTGCAGCTAAGCTTCTAGATTCGTTTGGTTGAGTTTAACGTGTAGTTAACGCCATCAAAGTGTCATCTTTTTTTTTTAGGCAGAGGTGATTCAGATGATTGACATTCAAAGTAGTAAAAGAGGTACGGAGTAAACTTAAGTGTCTTTTTAGGCATCGGTCAGAAATTCATCAACAATCCGTTAAACAATTAGAGAGGTAAGGTGCCTGAATAAGTAAACGTTCGGATAAAAGAGGAAGGAATGATTTCCTGCTGAGGCAGAAGCGTTCCGTGTGGCAATGCAACCTTTTGTGAAATTATTCTTATTCCCTTGTTCTGGGCAGGGCATAAAAAATGGTTGGAAGTTTGATTAGGAGGTCAAATAAACCACTTCAAACTTCCTTGTATAGGTTGCCCTTTACTGGTGGTTTGTGGCATCGTTCATGGCCGCCGTTCTTCAATTTACGTGGCGGCCTTGGCAAAGAACGATGAATCCCAATGCCGTGACGGTGGGTTAGCAATAAACATTAAGACTGATATTTCAGAACAGTACGTGCTCTCAAGCAAGCAAAACTGGCCGGGGTCAACATCCCATCCTCGGAGACCCAGGGGCAGATCGTGGGGCGGCGGTGAAAAGAACGGCGCCATTCTTTTCACCGCCGCTCCACGATCTGCCCCTGGGTCTCCGAGGATGTCAACATCCATGACAAATTACGATTACGAGGGTGGGCCGCCTGATGTTTCAGTATATTGGCCACACTGTACCGTTTTCAAAAGATTTTAAGCTATCTATAAACCTACTAAAATATCTCTTGACGCTTTTTTTTTTTTAATTTCAACGGGTAGCCATTTTGTCGACACACAAACAGGAACAGAATCGATAAACTGGTAGGAAATCGCATATCTGCTTCTAATTCTTCAGTTGAAGTTATTTTAAATATAATTGCACAGCTTTCTATTGGCGTGAACTTGTTGGTGCACTATCAGAATTAATGCATAGTTTATGTCATAAAATAATGAAATAACTTTCTACTGATATTGATTTCTATTTATCCGCGCACTTTTAGAATTATTGTACCTTCATGGTTCGTGTTATGACGAGGTGTATTACAAATCCTGCTTTCATTGGTTTGTTGTTTGTTTATGTTTTTGACACTAGATTCTGTTTCTCTCCTTGTAGTGACGAAGGCAACGAATCTCGCATCTTCACTTTGTGGTGAGTTCCGACTGCAGTCAGTCATTGTTTTATTGTGCAGTGCCTATATATGTATGCAGATGTATATATCGCTTAGGGGGTAAAATATAATGTCAGATTAGATCATGGTTCAGCACGAATACAGGAAAGCCGGTGTGTGAGGCAGATTTCCAGTAAGAACGTGTTTGTTGGCGTGCTTTAGCCTCGGGCCTTGGCAAGTTGACAAGTCAGAGTCAACTACACTGGCCACCCCGGCTGGCGCCTTTGGAAACCTTTGCACTTGGCTACACCGGCCGGTCCACCCTAATACGTTGTACGCGCTGTTCGCTTCGCTTAGAGCCTGTATGATCGCATGTTTACTAGTTAGAATAAGCCGGCCAATTGAACTAAGTTACCAGAGGCTTGTAGCTGATGAGTAGTTGACATGTCGGCTGAATCACAGAACAGACAGAGCAGATCCTGAAGAAATATCAAGTCCTGACTCACTGACAAGCAACCTCAACTGTACCGGTATGTAAACTAAAATACCTTTTGGCAAGCGTTTTTCATAGCAATAGAGAATATTCAGTGAATACAGTTCTGTCAGTAAAGTTCACTAGCAGAGGTCAATCCGAAGGATAGAAACTGGAAGTGTAATTATAGTAGGAGAAGCCGACCGGCCTGTGTACAATTCAGGCTTATTTAGGCTTACTTAGCTCGTGTAAACTGCAGCTAAGCTTCTGCTAAAGCATGGCTATTATGAGCTTCCGTTGCAATTGTTCGTAATAGAATAAGGGACGATACAAAGGTACATCCCATATGGATGAAGTGCCTGGTATCTCGGAGGCTATATAGCTGATTGGATACATATTACTTACAAGTTAGGCTGACACCACTATATATCGCACTCTTCTGGGCAAGGGATAATTCACCACGGCTTGGGGGCCGGATTATCTCTCCCCGTTCGGTCTGGAAGTTTCGCGGGTGTTGGCGAGTTGCTCCACGATCTGGCTTGGGGGCCGGGCAGCTCTCCCTCGACCCACCAGTGTGTTGTCATCAGGCCGGGTTAAATACTCGGTTTTTTTATTTTTCTTTCTTTTTTTTTTTTTTTTTTTTTTTTCTTTTTAAAGTTTCACTGTTTCTTTTGCGACATATATCATAAGTTTATAATCCAATCCATAACTGATGAATATTGGCAGAGAAATCTTTGTACATAGTGGTAAAATGATTTGTCAACAACAACCATCATTTAGGAGAAGAAGTATAGGCTTTTTCATTTGTCGGAAATTGCCCATTATGTTTTGGCCTAATGTCAGACTCGCATGAAACATTCAAGAAGGCTCTCTAATGCTATGACAAAAATGTCTGTGTGCAATCTTCGACATTTTAGACAACCGACCGTACGCGCAGATCATCGAGCAACACTTAACGTGTTCTAGAGAAGAGCTTCAAGCCAATTGCGTTGTTTTCTTGCTATATCTCCATACATTCTTACTTTCTAATCAAATCCATAACTCAATGCACAGATCTATGCTTGCCATTTCTTCTTAGAGAATTTCAGGCCAAACCGATTAATATTAGCAGAGAAATTCTTGCTGCGCTGTAGTAAAAAGAATCGTCAACATCGACCATTAAAAAAAAGGAAGAAAATAAAAAAGAGCTATGGCAGGCTGTGCATTTTTTCTTTTTCGGAAAATACTCCTTTTGGGCACAAAAATAGACTCGCATGAAACGTTTATATAGTACTTAACTCAAGTTCAGCCCATCAGCCAAAAATCCCAGAAGCGCATGCGCTGATATCACAGCTTGCAAGCCGCTATTGACGCGGCATTAAATATAAACTCTGAGCGCAAAACTCGGATATTAAAGGATTATGGGATGTAAAGGGAGCTAAAGCATGGTTACTATGAGCCGCCGTTGCAATTGTTCGTAATAGAAGAAGCGACGATACAAAGTTACATCCCATATGGATGAAGGGCCTGGTGTCTCGGAGGCTATATAGCTGATTGGGTACATATTACTTACAAGTTAGGCTGACACCATTATCGCACTCTTCTGAGCAAGGGATAATTCACCACGGCTTGGGGGCCGGATTATCTCTCCCCGTTCGGTCTGGAAGTTTCGCGGGTGTTGGCGAGTTGCTCCTCGATCTGGCTTGGGGGCCGGGCAGCTCTCCCCCGACCCACCGGTGTGTTGTCATCGGGCCGGGTTCAATACTCGGTTTTTTAATTTTTCTTTTTCTTTTTTCTTTTTAAAGTTTCACTGTTTCTTTTGCGACATATACCATAAGTTTATAATCCAATCCATAACTGATGGATATTGGCAGAGAAATCTTTGTACGTGGTGGTAAAATGATTTGTCAACAACAGACATTTAGGAGAAGAAAGCTATAGGCTTTTTCATTTGTCGGAAATTGCTCATTATGTTTTGGCCTAATGTCAGACTCGCATAAAACATTCAAGAAGGCTCTCTAATGCTATGACAAAAAATATCTGTGTGCAATCTTCGACATTTTAGACAACCGACCGTACGAGCAGATCATCGAGCAACAGTTAACGTGTTCTAAAGAGAAGAGCTTCAAGCCAATTGCGTTGTTTTCTTGCTATATTTCCATAAATTCTTACTTTCTAATCAAATCCATAACTCAATGCACAGATCTATGCTTGTCATTTCTTCTTAGTGAATTTCAGGCCAAACCGATTAATATTAGCAGAGAAATTCTTGCTGCGCTGTAGTAAAAAGAATCGTCAACATCGGCCATTTAAAGAAAAAAAGAAATAAAAAAGAGCTATGGCAGCCTGTGCATTTTTTTCTTCGAAAAATACTCCTTTTGGGCACAAAAATAGACTCGCATGAAACGTTTATATAGCAGTAAAGAGAAGTTCAGCGCATCTGCCGAAAAACTCAGAAGCGCATGTGCTGACATCAGAGCTTGCAAGCCGCTATTGACGCGGCATTAAATATAAACTCTGAGCGCAAAACTCGGATATTAAATGATTATGGGATGTGAAGGGAGCTAAAGCATGGTTAGTATGAGCCGCCGTTGCAATTGTTCGTAATAGAAGAAGCGACGATACAAAGGTACATCCCATATGTATGAAGGGCCTGGTGTCTCGGAGGCTATATAGCTGATTGGATACATATTACTTACAAGTTAGGCTGACACCATTATCGCACTCTTCTGGGCAAGGGATAATTCGCCATGGCTTGGGGGCCGAATTATCTCTCCCCGTTCGGTCTGGAAGTTTCGCGGGTGTTGGCGAGTTGCTCCTCGATCTGGCTTGGGGGCCGGGCAGCTCTCCCCCGACCCACCGGTGTGTTGTCATCGGGCCGGGTTCAATACTCGGTTTTTTAATTTTTCTTTTTCTTTTTTCTTTTTAAAGGTTCACTGTTTCTTTTGCGACATATACCATAAGTTTATAATCCAATCCATAACTGATGGATATTGGCAGAGAAATCTTTGTACGTGGTGGTAAAATGATTTGTCAACAACAGCCATTTAGGAGAAGAAAGCTATAGGCTTTTTCATTTGTCGGAAATTGCTCATTATGTTTTGGCCTAATGTCAGAGTCGCATGAAACATTCAAGAAGGCTCTCCAATGCTATGAGAAAAATATCTGTGTGCAATCTTCGACATTTTAGACAACCAACCGTACGAGCAGATCATCGAGCAACAGTTAACGTGTTCTAAAGAGAAGAGCTTCAAGCCAATTGCGTTGTTTTCTTGCTATATTTCCATAAATCCTTACTTTCTAATCAAATCCATAACTCAATGCACAGATCTATGCTTGTCAATGGTTTTTTTAGTGAATTTCAGGCCAAACCGATTAATATTAGCAGAGAAATTCTTGTTGCGCTCTGGTATACCTCTACTAACTGTCCGCTGGACCAAGAACAACGACGGCAATACTGTGCTTTCATCACAGAGCATTCTGTTTATACCGAGTTTCAACAATACTGATTCTGGAACTGATCACTGCACAGCAAACAACAGCATCAGTTTCCCAGCCAATGGGTCTGTGTTTGTGACTACTGCAAGCAAATTTTGCACATTAATATTACTGCAGTCGAAATTCCACAAATGGCCAGGGTTCCTTTTTTGTCCAGGCCACCAATCCATATATATATATTCCAGGGCAGCCGCTATAGAGAGGTTTAACCGCTTGGTAGTTTTGATGAATAGGCGAGAACATTGGTTGAAAATTGCTCCTGAGAGTGCAACTGCAGCATACATTTCATAGTTTCACGGCTTCTTGAAATTAACATACCACAGTTGGGTCACAATGGTGGCCCTTTAACGAACCTCAAGTAAAAGGTATCAATTTATATTCTCTTAGTCTGAAGAACTTATTAGATCATATTTATAGTTATTAGCTAGACCCCGTAAAATACTAGGAACTGTTTATTTTCTGAGCGAGATTATCAAATGTGAAGACGCAACAGCTTTAGTGAAAACGCAATGCTTGCATGGACCCAAACCGTCCCGATGGTATGGAAGGGAATCTCCATAGTCTTTTATACTAGAATAGTAGCCCATCATATGAGCTTTCCCCTTCCCTCACATCCCAACCCCTTTCGACAATTTGGTGCTTCCGTTCTAAAATCTTGTTTGTTTTTCTTTTTCAATGGCTTCTCAGACTCTCCTGAAGTAGTGCCCCATCCGGAAGTCAAAGTGAACGAGGGTGATAACGTCACTATAATGTGTAATGCCATTGGCAGCCCCATACCAAATATCCGCTGGAACAAATGCATTCCAGGAAGTGGAGTGCTTTCCACACAAAGGAAACTGTTCATGTGTAACGTCAAAGAAAGTCACTCTGGAACCTGCCACTGCATAGCCTACAACGGCATAGGGCCACCAGCTACTGGATATGTGATTGCTCGAGGCGAGTATTTTTCTCGCGTAATTTTATGGTGCAAAACCCGTATAGTCGTATTAGCCAGGTTAGATTTGTCCATAACTTATCTTCTAGAAGTAACATTTATTGATTTAACGTTCATGGACGAAGAATGGTTAATGTGTATTTTCCACGAGTGTGATTACTGACTGCACATAGAGCGGTTGTAAGATTGCTGTCGCAAATTAAAACCAACGTAATTACAGCGCCAATCGCAAGGGCTGGGAGAATGTTTGTGACTTTGGTTTGGATCAATCCGCAGTGCGTGGAAATGTCATTGCCACTTACTTCTTTGCGTGAGAAGATCGCAATCCCTTTTTGTTTTTGTTTCTAATTGTTCAAGAATGCTGAAACTTGTTTGGACTAAGCGAAAAGCGCAGCAAACACCAAAGTAAATGATAAGATTATTTCCAACAGACATCCGAATACCGCGCTCTAGCATATATCTTTTCAATGTTGGGCAATTACAAATTGGACAACTTTGGGACGAGTTTGTAACTGGACGGGTTAAAATCTGACAATTTAGGTGAAAATCATTAGCAACTACATCAATTTGTTAGAAGCATGTTTGTGTGGTAGTTCATCATTCTTTTTGTTACCTTATAGCCTTCCTGTATTACTCAGTTATTTTACTCAGCAATTTATATACTGTATTAATCAGCTATTTCTGACAGGATAGCTATCCAAATAAACAAAATACCCCGCCTTTCAAGGTTAACTTTCTTGGCATTTTTTTTGTAAAGAAACGAATGGGTAATGATATAATGACCTTTTGAAAGAGTTTTTTGTAGTGAATAAAGACGGTACTAATTTTTTTGACGTTTCTACATCAAATAAACATTACACTAGTTGATTATTCAGTGTTATAGGAACTTGTAGAAAATAAAGGTCATATTCCCGAAACTATCAGTGTGTTTATTGTTAATTTTGGGACAATTATAGCCTGGGATCTCGGGTGTTTTCCCTAAAATTACACAACTCAGATTATTTAGTGACTGTCAGTGAATGATTGGACCATAGAAGTTTGTTGTCTGTAATGCATGCCCGGGGATTCTTTGACCCTACGTCAGGCCTGTATCCCAAGATTCCTCCCTTTTAAAACCTGTATACCAAAATTTTCACCCTATTGGCGGAGACCTGCACTGCCCAAAACGTGCACTATTTACAAAGACCAAACATCGTAAGCAAAATCTACACCCTATTCCAGACCCAAGAGACAAAATCTACATCCCATTTCAGACTAGAATGCTTGAAAAGAAGAGCGTAAAAATTCGAATAAGCGCCCTCCTTCCAGTAAGCGCCCCCCTCCACTGCGTTTTTTTAAAATAAGTGCCCCCTCCCGAATAAGCGCCCCCCCCCCCCCCCACCCCTTCTGTATGAATGATTAACCGGTACTCAATGAAAAGAACCACGTGAATATCAATCCACAGTAACTTTATTACGCGCCCCCCCCCCCCCCCCCCCCCCCCCCCCCAACCCCATCAAATTAAATAAGCGTCCGGGGCGCTTATTCGAATTTTTACGGTACTCTTTGGGGCGGTACATCACCTATGTGTGGCTTACATCTAGAGTAATCAAAGCCAACCTAACGGTTTAACCGCAGGGAACACAGCGGTAGCATGATCGTCTGCTGCGCGTCCGCGGTGATGTCATGTTGGCCTGCGGCATCGTTCATCACTGTATGTATGGTTTTACATGATGGCAAACGTGCGGGAGAGACCATGTCGACATGGCAAGTAACCAAGAACTGCCTGACGGAGCGCAGCAAGTACATGTTCAACAACAACTTGATCAGCGATGTGAAGTTCTCGTTCTCCGTGAAGGAATCCGAGAGTAGCGGTAGTGAGCAGACAGTTGTGATTCCCGCTCACAAGTTCATTCTGGCCATCAGCAGTCCAGTGTTCTTCGCCATGTTTTATGGAGGAATGGCAGAATCACGAGATATAATCGAACTTCCAGACTGCAACTCTGAGAGTTTTCTGGAACTTCTTCGCTTTCTGTATTACGACGAAGCCAGGCTGACCGGAGGTAACGTAATCGAGATTCTGTACCTTGCTAAAAAGTACATTATTCCTTCATTATCTGAAGAGTGTTCGAGATTTCTACAAGAAAACGTAGATGCACAGAACGTGTTTACAGTGCTGCCTGGAGTTCGGATTTACGAGGAGACGAGCGCGGTTGAGAAGTGTTGGGAGATCGTGGACCAAGAAACAGAGGAAGTCATGGAAACGGGAGCATTTCTCGACATCAGTCACGAGATGTTGAGTTGCGTACTGGAGAGGGACACTCTGACAGCTCATGAAGTTGAGATTTTTAGAGCTGTGGATCGATGGGCCACACATAAATGCGAGAAACAATTACAGCAAGAAGCGACCGGAGAAGAGAAAAGGAAGCTGCTTGGGGACGCCGTCAATCTGATCCGCTTTCCACTGATGAGTGAAGAAGAATTTGCGTCTTTAGTGCCAAAGACGAATATCCTGCCAAAGGATGACACTATCAGTGTTTTTCTTTTCTTCAATAATGCAGCAGAATTGCCATTTAAGTTTTCAAGCATCCGACGGCAAGCAACTATAAGGAGACGCATTATGCGCTTTAAAACTATTTCATTTCCTTCTGGTTGGTGCTATGATGGCATGAGGCCTGAGCAGCTAACTTTTTCTGTGAATCGCAACTTACGTATTTGTGGAGTCCGTTTGTTTGGAAGTCAGGGTGGCACATACTTTGTCACTCTGCAAATTCATGACAAACTAGAAAAAGAAAAACTTGCCAAGGAGGCAGGTAAATTTGAAACAGAGAAAGAAATGACCAATGGTTACCATGGATATGATGTTATTTTCAAACATCCTTTTTCACTGAAGAAAGACAGAGTGTATGAAATACAAGTTGTTATTCGTGGTCCACATTCACATTATGGCAAGCAAGGCCAGGCGAAAGTGGTAACTGGTGACATTTGTGTTTTATTTTCTAGACTGGCACACTTCAGCAATAGCAGTACCAGTGTTGATGTGGGTCAAATCCCAGAACTTCTCTTTATTTGATGAAACAATAGATTTTAGAGCTTTTTCCGGATGACTTTCGAGGTTAATATTGTGTCATTGCTTTGGTCTTGTGTTTGTGATGCTTTTTGATTGGTCCAAACAAGTTTAGCAAAGCTCCTTGGCCACACACAAGAGCAAAATTAAAACCTGATTACAATATTCTCAAGAAGAAAGCAAGTGGGGATGGCGTTTCCTTGCACTTCTGATTAAACCACATGTGGATTGTTTTGGCTTCTGATTGGTTTAAAGTGTTTTTTTTGGCAGTGTACTTCCTTTGGTTTTGGTTTTTGACAGTCATTTGAAAACAGCTCTAAACAATATTGCAATCAATGCTTCAATTCTAGGCTGATAGTATTTATAGGAGATAGTATACTGCATATAGTATGTATGTACAGTGTTGAAAATTTCATAGAAAAATTAGGTTTCTTTTTCAATGTGGATAGAATGGTTCGTATAAATTGTATTATTTCTTAAATTAGTAAGCTTACCATTTCCTTGTCCATTTAGTATGACTCAGGCAAAGTTTTGTTGCATGCTAAGAGGAATGAGTTAAAAGTAGGAATACATAGCTAGCATGAAAAATATCCAGGCATGAGGTAAGATGGTAAAAGATCTGTATGTAATAAATACTTGTGGCCTGTTTGACTAGAGTGTTTTTATTCAGCAAAACCTTACTTCACCAACCATTTTTTTCCAATTAGATCTGAGTGAGTTTTTTTTTATGAGCAATGTGCAGGTGTAAGAAGATTCTGTCATTCAAATGTGTCAAATGTTGAGAATTGACCCAACATCAGTATGCTTCAGCTCTGGTGGGACTGGCTTGACACACGTATTACGTATTTCCTCTTCTCTTCCGGCGTGTTGCTGAGCACGTGTTTCCGCCTTACTCGCTTCCATTTCCGGTATGTGATTTCTGCGCCGTCGTAATTTGTGTACTGCGGCTTACATTATTTGAAAATCAAAATGAGGGTGAAGTGTGCTGACTGTGTGTCTTTGTTCGAGTCGCAGTTTCTGGCAAACTTTTGATGATGTCGACTTCAAGTGCGGCTGACTTAAACTGGCAAATAACAAAGAACTGCCTGACGGAGCGGAGCAAGCACATGTTCAACAACAACTTGATCAGCGATGTGAAGTTCTCCGTGAAGGACTCGACCGACTTAAACGGCGAACATACAGTTGTGATTCCCGCTCACAAGTTCATCCTGGCTATCAGCAGTCCAGTGTTCTTCGCCATGTTCTATGGCGAAATGGCAGAATCACGAGATATCATCGAACTTCCAGACTGCAACTCTGAGAGTTTTCTGGAACTTCTTCGCTTTCTGTATTACGATGACGTGGTGCTCACCGGAAGTAATGTCATAGAGATTCTGTACCTTTCCAAGAAGTACATGATTCCTTCTTTATCCGAGGAGTGCTCGAAATTCCTGCAGGAAAATCTGAGCACGCAGAACGTATTTTCTGTACTGCCTGGGGTGTGTATGTACGAAGAAGCCAGTTTGGTCGAGAGTTGTTGGGAGATCGTGGACGAAGAAACAGGGGAAGCCATAAATACAGAAGCATTTCTCGACATCAGTCACGAGTTATTGAGCTCTTTTCTGGAGAGGAACACCCTCATAGTTCATGAAGTTGAGATTTTCAGGGCTGTGGATCGATGGGCCACGCACCAGTGCGAGAAACAACAGCGAGAAGTCACCGGAGAGGAGAAAAGGAAACTACTTGGACACTCCATCAATCTGATCCGCTTCCCATTGATGACTGAGAAAGAATTCGCATCGCTTGTGCCAAAGACAGAAATTCTGCCATATGAAGACACCGTTCAGGTCTTTCTGTACTTTAACGATGAAG
Organism: Plumapathes pennacea; assembly: GCA_964036295.1. Classification (NCBI taxonomy): domain Eukaryota; kingdom Metazoa; phylum Cnidaria; class Anthozoa; order Antipatharia; family Myriopathidae; genus Plumapathes; species Plumapathes pennacea. The sequence goes on along the minus strand of OZ038465.1, from coordinate 12,464,150 downwards.
TGGGAACACCGATGAAATTTTTGAATGTCCCGCGCCGTGGGAGAGGTTGCGCTCTGAAGCGAGCCGTGCGTTTCAACAGCACCGTTGCCAGCTCTGACAGATGGTTTTATGACAGTGAAAGACCTGAGTTGCTCTCATTTTCTGTGAACCGTGGCATTCTTGTTCATGGTGTTCGTTTATTTGGAAGTGAGGGAGCGTGTTATTCTGTCAGAGTTGGCCTTTACCACAGATTAACTTATTCTACTAAAAAGAAACTGACTGAGGAGGTGGGCAAATTTGACACTGACACAGAAATGACCAATGGCTACTATGGATATGATGTTGTCTTTAAAAATCCTGTTGCAGTGAAGAAGAACAAAAGTTATGAAATACAGGCTGTTATAGATGGTCCTCCTTCGTATTATGGAACTCGCGGTCAAGCAAAAGTGACTGTTGGCGAATTTTGCCTGTTTTCATTTTCCAGGATAAATTCTGAAGGAAACTGTACGACTGTAGGTACTGGGCAGTTTTCTGAAGTTCTTTTTGTTTGAGACAGTGCAACCCCAACAGACTTTTAGGCCAGGAGTCTGGGCCCCAGGTGTGGAGCATGGCTGAACCAACTTTGCTTGGTTCTTGCTTGTCACGTAAAATTATTATCTACTGTAACAAGAAATTTATAATAGTACATTGGTTGTGATCATCCGGGTTACAGTAGTCTCCTGGAAGACTGTTGTTGGTGACTGACATTTCGACTTCCTGAGCGGAAGTCATCTTCAGAGTAACATGACCATAAGATGACAAAACACGAGTAAGACATCCATAAGACAACAAAACAGACCAATCACTTCAACGACCAGAGATATAAATACCACCATCTGACAATTCCTTTCACTTACTCTGAAGATGACTTCCGCTCAGGGAGTCGAAACATCAGTCACCAACAACAGTCTTCCTGGAGACTATTCTAATCCGGACGATCACAACCAACCTACTATTCATACTCCTGGGTTCACACCATTTACCAAGAAATTTATACCTTGCTCCTTGAAGTAGGCATTTGCAGGAGATGAGACGGGATGTAGAAGAGTATATTGTGCAGTGTAGGAATTTGGGTGAGGGATATTTAAGCAGTGGGTTGATTTATGGTTTAGTGCATACAAGTGGTGAACTGATAATTTAATTTTAAACATTATTTAAAAAAATAAAAAGATATTAGGCTATAAAATGATTCATATTATAATGATCTAAAATTATATTTAACTAACTATAAGCTGGTGGCTTGGCTTACAAAATAGAGTATCAGTATACAGTATAAAAATGCTAACTGAGTTCCCATATTTGTGCTAAACAGTGGCAATGAGAAACTGGCTGTTTGCATCACCTGCAGTCAAAACTGTAAATTAGTGGTAACCAGAAGTACATTTTTCACTTCTTTGGCTGTGAGTAAGATTTTTATAGCCAGCTTGCAATTTTAAAGAATTTTGTAATGGGTTTAAAGAAATCTAATGTTCCCAACATTGTTAATTTTGCTCTACTTATGAGCAACACAAAAATAATACTTTTTAGTTGTATTTACAACTTGATCTATACTAAATTTATTTAGAATCACAAGATTTATGATGAATTTATTGAAATATTATTATTGCAGAAAATTGAGCTACATGTAAAGAATAGAGTTAAAGTAATAAAAAGAGGTTATTACATGGGAAGGAGTGCAATATGGCATAGTATTTTTACGAGTCGGTTTTATTTTTTCGAGCCTGCTTCAGGCGAGAAAAAATAAAACTGACGAGTAAAAATACAGCCGTATTGCATGACTTTTCGTGTAATAAATTGTTTATTACATGACAAACGAAGCAGGGCAAACATTCTCGCCGCGCGCAAAATGGAACAAAAAATGACGCGTTCGTAAACTTTGCTTGCGAAAACTGATCACGTAAGCTAATAAACCAGTTGATCTGGTTCCTGATGAGTGCAATATGCTCCCATCTTTGCACTCGTTTTGGCCCGTATTTGCACTCGAAAATGCGAAGTCGTGTAATAAAAATTATTAATGTACTGGTATAGGATTGGGATATTTTGGTAACTCTAAGAAAATCAGTGAAGGATGCAAGGTTTCCAGAGTTCGAAATTAATGGTTATCTGGTTCTTACAGACAACCAAAAACTGTGCTGGGGAAACCAAATAGTGTGCACTTGTTGTCCTTTTGGCAATTCCTACAGCTTTGGAATACGCTATTACTGTATTTGCTTCTGTTTTTCAGTTTTACAATATATGAAGGTGTGGGACAACTGAGCACAACATTCTGTTCAAAGTATTTTGTGGTTTAGACCTTGAAACTTTGTATTGGATTATTGTCAAGCTATTAAAAAAATGTTTCAAATGTAGTTTTATATTTTCAGAGATAACTACCTATTAGTCTAATAGCAAGGTGCACCCATAACGGGGCTTTCCTGTCCTCAAGTTCAAATGTTCTGTCATTAACATTACTTGCTCTGCCATACAGATACTCTTGCTCCTTGTGCAATGCCTCAGCGAAAGTTTCATTTTCTGTTACTATGGCAACTTGGGCCTCAAGATCTCGATAGACAGAACGGTGACCAAAGTTTGGTGAGCCAATCAGAGTTAAGAATGGCAGATTCTTGTCAGGGAGGTAGTACCAAAGCCCCTTGCCATGAAATGTCCACTGCTCACGCATGTATTCCAAAAGTTTTATCCGTTCTTTCTGGTTGTGTTTTCCAACAAGTTCATAAAAATTCCGAGCAATGAGTGTGTATCCATCAGGGACCCCACCTGGAGTAGAAGACATGAGTGGTTAGACTCTGTACATACAGTAAACTTATAGCAGTAAAAATAGCTTATCAGGGGGAATGAAAAGCAAGGATAAATAGACAAGTTAGAACAAAGTGTGTTTTCAGTATGCAAATAATAACCTTTAGGATAAAGGTTCAGCAAGTTCAACATAATGAATTGCAAATCTGCAGTATGTTCTAGTTTACAATTGTACAGTATAAGGTAGACTGCAAAGTTCAGGGGCTAATCCAAGGCATCATGAATTTGAGGACTATTCAAGATTGTACAAAAGCTGATGCCAACCTCCAAAAATTTTTAGGTGGGAGATTTTGGTCTGAGATCTGGGGCCCACTCGCTCAAATGGTGTGGCCCTGTGGTGGGGGGTGGGGTGGGGTGGAATTGGAAAGGTCGGGTAGGGTGTGGGATTGACAAGTGAATAAAATCCGCTTCAGAGCTGAGGAACTTTAGCCGACATGGTGAGCCAAAATTATGTCTTTTAGCTTCAAGAGTTTTTGTTGCATCCAACTTTTATTTAAAGGAAAGAAGATTTGGAAGTGGGAGATTTTCAGATTTATGCTAAAGATTTCAGATTCATGTGGCAGATCAACAAGAGTTCGCAGGAGATGAGGTGCTCATGCGGGAGATTCCTGCATAAAGCAGGAGAGTTGACATGTCTGCTGTACTGTACCTGCTACTCCACTGGCACAATAGAAACCATTGGCGGTTGGATGGGCCGTAAGGATGCTGTAGTGAGCTGAAGATTTCAGGATAACATCAACATAATCCTTAGTCAGGTTGAAGTACCCAGATGCCAAATGCACCTTGCTTCCTTGAGGAACAGATTGCAGAAGTTCAGAAGTAAGAAACTGATCCTGCTGAATTCCAAGTGGATACATCTGAACCAAAGGGATTATCCAAGTGTCCGGATTTCCTTCTGATTCTGGTTGAGGGTCTCTGAAATTGTTTTTTTCTTGGCTTTGGGTTAGGAAGTCCCTAACCCTTCTGCTTGCTTCAGCTTTGAACCATTTTCCTCTGTCCCAGCCATTGGTTGGGTGAGCTGGGAAGTTGGTATCCATCTTTGTTGAGTCATCGGGATGAAGTTGAAAAGAAAAGGATCTGACAACAGTCACAAGATTGTGCAAGTAGTCTGCTAACTTGGGGCAGTTCCTTATTTCAATGTAACGGTCCTGGCGATTGGTGAAGTAATCATGGCTGAGATTGGCTCTGAAATAAGGTTAGGATTCTTGTCAGCATTCCTGTTCTTAGCAGAAAAATGTTAAAAATGTGTCTATATAAGAAAATTACACGGCGGCTTGAAGATATGGATTTTATTTTCTTGTGGTAAAAACAACATTTTTACTCACTCGCACGGTGCTTGTTCATAAAATTTTGTTTTTACCACTCAAAAATAAGATTCATATCTTCGCACCACTGTGTAATATCCTCTATTTATCTGACCTTAGGTCAGAGTGAATGACCCAGTTAATCTATGGTATATCCTTACCCACTCATAATCACTGTATCATCAGTAAGATACACCTTCAAATGTGTGAGAGCTACTGTTTCATTAAACCTCTCTGGCAGGATCATCTTCAACAGCCCTCGTAATTCTGGTGCATGGTACAATGAGATCTTGACGGCATTGTCAAATTGACGGAGCAGGGGGAGGAGCAGTGTTCTTGAATTTGTAGTCCCTCTGGATCCCCGGGTACATTCTAGGAGGATCTCCACATTGATAGGATTCTCAGAATCTGAAGATTTCTTTACTGCATCATAAATACAATCAACCTGAAAATGGTCAAGTGTGAGAATAGGATATACAGTTACTACATGGAATCAAGCCCTTTGTACTTCAATCTGTACTTTCAAAGTAAGGCACACTGTAGTGTACCATCCCATACTGTATGTGGTAATCTCTGTATTGAGTGTGGTATGTTTCTGCACAGTAAATATTGCATTTTGATCAGTGTAAATGTGCATGTAGCAGTCATTCTCCACCCTTAAAACTTGGTATTAGCTGATGAGGTCACGAAAATTGATCGACCTTCAATACTACTGTATGCCAATCAACTGGCATATGGTATCGATTATCGATCGATTTGATTGTTTGTACACGTGACTACACGAGACATACATGTACCAGACATACCAATTGTCTCTCCTTGGGTCCTGTGCCGAGATAAAGGGAGGCCAACACAATCCTTTGCTGCGCCGAACTTATGTTCGTCTAGGGTTAGAAGACAGAAGTCTTTTCTTAGTAAATTCCCAGCCGATCGTCTTGAATTTACATGTTTAGAAAATCAGATCCCTCTCCTTGATTACTCAGTAATGATTAGATTTAACGTCGAGTGAAGATAATTACCTTCAGAGTTTTGTAAAATTCCGTTGGTTCATGTAAAACTGAGATTTGATCGCTGCAGTGTGCAAACACCGGTGCACGTTTTCCCATCCATCGTACCACTTCTCTTGGGGTGTTTGATTTCCTTGATTGCTCACTGTACTTTCTAGCTAATAAATAAGAATTCCTGGGGTCAAAAGCACTATTTCGGGGAAATCGAGACACTAAAACGGGGCAAAGAGAGAGTAATGTTTGCATCCTCTATCTTTCCTCCATTCAAGCCGGCAGCTAAGTAACCTCGCAAAACTTAGTAGCCCAGCCTGCGTTGCCAAGCAAGACCTTGACAACAACAAGTCCGCCATCTTTGGCGCAAAATTGAAAGTTTTTGTGTTAGACTTTGGCCCTGCAACTTGTTTTCTTTGGGTTACTGCTGTTAATTCTTCTTCGATCATAAAGGTAACATGTTCTTATTTTCTCGAAAGGGTTTTGATATGTCTGATAAAGGGCCAGATTTTGCAGAGGATGGGAGTATAATGATGCTTGTTTTTGCTCTAGTACTGTATGTTTGCCCCACAGGTTTGCTCCTCTAAATTTCTGCTGAAATTCTTGTAATACATGAAATGTGTATATTTTTGTATAAAGAGCTTCAAAGTACAGCTCCAGAATTGTGTTCCCTCTGTGTTGAGATTTACAAGTCCTGAATGTACGTGTTGTTCGGAGAATGGCAGCTGTGCACGATCTCTCCTAAAACGAAGATATGACTTGTTTCCTTTGCGCTAGATCGAGGAATTTTCTGCTCTAGTTAAACGTAATCATAGATCCCGTAGATCCTGTCCTGAATTTCGATCAGTTACTAAATCTAGTTTAAATTTGTAGCTTTATACGGTCGTAGAGATTTTCTCCAAAGGACTGCAGGTGTTCTTGCAAATTAGACGTACTGTATTTCGATCATGATACAACAGCTGTCCTGTTGCTTAATTACTGAATCCAGCTATTATGTAATGCAAAAATATGCACCTCTTTCTATGTGACATATTGTTCAAAAACACACAATAATATTAAATTTTTGGCTCAACATCAAAGAAAGTCCTTCATGGTTGCAGGAGTCTATATTGTATGTGCAGAGTACAGTAAGTAGTAAGCATGATTACAGTTTATGAATAACAAATGTAGTGAATTCTTCATTTTTGTTTCTTTGCAGCAAATCTGAAATGGAAATCGTCTTTGTCTACACAAAGAAACGCAATGAGTTTGGCCGGCAGTGTAATTTTTCTGACCGGCAGGCTGAGCTTCATGTGGACATACCTCCTGATGAGAAGCTCCTGCAAGACTACATTGAGAAAAACCCTTGTGATACTGGAATACAATGTGTGCAGGAAATGTCTGAGCATGAAGTAAGTACTAATAATTAAATGTTTCACAAGTACAGATGAGATTCCCAACCAGTGCCGATCCCAGAGTTAGTTTTGTTCAGATGGCTGTCACTCACATTAATTCAAACAGGATCAATGAAAGTACCTGGTAGTGGAAATAATATTGATTCAATATTAATTCAGGTCAACACAGAGCGATATGAAACAGACAGCCGAGGTATAAATCACGTGGAGGGTGGCTGGCCTAAAGATGTGAACCCTGCTGAGGTGGAGCAGGTGATCAGGTACAGGAAAAAGGTGGAGAAGGATGAGATGTACATGAACACTATTCAGCAGCTGGGAAACGTAAGTGCACAGAATTTTTAACAGTGTTGAGTGTTTTGAGCTGTTAATGTTTCAGTAGTCAGTTTCAGGACATTGTGAAAATACTGTAAAGTATGCAGAAATATCTTGACATCACTTCCATTGGTCAGATCTAACTTCTTCTAATGTAAAGTAAAATTTCACAATGTGCAAGCCTCTCCAAGTTTTTACTTGTGCACAACATACAGCATGTTTAATAGAAAATACATTATTTAATTAAACATTATTAACTTATGTTTTGAGGATCGAGTCCTACAGTTACTCAATCATAACACTTAGTATTGTGTTTCTTGAGGTTGAATTGTTAACTGTACAATGTCCATGTACTAGCAAAAGCCGCACATGAATCCACAGTTTTGTGCAATGAATGCACTGACTTAAAAACATTAAAGGTGACTGTGCGTAGCCATAAAACATATCTTTGTGGTATTGCATACTGTATCGGCCAGTCAGGAACAAGACAAATTGGAATTAGGCAAGGAAAACGTAGTGATATTGTCTTCTTGCAAGTTGTTAATAGCTGGTCTCCTGCAATTGTGAGATACTTTACTGTCATGTTGTCCATACTGTATATGAGCTGTGCTACATGTAATTTGTTATGCAAATTTATGTTTTTAAGGTGATGGAACACTGTATCAAGCAGAACAATGCAATAGACATATATGAAGAGTACTTCAATGAGATTGATGTTGATACCTCAGGAGAACCACCATCTGCCAAAACAATCAATGTTTTCAGGTATGTCTCTACATGCATGCATATCTGAGCTCACTGTAAGTTACCTGACTTTGTATTATAATTAAAAACCTTGGGATTTGGGTTAAGCCAGCTGTCACACTATTAACAGGAAAATTTAAGAGTTGAATTATGGCCAGATTATTTTATACTATAGTCCTGTCAATATTGAAAGAAGTTTTTCTGTTCTCATAATGATGTGGCAACGGAGCTTGCAAAAAAGGTATCCCAGTTCCCAGGCTCTTTTCCCTATCAGGAACAAGGATGGCAAAAAAGGGTCTGGGGATTTGTTTTCTTTGGAGCCCTGTGTTTTTTGCAGCTTCTTTGTGTTGCAATGATCTACAGTATATTTATGTTAGGACAGGACTCAATTAACATATTTGTTAATACTGCCTCTTGCAGGGACCCAAATGAAATTAAAAGAACAGCCACCAGCATTTCTTGGTATCCAGATGGCACTAGAAAGCTTGCTGTCTCGTACTCACTCCTAGAGTTCCAAAAGTCCTCCTCAGATACATGTATGGATTCCTACATTTGGGACATAGGTAGGTATTCAGAAAATACAATTCCCCCCCCCCCCCCCCCCTCATCCTCACCAACTCAAGACCCACCCACCCACCCCACCTACATAACAACCAAGGTCTGCTGTCCTCAGCTAATACACCAAGGACTCGACCCCGATATTGCAAGGAATTAAAGTGTCTGCAACTAATGTGTCATTTGAATTATTTATCAGAAAACCCAAACAAACCTGAGTTGGCATTAAAACCTGTATCTCCCTTGGTTTGTTTGGAGTACAACCCCAAGGATCCACACATTCTGCTGGGAGGCTGCTACAATGGACAGTTAGGTAAACATAATAATGCTGCTGCATGCAGGTTGTCTGATTGACAATGTTGGTATTATTACTGTACCAAGTTGAATTTTTATGTTGTGGTCTCCAAGGAAGGTGGTCTCATGTACTTAACTCTATGTATTGGGACACCGCAGGCTTCTGGGACACCAGGAAAGGTTCTCATCCAGTGGAGATGACACCAATTGAACGCAGTCATAGAGACCCCATCTACAAAACCATATTCCTGCAGTCAAAGACAGGTGAGTTACGCTAAGGGCTGGTTCACATGATTGTACAGTACAGTACGAAGCACAAGAACATCCAGACACAGTGCTTTTCTCGTTGTCAGTGCCGGTGCAATCTGGGAACAAGCATATAGAGCGGTTTTACAGATGACTGTTGAAAACCCAAACCAAAGTTAGTACATCACAGAGGACGTAAGAAACACTATCCACCAATCAGAAGTTAAAGTATTTTGCGTTTGGTTTTACTTTGAAGAAGAACCAATCAGCAGTGTGAGGAAACGCCATCTCCACTTGCTTTCTTGCATGAGAAGATCTTACTCAGGTTTTTGCTTTTGGTTTTGATTGACCAAGACAGCTGCTTAACTTGATTGGATCAATCGAAAAGCGTAGCAAACGCAAAACCAAAGCAAATTCACACAGACTGTCGACAGTTGTCCGAAAATGGCTCTATACAATTGGAATTCTTGATGAGATTGCTTGTGCGTTTGTACTTACGTTGTCCCGATGCACCCGTATCAAATATGGACGCACATGTCGTTGCCGGCTTGCATTTTGTTTGGTCACTCAATTGGGTCGACTTTTTCAGTCTGCTAGACGTTCAAAGTAGAACCAAGTCGACGCAAGCTGATTTCCATCAATTTTGGAAATTGAGTGGCTTGTTTTGCGACTTCTGAGGTACTAATCGCAAGTCCGAATAGTACGATAGTAGAGTTGCGTTTACAAATCTTTTCACTCTGGGAGCCGTTTTCAAAAGTTTTGCGTTTTTGGTGAATTCGATGGATCGTTTCCATCGTATTTGTGTGGACGGGACATGAAAACGCAACAAAATTTTTGCGTTTTCAAACGAAAATGCATCTGTGCGGACGGCACTTTTTAGAATGTACTCAGTCAAGAGCTTTTATTTGAGCGTGTGGTTAAAGCGTGGTGCTTTGTTTCTTTTTTCGCTCCCCACAGGAACGGAGTGTTTCTCTACCAGCACAGATGGTCAGGTCCTCTGGTGGGACATCCGCAAAATGGGGGAACCAACCGAGTCACTCCTGTTGTGCCCCAACAAAAAGGACCCTCGACCGCTGGGAGGGGTCTCTCTGGAATATGAACCCACGATGCCGACCAAGTTCATGGTGGGAACCGAGCAGGGCTCTGTGTTGTCCTGTAACCGTAAGGCCAAGACACCCGGGGAGAAAATTGTCGCGTCCTTCTCACAGCATTACGGACCAGTTTATGCCGTTCAGGTATCATGGCCGCAAACATAAATTCCTACATCCAGTAATGCAGTAATTTATATAAGCGCCCTGCTAAGGAAATCATTTTAAACACAGAAAAGCGATTGAAACTCTCCCCATCCCATATATTGGCTGTGTGATTTCCCACAGAAACACCGCTTAGCGAGTGCGAGAGTCGCACCTGACGTGCGTTAGACATGCCAATTTTCCCGCATCCGCACCGCTCTTACGCCAACTCACGTCGATTTCCTGTTTTGAAGGGCTTATTTGAACCTTTTTTGTTGTCACCTTCGGCCCTAAATTTGGACTTTACCAATGTAATTTTGATTTTGTCCGCAGAGAAATCCCTTCTTTCCCAAGAACTTCTTGACCATTGGAGACTGGACAGCAAGGGTTAGTTAACACTCCTTTCCATTGCTTGTAAACTAGCAATCTAAGAGATCTGCTTGAATGTAGTTAAAGTATGAAACCCTTGAGCCGCAAGGTATAGATTCTAAATGGTCGTACGACATTGATAGCTTGACTTGGTTCTCCGTACTTAACTGCAGTGTGCATAAAGCTGACTGCAATTGAAACAAGGAGCAGTTTGTCTCTGATCTAGAGGATACCCAGTGATGTAAACCCCACGTCCTTCGTATGACGGACTCTTTAGTCCTTTTGTGATTTGACGAGGAGATGCTCTGAGGGTCTCTTTTTTATCCCTGCGGTTGTCATGCAGCCAAGGACATCTTGTGAGGCTTGTTTCTCCTGACATTGCGAAGTGCGTGATTAAATTTATACAGCGATTTCTTGTTTGTTTTAGATCTGGTCTGAAGACTTGAGAGAATCTTCCATCATGTGGACAAAGTAAGTGCAAAGTTAGCCCCCGTGTAGCTGGTGCGATTAGGAATCACTTGCACGCATGCCATCAGCGTACTAAAATTGTCGTGACGTACTTTAGAAGTAGCAGCTTTGCTATCACAAACGGCATGGTTCTAATTATAAATCATCACCATCATTGTCATTGTCATTATCGTTGACATCATTAACTTCTTCATCGCTATCACCGCTATCCTCATTAGCGTCACTATCATCATCGCCATCGTTATCATTGTCATCACCATAACCATTATCATCGTCATTTGTCATCGTCGCCGTCATCGTTGTTGTCATCATAATTGTCGTCGTGTTATCATGGTCACCATCGTCATCATTATCGTCGTTGTCTTCGCCGTCATCCAAACCGATAGCATCGTCATCACCATTATTATCATCGCCAGCTATCGTCTTCGTCATCGTCATTGTCATGATCATTGTCGTTCATGATCATCATCGTAATTGTCATCAGCATGATCATCATTATTGTCATAGTCATAGTCATCATCATCATCATCAACATCATTATCACCCTCGATCGTCGACATCGTCTGTATATTACCCCAATCAACAGGCATACGATATTTAACAGGACAACACCGAAGTGTCACAACAGTTGAAGTGTCACAACAGTTTAAAAAGTGTCACGGTGTTGCCTCTTAATCGCCAGGCTGCACATGTCGTACATGACAGATGGCTGCTGGAGTCCAGTCCGGCCGGCCGTGTTCTTTACCACAAAGATGGACGGCACCCTGGACGTGTGGGACTACCTGTTCAAACAAAATGACCCGACGCTCAGCATACAGGTAAAAAACACTGCATTCTCCAGGGTCCGGAGAGAAGCTGATTGCCGACTGACTATATATGCGGCGTCGTAATTATATTGTAACGGACACTTTGTAAACTGAACTATTAGCTTCGTTCAATACTGTACCCTCTATAGCCCCCCTCCACCTCCCCCTTCATACTAATTCTCTTTTGCTGGTCGGCAGGTTTGTGACGAGGCGTTGGATGCTCTTAGAGTTCAGGATCAGGGTCGATTGGTGGCGTGCGGCTCTCATTCCGGTACAGTGACGCTGCTTGAACTTTCCGACGGACTCTGCACAATGCAGAGGAACGAGAAAGCGTCGGTTACAGCGGTGAGTGTTCGCCATTTTAAAGTGTTGTTGATTCCTTAAGGCCGATTTGCATGGCGCGATTTTAGCGTGCGCTATCGCATGCGTACTTCTTTTGACACAACGCGAATCGTGATTTACGTCGTAAGAAGCAGGTCGCATGCGACAGACGTAAGCAAAAACTACATGTAAATCGACTTTTAACCCCTTCACTCCCAAATGTGATCAACTTCAGTTTTCTCCAGCACACTCTTTCTATAGAGACATTGTATAAGAATGGAAAAAAACTTGGTTTTTGATAGCTTGGCTTATAGATGAAAGCTGATGAAACTATCAGTTCTTACTACATTACTCGTGCATTTTCTTCTTGAATAGATGAGATAATCTGCATTTTGAGCGTGGGAATGAAAGGGTTAAAGACTGTCGGAACTAATTGTGTGATTGCTTTGGTTTTGCGTTTGCCACGCTTTTAACCGGTGCAAACAAGTTTGGCATGATTGCGTTATTCTCACACAAGGCAAGCTTGTGGCGATGTCTTGATTTTTTTTACTGCTGATTGGTTTCCTCTTCAAAGTAACGTTTACTATTAAGCTTTTGATTGAAAGTGTTTCTCACAGCCAGCTCTGTGATTGGCAGTTTACTTATAGTTTGGTTTTGGTTTGACATAATCATCACCCTTTTTGGTTTGTTTCTTTCTGTTTTCCTTCTGTCGCTTGAAGGTTCTTTCAAACGGTGACTCGTAATCCTTTTTATAATCAGATGTTTGAGAGAGAAACAAAAAGGGAAAAAATACTGGAAACGCGCCACAGAGAGATGAGGCTGAAGGAACGGTCCAAAAGTTCACAGGACAAGTAAGTACTGTTTTTACTTGGACAAATGATGTTGAACCCAGGAGTTAGTGTCAGTTATTTGTGTAGAAGTGTGATTATCCGGGCTAGAGTAGTTTCCAGGAAGGCTGTTGTTGGTGACTGATGTTTCGATCACCTGAGCGGTTGTCATCTTCAGAGTCAAGTGAAGAACTGTCGTCATAGGATGACGTTTGTCTCTGGTCGCTCGGCTGCTGTGATTGGTCGTGATGTAATTGCCTGTAAAAAAAAAGAGACTTTAGTATTGAATGGAGGAAGCACTGTCCCCCACTTATTATTATTACTATTTTTTTTGTAATTTTAAAAACTCGCCATTCAGATTCTGGTGGGCTAATCGTGCTGAAACATTAAGGCCCCGTTTACACTTGAAAACTGTTTCGGATACAAAGTTCCCACTTTCGATTCTGGATTCGTGTTCTCTCCGGATTCACTAAAAATAACCCTGGATTCACAAAAACTAGTGTAAACGCTTTCACAAATCCGGAAACAAATGCATCGAATCCGGATAAATTCGCTCTAGTGTAAACGGGGCCTAAGAGGTTTTCCGCTGTAAATTCGAACAATGTACGCAAAAAGTCTGTACCAGAAAACGAAGCACTATTTCTGTAATTTATGTCGATCTCCTAGTTTGAATATGTAAGATGATTATCTATGAGTAACACCGAAAATAGTCAAGAAGCGTAAGGGAAGATGTGAGTGTTCTTGGTTGCTTTCCTGGCTCAAAATGTATAATAATACACGCGTTATCATTGCAAAATAAGAGTTTTATAGGAATATTCGTCCTCCTGTTTCTTGGAGAGTTTTGTGAATAAACGTTCGGTGTTACAATAAAAGATGCCCGGCATCAAGATCTTCAAAGAAGTGGCGAAAAATTCTCAATTACAAATACATTGTGTTGGTACAAGAATTGTTTCGTTTTACCGAGATAATTACTCGAGCTTACAGCGGAAACCCTCTCAAATACTTTCTAATTTGGATGTGCTATTTCTTGTGACTTTTTAGTTAGTATGATTAGATTTGCACAACTCCGGATTTCCTAATATTTACATACAGGTATTTGTACATATGCGTATGTGTATGCTTATGTGTGTATTTGTATGTACATAGAGCCGTTTTCGGATGACTGTCGAAAGTAATCGTGTGATTGCTTTGGTTGTGCGTTTGCTATGCTTTCGGATTGGTCCAAACAAGCTTGACCAATGAGGAACAAAAGCAAAATCCAATTGCGATCTTGTCACGCAAACAAGCTGCAAGTGGTGATGACGTTTTATCCCACTGCTCTGCCACTGCTATTGGCCAGTCAGGAGCAAAAGCAAAACTGATGCGATAGTCTCACGCAAGAAAGCAAGTGGCGGTGGCGTTTCCTCGCACTGCTGATTGGTTTCATATTCAAAGTAAAGCCAAACGCGAATTTGGTTTCTGATTGGTTAAAAGTCTTCGTCACACCCCTATGATTGGCAGTGTACTTATTGTACTTTGGCTTTGGTTGTCGTCAGTCATCCAAAAATCGCTTAATGTACATGTGTATATGTGTTTATGACGTGTATGTGGGCCTAAAGTTAACTTCCTAACGTGAATTTTGTCTCCCTACAGAGAGGAGGCGAGCAAGGAACCCGAAGAGGAGGAGAACGAAGACCTCGTTGTTAAGGCGGAAGAGGAGTTTTTTAAAATAATCGAAGCGGAGCGAAAAGCTCGAGAAGAGGCAGACAGAAAACAGGGCGCTATAGACGAAGTTAAGCAAGCGCTGGCACAAGAGGGCACAACACATGCGGACTACAAGCCGGATGAAAACGGACATGCAGCACAGGTAATACACACTTGAGTTAGTTATCCCGTGTAGAGAGCTGGAACGTCGTGGCATTTATCATATAGACACGAGTGTTTTACTGGAAAATATACCGTGCGTAAAATCCATACGAAACTATACATCCGGGACCCGAGTGGCGTATTTTCCATATCCTCACTAGTGAGGATATCGTTGGAATCATTTCCCGCTTTTGCACGGTTGTTTGTGCAATTTCTCGTAAAACACTCGTGCCTAATATAATAAAAAGAAAATTACAGGCGGATTGAAGATATGGATTTTATTTGCTCGTGGTAAAAACAATATTTTACTCACTCGCGAAGCGCTCGTTCGTAAAATATTGTTTTTACTACTCGAAAATAAAATTCATATCTTCGCGCCGCCGTGTAATATCCTCTATATATTTGGCGTAACCCAAGGGTTAAATCCTAATTGTGCTGTACTGTACTCTGTTGTGTTATATTGTGTTTTGCTATGTATGTTGTGGGTTGTGGTTGTGGTTGGTGTTGATGTGTTGTGTTGTGTAGTTGTGTTATATTGTATTGTGCTTGTGTTGTGTTGTATTCTGTTGTATTGTATTATGTTGCGCCTTGCTGTATTGTGCTGTACTGTGTGCTGTGCTATACTGTACGTTGTGGGCTGTGGCTGGTGTTGCTGTGTTGTGTTGTGTTGTGTTGTGTTGTATTGTATTGTGCTTGTGTTGTGTTGGTGCTTGTGTTGTGTTGTATTGTATTATGTTGCGCTTTGCTGTATTGTGCTGTACTATGTGCTGTGCTATACTGTACGTTGTGGGCTGTGGCTGGTGTTGCTGTGTTGTGTTGTGTTGTGTTGTGTTGTGTTGTATTGTATTGTGCTTGTGTTGTGTTGGTGCTTGTGCTTGTGTTGTGTTGTGTTGTATGATGTTGCGCTTTGCTGTATTGTGCTGTACTGTGTGCTGTGTGCTGTGCATACTTTACTGTATGCTATACTGTACGTATGTGCTGTGGTTGGTGTTGCACTATATTTTTATATTGTATTGTGTTGTGTTGTGTTGTATTGCATTATGTTGCCCTTTGCTGTACTGTGCTGTACTGTGTGTTGTATCGTTCTGTGCCATACTGTATTTTTTGTAACTGTTCTTTGTTGTGTTGCTGCGCAGTCTTGTTTCCCCTTGTTTTTGGTTACTTGATTTCGTTACTGCTTGCTTTATTGGTTATAGCTTTGTCCCTCTGGAGTTCTTTACTGCCTACCCCTGGAAAGTCCAATCACTCCGCGTTATTTTCGTCATTTTCAGGTTAATGGCGAAACTTCAACCGAAACGACGGGCTCCGAGGGACAGTAAGAGAAAAAGATAGTGTTTGAAAACAAACTCTAATGATGTACTGTATAGTGTTCGCGTTTCAGCAAATGTTTGGCGCCGCACTGTGTGATTGTGTACATATTTATTTTAACGGGACTACCATAACACGAGACTTAAACCATTGAAGGACAACAGCACCAGGTAGACGTAGTGTAGTCACACAGTAGTTACAACGGCTATGTTTCAGGTACTCAGAATGTTTGTACATAGGCAAGTTTATATTCAGATCATGGCGTGGATTTGTTCCCAATGTTTGGTTTAACAATAAATGCATTACGGTTGGCCGGTGGCCTTCCTTTATGCCATGTCTTTTAAAGAGGCCATGGTTCAAAATAATAGATCATGCGTCGTTTTCATATCACGTCAAACCTTTTACGAATCCCCAAGTAAAAGAAGCCGGATCCCAACGAATCTGTTTTGTCGGATTCCGCAATCCAGATGATCCAGGAAGCTTTGAAATCCGGGATCCTCACTCCGGTGGTTTAGTGGAATCCGGAATCAACAATGGCACCGTGGAGTAGGGAAATCTGGAATTCCTGAAGGGTCCAGAACTACCGGTTTTCACCAGCGGCAAAAGCAGACGCATGAGCAGAAACATATTAAGAGGCCTTGTACACGACAGCGAAAACCTGTTTTCACACAAAATACCGGGCTATAAGCATATGGAGTTTATGCTCGTGCATAAGGTTCTTATGCTTATGCGTCTTTATGTCGCTAGCGAAATCTTACCTTAAAAAGGCTGTTTCCATATACACGCAACACGTAGTCAACAGTTTGCGATAGCTCGATCATATTTGGCTTATAGCAATATGACGGCCGGACCGTTAGATCACCGAAAGCCGCAAAAAGTGCTTGAAGGTTGAACGTTTACGCGTTCATTAGCCGCGGTTTTCGCGGTATTATTTGTTGCTTGCGATCAAGCCATCGCAAACTGAGGCAGTATTTTGTTGTTAATATGCGTATATGTATAGAAATATAGCCTTTTAGATCGTATGACTACTGAGACAGCCTCCGCGGTTCCGTCACTGTACGTAGACTATGAGCTTAAGATTTTGTGTTTTGCAGTGGCCTCCCCGAGTATTAACCAGTG
The DNA here is from genome assembly GCA_964036295.1 of Plumapathes pennacea. Classification (NCBI taxonomy): domain Eukaryota; kingdom Metazoa; phylum Cnidaria; class Anthozoa; order Antipatharia; family Myriopathidae; genus Plumapathes; species Plumapathes pennacea. The sequence goes on along the minus strand of OZ038465.1, from coordinate 12,447,197 downwards.
AAGCATAGTCGCCATTAGATGTAGAAATGAAGTAATGTACGTCTCCAAGTTGCGTCGGGTGACCTTCCAGAAACTCTTCTTTTTCTTCGTGTTGTTCCGGTGTTGTGCATCTACGCACAAGCCGTCCATTAGTCGCGTCGCATTGTCTGTAGCCTTCGGAGTCGACGAGCCAGACGTTTTCGAAGTCTTGCTCCTGCTTGCTTGGACATCTAAAGTGAATTATATTTCCTGGTTGGACCACCATTTTATTTCCACCCGTAATAAACAGTGGGTTCTTGGCAAACCACTTGATGAACACAGGCTTTCCGTAAATGCTTGAAATCAATGTAACCATTATAGTCGTCGACAAGAGCATATAATTTCTCATGATCAGAATCCCATGACACAAAGAAATAATTTAATGGTTCTAGCCTTGTCAGGTGGTATTTTTTAACAGGTGCTGATATTGTTTTTCAGTGTAGTCTTATTTTTTTGTCTACTGCTTTTATGGCGTCGGTGAATGAGCTCTGTTGTGTTTTTACTGATGCACTGGCTTATATGGGCCGCCTCTATACCCTCTGGGTTCCCTCGCAGCCATTATTTGGGACGCCACGCAGTGGGGTGCGTTGCGTGGCGGGTGGATGGGTGGGGGACCACCCAGGCCAGAGCGAGTTAATGTTCAGCCTGTGAACCGAACAATTTGATTAAAGATGCTGCTTGGAAAGGTTAGGACATACAATTATTTCAATTTCCTGATGGATAAGCGTCTGGGTATAAAAAGATAGAGGATATTACACGGCGGCGCGAAGATATGAATTTTATTTTCGAGTGGTAAAATATTGTTTTTACCACGAGAAAATAAAATCCATATCTTCAAGCCGCCGTGTAATTTTCTTTTTATTATATTAGACATGAGTGTTTTACGAGAAATTGCACAAACAACCTTGCAAAAGCTGGAAATGATGCCAACGATATCCTCACTAGTGAGGATATGGAAAATACGCCACTCGGGTCCCGGATGTAGTTTCGTATGGATTTTACGCATGGTATATTTTCCAGTAAAACACTCGTGTCTATATAATAAAGACTTGTATTGCTCAAGCGCCGGTACGCAGCATTTGATGATCACTTCATTCCCAGGCAAATCCGACAGCAATAGCATGCGTGGGAATACAATGCTATAAATTTTAGCAAACACCAGCATCAGTTCATTGTACATTTCCAGGGTGCGCCAAAGGCCTCGATTCTCTCGGTAAACAGTTGATATTAGTAGCCACAGCATATCGGATGTTTTCAAATGAAAATCACGACGTGCATTATAGATAATTTTCAAAGCCTTGCAGTATCCACATGTACGCAGTGCGGGTCTATTTTTAAATAGACTTAACGTGGCGAAAAAACAAGCTTTTACCTACCTGAGACTGCTCAGAAATCTTTCTCAGAGAACGCAGAAAATGGAGTTGCAACTAAGAAGTACGAGTTTACTTGGCCTCACCAACACTGGGAGAAGCCACTGAGAAATTGAAATACGCCTCCTTATAAATAACGATAAAAAGTACACGCCAATATCAGTGGCAAACTTTAAAACTTTTAGATCCCCCGCCCCACGTCCCTGTCCATCAACATCATCATCAACATGTCAAAAAACATTTGTGACATACAGAGTATATGTAATTTAGTTCTGGAGCCTTGAATCTCAGCCCTCTGATCAATTGGCGAAGCATACCCGTACTTGTGTTTCCTTCGTCCGTCAACTGGCATTCTCGTCAAAAGAAGACTGTTGGGATTGGTTTGAATTCAGAAAGAAAGAAAAAAGAAGAGTATGTTTCTGGCAGGGCTCGAACCTGCGACCTTCCGCGTGTTAGGCGGACGTGATAACCACTACACTACAGAAACAGGACAGGAATTATTGTTGTAATTTTGAATACATATAGCAATTATGGTTACATATTATGTACAATCTGTATATCTCACGTTTTTGTTGCCGTCAACATATTTCTTGCTAACACACTAGAATTCAGTGCTCAATGAGTGTAGCGTCCGCATTAGGACTAGACATGTTTTATTTTTTTGGGTCGAGCCCAGGTCATCGTCCGGGTGAGCACTGCGCCTGCGCTCTCCGTAGAAAAACAAAGTCAAACGTGAACCGGAAAAGGAATTGGTGGTCAAGCTGTGCAATGTTTTTTATAGTTTTATCGTAGCATTTCTGCCGTCAGGGTTAGCAAACATCCTCAAGGTAATGTCCTCAACAAAGAAACCCGAGGAGAAAGATCTTTTCGGCTCATGGAAGGTACGAAAACAACCTTTGTCTCGCCGAAAGTCCGTTCTCGTGTCAGACACTTTTGACTAATTGGTGTACTCTTTTAGGTGTTGTCGTGTGAATCAGTGGACGGGCCATATGAGTGTCTTATTGGGTAAGCATTTTCCGTAAGCTGTCTGTTATATTCCAGACAAATAATAACGACAACTAATTTACGGAGATTATTTACGGAGGACGTGACGTACTCGACAGCTATATAAGTCACCAAGTTGTCTCTTTCTTGACAGAACTGAGTTCCGTCTCGATGAAAGCGGGGACTTGATCTGGAAGATTCCCCCAACGGTTGAGCAGGATGGTTTCCCATTTTTCCTGTGCGAGACATTTGAGGTACCGATTTAAATATACTTGTCTGAGCACTCGCACATCCATTGATCAGTCAGTGTGAACTAGTCAATTCTCTCTATGACTTCCTGCCCATCTGTTTCTGTCTGTATGTGTCAGCATTTTCCTATCTGCTTCGCTGCCTGGTTTCTTTTGGTTTACTGCACTGTATATTTTTGAGAAGGGGCTGCAGAGGTGGGGGGATTTGCCCCAAGCAACCGCTTCCATCTTTGAGGCTCACCGTTTGAGTTTTTCTGTTGTTGTTGTTGTTGTTGTTGTTTTTTTTTTTTTTTTACCTCTGGTATTAGCAACCACCCTATGCTTCCCCATGTCCAGAATCTTGGCAAGATCTTGCTAAGATCTTGCTAAGATCTTACCAAGATCTTAAATAAGATCTTGGAAAGCTCCTGCAAGATCCTGCAAGATCTTACCAAGATCCTGCAGGATCTTGGCAAGAACTTACAAGATCATGCCAAGATCCCAGAAGAACTTGCAAGATCTTACAAGATCTTACATGGTCTTGGCATGATCTTGGTAAGTTCTTGCCAAGATCCTGCATGATCTTTATAAGATCTTACAATATTCATGTACTTGTGATCTGCCCAAGCAGATCTGGCCCAATTAGAGCAATTTTTTCGGCAAGGACCAACTTCCTTGTAGAAACCGGACTGGGCAAAACACTAACATAATTTTCTTTATGTAATGTAATGTGCAACAAGACACAAGGTTGAATTCTTAAAACTCAAGGTGTTATTTACTCATGAAAACTGGATGATTTGACACTAGTTTTGGCTCAAAGCTGGATCTCACTTAGGCCTCCCATGGTGAGAAATTCCCCTAAGTGACCGCCCCCTGTAAGGGACCACTTTAAGCCAAACAAAGTGGTCACTTACAGGAGGTTGTACTATTGATAATATGCACATGTATGCACATAATGCATGAATCACTCTTAACAGTCATGTCCATGGAAGGCAGTCTGCCCACCGTGGCTCGATCTCCGTGAACCCTGAGCTAGAGGAGTCTGTTTTTCTGTATCAGTTAGAAAAAAAGAATGTGTTTTTCAGAGTGCTAATTACCCTTTTGCCTTGATAGAGGTCTTTTAATATTCGAACACTGAGAGCTGTTTACATTATTTGGATTTTTCTTGAATTTTTATTTCAGTATGTACCAATAACATGTGAGCTGAAATGCTATGGAACAAATGTTCAAATGTGGATGGAATTTAAGGTAGAGATGTTGACAATCTTGGAGGGGGAGGGGGACTAATATACTCCCATTTTATAGAAGCCATATCTGGGTATGTGCTGCTGAAAGAATATTTGTTTTCAAGCATTTTAGTCTGATATGGGGTAGTAGATTTTGATAGCTTTTGGTATTTTAGGAGATATACAGGTCTGGAACAAAGGGCCAAAAACCACATATTTCAGCACACTCCCACCACAAATTAGGAGAAGTACCCCTATTGGGTGGGTCAAATGTTGACAGATCCTTCACACTAATCATATAATAAAAATGCAAGAGTAATAATTATATATTGTGGGACCTATCAAGTTAAATATGATATACTTCCCATTATTTTGCAGTGTTCATTGGCCGAGTCTGGAGAACTGGTGCTGGCTTGTGATAGCTTGAAGCTTCATTGTACCAAGGTGTGAACATTATTTTTCCAGGAGGGAGGGGTGGAAAAATAATTTGAAAATCTAAAAAAATCTACTGTGTCCTTTTTATCTTTAGTTAGTTTTTTTGACCAGTGTATTTCAATCTATCCGAATATATAGGTGGAGCAAGATGCAACATCTTTACCCTCCCCTCCCTACTCACTCTTGAATGCCTTGACTGAAGGGTTCTTCACAGATGTTACCTTGACAACCACAAATGGCCAGCAGGTACGTATGAATCCAAGCTCATGAATAATATTGTTAACTACTGCAGACTTACACTAAGTACAGACTGAGGTAGTGCTGCATTCTCTGTAGTCCGAGTAAATAATATTAATAAATTATTAACTGATTTATTAATAATTGATTATTAATAAACAATAACTGTCTATTTTCCTCAGTTCCATGCCCACAAGACAGTGTTGTCATGCACTTTCACCAACCAAGACTGGGACATTATTCCCCCATGTCTCAAGGACCAGTGCCTGGAAGTGCTTCAGGGCCTCCTGCACTACTCATATTCAGGGTCCCTTCCAGGAGATCTTTCTGAGGACACTTGTAAACAGCTGCATAATGTTGCAAGTCAGACACAAGGACTGGAGAGATTGGACCTTCTCTGTAAAGAGTTTTTGGAGGCAACTGCTCTGAAAAATAGTATGTCACAGGCTTTGGTGTCATAAAACAGAACTTGATTTTGTTCTAGTGAAAACAGAGACAAAAACATTTTGGCAACATAATAGCTTGCCAACTTGTCATTTGGAAAAAAAGGTGCAATGTTCTGGGTGTTTTGGGGGCAAGCTCCCCAGAAATTTTGAAACAAAGTTTCCTTTATAGTTAAAAGGGTCTCGGCATCTCAGTGAGTCTCAGATTTTACCATTCGTGACCCCTCTCCTTAGTATTTGTCTTTTTGACTATATTCATCACATGTGTAATTATTTAGCTACTCAATTTACTTGAGAAAAATTTGTTGCTTTTTGCAAATTTCTTAAAATGTGATTCTGGTTAGGCCTGAATGAAATTAGTAGGCAGACTCAAAGCAGCAGGGTTGGCACATGTGTGGTAGAGATGGGCCAAATGTCAAGAATGTTTTGAGTTGGACACTGGGTGTGGTCGAGTTTGCAATCCTTGGAAGAGGGGCAGGAAGAAATTGTGCCAGCCTTAGCAACCACCACTTCTATGTTGATAATGAAGTAACCCACCAAAAAAAAAAAAAAAAAGAAAAGCAAAAGAAACAAAGTTGGACCAGCAAATACTATAGTGGTGTTAAATTAGGTTAATCTTCCTCTCATCAGGAATAACTGGTTTACTTGATGACCTATCCAGCACTTTTGATCATGTGACCAATATGCTTGCACTGCATCTTGGGGGTGCTGGTCACCAGGACAGCAGAGCTGATGGGCAAATAGCAGTTGACCCTGCAAAACTGAGCCAAGTAGCACGGAGTGCATTTAGGGAAATAGCAGTAGGTAGGATGTTATGTCAATACCGCAATTATTTCCAGATGACTTCTGAAAACCAAAACGATTACAATGCCATGCAATAACAGAGGGTGAAAGAAAATACTTTCAACCAATCAGGAGCCAAAGTAATTTGCGTTTGGTTTTACTTTGAAGAATGGACCAATCAGCTGTTCGAGAAAAAGCCACCACCACTTGCTTGCTCGTGTGAGAAGATCGCAATATTATTGGGTTTTGCTTTTGCCCCTGATTGGCAAGAATACTGCTACACGTACTTGGACCAATCTGGAAGCCTAGCAAACGCACGAAGCCAAGGCAAAAACACGGTTATTTTTATGTCATTCGGAAACGGCTCTATGCGCAATGCATAAGTTTGATTCATGGAAAGGAAAAATATCTTTTTTTGGCATCCGCAGGATTTCTAAAGTTTATCCTGTTGTGCGAAATATTCACCAAAAGGAAAACAGACCTAAGAAGAGAGGAACGCCACGAAGTTATCCAGTATGTCAAGTCAAGGTACAACCAATTTCTATTACACAATAATTTACTAATTGTCATATTTTATAAGATAAGGTGGATAATACGCGCGATCTAATTGGTAAACGCTGATGAGTGCCGCACGCATTGTAACTCATTATACGATAAGGTGGATAGTACACGAGACCTGATTGGTAAACGCTGTTGAGTGCCGCACGCATTGCACGTCAACATAGCATGCCCGCGTCAGTTTGACGTCGGCTTACGTAGTCAAACTCGATTCTTTGTCTTGTTTTTGCTAAGTTATCGTTTGCCTTATCTTACAAAAGAAATCACTTTTCAGCGTGCTATGTTGATCGAGTTATAACAGCACCTGAGAATTTGACGCGTGCTTTATTTCTTTATTTACATTTCTTTAAGTTTAGACTCTGTGCTGGAAGAAGTATGTGTTTTTGGAGATGCCGATTGCAATTTCTCTTTTTGTCTTCTCTTCGTTGCGGAGTTAAATGAGTGTAAGAGCAAGGCAAAACGAGGACACAATGTGGGAGCAACACTGTGTGCTCAGTTCGATGTTTCCAGGGTGGCAAAACGTGCTGGAGCATTGTTGCACTCATCGCGGACACGAAAATGTTTGGTATGCTTTTCAGAACTATTTCTTGTGTCCAGAACACAATTTTTTTTGTCCGCAACGAATGTTTTGCGCGTGGCAAAACGGGGCAGCATTTGGGAAATATGCGCGCTGCTGGCAGTGTTTCCGCCACAGTGTGTGCTCGTTTTGCCCGACCTTAACGGTTGCTACTCTACATACTCTGTAAGTTTTGTTCCGATTTCTGGTCGTTTTGCATTAGATTCATAGAAAGACATTATTTAATTTGCAGCGTTTAATATGTCTAATACACGACTTGCAAAACTTGGGCACCAAACCATTTTCCTAACTCAGATTTCGTAAAATAGTTAGTCGCGAACAATCGTGCTGAACATACGCTACATATTTACTGTACGCATTTTTGGGATGGTTTTGTGTGGGCCACGTACACATACGCATTTTTGTCCCGTATACATTTTATGTATTAAATTGTTGGGCAAATTACATAATTATATTGTCTTCTTATTTTCAGGCTGCCGAGCTTTTCGCAGCAGTTGTTAAAGTTGTTGCTTGTGTGTCATGATGGTCTGTCTCATTTATCAGCCACACAGCAAGAAGAAGTTGTGTCTTATCTCATTCCTGAGGTATTTGTTGCATGTATGTGCCGTAGAAATTTGATGTCCCCTTCAACGCGCAGCGCTTTGAAACAATAAGACCGAATACATGCAGCATAGTGAAGCGCCAATGCACAATACAGTACAGTATAGCTCAGCACCACATACAGCATAACATAGCATAGCGAATCAAAGCACTATGTCATAGCACAGCACAGTACACAGTACAAAACAATACGACAGAACACAGCACTGCACACCACAGCACGACACGACACAGACATAACATAATATAACATAACTTAACATAGCATAGTACAAGACACTACAACACGAACGACAGAGCACAGCACAGCACATCACAACATAACAACGTAGCATAGCATAGCACAGTATAATACAGTACAATACGACAGAGCACAGCGTAGCGCTGCATAACCGGCATAGCACAGCACAAGAAAGTGCAATACAAACTACAGAGCACAGCACAACACAACATCATTGCATGGTACAGCACAGTAATTAAGGCACTACACAGTATAGAACACGACATATTACAGCAGTCAATAGGTTAGAGCGGTTTTCGGATGACTGTCGAAAGTAATTATGTGATTGCTTTGGTTTTGCGTTTGCTTCGCTTTCGGATTGGTCCACACGAGTTTGTCAGCATGCTCAGCCAATCAGGAACAAAACCAAAACCAAAACCAAACACTTCTCACGCAAGCAATGGCGTGTACTCGCATTGCTGATTGGAAAGTAAAACCAAACGCAAGACCAAACTTGAGTTACTTTGGCTTCTGATTGGCTGAGCTGTTTTCTCTCAGTCTCTGTGATTGGCCTGTGTGATTACTTTGGTTTTGGTTTTCGACAGTCATCCGAAAACGGCTCTATCACACCACATTAAATCACACTGCACAACAATATGTAGAACCCACACTGACGTGCGAGAGTCGTTCTTTTGGCCACTGAATTCTGTTTTTATTTAAACATGTTTTATGAGGCAAAGCTTTCTCATCGTTTGCATTAATAGATTGAAGTGATGTGGGACACGTGTACTAAGTTTGGTATGGATGCTGGGACAGCTTTGGATCACATTCTGCAGAGGGCTGACGGAGAACACAAGAAAAAGAGCCACAGATCAAGTGTGGGAACAAAACTTGGTCGGACTTTAAGAAATGTAGGCACAAATCTACAATCAACAGGTTTTAAAACTATAGTAGAGTTGGAACGATATGTCAATCTGTTCTATGAGCCTAATTTGGTGTTTATTAGTTTGATTCTAAGTTTTTATGGCGATTCTTTCTTTTTTCAGGCTCTTCATTTGAGAGAGGTTATGACTTTGAAGAGGATTCAAAGGAAGACGACGGCAACCTTTGTGTTTTTTTTACAGAAGAGGTAAAATATTAACTGATACCACGACGTCACACCTTACGTCATGGTAGTCACGGCAGATCGTGACCAAGTCTTGTGTCTGTCACCCCATTTCTGTCAAGCCTGTCGTGAGTCTTCTTACCCTAGAAGTTCTTTTGGTTTACAGGGAAGATTTCAGTGTTTTGCCTGAAGAAGGAAAGGTCCGTTTTTTAATAAAGGCTGCGAGAAAATTGTTAGCAGAGGTGGGTATGTGTTATTTTTTGAGATGCATGTTGCCCCTGTCTCAAAACGAGGTCTTCCTATGAGAATTAGCTCACATGCTCGCGTTTTCATTTTCATGCAAATGAAACTCACGTTCGTAAGAAAGGTTTTGTACCAGGCCTCGTTATGAAATAGCCAATACCAGGCCTCTCAGAAATGATCTATTGACTGTTCGTACTGCAGTACTGATTTGCTGTGATGAAACGCTTTCAACGTCTACCAACGGAGTATACCAAATTTACATCAACCTCACGTCAACACATTCCGTGTTTGTTGTGTGTGTGTTATTAGAGTAAGTTCTTTCTCCGGCGAAGGACTGATACTCGAAACGTGAGCTTAAACCTTTTAACTGCGTTTAGTTTTCCCACATCGACTTAGTTTATTTATAATGTAAGCTTTTTTTTTTTAGATTCCAGATTACGTTGCTACTTTAAGAAAGGTACCCAAAGCTGTGGAGGAAAAACTGACGTGGAAGGACTGGAAACACGCGTTCAAAGTTTGGACAGCTAGAGCAGTAAGTTGTGTAATGCTTTCCTGTTCACAGCTCATCAGCTCCCTGAAACAAAGTTGTGCGACAACTACAAGTAACTGACAACAAGCTCGCGAGAAGATTGGCGGAAAATAGACAAGAATCCCGTATCCCGAAAACCCATTTACAGGGCGAAGGGGTATCTGCGATTATCGCATTTCTAGTATGTAGTTTTTTTTTAACCCTTCCACTCCAGAGAGTGTTGAACTTTCCAACTATACAACAAGAAGAACTTGCCATTTGTTGTCCTGCTCAGATAGCAGCTGACTGGGGTATCAATTCTTACTATGTCACTCATGCATTTTATTCTTGAATGATTGGGGAAATCTGCATTATAAACTTGGTATGATAATAGTTTGTGTAGGTGCGACCTTGCAACTCTATGACTCTGTTTTTCTTCAGTCTTGGGTCTTGGGTAAAATTAGTCATCATCGGGAGACGTTGAAACCGTTGATAGAAACAACTTGTCATCTAGTGAACCAAGAGTCATTCAGTCGCACCGCGACGGAGCTTGGACTTGTAGAGACGGCGTCTCAAGAGCCTCTTGTAGACGAAGCCAGGGAACCAAAACAGCCAGGAAACTTCCCAGAAAAGGTACGTATACGAAGATCAGATCATTCACTCATTTACTCACACACTTACTTATCCACTAACTTGCTCACTGCGTACCAGCGTTACCCTAGTATATAACATAATTATCTGACTATGGTCGACCACGGTCAAGAAAGATATCTGACCATGGTCGACCATGGTGATGCAGGAAAAATATCTGATCTTGGTAAAGAAACATATAACCATGCTCGACCATGGTCAAGGAACATATTTGACCATGGTCGAGTTTGGTCAGGAAACATATCTGACCATGGTCGACTATTGCCAAGGAACATATCTGACCATGGTCAGCAACCATGTTTGTAAAATATGTCTGGCTATGGTCGGTCATGCTCATGAAACATACATCTGACCATGGTCGACCATGTTTATAAAATATGTCTGGCCGTGGTCAGTCATGCTTAGGAAACATACCTGACCAAGGTCGACGCAGGAAACATACCCGACCATTAATGACCTTGGTCGACCATGGTCAGGATATATTTCTAACCATGACCAGGAAAGATATTTGACATGGTCGACCATGGTCAAGAAACCAAAACATATCTAACCATGGTCAAACACGGCCATGAAACATGTGACCCTTGTCGATTATGGTCAGGAGCCATATCTGACGATGGTCGACCAGCTACGTGGTTGTAAACGGGGCCTTAATATATCTTTGAGCTGAAAATGCGAATTTTGCAGTGTGCTCACGTCGCTTTGTGTAAATGTTTATAGGAGCGAGATGAATATTTGCACTGTGTAACCACGCCACCCGCTGCATCCGATAGTAAACTTGCGCAGGCTGTATTTGAGCTACTTTCCACGGGTGCACATACCGACCTCAACTTTGTGCTGGAGTGTGACATGGGGGCCGAGTTTGACACAACAGCACATGAAGGCAAAGAACAAGTTATAATTAAAGCTCACAGAGTCATTGTGGCGGCGCGCTGTGATTGGTTCAGGAGAGCTTTGCTAAGTGGGATGAAGGAGTCCATTGACAGGTATATTCAGTTAACCATGATACGTTGCGAATATCTACGGGGAGGGGGGAGACGATCTTTACAACATGAAATATGTTTTCCCTGAGATCAGTGCATCTTACCCTTTGTAAACTTTCTTTTAACTCAAAATTCCAACCTGACTCCGACGAAGGGCAAACGCTCGAAACGTCAGTTGACACCTAACTTCTACGGCGTTCATATTTCCTACATTACCTTAAGGTTGATTCACCATATGTTAAGACTTTCATGCAACACTAAGATACTAAATAGTTCTACTTTTTTTTTTTGCAAGAAAAATTCTTGTTCCAGATACGACTCCCGATCTATTTCGAAAGTTCCTTGGCTACTTGTATCGGGGATTACTCGATACAACAAGCATGTCGGTGGAGCAGCTGGCGGATATGATGGCTCTGAGTGACCGATATGAGGTACAGCAAGCAGTTGCCATCACCATCGCCATCGCCATTACAATTGGCGTCGTCGTCATTATCATCATCATCATCATCATCACCATCATCGTCATCATTATCATCATCATCATCATCATCATCATCACCATCACCATCACCATTACAATCATCATCATCGTCATCATCATCATCATCATCACCATCATCGTCCTCATCATCATCATCATCATCATCATCACCATCATCATCACCATCATCATCATCGTCGTCATCATCATCATCATCATCATCATCATCATCATCATCATCATCATCATCATCATCATCATCATCATCATCATCATCATCATCATCATCATCATCATCATCATCATCATCATCATCATCATCATCATCATCATCATCATCATCATCATCATCAGCATCATCATCATCATCATCATCAGCATCATCATCATCAGCATCATCATCATCATCATCACCATCATCAGCACCATCATCATCACCATCATCGTCATCATCGTCATCATCGTCATCATCGTCATCATCGTCACCACCACCACCACCACCACCACCACCACCACCTCTATCATCATCAGGAAGAATAAAATTAGTATCAACATCATTATTATTCATCAAAACCACTACCACCACCACTGACACTGCCATCGCCAGTATTCACCCTTGTTACTACCACTCTTGAACTTGATATCATCGTCATTTTGATGGAAGTTTTGATTTGTTGTTCACAGACAGATTCTTTGAAACAGATATGTGAAACGTCCCTTGTGCGTCAGATAGGCGAGGATTCTGCACTGTTTCTGTTAAACTTGGGAGATCAGTACAATGCCCCAGGGTTGAAAGTAAGTCCTGGTTTCCTGGTGAAGCCGTGTTTCTTTCGATCGACTTCAAAAACGGAGTTAGGTTACTAAAGAAATGCGACTTTCAAGTAGATAGCACGCGTAATCTAATTGGTAACCCCACGTGTATTATGACGTAGTTTAGCTCGCGTTCATCAGACTGACGTGATACCGACACAAGTCTGGCATCAAACTTGGCTCCGTGCTCTCCACACTTCTCTAGTGTTCCTTGAAATTCTCGCGTATTACTGTAACTCAACATAGTACGCGTGCTTTATTTCTTTAGCTGTGTGCTTTTTCTCCGACAGCGTGTTATGAGCCTGTACGTCCCGACAAGAGGAATATAGAGTAATGCTTTTTTTATCAGTTTTGTAAATGTCATCATTTGGCTGCAAGCTGGGCAGAGCTTCCCCGTGAAAATCAGTTCTTCCCCACCCCCCTCCCCCCTCCCCTCCGATTTTACCAGAGTTACGCGCACTTTGATCTTCGTATCAAGCATTGTCTTCATTTTTACAGGCGGAATCTTTGGCTTACGTGGCCTCCAATCCCGACTTGATGGACTCGGAAGTTTTTGATGAGCTCCCTACGTATTTACAGACGGAAGTTGGGGTGCAAATAGAGACAAACATGTAAGTGACTTTAATGCGACTATAATGGCTGCCATACATTAAAGTTTGCTTATTGTTCCCGGAACAAAGTATCAGAAAAGGTTTCTAAGGAAACGTAGGAACGCCGCCCTAATTCAGTGCGCAACTAGCAGTTATGAAGCAACCAAAATTCGGCCCTAAACTGGATGATGATCTTTCTCTATATCCAAAGTTGTTGAAATGCAGGTGGGGAGATGTAGCTGGACGCTAGGAATACTGATGCTGGTATTGTTAAAATCTAATTCTCGTTAACTCCTACTTCATGGGGAAAAGTGTTTATACTATTCTTTCAAATTGTATTTGAAAACACTGTTTTTACAGGCTAAAGGCGAGTGTCAATCGTTCGAGATTCGAATTTTAAAATGTACACTCCACTCTGAGAATTGATGCCCGACGAATATTTTCAAGCTAGATTATTGACTAGTTTTAATTTTTAGTTGCTTATTACTTGGAGAAAAAGTGCACTACAGTCGAAGCTCTCCTTGCGACCTCTCTCGTAAGCGACCGCTGCCGTAGACGGCCAGTTTTGGGAATTACCAACTGGACTTTTCCTTTGTTTTTAGCTCTCATAAGCGACCACTCAAAGAGTCTGATTCGTGCTAGTCAAGAGTATACACTACTTTATCACATTTACAGTAATATAACATATTGCCCTAATGGTTTGTTAATATAATATTTCGAATTAAAAATGGTCACTCTCTTGTTACAAGCACTTTTGGAATTCAAGAGGTGGTTCCTTAGTACGAGATCTTCGACTGTATTATCTTCCACCATCTTTGGCCATTTAACCCTCAAAAGGTCTGAACTTGACTTTAATCGTCAGTAGCAACGTAGAACATCTCTTTCGCTGTAGGAAAAGAGCTGATCCAGTTATGGAGGATGTTCGGGAAGCTTTTGCTGTAAGTTATCTTGCCCAAATTTCTATACTGTCTATTGCCTGCGTTTCGTCTCTTTTATATTCTTTTCCTCTGCTCTATCCCTTTGCTTCCTTTATTTCCCACTAATCGTCTGTCTGTCCATGCCCGTTGTGTGCGCCCTCTCGTCACCTTGTACAACACTAACCCCACCCTTCCAGGGACGGATCCAGAATAGTTTACAACGGTTTACGAAAACCGGTCAAATTCTCAGCCTCTTAAACTGGCAGAAAGTGGTGTTTTGGAAAGACAAATCTGTCGTTTTTTTTCTGGAGGAGCATGGCCCCCAACTTCTAAGGAGTTCACACCTTCGCCGCTGGTGTGATTTGGAAACCAGTCAGATTTTCACCTGGATCTGCCCCTGCTATCTCTCTCTGTCTCTGTCTCTCTGTCTTCCCTGCCTTGTGAACTGCTTGCAATAACAGCATGATTGTTGTTAATTCTCCAGATGTCCACGTTTGATGACTCAGATGATTCAGACGACTCCACACTAGAGGGTGGTATCGGCGGGAACCCGCGAGTAGAACATTGTATTGAGGTACTAACCAACATTCTCGGTGATTCAGTGCCGAGGCGTGAGTTAGTGCGAGTCACACTTGCGGCCGACTGTGACCCCAACAGAGCACTCAATTTCTATTTTGCGTCTTAACCCTTTCACTCCAAAGAATGACCAACTATATTACATAGTAAGGAGAACTTGGCTTTTGATACCGTGAAACTACTGATTCTCACTATATTACTCACACATTTCTTTTTTAAAGGTTAAGTGAATCTGTATTTTGAGCTTGGGAGGGAAAGGGTTAATAATAATGTCTTGGTTCCAACGGGATTTTATCAGATTTATAAGTCTATAGGTAATAAGAACGCTTTATTTTCTTGGTTCAAGTTTGCTTCTGTTGGTGTTTGCTTGTCTGCGTCTATTTATGTATTTAAGTATTTATTTGTGGATTTTTGTGTTACTGTGTATATTTTATATTTGTATATCTATATATTTATTTGTCTATACATGTATCTATGTAATTATGTTTGGGGTGTAAATCACCTCATTTTAATGTTTTTTTAAAAAATTTAAATTGTATGGAAAGGTAAAATACTGCCAGCGTAGCTTGCATGTGTTGAGAATGATTTAATCCCCTGCAAAGGGACGGGTGGGTGATTGGTTAGGGTTAACATATACTACATCAGGAGAGCAAAGGGACGGGTGGGTGATTGGTTAGGGTTGTATACTACATCACGAGACCATAATGTTTGTCCGCCCTTCATAGGTATCCCAACGTGTCCCAGTATACTTTGCGGGCGTTTGATATTTCTGCGCGTGTGCGACCGGACTTGTCTTATTTCTTGGGGTGTCTATAAAACTAAATAAAGTATTAGTAAAAACAAAAAAAAAAAAAACAAAAAAAAAAAAATGAACGCACACATTTAAAGGTAAGAACTTTTTTTAAGTTTTATTTTTGAGCTAAAAGCGGACCAGAATTTTGGTAAAAAAAATATTTCACTGAACTGTAGCGCTGTAAGAAAACAACGAATAAAGATCTAAAAAGGAGATTACTATTTGTGTACAAAAAAAACGACAGGGCTAGCCCTGGCTATTTTATTTTATTTTATTTTATTTTTATGTAGTACGTAACAGGCTTAAAAAGCTACATGCAAACAGGAATTGAATTACTGGATTTAAATTCGGATTCATCCGGTTGATTTTGTACCGAGTGACATTTCTGACGTCTTCGTCACTTTATTTGACTGATGACGTCATAGAGCGAGGATTTTCCGCTTTAGATGGTTGTTTTGGTGCACGCAAACGCAAACATTGTAAAGTTATCGCTGTCCTACTAACAATTGTAATTGCAAGCTTCAAAAATTGGTGGTTTGCAGTTGACTTCGTGGGGATGTTGCGACTTCACAATAGTACCTGACGTCGTGTATATTATTTTTGAAATGTATGTAAGCCCTATCGTATATAAACAGGAATTGAATTACTGGACTTAAATTCGGATTCATCCGGTTGATTTTGTACCGAGTGACATTTCTGACGTCTTCGTCACTTTATTTGACTGATGACTCATAGAGCGAGGATTTCCGCTTTAGATGGTTGTTTTGGTGCACGCAAACGCAAACATTGTAAAGTTATCGCTGTGGTTGCTTGAAATAGACCGAACTTCTATTTTCGTCGTGAACGATTCGTAAATTCATTGTGCAAACATGCTGTGAATGTAGGAAGTTCGACCTAGAGTTCTCTCGAATACTGTTAATATTCCAATTTTTCAAAGTTTGTGATTTATAGTACATTTAATGTTGATTTATAGTACATTTAATGTTAGCGAAATAGAATGTCGAACACGTAAGTTATGTGTGATGCCCGTGAATTTATTAGTACTACCCTGTTTTGGAGAGCTGAGGACACTCGTGCATGTTTTCTTTCAACACAGTCCTAATGTGCGGACACTCGTGCATGTTTTCTTTCAACACAGTCCTAATGTGCACCAGTATTAAGTCAGTAAGTAAAGTAAACAGCAAAGAGCAAAATGAAAAAAAAAAAAAAAAAAAAAAAAAAAAGCAAACAAGCAAAAGGGAAGAAAGAAACGGGAAAAAAAGAAGAAGAAACAAAACCCTATTTCTTGGCACTATTTCCGGCACAGGTGTAACTGTTTGAATACATAATTTTCGAAAGCGGGTAATTTGCTGTCGGAAATTGCCAGGTAAACTTTTATGCTCGGTTTAAAGTAGCTAAGGATTCGAATGCAAATAGCATATCAACATGTCAAAGCCACAGCTGGAATCTTGTTATTTTTTTCTGTATTGCACTCGGCTTTGCGTTATTTTCCACCGAAGTTCAGGCATATCCTCGATAATAGTTGGAAATGCAAACGGCAGCGTAACACGGCAGAAATATTTTACTGAGCATTTCTCTGTTTTTCATCGGTTTTGCGTTATTTTGGCAGGTCCCGTTTGAACTAGACTGGGTAATTGTAAATTTTGAGACCTGCACAGCAAGACATCGGCTTCTTTAATTTGAAGTTTAAAATTTTTATTCCACCATAGTGGAAAAATACCCAAGGAAGCTTTAAAAGCTATACTTACTCTGTTGTGCCCACACGATGTTAACTGACAAAACCAAATTATTACGGATGCACTGTTTCTGATTATTCTGCTCGCATTTGCTCTGGAAGATAGTGCTTCTTATCGCTGCGTGTTTATTAACCGAGAAATGGAATCGAATTTTGATATGATACTTCTATGCTACGGTCGGGAATGTTTCCTTTGTTTTGCTACTCCTTGGCGACCGGTCGGATTTAAATCTAGTTTTTTTCTTTGAGTTTATTAATATAATCCTTTCTCTAAATTATCTTGAAATATTAACCGAAAATGAAAATACCACGAGAAATTGTTTTTTGGCGTTTATGAACGGCGTTTCCATATACAGCACCTTATCGCTAATAGCAGTTGTTTTCAGTCCTTGCAATTTTGAAGGTTTGTGTCTTTGCGAGGTGACTTCAATGCCTGTGACTTTGTCAAGAAGTCCTACTAACAATTGTAATTGCAAGCTTCAAAAATTGGTGGTTTGCAGTTGACTTCGTGGGGATGTTGCGACTTCACAATAGTACCTGACGTCGTGTATATTATTTTCGTAATGTATGTAAACCCTATCGTATATTAAGGCTTATTCTATAATCCGCTCGATTTTGCATAGTCGATAGCTGGCTAATGCCCTCTTTCAAATATTTCATGTGCATAATAATTGTAGTCGATGGGTTTCGAGATGGCTCGCGATAAAAAATTAATGCCCGGCAAATTGCTTCGTCACCACAGTGCGTTTCTAGAAAAAATAGGGCAAATGGATGCAGCAAGCCTCTCCCTTGTATTACTGAATCAGCTTATTAATTGGCTTAACATAAAGGTTTTTTGACCCATTGTCAGTGAAGCAGAGGAAAATTGAATTGAAGCGAAGGCAAATTAGTTGTGGCTCATCATCGAGAGAAATGTGAGATAATCTATCATATTTTTCTTGTCATCCGGTTCTAATATGAGGAGAGGTGTTCTTGCGGTTTGATGTTCTCTCGTTTAGCAGGCTGCGAATTAGTTATTTTACCTTATCTTAATTCCGCGCGCGATTTTTTGCGCTATCCGAGAAAACTAATCAAATGATTTTATACGTTTGACTCTAGAGTTCAGCTTTTCGTTTCATATTGTGTGCTTTTCTGCATTCGACAGACAAGCAGGTGTTTTCTAAAAATAATATTGCGTTGGCCGCGGAAAGTCAGTGGCGAAACCTGCTGTGGGAAACTCACTATTTTTGCAAAGTGACACCAGCCCTCAAATCCGAGAATTTTACCCAGACGACACAGGAAAGTTAAAATGTTGAGTTTACTAATGTAAGCCACTGTGAATGGCTTGTTGAAATAAACTGGTTCGTTTGCTGGGTGTGAAAACAAGACCACATTAGCATACGACAATCGCATTTAGGTATTGACTGCGTTTTTGAGAATTAAGAGTCTCATTGTATAAGAAATTTAGCTTTCTTCTCGAAATTTATGCAGGTTATTGAAAAAGGAAACCAGTAACTTCGTTCACTTGTGGTGAGATTGTGCTGCGTTGCCATGGAGAGCACTTGTCAATAATTTATTCCAACTTGGGTATTGATTTTTTTCCCGAATGACGACAATACTGTGTTGGGGCTTTTGAAAGACAAGTATAGTGTTGATTGCGCGAAGCTGTAGGAAGTTTCAAGAAATTAAAGGGCCTTTGGCGTAATATCCTTGATGAGGTAGCCAGGAAACATGGGTTGTGGATCCTCTAAAACCGTGCAGGTTGGAAGGGAAGGATCCCTCAAGAAAAACGGTGATATTCAGAAGCAGTGGCTTCCCAGGGTA
The DNA here is from genome assembly GCA_964036295.1 of Plumapathes pennacea. NCBI lineage: Eukaryota > Metazoa > Cnidaria > Anthozoa > Antipatharia > Myriopathidae > Plumapathes > Plumapathes pennacea. The sequence goes on along the minus strand of OZ038465.1, from coordinate 12,428,324 downwards.
GAATCATCGTCAAATCTTAAGATTGGAAATAACGAAGAGGAAGGGGTCGATGAAATGGGCGACATTTCAGAGCGTCGGGCTTCGGTTGAGACATCTTTTATTGTTGGCGATTTAGTTCATCTGCGTGGTCATGTTGGAACGGTAAGATTCGTTGGCGAGACTCCACTTGGCGACGGAGAATGGATCGGAGTCGAAATGAACGAGGAGCTCGATCAGGGCAACAACGGGACTCACGAGGGAGTGAAATATTTTGAATGCAAACCGAAGTGCGGCGTTTTCGCTAGAGCGTCGATGCTTTACTATCACAAAGCGTCAGGAAGACTCGAAGAAAAGGCGAGTTTGCTTGCCTGGTCAAAGATAGCGCTTATTCAAGTGAAGATGCGGCGCATTCTCGACGAAATCCGACGCAGAAAACTTCAGCTTCACACTGATGTGGACCGCATGATCGACTCCCACGTACAGAGCACACCCAAGGAAGAAACCGAGAGTGTCAACAGACTGAGTCACTATCTGACGGAGCCCATAGACGGGCAGAGAAACAAGGCCTTCGCGATCTACCGCTGGATTACACTGAACATTCGCTACCACTCTGATGGCTACATTGGCCACACGCGGACAGAAGAAAGCTGCAACCCGGAAAGCGTCTTAAGAAACAGGATGGCCGTTTGCGAAGGCTTCGCCGCTTTGTTTGAACAGCTCTGTAAAGCATCCAACGTACCAGCACGTACGGTTCGGGGATATGCGAAATGCTACGCGTACAAACCCAAGGAAAGGTTTCGGGACGCGAATCATTCCTGGAACGTGATTCGGGTTGGGGGCAAGTGGTTTGTCTGCGACACGATGTGGGGAGCAGGCGAATTTGACGATGACATGATGTTCCATCGCAGCCCGAACGTTCATAGATTCATGGTACCCCCCGAAGTTGCTGCATTGTCGCACCTCCCGCTTGAAGAAAAGTGGCTGTTGCTGGAAGAGCCCTTTTCGAAGGAAGAGTTCGAAATTTGTGCCGTACCGTCGGGATATTTCGTGGAAGCTGGCGTCGAACCGAAGAGCCACAAGAAATGCTCGTACACTGTGGATAGCGATCACATCAAGATGACATTTTTTTCGAAGACGGATGGTACTCTCAACGGTTTTTTGAAAAACAGTTCCGGGGAGCCGGCCAGCACGCGGGACATGGTGAATGTGCGGTCCTGTGGCGAGAATATACAAGAGGTTTTCGTTCAGTTTCCGTCACGAGGTGAATATTTTTTAGACATTTTGCTGCTGGTTCATGGAAAATGGGAACTCGGCTTGCAGTACGTTATCTACGCAACTGGAGGTGTTGGTGAGAACAGAGGTGGATTTCCGAGAATTTCTCACAATTTTCATTCACTCGGCTTCGCCCTGGACTCCCCTCTCGAGAACATTGAAACGATGGACGGCAGAACGTCGGTTTTGCTAACCTGTCAGAAGAAGCGTTTCGTGACCGTTGTGGGCAAGGTTGTGAAAGTCTCCCAACGTGACGAGGGCGGCGTAAAGGAAGAAAAGATGGCTCGTAATTTGTGCTATACAGAAAGACAAGACCAAGGTTACTTGATAAATATCCACCTCCCAGAGAGAGGCGAATATAGACTGGACATTTTTGCTAAGTACAACGAACCTCGAAAGCCTCAGGAATATCTTTGCTCTTTTTTCATCAATTCGTCCAGAGGTGTCGCGCCAATAGCGGGCTTCCCTCTAACGTCGTTGAGATTTCAGTTGTGGGAACTCGAGTATGTTGATCATCGGGAGAATATTTTCTCGGAGGAGGGTCGCTTGGCCGTAAGTTTCAAAAATCCTCGCGGGATCCTCATTTCGGGACATCTCAAACGCGACGAGGAAGACCTGACCGGCATGTGTTTGGTGAATCACGAAAAGGGGACAACCGAAATCGCTGTGCAAGTCCCCTCGGGTGGCTTGTTCACCCTTAATATTTTCGGTCGCAAGGTGTCTGGATCAAAAGCGGAATTTCTCTGCAGCTACACGATCAGAGCGCTGAAAGGGGTTGGCGAAAATCCCGGTTTTCCGGAGCTCTCAGACACATTCCGAAAATGGGGGCTGGAACTCGTCGACCAGCCGGAGAACATAACCTCGCAAAGTGGTCGCGGTTCGTTGAGGCTCAAGACCCCGGGAAGTATTCTTGTTCAAGCTGTTCTGCAGCAGGACAACAAGGACCTCCCTCATGATTTGTGCTTCACGGAGAGAGATGGAAACGAAAGCCGAATAAGTGCACATTTGCCATCACCGGGTTTTTATCGCCTCAATGTTTTTGGGCGCCAAGGATTGGGTGCCGAGGGACAGTATCTTTGCTCATACACAGTCATGGCCATGAGCGGTTTCGGCGAACACGCGGGATTTCCGCACGTTACCGAGGAGTTTCGAAGCTGGGGTTTGCGGCTTGAAAGCCACAAGGAAAACATTGTGGTTTACGATGGGAAAGTCGCTATCACACTCATTAATGAGTTTGGCGTGCAGCTTTTCCCTTGGTTGTCTGACGAACACGGAAAGGAGCAAGACGACTCTTGTTTAACAAAGGAGAGAATGGACGAACGAGAGATCATTTACTGTAAACTTCCCAAGAAGGGAAACTATGAGTTCAAATTGTTTGGCTCAAACGGTGATTCTACGGACAAGAAGGCTCATTTGTGTACATACAAAATTAACTACTAAGCGGTAGGACTCAGTTTTAGGATTTTTGCTTTGTGTCGGAAAACTTTTGTTTTGTCGCCTTCTGTTCCACCTGCATCCTTTGCGGGGAAATGACATGTTAGCTTCGGCTTTCAGCCTGGTTTTTACGAGCGACAGAAAGAAAAGGAAAGTTTTCTTCTTTGTGCTCGCACTCGCGTTTGAAGGAAAGATTTTGCATCGCTTGTAAAAAGCAAGCTTCAGTGAAAACAAGATTACCGATGTGTTAATTGTGGCTCTCACTGACATATGTCGAAATTGAAAATGAAAACAAACGCTGCTGTTACTGGTGAGGAAGCTAAACGTTGAGTATGCTCATTGAGAGTATTTATTGAAGCCCTCACACCTCGACAACGGAGGAGTTGGGGATTTTTCTAGGTCGAGTCAAGTTTGCTTTTGAAAGTGAAAACAAGACTTATTAGCCTGGTGAGATGTCTCTAAGATCTTTTCTCTAACAAGGGTGGCGCCTTGACGACCTTTCAAAACGGTAGTCGAAAAGCTTGATCATCTAAATATCAAACTATGCAAATGAAGTGACGGGCCGGAAAGAGCATAATCGTTTTCCGTTTGTTCTGTATGACGGTTGTTTTTTCTAGCAACTGAGTGCGGAAAAAAAAAGTTTAAACACTGCTTCAGCGCTTCGGAAGACGACACGTTTTTAAGGTTTTTCCTTTGTCATAGAACTTTAATTGAAGTCGATTTCCCAAGGGGAAAAAAAAAGAAGAAACTGATGAAGAAAAAAAAAAAACATTCACAGCAATTTAAGAGAAGAGATAATGAGTCACGTAAAACGTAGCAGGTGAATGGGATAAACAAATTTAGGAATTAAAAAAATAAGACTTGCGGCCACAGTTTTTAATGACGTATCACCTTATTTTATCCATAACTGGATAAAACTATAGAATATCTCAACATCCCAAATGTAAATGAAACCAATTTATACGTTGTACATAGGAAATAAAGCCTGGCGATGCCAGTTTGAGTCGTTCATTGTTATCTAATAATGTTTTTATTGCAATTTTGGCTTCGCTCGTCATTTGCGTGACTTTTCCCTCATTGATAGAGGTTGAATCTACGTTATGACAACTTTGTAGTTTACGAGCATAAGTCGAGTTTATTTATCACAGTGTTTATTGTATCGAAGACGAATCACGTACTCGATAAACGGGTCTTTGTCGGGTAAATTTCTCTGCTAAACTTGGATTTGTTCTGTATAATTGCGTTTATGACCAATGAAGCATTTTTCCACTTTGTTCACCATGTTTATTATTAGGTGCCCGCCAAAGTCTCTGCGCATGATTGTGAAAGTATTTTTAATCGTACTGTTCAAGGAAACCATGGTAGTGCCAGTTTGCTTTCCCGACCCACCAATAGTAATCATTCTATTGCGTGCATGACAAACAGGATCAAGGAAACTATGGTAATGTATAGTTTTTCTCGCGTGAGTGGTGAAGGAAACGTTTATATTGAGCGCTTTGCTCCTGCTGATGACAACCCGTGGGGCCGGGAAGTCATGTTAATGCTGTTTTGCTCGCGCTCAATGTTGGAAACACTCTATTGAGCGCTTACTGTAGCTCCTGCTTATGACAAATATTAAGGTCAGGGAAGCCATGTTACTAAAGCTGTTTTTTATAACGCCCAATATAGTAGCATTTGCGCGCTTACTGTAGCTTCTGCTTAAGACAACCATTAAGTGCGAAGAAAGCCATGTTAGTGCTGTTTTGCTCGCGCCCAATGTGGGAATATTCTATTGCGCGCTTACTTCCTGCTTATTGACAGCCATAGAGGCAGGGAAGCCATGTTAATAAATGCTGTTTTGCTCGCGCTCAATGTGCCTGAATGGTGGGAAACATTCTATTGCGCGCTTAAGCCATTCCAGTCCTGTTTTGCCCGCGCCAAATTTTTGAAAGATTTGATTGCAGATGACAACCATTAAGGGTCGTAGTAGCTTGCCTACAGGTTCTCCGGTTAAGTTTCTGGGCGCGTTTGTTTGTTTGTTTGTTTGTTTGTTTGTTTGTTTGTTTGTTTGTCTTTTTTGTTTTTTTTTTGTTTTTTTTTTTTTTTTTGGCGTGAACGAGGACACCTGTTTGGCACTCGCCCAGCTCGTCCGCGCCGCAAGCACAAACGCGGCGAAAAACCTAAACAAACATTCCAAAACCTAAACGGAGAGCCTGTAGGCAGGCTAGGCTTGCGGAAGCCGTGTTAATGCTGTTTTGCTTGAGCTCAATGAAGGAAACATATTGCGCGCTCTCCTGCTGATGACAATCATCAAGGGCAGTGGAAACCATGCTTTTTCGTTTGCTTGCGGTCACTTTAGGCTCTGTCCCACTGTGCAATTTTTTTGACAACTTGTCTCGCAACGCCATTAATTTGTTGAAGAGTCGTCGTTTATCCGTAGACATTAAGTTGTATATAAACGTCGTACGACGAATCTATAGGAAGACATGGCAAATACAGCAGGATAATTGAACGGGGAACGATGTGTACCAACATTATTTTTCAGTCGTGATTTAGTAAAGTATACAGCAAATATCTTTGAGCAGAGTTATTACTTTGAATTGAATTTGTTTTGAATTGTTTTTGATCTATCCAGGGCACAGTATATTGACATAAGTAAACGATTCTAGATTACGATCCGCTGAGTTTTGAACAATTCGCTAGTATAATTCCACTTTTGTTTACGCAAATCTTACTAAATTATACAATTGAGAGGTCAAGTCAAGATTGAATAAATTATTTATCATTCACATGGGAAGCCTTATTCTTTTTTAAAAAAATCTCCATAAAACAAGTCATTACCTAGTTTGAGCTGTCCCATTCCTTTATAACTCAGTGAAATGTGTCGTCTTAGTATTTGCAAATGTAGATTTATGTTTCCATTCTCGAGAATCGACACCATAATGTTCGAACCAGCGTTTTTTATTATCAAATATTGAGTGTACCTGACGTCGATCGGTGTGGATAAAGTGAGTTCGATGTGATAATGCCATAAAAAAAATGGTAGTGTAGCGTCTTAGGAGTGTAGAATGCAAAAAAACTTTACTGTGTATTCTTGTGCCATTGAATGGATAGCAATTAAATCAGTCTTTAAAATATGTAAAATAGTAGGTTTGTGCAAACTGACTACATAATAATGTTTACCTGTGAAATACTGACTAGATCGGAACTATACAGAAACGCAATAGAATTAATGAATTGTCTGCAGTCGCGAAATAACGGTTTGACGGAATGTACGTTTCTATATATGCAATTCTCTTCAAGTAACCCTTTAGGCTTGCTTCCTTTACGAAGCAGATGATCCAAGTCCAACAGCAATTTGCATGATGCGCAGGAAAAACAATAGTTACAAATTTACAATTTAGCAAAGAACCCGCCCAAGGGACTTTTAAATGAATAACTGGCTTCACAATAAAACGTACTAATTTTTGTTCAATCTGTATTTTAATGAATCAATCTGATGTGTGTTGTAGCAACGTGTGGTTTGTTTTGAAATCAATACATAATAGAGTTCTTCCAATTTATGAATAATGAATTGGATCGAGCGGTTTTGAACCCTTGGGAGTGATTCTCTCGTTATGTTTTGTCATTTTTGATTGGATGTGTGTAACTTACTTCAAAACAAAGGGATTACTCTTTGTTGGTGGCAACGTGTTCTGGCAAACACGAGAGCCTTACTGCAAAGCCCACTATTCGCATCGCTCTGTGAATTTTCCGCGTGTTGTCATGGGCTGTGGTTCTTCGAAAAACATCAGCGTTGTTGAAGATGCGAACGCTCGCACATCTGCACGCGATAAACCGCATCACGATCACAACGCCAATAACGCGGTCTCTTTAGAGACACGCGTAACGAGACTTGACAGTTTAGGAGCCGCAAAGCCAGAAAAAGCCCCGCTTGTTTCTGTCGGAGATCGCGTGCACGTGTTTGGATACACCGGCACCGTTCAGTTCCTCGGCCCTACAGCCCTGGGAGATGGCACGTGGGTTGGAGTTCGATTGGATCGGGCTCATCCGCAAGGTAACAACGGCAGTTTCAAGGGAGTGGAATATTTCAGTTGTAAACATAAACACGGGCTCTTCGCCAGACCGGGAGTTGTGTTCCTTCACACGGGAATCGATGCCATCGAAGAGCGCACAGAGGTTTCCATGCAGACAATCATCTTCATCCAACAGAACATTCGCCGATTTCTTGCGAAAATCAGAGTGAAGAAACACCAGCATCTCACAGGAATTGAGCGAGAAATTGATACGCATGCCCTAAAAGCGTCGCTTTCTGAGGAGAAGAGCGTCGACACCTTAAGCGAGTACCTGTGCGCTCCTTGGGAGACAGAACGCAACAAAGTATACAGCATATTTCGCTGGGTGTCTTTTAACATTAGTTACGACGCTGATGGATTTTTTGGATCCACTGCCAAGCAAAGCTGCGACGCGCAAAGCGTTCTCCAAAGCAAGCTCGCCGTCTGCGCTGGCTACGCGAATTTATTCGAAGCATTGTGCAAAGCAGCCGGCCTGGAGGTACATACCATTTCAGGATACGCCAAGGGCTACGGGTACCAGACTGGTCAAAAGGCCATTGGCACCAACCACGCGTGGAACGCTATTCGCGTGGAGCGCGAGTGGCGCCTCTGTGACGTCACCTGGGGAGCAGGCTACTTGGGTGAAGACATGATGTTTCACCGCAGTCCCAATACGCACACGTTTCTGATGGACCCCGAAGTGGCCATCACGGATCACTTGCCCGAGGAGAACAAGTGGCAGTTGCTGGAGGATCCGGTGGACAGAGAGGAGTTCCAGAAGCTTGTGGTTCCGTCGGGACATCTGCACAGTATGGGAGTAGAGCTAGAAAGCCACAAGTACGCAGAGTACCAGGTGGACGCTGATCATATAGAAATGGAGCTCTACTCTCCCTCGTCCAAGATTCTCTCTGGGACGTTGAAGGATAGCTCGGGCAAAGATGTCGGCGAAAGAAATCGAGTTCAGATTCGTGTCAGTGGGGCAAACAAGCTGAAAGTGAAGGCGGAGTTTCCCACGAGCGGCACGTACAGGCTGAACTTGTATGTACGCGTGAACGAAGAGCTCCAGCATGGCGTGCGGTACGTGTTACACGCGCGGCGAGGAGTCGGACAAGACAGAGGGGGATTCCCGCAGCTGGGCCGTAACTTTTACGCTCTGGGATTTGCTTTACAAGAGCCATTGGAAAACGTTGAAACTAACGATGGCAGAGCTAACATTTGTATTGAGTGCTACAGCAGGCGTTTTTGCACCCTGCGCGCTTTCGTCGAACCAAGTGAAAAGTCCCGCAATGGGGAGAAGAAGAAGAAAGATCTTCAGCTGACGTGCACAGAGGTGACGTCCAGCGGCTTTATAGTGAAAGTGCATCTTGCAGATCCTGGGACGTATAAAGTGAACATATTCGCAAAGTATAGAGAAGAAGGACTGCCTGATGTCTACGTCTGCACTTATTACGTGAACGCGCACGCGCGGGTCGAGCCAATAGCAGGGTTTCCGCGGCTGTCGGATTCATTTCACGCGTGGGGACTGGAACTGGTAGAACCCAAGGAGAACGTCTTCACAGAGAATGGCCAGGCAACTGTAAAGATGAAAATCCCAGATGATGTCTCGCTTGTGGGTTATTTGAAGAAAGGCCAGGAATCTCTTGATAACTCACTGTGCTGTACAAGGAAGGAACAGGACACAGCCATTATTTTTGTCCACACAACCGGTGCTGGCTTGTTTAAGCTGAACATCTTTGGATCAAGAGGTTCCGACTCGAATCAGGAATACATGTGCAGCTACGCGTTGAAAGCGAGTAGAGCTGCGAACCAGAACCCAGGCTTCCCTCGCTTAACCGAAGACTTCAGGGAATGGAAACTGGCACTTGCAGATCAGAACGAGAACATCGTGACTCACGAGGCTCGCGTTGGATTTACTTTGTCTGTTCCTGTGGACATTAAACTGAATCCGTGGCTGTTTGATGACCGCGATCGTCAGATTGGAGAATCATGTTTGCAGAAACGAGTTGAGGGGAAGGTGGAGATTTGTTGTGAACTTCCTAAAGCGGGAAAATACAAACTAAATGTGTTTGGAGTAAACATGGCTGTAGACACAAACAAGAGTGTTTTTCTGTGCAGTGTTAGCATATTGTATGAGTAGGTGGACAAGTTCTACAATCATGGTCAAAAGTCGTTGGGACGCTCCTCTTACGCACATCCGGAGCACAATGTAAATCCGTACAACCTATGGGGGTCTCATATTTCTTGTTTTCAAGTCCCTCCCCCTCCCCTCCATTCAATGTTGGCCGTGGTGCAGCTATAAGCCAAACCATGCTCAACTACCCAACATTGAATGGGGGGAGGGGGTAAACTTGAAATCGTCCCAACAATTTTGACCATGATTGTAGGTATGCGCAGCGCCTTGTTATTGTTTGGGCTCTTTGTGTTTCACCAACGCCCTCTTGTTTTCCAAGCGCTCTTTATAGTTGGAGCTTGTTATGGATAAATTTTGGAATAAAAGCCGTGTGAAGGCGTAGGCTTGTGCGGGTCGAATGAAATCCGAGAATTGGTGCTGATGAACTGGTGTAAACTCCCGTGTATAAGCCGCATCCCGAGTTTTGTTATCAAAATGTTGCAGTGCGTATGACTTGGTGTTTACGGTGTCTTTCACTTCGGGTATTCATTTCAAATAGTCTTGCACAAAAGTTTATAATTGCTTGTTCGTGAACGCGGTGGATGTTCTGATATTCTGACAGTGCTGATCGTTTTCAAACGACTATGTCAAAAAACAGAAGTTTGTTAGTCACTCAATGAAGTTTTAAATTGCAAATGCTTAAATGAATGAGACCTTTCGTTTATATGGAAAAAAGTGCACAGGCACTACTCATCCCCACCATGTGAAAACCATGGGAAGATCATGGGAAAATCATGTAAAAAGGAACCCTTCTTGGGACTATAACGAGACTTTTTCAATCACACATGTATTTCATTCTGGAGCCGTTGACGAGGAAACAAGAAAACAACGTATAATGTGCCATAAAAAGCCCAGTCTATTGCCTTGTAACGAGGATTTCTCTGCAAAACTTCGTAGGTTTGACCTGAAAATTACTTTGCAGAGTATTTAAATGGGAAAATTGTGAATGATGACCCCCCACGGCTGTTTCAAACTGCCAAATGTCGCCATTCGGTTTCAGTCCAAACGCGCTAACTGCTCGGTCAGTCAGCCTGGTGAGGAGGGAACTGACAACGCTTTTTCTCAGTCTCTCTCGACAAAATGGCGGCCCGTTTGGACATGAACTGAATCGGGCACAACTGAATTGACGGCCAAGAATCTGCATTGTTAGCGACAGTTACTACCAGGGAAAATAACCTCGAATATACTATGGGTGAAAGTATGACACTGTAACACTGAAGCGAAGACACGAGCCGCTCATGAGGACGGACCCTGCTACAAACAGCGACAAAGGATCCCCGCAAATACATCATACCAATATAGTTTGCAGGAATGAAGGTGAGTTGTTGCTTCAGTGACATCTTCTTTATTCGTTATATTCTCTGTGCCCCGTGTTTGACCACTCCTGGTGATGAAAGGGTTGAAATGGCACCCCATATTATTTGCAAAGCCTTTTAAAGCTGGTGTTACACTGGTCGATTTGCAACGCCGATTTGCTCCAAATCCACGTAACGGTGTTGCAAGTTTTTGAATCGCTTTCAAAAACTTGCAACGCGTTGTAGCACTGCAAACATCGCGAAAAATCGTTCGCAATGGGGTGTTACACCTCAACGATTTTTAGCGCAACATCGCATCGTTGCAAATCATCGTTGCAAATCAACCAGTGTAACACCAGCTTAAAGGTACGGATACGTACTATCTTCCCTCACTTAATATTTCAAACCAATTTTCATCAGAAAGGATTTGCGCTTCCCCTTGAAATAGGGACAGAATGCAATTCGAGAAATACGACCAATTGTTAGGAACTCAATGTCTCTAAAAGTGATTTTTTTTTCTGTTGTTCAAGATAGAAATAATATAGCTCACAATTGACAGAGGATCAATAATTGTTTTTTCTTCACAATTGACATAGAAATCAAACATATTCTGTTTTCCCTGATTTTATTAAGTTCTGTTTATTAGTTGTGCTTGTTATCCCTTAATTCACACAGTATAGTGTAGTTTAAGCATCATGGGGGAAGCTCTGTTTCCCTTCAGATATCCTGAACCAATTATGCTTACATAACCTTCAATCAGAGTGCCAGGAAGTGTAGTGTTCAATACTATTCAATCATGCTTTCATGCAGGGTAAGCTGCATGCAGAGATGCCAACTCTCCCACGGAATCTCCTGCATGAGCACCTCATCTCCCGCTCAATCTCGTGAACATTGATCTCTTGCATGAATCTGAAATCTCCCGCTTTGTCTGATCAAAAACACATTTTGGTGAATCTTCTTTTTAATTTTGTTGAATGCAGCAACAAATCTTGTAAGAAGTGCTAAAAGGTATTGTTTCGGCTCACTATGTTGGCTATGGTTAGTTCACTTGTCAACCCCACACCCTACCCTACCTTTCTTACCCCACCCCACCCCACCCCACATGGCCACATACCCCCTAGCCAAAATCTCCCACCAGAAAATTGGAGGTTGGCATCTCTGTGCATGGCTGGAGAAAAGTCCAGTAAGGTCAGCCAAACACTTTTGGGCCAGGCCTTGGGTTTCTCCCTGGTTACCTGACATGACTTGATAGCATTCATACAATATAAGTAATACTGTCCATCATCCATAATAGTCTGTCTTGTAAAAGAGCACTTTTGTTATAGAAACCACTGTGTGGAAAGATAACGTTTGATAACCATGATTGATGTTATATAATTCTTGGTGATGACAAAAAAGCATAAAAATTTTCCAGTCTGCATTTCAAGGCTATCCATCTCTATGAAGCCACTTGCTTCTCCTCAGACGTGTTGCTCATGTTTTGTTCATCCTATAGCATCACAGAAGTTTTCCAAGTGCACATCAGATATGCTCATAACATGAAAATTATGGTGACATACTGCATATCATTTAGATGTTTTCTTTGTTTTTTTTTTCCCCTTACCTTCTCTTCCGTCCCCTTGCCTCTCATTTCTTTGACCACTTAAAGACGCTAAAGGTGTGAACTAGGTAGTCCTTTACCAGCTCACATAGGGCAGGGTAGTCAGTTAAGAAATTAAAACAGGGTGCCAAATAGCCTTTGCTGGTGTATGCAACAGTGTAAGCGATTGCTTGCTAGGGGGTCTGGGAGCATGTTTCCCCCCCCCCCCCCCCCCAGGAGATTTTTTAAAATTTAAAGCTCCAAGGCACAATTTCCAGCACCTTGAGAGGTAAATTCTTATGAAAAAGTAAATTAATTTTTCACTTTCCTTGTTATTAAAAAATGACCTATTTAGGTTTATGATAAAGTACAACAGACAGGTAAACTGAAAGACAGGCAGAAACATTGACATGGATGGATATATGGGCAGACACACAGACACTCAGGTAAAGAAGCAGAAAGATTCAAATATAGACTTGAATGAATAGACAAACAGGCAAATAATAACTATCGTGCCTATCAAAAAATTGCACCTTTTATTGTTTATACAATGGTTTTCAATGTTTTCTACACTTTTAGTGTTTATATTTTTTAATATTGTTTTCTTTTTCATGTTTTCATTCGGTGTTCTGTACTCTGTATTCTATAACTCCATGTTCCATAACTTTGTACTCCATAATTCTGTATTCCATAATTCCTTATTCCATAATTTCGTATTCCATAATTTCGTATTCCATAATTTCGTATTCCATAATTTCGTATTCCATAATTCTGTATTCCATAATTCCTTATTCCATAATTCTGTATTCCATAATTTCGTATTCCATAATTCGGTATTCCATAATTTCATATTCCATAATTCCTTATTCCATAATTTCGTATTCCATAATTTCGTATTCCATAATTTTATATTCCATAATTCCATAATTCCATAATTCCGCACTCCACGATTGCATATTCTATAATTCCATATTTCATAATTCCTTATCCGTATTCCATATTCTTGTTTTACAGACACCATGATACTTTTAAGTTTCAGATTTCACGGACTTTCAGATTTTCATCGCGGTTGAGCCTCTTGTCTTTGTTCGTTGTTGTGTTAGCATTTGTTCATTTGCCCTGCAGATATGTGGCCAGATGTTTGGATCAGAAGCGCGAACGCTAGCGAGAAGCCGAAAAACCATTTTGATTGCACGTGCTACCGCGACAACCCCCTCCCCCTCCCCCCGCGCGTGCCATCATTTTGTGAGATTGTGGGCGATGATCGTGAAAAGGAGGTTTTCTGAGTTTCAACTTCAGCTTAAATTTAAACTCGAGAAAACTGAACGCCGATATCCTTGATGATTCTAAACATCGTCAGGCCACAAAACAATCTAATCGTTATCGGGTTTCAATATTCGGAAAAACTCGATGACGTCACCTCTTTGAGACGTTGCGAAGCGCGCGCACTTTAAAAATGCAAAAATTGCTTCGCACCTTTCTCTACTGTATATCATTATTTCGACGTGGTTGTTTTCGAATATCGAAGTTTTCGGTACGTTTTGTGTTCATTCCTGCTGTTTGTTTTGCCAAAAAGATGGGTTCTGACCGAACATGTTCTTTGCCTTCAGGGCAAAGATATGGTGCAGAATAGCGAGAGAATATACGGCAACTGAGCGAAACTACGCTGTCGAGCATCGAGACGCCGTCACGAGGAGACAAGTTACTGTTTTCTGGTGAGTTTCAAGTTCACTGCCTTCGCAGTAGTTCCGGATTTCACCCAGCCAGTACATCTACATTTAACCCAGCCAAAAGACTTTGTTAGCTTACAGAATGCGTTTCTTTGCACACAGAGCTCAAAGCGACGATTGGAATGGAATCGACAAGTGGACTGCTGGAATTGAGTAATGGACTAACATGGATAGTAGCAAGCGATGGTTCCTTCAAGAATACAAGCACTCTAGACTACTGCAAAGTAGGGCTTACTACTGTTATTAATTTGATACAGGTTTATGGAGGCTGATCGGTACCATGCATTTCAGTAGTTATAAAACTTAAATCTGACCAAATTTTAGCTATAATTTACTGACAACAAATTGGATTTTATTTGGAGCTTTGCGTCGTTTCTTTATTTCAAACAAATTGCCCATCTCCAGAGCAATTATTTTATAATGCATGGAACCTATCAGCCGCGTATATTCGTTATTGCACGAGTCGAGGTGTTTCGATAGCTTGTCGGGGTTTGCGTTTATTCTTGTGTCAGAAGTATCTTATTTCGTCAGTTCAGGGTAAACAATGATTTGGCTTAAACGGACATTTATTTATTTAATATGTTCACCCAAAACCGATTGGCAAAGAAACATCGTCAGGATTTGCTGGAAATCAGTGCTTTTTTTTATGTTCGATCGAGACACCTCATTTCGCGTAGTTAGCCAAGCTTACTCTAAATGACTGCAAACAAGCCGTTACTGAAAAGAACAAGATCAGTCTTTTAACGGAAAACAGAGATTTTCTACGCAGTACAAACCTGTAGACAGTATAGATCGCGAAAGAACTCGGTTCGATATTTATAAATAAGAAAACCCGTGCGCTGTACTTCGTGGCTTCAAGAATTCTAAACGTCTTGTAATGTTTTTAGTTTTTTTATTTTTTATTTTAAACCAAATTAGCCATGCACAACTGCAAACCCGCGAGATTCAAATTGTGGCGAACGTAAAGGAACCTTCAGTTCAGTGCTACAGATTCTGCCTGAGTTTCATTTATTTTGTCCTCTCTATTTAGCAAAAAGCACTAACACAGTAAAATTTTCCCATCAATTAGAAATCAAGTTTCTCTCCATTGTTGTTGGCCGAAAACGTTTTTCTTGGAGACCATACAAGTAATACTCAACCTATTGTTTTTAGGCAAAAATCTTTCAACTTTTTTGTATCTCGAGTTCGGCGCAATATCGAGCGCAAATTTCTATGTAACAGCCGAGAATTTACGGTATACGCGCTTATACTCTAACTTATCTCGTGTTTTTTCTACGTATCTGCTATTCTGTTGGTTTATTTCATATTCAAATGCAAGATGAGCGAACGAAGTTTTTTTTTTCTTACGAAACGGTTTCTCATGCGATTTTCTCTTGCGAAACGAACACAAAACATTCATCTGTTTCTTATCGTGCCCAATTTCGCGTCAACGGCACTGCAGTCATTTTAGTATGCTTGACCTGTGTATGTAATGGGATACGGTTGTTTCTTTCGAATCACTGAAAATTTAATCGCAAATTTCAAATAGAACTTAGCGATGCTGAAATAGGAACGAGAAAGCTAGGGCAATTTTTATCTCCGCAAATTTCAAATAGAAATTGGTTTAACTCGCAAATTTCAAATGGAACTTTGCGATGGTCAAGAACGTTGTTTTGCTAATTGCACAGATTTTCTTTACATTTTGACTTCGGGTTTTCAGGCTAAATAACAGCCATTTGAACAATTTGGTGCGAAGCTAAAACTTCTATTCTACCTTTATGATTTTCTAGTGATTCAACAACCATATCCCATATTGTGCTTGTTTATTAGAAGCAAGGGAAACAATCCCTCCTTATTTCAAAAAGGATTTGGAACGGGAGGCTCTGAGAAACGTCTTTCATGTTGGCTCCGATATTCTTGATTTGGCTTAAGACTTACGCCAACTTCGTGCGCCGAACTTTTCATGAACGGACGCAATGCAAAGGATTATTTTGCCTCAAAACATTGTTCACTAACCCAATTTTCATCAACCTTTTTCCTTCGCGTTATCAGCTTTCCGTTTCTCAGAGCCTCTCCTTCAATTTACTCTGCTTAAATACTAGGTTCGCGGATGGGCTTTGAAGTAGTAATAGTAATAGTAGTTGTAAGAGTTTAGTAGTGCTCTTGTACTACTACAGAACTAGTACAACTCTATTCTTGGTTTGCACTCACGTGGTTTTCACGGGTCACGCGACCGCAGCACCCTCCAAAATAACAGATTGTACCTTTCTGACTCCAGAACTGAAAAGAGCACACCTGAATTAGTCCAGATGCCAATTTTGGATTGTCCAGGCTTAATTTTGGCGAAGCAGCGGCAATTTGTTTTTTGGAGATTTGATAAGAGTTTGTATGCGGCGCCATGTTGGTGGACCAAGGTTGTACACCAACATGGCGGCCAATAACTCGGAACACGAAATGAAGCTGATGTACGACTCAGTTTGATTCTATGTTACTTCACATCCTTCGCAGTGCCAATTTTAAAATGTTTCGTGAAGGAAAACTTTATAATTCAGACACAAGCAACGATTTTAGTCGGCCACGAGCGTGTCACACGGTTTTGTTGTCACGGTATTCAAACGTCCATAGCTCCCGATAGATATTTTGTGTCGACCCAGAATTTTGCAGTAAGTATTAAGGCATAACAGTCTTGAACATATTAGTGTATCGGACTTGTAGGGTGCGTTACTTCTGTGATGGCCTTCTTATGTCGTCACATGCAAACCAAGAATTACTCTTGCTGTTTCAAAGTCCGATCATTAACCTCATTAGGTAAGCAAAAAAAATTGACTATAGTTATAGCCATCCGCTAACCCCGACCAACCACCCCTACCGGAAAATTTACTTATATACACTCTGAATGTGACGTCAATAAAGTTTGAAAAGCATCTTGGTCTTATGTCATCTTTAATTATAAAACAAGTTTAGCAGGTTACACAGGTAATATTACATATTCATGTAAATATTCTAAGTCTTTGACGGTAAAATATGAAAAGAATTCACAAGGTGAAAACAAAAACTTAAAGTCCGCCAAGAATGAAGGGCTGCTAGTCCTTTGAGAATCTTCGCGCATCAAACTAGAATTCCTTCACTTAAAAACTAAGAGCTACAAACATTTCAAAATACACCGACTACGCTTTTAGAGCCTTAGTTTGCGAAAGAAAGCAGACACCGATTGCCTGCATCAGTTGCTCCGTGCAACAATCTCCGCCATGTAAAGTTTAAGAAGCGCGCACCAAATGGACGGTGTATATATGAAATGATGCCAATGCATCACAAGTAAAGATACATCATGCCTCAATAAAAATTGGGGTGGAATTGCCGTTCAGTTTCCGAGGATGCAATTTGCCAAATCTCACCCGACAATTCAAACAGTCAAATTATTTCCCTCGACACTGAAAAGTTAAATTTGAGGCATGAGATAACTATTAAATGAATGAACAGGGTTACATGGTATAAATAATCGAAAGACTATTACAAGTAGGTGCTTAGCCGAAGGGATCTGATAAACCAGGATGGAGGAAGAGATGCGCATTGCTCGCAAATCAATGAACAAATTTGAAATCGATTTGAAATTGCTCAATAAATTAGCTTTTGCAACAAAATTGAATACAATATCACCCGAATTAAAAAGTGTCTTTCAAATGACCTACAGAAGAAGCAAAGATAGTTCCCGCAGTATTCCTTTAAGTGAACCACGAATTGCGAAATCAATGGCGTCGAGTCTTGGCTTTCGTCTCTCATCTTCTTCCAGTGTATCCATTTAATTAATAGTTTTCGGACGAAACGTCTGATAAAGTAAAGTAGAAGTAAATTGTCTTTATTTATCCACGATAAGTAAGTTCAGCATAGCTGGTGAGGCTGATAAAGATAAATTCAAACATGGCGATGACTGCTGAAGTTACACGATAATGAAAGTGCGCGTTAGAATATTGGACATATAGATTCGCAACTAAAAATCTCGGGAATAATCGCCGATGAAGTCTTTAAAGCATTTCAAGTGGATTTGGAAACGATAAAAGCTAACAAGAACTGGGAAAAATACTCTAGGCGACGTAGACATTCTCCTTGAAATTGAACCCCGTTTCTTGAAGCATCCCATTCAGTAAATTCAAAACACGGCGTCAAGAACTAAAATTTAACAAGAGTATTCGTCGAAGAATAATACTTAACATCACGACATTCTGCAACCGAGATCCGACGAAAAATTGTGCGACGGAATCAAAACGTCTTTCCAATCCATTAGACAAAATAAAAGCACGCGATTCTCTTCTAACCATCCCAACTTAACAGAACGACAAGCTAAACATTTCTAACTCATACAATACACAAACCTAAACTCTGGTATACCTGAAAATTCGAAGAAAAGCGACAAACTGAACAAAATTTAGATATCAATTTAGCCGTCAGACCACTAACATTGTGGCAGTCATAAATCACAGAAGACACATGCCAAACTGTTGATTGCTCCCGAGAAAGTCTTAGCGTAAAATTGTTCCAATTTGAATACGCAAAGTTCCGTTTGAATCTTGCAAGTTAAATTTTCAAGTCGTACCAGATATGAAGGCATTATTTCCCTTGAAAAATACAAACAGCACAAAACAACTGGATGTAAAACCCGTCCAAACAGAATTCCTGACTGTAATATTTCTGTCGCGAAATATTCTTCATAATCAAAATTCGCGAAAAAAATAATTTCATAAAATTCCAGTGGTTTTTCAGTTTGCAACTTTCGATTTCTGAAGGGTATATAACTAGCAGCATCAGTGATAGTAATAATAACTTGAGGTGTTCCAAAGAAACCTATCAGATAGTACTAAATTGTACACGGTTTATTCGTCAAGTCGGGAGAAATTAATGTACTGGAATTTGAGAGCGGCAAGAGAATTATTGTACAAAACTTTGCGAAGATGAACGTGAAGGCGACTAAAAACAACAGTTCGAAGACGAAATGATGCTTATGCACTTCACAGAGACACGAGAAAAATATGCGATAACAAAAAGCCGTATTACAAGGGGAGTTGAGCGGTTCTTATGCCGTCAAAAAATAGAACGATAAATTTGCAAGCAGAAAAAAGAATAACGCAAAATCAGTATCTCAGTGCGTAATCATAACTTCGTAAGCAAAAACAAGCACAAAAATCGTTCATGTTTTAAGAAAAACAAAAAAGAACAGAAAGAAGCAGTTGACAAAAAGCAACAACAACAACAACAACAACAACAAAACACGGGCAAATCAAGAATTCTTTGTAAATCAATTTGATTAGACGTCATTGTTTTAGAAGCCAATTGGCTGTTCCAGATACTTCATAATTTTGGATTCTTTTGCATAACATCGATATTGGACCTGGAAATTTTGGCATTTTTTTAAAGGTCAAATACAGCCATTCAGCGAGAAACAACTTCCTTCTTTTGCAATAAAATGCTGCTCATACGTATGTGACATAAGAAATCAGGGTTTTGCCCAAAGTAGTACAATAAAACAATTTAAAAAGTGCCCTCGCGTTTAAAGTCGTTCTTGTTCGTGAATTTGAGTAAAAAACACTTCTTGGAGCACATTTAACCGTCTAAAACATTTGGAACACCTCTTTGAAAGACAAAATGAATAACATACAACATCATAAATGTCATGTGACTGTAGAAAGGTTAACGTATCTGAGCTTACGATATCCTGAGTTGCAGATATACTCCTTCAGTCGTCTTCCATTCCCAAGCCATAATCCTCCAGCCAAATATTCCTTGTATATTTTGTAATGGAGTCAAGTCCATGTGCCATGCTCCTTTTCCACTGCATGTCCTGACAGCTACGTGGCGTTTGAACGCACTGCGAGAAAAGAGAGAGCGAAGTATTCAATAACCTGGGATGTTTCAGAGAAATGCATGAAGTACGTTTGTTTCGTTTAGTCCGTTCGTATGTTGCAAGTTTCAACTCAGTAATACTCACCAGAAAGTCTGAATTTCGCTTGTTCCGCCATTTTTGGTCTTCAAATCTCTTCTCACAAACACGTCCATCTTCGTCGGAGTCTTCTCACATATGGCTTCTGTGCACGATGGAATGAAACGTGTGAAAAAAGTGGTCAAACCGGTTTTGGCACGCGTGACATCTAACTTTATACGCATGGGACACATGAACAAAACAAACCTCGAGGTTGGTTTAGTACACGGTCACCGCCCTTTTTCTATTTTGCTTTTAAGAGGGCTTAGACGGGGTTTATTATGGGCCTGAATTTTTTACTGTTAAGTGTTATGAAGCCAAAAAAATTAATCTTAAGTGTTACGTAAAAAAAATACAGTTAAGTGTTACAAGAGTAGATATCAAATAAAACAAGCCAAGAGGGCCTAGATGGGGTTTACTGTTAAGTGTTATGGGCCTGAAGTTTTTACTGTTAAGTGTTATGCAGACCCCCCCCCCCCCTCCCCCCCATCTTGGCCCTCTTTTTACTAAGTCTTCTAACTTTCTAGCCCATCTTTTTTGATATCTCTTTCCTTTTTGTCGTTGCTTTTGTCTCTGCTTGAAATGAAGTTTATTAAAGTGGTGTGCTGTGTTGTCACGTTCACGTTTGAACGAGCTTATTTTAGTTAAATCGAAAACCGCTCTCTGAATTTTCAGGAACCCTTTTGAATCGCATGAAATGTTCAGGGAACGTTCCCGAGACAATAACGCCGGTTTTTTATGTATAAATCTTGATATCTTATTAAGCGGGTCGCGAGAAATTCAATCAAATCTTCGAGTGAGTACAACATCACACTCTTCGAACAAACGATCCTCAAGTTTTGTATGATTTTGCTGCTATATCTCATCAACGCTTAAAGAAAATAAGGCAAATGTATTGCAAACATTCTCGTTATAGTTCCAGAAACGTTTCCTGAAAGTTTCATGCAATTCTGATATGATCGAAAAATGACCGGATTTTGACAAAATATTAAGGCTATAGCACAGGGTTTTTTTTGTCAAAAATTGAAAACTCTTGAAGCTTTCAGAAAAACTTCCTTGGACTATAAGAAGACATTTTGCTATACATTTGCTTTATCTAACTTCATCCGTTGGCGAGATATACTACTGTGGCTAAAATATGGCTCCTTTGATCGAAAGGTGTGATGTTTCAAGTAGTGCATGATTTGATCTAATTTCTCACGACCCGCGGGCTTAAAGTTTACAAAAACTATGCAAAAACCGTCGGCATAGTCCCAGGAACATTTCCTGAAAGTTTCATGCGATTCTGAGATGGTCGAAAAATGTTGGAATTTTGACAAAATACTAAGGCTATAGCACAGGGTTTTTTGCCCACTTTGGCCAAAAATTGAAAACTCTTGAAACTTTCACGAAACTTTCCTTGGACTATAAGAAGACTTTTTGCAATACATTTGCTATATCCATCTTCATCCGTTGCCGAGATATAGCAGCTTAACTCGAAAGGTGTGATGAATTAATTAGTGCATGATTTGCTGTAATTTGCTGTAATTTCTCACGACGCGCGCGCTAAAAGTTTACAAAAACTATGCAAACTTTGTCGGCATAGTACCAGGAACGTTTCCTGAAAGTTTCATGCGATTCTGAGATGGTCGAAAAATGTTGGAATTTTGACAAAATACTAAGGCTATAGCACAGGGTTTTTTGCCCATTTTGGCCAAAAATTGAAAACTCTTGAAACTTTCAGGAAACCATCCTTGGACTATAACAAAACTTTTTGAAATACATTTGCTATATCCATCTTCATCCGTCGCCGAGATATAGCAGCTTAACTCGAAAGGTGTGATGAATTAATTAGTGCATGATTTGCTGTAATTTGCTGTAATTTCTCACGACGCGCGCGCTAAAAGTTTACAAAAACTATGCAAACTTTGTCGGCATAGTCCCAGGAACGTTTCCTGAAAGTTTCATGCGATTCTGAGATGGTCGAAAAATCTTGGAATTTTGACAAAATACTAAGGCTATAGCACAGGGTTTTTTGCCCATTTTGGCCAAAAATTGAAAACTCTTGAAACTTTCAGGAAACCTTCCTTGGACTATAACAAAACCTTTTGCAATACATTTGCTATATCCATCTTCATCCGTTGCCGAGATATAGCAGCTTAACTCGAAAAGTGTGATGAATTAATTAGTGCATAATTTTCTGTAATTTGCTGTAATTTCTCACGACGCGCGCACTAAAAGTTTACAAAAACTATGCAAACTTTGTCGGCATAGTCCCAGGAACGTTTCCTGAAAGTGTCATGCGATTCTGAGATGGTCGAAAAATGTTGGAATTTTGACAAAATACTAAGGCTATAGCACAGGGTTTTTGCCCATTTTGGCCAAAAATTGAAAACTCTTGAAACTTTCAGGAAACCATCCTTGGACTATAAAAAGACTTTTTGCAATACATTTGCTATATCCATCTTCATCCGTTGCCGAGATATAGCAGCTTAACTCGAAAGGTGTGATGAATTAATTAGTGCATGATTTGCTGTAATTTCTCACGACGCGCGCGCTAAAAGTTTACAAAAGCTATGCAAAAACCGTCGGCATAATCCCAGGAACGTTTCCTGAAAGTGTCATGCGATTCTGAGATGGTCGAAAAATGTTGGATTTTTGACAAAATACTAAGGCTATAGCACAGGGTTTTTTGCCGATTTTGGCCAAAAATTGAAAACTCTTGAAACTTTCAGGAAACCATCCTTGGACTATAAAAAGACTTTTTGCAATACATTTGCTATATCCATCTTCATCCGTTGCCGAAATATAGCAGCTTAACTCAAAAGGTGTCATGAATTAATTAGTGCATGATTTGCTGTAATTTGCTGTAATTTCTCACGACGCGCGCGCTAAAAGTTTACAAAAACTATGCAAACTTTGTCGGCATAATCCCAGGAACGTTTCCTGAAAGTTTCATGCGATTCTGAGATGGTCGAAAAATGTTGGAATTTTGACAAAATACTAAGGCTATAGCACAGGGTTTTTTGCCCATTTTGGCCAAAAATTGAAAACTCTTGAAACTTTCAGGAAACCATCCTTGGACTATAAGGAGACTTTTTGCAATACATTTGCTATATCCATCTTCATCCGTTGCCGAGATATAGCAGCTTAACTCGAAAGGTGTGATGAATTAATTAGTGCATGATTTGCTGTAATTTGCTGTAATATCTCACGACGCGCGCGCTAAAAGTTTACAAAAACTATACAAAAACCGTCGGCATAGTCCCAGAAACGTTTCCTGAAAGTGTCATGCGATTCTGAGATGGTCGAAAAATGTTGGAATTTTGACAAAATACTAAGGCTATATAGCACAGGGTTTTTTGCCGATTTTGGCCAAAAATTGAAAACTCTTGAAACTTTCACGAAACCTTCCTTGGACTATAAAAAGACTTTTTGCAATACATTTGCTATATCCATCTTCATCCGTTGCCGAAATATAACAGCTTAACTCGAAAGGTGTGATGAATTAATTAGTGCATGATTTGCTGTAATTTCTCACGACGCGCGCGCTAAAAGTTTACAAAAATTATGCAAAAACCGTCAGCATAGTCCCAGGAACGTTTCCTGAAAGTGTCATGCGATTCTGAGATGGTCGAAAAATCTTGGAATTTTGACAAAATACTAAGGCTATAGCACAGGGTTTTTTGCCCATTTTGGCCAAAAATTGAAAACTCTTGAAACTTTCAGGAAACCATCCTTGGACTATAAAAAGACTTTTTGCAATACATTTGCTATATCCATCTTCATCCGTTGCCGAGATATAGCAGCTTAACTCAAAAGGTGTGATGATTTAATTAGTGCATGATTTGCTGTAATTTGCTGTAATTTCTCACGACGCGCGCGCTAAAAGTTTACAAAAACTATGCAAACTTTGTCGGCATAGTCCCAGGAACGTTTCCTGAAAGTTTCATGCGATTCTGAGATGGTCGAAAAATGTTGGAATTTTGACAAAATACTAAGGCTATAGCACAGGGTTTTTTGCCCATTTTGGCCAAAAATTGAAAACTCTTGAAACTTTCAGGAAACCATCCTTGGACTATAAAAAGACTTTTTGCAATACATTTGCTATATCCATCTTCATCCGTTGCCGAGATATAGCAGCTTAACTCGAAAGGTGTGATGAATTAATTAGTGCATGATTTGCTGTAATTTCTCACGACGCGCGCGCTAAAAGTTTACAAAAGCTATGCAAAAACCGTCGGCATAGTCCCAGGAACTTTTCCTGAAAGTTTCATGCGATTCTGAGATGGTCGAAAAATGTTGGAATTTTGACAAAATACTAAGGCTATAACACAGGGTTTTTTGCCCATTTTGGCCAAAAATTGAAAACTCTTGAAACTTTCAGGAAACCATCCTTGGACTATAAAAAGACTTTTTGCAATACATTTGCTATATCCATCTTCATCCGTTGCCGAGATATAGCAGCTTAACTCAAAAGGTGTGATGAATTAATTAGTGCATGATTTGCTGTAATTTGCTGTAATTTCTCACGACGCGCGCGCTAAAAGTTTACAAAAACTATGCAAACTTTGTCGGTATAATCCCAGGAACGTTTCCTGAAAGTTTCATGCGATTCTGAGATGGTCGAAAAATGTTGGATTTTTGACAAAATACTAAGGCTATAGCACAGGGTTTTTTGCCCATTTTGGCCAAAAATTGAAAACTCTTGAAACTTTCAGGAAACCATCCTTGGACTATAAGGAGACTTTTTGCAATACATTTGCTATATCCATCTTCATCCGTTGCCGAGATATAGCAGCTTAACTCGAAAGGTGTGATGAATTAATTAGTGCATGATTTGCTGTAATTTGCTGTAATATCTCACGACGCGCGCGCTAAAAGTTTACAAAAACTATGCAAAAACCGTCGGCATAGTCCCAGGAACGTTTCCTGAAAGTGTCATGCGATTCTGAGATGGTCGAAAAATGTTGGAATTTTGACAAAATACTAAGGCTATATAGCACAGGGTTTTTTGCCGATTTTGGCCAAAAATTGAAAACTCTTGAAACTTTCACGAAACCTTCCTTGGACTATAACAAGACTTTTTGCAATACATTTGCCTTATCTATCTTCATCCGTTGCCGAGATATAGCAGCTTAACTCGAAAGGTGTGATGAATTAATTAGTGCATGATTTGCTGTAATTTGTTGTAATTTCTCACGACGCGCGCGCTAAAAGTTTACAAAAGCTATGCAAACTTTGTCGGCATAGTCCCAGGAACGTTTCCTGAAAGTTTCATGCGATTCTGAGATGGTCGAAAAATGTTGGAATTTTGACAAAATGCTAAGGCTATAGTACAGGGTTTTTTGCCCATTTTGGCCAAAAATTGAAAACTCTTGAAACTTTCAGGAAACCGTCCTTGGACTATAAAAAGACTTTTTGCAATACATTTGCTATATCCATCTTCATCCGTTGCCGAAATATAACAGCTTAACTCGAAAGGTGTGATGAATTAATTAGTGCATGATTTGCTGTAATTTCTCACGACGTGCGCGCTAAAAGTTTACAAAAACTATGCAAAAACCGTCAGCATAGTCCCAAGAACGTTTCCTGAAAGTTTCATGCGATTCTGAGATGGTCGAAAAATGTTGGAATTTTGACAAAATACTAAGGCTATAGCACAGGGTTTTTTGCCCATTTTGGCCAAAAATTGAAAACTCTTAAAACTTTCAGGAAACCATCCTTGGACTATAAAAAGACTTTTTGCAATACATTTGCTATATCCATCTTCATCCGTTGCCGAGATATAGCAGCTTAACTCAAAAGGTGTGATGATTTAATTAGTGCATGATTTGCTGTAATTTGCTGTAATTTCTCACGACGCGCGCGCTAAAAGTTTACAAAAACTATGCAAACTTTGTCGGCATAGTCCCAGGAACGTTTCCTGAAAGTTTCATGCGATTCTGAGATGGTCGAAAAATGTTGGAATTTTGACAAAATACTAAGGCTATAGCACAGGGTTTTTTGCCCATTTTGGCCAAAAATTGAAAACTCTTGAAACTTTCAGGAAACCATCCTTGGACTATAAGGAGAATTTTTGCAATACATTTGCTATATCCATCTTCATCCGTTGCCGAGATATAGCAGCTTAACTCGAAAGGTGTGATGAATTAATTAGTGCATGATTTGCTGTAATTTGCTGTAATTTCTCACGACGCGCGCGCTAAAAGTTTACAAAAGCTATGCAAAAACCGTCGGCATAGTCCCAGGAACGTTTCCTGAAAGTGTCATCCGATTTTGAGATGGTCGAAAAATGTTGGAATTTTGACAAAATACTAAGGCTATAGCACAGGGTTTTTTGCCGATTTTGGCCAAAAATTGAAAACTCTTGAAACTTTCAGGAAACCATCCTTGGACTATAAAAAGACTTTTTGCAATACATTTGCTATATCCATCTTCATCCGTTGCCGAGATATAGCAGCTTAATTCAAAAGGTGTGATGATTTAATTAGTGCATGATTTGCTGTAATTTGCTGTAATTTCTCACGACGCGCGCGCTAAAAGTTTACAAAAACTATGCAAACTTTGTCGGCATAATCCCAGGAACGTTTCCTGAAAGTGTCATGCGATTCTGAGATGGTCGAAAAATGTTGGAATTTTGACAAAATACTAAGGCTATAGCACAGGGTTTTTTGCCCATTTTGGCCAAAATTTGAAAACTCTTGAAACTTTCAGGAAACCTTCCTTGGACTATAAGGAGAATTTTTGCAATACATTTGCTATATCCATCTTCATCCGTTGCCGAGATATAGCAGCTTAACTCGAAAGGTGTGATGAATTAATTAGTGCATGATTTGCTGTAATTTGCTGTATTATCTCACGACGCGCGCGCTAAAAGTTTACAAAAACTATGCAAAAACCGTCGGCATAGTCCCAGGAACGTTTCCTGAAAGTGTCATGCGATTCTGAGATGGTCGAAAAATCTTGGAATTTTGACAAAATACTAAGGCTATATAGCACAGGGTTTTTTTGCCGATTTTGGCCAAAAATTGAAAACTCTTGAAACTTTCAGGAAACCTTCCTTGGACTATAACAAGACTTTTTGCAATACATTTGCCTTATCTATCTTCATCCGTTGCCGAGATATAGCAGCTTAACTCGAAAGGTGTGATGAATTAATTAGTGCATGATTTGCTGTAATTTGTTGTAATTTCTCACGACGCGCGCGCTAAAAGTTTACAAAAACTATGCAAACTTTGTCGGCATAGTCCCAGGAACGTTTCCTGAAAGTTTCATGCGATTCTGAGATGGTCGAAAAATGTTGGAATTTTGACAAAATACTAAGGCTATAGTACAGGGTTTTTTGCCCATTTTGGCCAAAAATTGAAAACTCTTGAAACTTTCAGGAAACCGTCCTTGGACTATAAAAAGACTTTTTGCAATACATTTGCTATATCCATCTTCATCCGTTGCCGAAATATAACAGCTTAACTCGAAAGGTGTGATGAATTAATTAGTGCATTATTTGCTGTAATTTCTCACGACGCGCGCGCTAATAGTTTACAAAAACTATGCAAAAACCGTCAGCATAGTCCCAGGAACGTTTCCTGAAAGTTTCATGCGATTCTGAGATGGTCGAAAAATGTTGGAATTTTGACAAAATACTAAGGCTATAGCACAGGGTTTTTTGCCCATTTTGGCCAAAAATTGAAAACTCTTGAAACTTTCAGGAAACCATCCTTGGACTATAAGGAGACTTTTTGCAATACATTTGCTATATCCATCTTCATCCGTTGCCGAGATATAGCAGCTTAACTCAAAAGGTGTAATGAATTAATTAGTGCATGATTTGCTGTAATTTGCTGTAATTTCTCACGACGCGCGCGCTAAAAGTTTACAAAAACTATGCAAACTTTGTCGGCATAGTTCCAGGAACGTTTCCTGAAAGTTTCATGCGATTCTGAGATGGTCGAAAAATGTTGGAATTTTGACAAAATACTAAGGCTATAGCACAGGGTTTTTTGCCCATTTTGGCCAAAAATTGAAAACTCTTGAAACTTTCAGGAAACCATCCTTGGACTATAAGGAGAATTTTTGCAATACATTTGCTTTATCCATCTTCATCCGTTGCCGAGATATAGCAGCTTAACTCGAAAGGTGTGATGAATTAATTAGTGCATGATTTGCTGTAATTTGCTGTAATTTCTCACGACGCGCGCGCTAAAAGTTTACGAAAACTATGCAAAAACCGTCGGCATAGTCCCAGGAACGTTTCCTGAAAGTTTCATGCGATTCTGAGATGGTCGAAAAATGTTGGAATTTTGACAAAATACTAAGGCTATAGCACAGGGTTTTTTGCCCATTTTGGCCAAAAATTGAAAACTCTTGAAACTTTCAGGAAACCGTCCTTGGACTATAAAAAGACTTTTTGCAATACATTTGCTATATCCATCTTCATCCGTTGCCGAAATATAACAGCTTAACTCGAAAGGTGTGATTAATTAATTAGTGCATTATTTGCTGTAATTTCTCACGACGCGCGCGCTAAAAGTTTACAAAAACTATGCAAAAACCGTCAGCATAGTCCCAGGAACGTTTCCTGAAAGTTTCATGCGATTCTGAGATGGTCGAAAAATCTTGGAATTTTGACAAAATACTAAGGCTATAGCACAGGGTTTTTTGCCCATTTTGGCCAAAAATTGAAAACTCTTGAAACTTTCAGGAAACCATCCTTGGACTATAAGGAGACTTTTTGCAATACATTTGCTATATCCATCTTCATCCGTTGCCGAGATATAGCAGCTTAACTCAAAAGGTGTAATGAATTAATTAGTGCATGATTTGCTGTAATTTGCTGTAATTTCTCACGACGCGCGCGCTAAAAGTTTACAAAAACTATGCAAACTTTGTCGGCATAGTTCCAGGAACGTTTCCTGAAAGTTTCATGCGATTCTGAGATGGTCGAAAAATGTTGGAATTTTGACAAAATACTAAGGCTATAGCACAGGGTTTTTTGCCCATTTTGGCCAAAAATTGAAAACTCTTGAAACTTTCAGGAAACCATCCTTGGACTATAAGGAGAATTTTTGCAATACATTTGCTTTATCCATCTTCATCCGTTGCCGAGATATAGCAGCTTAACTCGAAAGGTGTGATGAATTAATTAGTGCATGATTTGCTGTAATTTGCTGTAATTTCTCACGACGCGCGCGCTAAAAGTTTACGAAAACTATGCAAAAACCGTCGGCATAGTCCCAGGAACGTTTCCTGAAAGTTTCATGCGATTCTGAGATGGTCGAAAAATGTTGGAATTTTGACAAAATACTAAGGCTATAGCACAGGGTTTTTTGCCCATTTTGGCCAAAAATTGAAAACTCTTGAAACTTTCAGGAAACCATCCTTGGACTATAAAAAGACTTTTTGCAATACATTTGCTATATCCATCTTCATCCGTTGCCGAGATATAGCAGCTTAACTCGAAAGGTGTGATGAATTAATTAGTGCATGATTTGCTGTAATTTCTCACGACGCGCGCGCTAAAAGTTTACAAAAGCTATGCAAAAACCGTCGGCATAGTCCCAGGAACGTTTCCTGAAAGTGTCATGCGATTCTGAGATGGTCGAAAAATGTTGGAATTTTGACAAAATACTAAGGCTATAGCACAGGGTTTTTTGCCCATTTTGGCCAAAAATTGAAAACTCTTGAAACTTTCAGGAAACCGTCCTTGGACTATAAAAAGACTTTTTGCAATACATTTGCTATATCCATCTTCATCCGTTGCCGAGATATAGCAGCTTAACTCAAAAGGTGTGATGATTTAATTAGTGCATGATTTGCTGTAATTTGCTGTAATTTTTCACGACGCGCGCGCTAAAAGTTTACAAAAACTATGCAAACTTTGTCAGCATAATCCCAGGAACGTTTCCTGAAAGTGTCATGCGATTCCGAGATGGTCGAAAAATGTTGGAATTTTGACAAAATACTAAGGCTATAGCACAGGGTTTTTTGCCCATTTTGGCCAAAATTTGAAAACTCTTGAAACTTTCAGGAAACCTTCTTTGGACTATAAGGAGACTTTTTGCAATACATTTGCTATATCCATCTTCATCCGTTGCCGAGATATAGCAGCTTAACTCGAAAGGTGTGATGAATTAATTAGTGCATGATTTGCTGTAATTTGCTGTAATTTCTCACGACGCGCGCGCTAAAAGTTTACAAAAACTATGCAAAAACCGTCGGCATAGTCCCAGGAACGTTTCCTGAAAGTGTCATGCGATTCTGAGATGGTCGAAAAATGTTGGAATTTTGACAAAATACTAAGGCTATATAGCACAGGGTTTTTTGCCGATTTTGGCCAAAAATTGAAAACTCTTGAAACTTTCAGGAAACCTTCCTTGGACTATAAAAAGACTTTTTGCAATACATTTGCCTTATCTATCTTCATCCGTTGCCGAGATATAGCAGCTTAACTCGAAAGGTGTGATGAATTAATTAGTGCATGATTTGCTGTAATTTGCTGTAATTTCTCACGACGCGCGCGCTAAAAGTTTACAAAAACTATGCAAACTTTGTCGGCATAGTCCCAGGAACGTTTCCTGAAAGTTTCATGCGATTCTGAGATGGTCGAAAAATGTTGGAATTTTGACAAAATACTAAGGCTATAGTACAGGGTTTTTTGCCCATTTTGGCCAAAAATTGAAAACTCTTGAAACTTTCAGGAAACCGTCCTTGGACTATAAAAAGACTTTTTGCAATACATTTGCTATATCCATCTTCATCCGTTGCCGAAATATAACAGCTTAACTCGAAAGGTGTGATGAATTAATTAGTGCATGATTTGCTGTAATTTCTCACGACGCGCGCGCTAAAAGTTTACAAAAACTATGCAAAAACCGTCAGCATAGTCCCAGGAACGTTTCCTGAAAGTTTCATGCGATTCTGAGATGGTCGAAAAATGTTGGAATTTTGACAAAATACTAAGGCTATAGCACAGGGTTTTTTGCCCATTTTGGCCAAAAATTGAAAACTCTTGAAACTTTCAGGAAACCATCCTTGGACTATAAAAAGACTTTTTGCAATACATTTGCCTTATCCATCTTCATCCGTTGCCGAGATATAGCAGCCTGAAAGTGCATGATTTGCTGTAATTTGCTGTAATTTCTCACGACGCGTGAGCTAAAAGTTTACAAAAACTATGCAAACGTCGTCGGCATAGTCCCAGGAACGTTTCCTGAAAGTTTCATGCGATTCTGAGATGGTCGAAAAATCTTGGAATTTTGACAAAATACTAAGGCTATAGCACAGGGTTTTTTGCCGATTTTGGCCAAAATTGAAAACTCTTGAAACTTTCAGGAAACCTTCCTTGGATTATAAAAAGACTTTTTGCAATACATTTGCTGTATCCATCTTCATCCGTTGCCGAGATATAGCAGCTTAACTCGAAAGGTGTGATGAATTAATTAGTGCATGATTTGCTGTAATTTGCTGTAATTTCTCACGACGCGCGCGCTAAAAGTTTACAAGAACTATGCAAATGTCGTCGGCATAGTCCCAGGAATGTTTCCTGAAAGTTTCATGCGATTCTGAGATGGTCAAAAAAAGTTGGAATTTTGACAAAATACTAAGGCCTATAGCACAGGGGTTTTTTTGTCAAAAATTGAAAACTCTTGAAACTTTCAGGAAACCTTATTTGGACTATAACAAGAGTTTTTGCAATACATTTGCTTTATCTATCTTCATCCGTATCCGAGATATAGCAGTTTAACTCGAAAGGTGTGATGAATTAATTAGTGCATGATTTGCTTTAATTTGCTTTAATTTCTCACGACGTGTGGGTTCAAAGTTTACAAAAAGTATGCAGAAACCGTCTGCATAGTCCCAGGAACGTTTTCTGAAAGTTTCATGCGATTCTGAGATGGTCGAAAAATGTTGGAATTTTGACAAAATACTAAGGCTATAGCACAGGGTTTTTTGTCAAAAATTGAAAACTCTTGAAACTTTCAGGAAACGTTTCTTGGACTATAAGAAGACTTTTTGCTATACATTTGCTTTATTTACCTTCATCCGTTGGCAAGTTATAGCAGCTTAAATATGGCTCCTTTGCACGATAGGTGTGATGTTTTAATTAGTGCATGATTTGCTCTAATTTGCTCTAATTTCTGACGACGCCCTGGCTCAAAGTTTACAAAAACTATGCAGAAACCGTCTGCATAGTTCCAGGAACGTTTGTTGAAGTTTCATGCGATTCTGAGATGGTCGAAAAATGATCGGATTTTGACAAAATACTAAGGCTATAGCACAGGGTTTTTTTGTCAAAAATTGAAATCTCTTGAAACTTTCAGGAAACTTTCCTTGGACTATTAGAAGACTTTTTTGCTATAGATTTACTTTATCTATCGTCATCTATTGGCGAGATTTAGCAGCTTAAATATGGTTACTTTGCTCGAAAGGTGTGATGTTTTAATTAGTGCATGATTTGCTCTAATTTGCTCTAATTTCTCACGACGCCCTGGCTCAAAGTTTACAAAAACTATGCAGAAACCGTCGGCATAGTCCCAGGAATGTTTCCTGTGAAAGTTTGATGGGATTCTGAGATGGTCGAAAAATGACAAAATACTAAGGCTATAGCACGGGGATTTTTGTCAAAAATTGTTATTTATCCAAAAAATTCATTTGACTTGAGAGGTTTAAAACTTTGGCCAAATTCGGCCGTTTTTGGGAAAAAGTGGAGCTTTACCATTATTTGCAAAAAATGAACATTGTGGATCTAAAATCTCACAGGATTCTGACATTAGGTCGAGACTGTTCTTTGATGTTGAGTTTGGGCCAAAAATGGCCTTATTTCGATATAACGGTAACTGAAAATCACTAGTTTTCTCGAGGAACTTTTCATGAAATTCCAAATTTTTTGCGTTTCGAAAGGGCGCTTGGTCGAGATATTCACAGGAAAGTTTTGCTATCTAATGAGGCACACTAGGAAAGAATGCGCGTTTAAAATGATTAAATTTCTGCCGAAATATATAGTCGGATAGACGACATTAGTGAGTGCTTTTCTAGTCTTCTACGAGATCAAAAAGCCCATAACTTCCGCCTTTCATTAAGCATCTTAGGGGTGTTCTTTCCCGAAAGTCTTCGTTCTTGAGGTTTCTCTGAACGGGGCTGCAAGCAGGCGGGCTTGAACAACAGTTATAACAGCTTACTATAGACAGAAAGAGACAGACTATATCTTGTCGGATATTGAGCCATTTTTATCGTGGATTCTTTCCTTGTGTGTATCGTTAAAAGAGGCGACTTTCCTGCAAAGCGCTTTGCATTAGACGCACCGAGAGCTACAAAAAACAGGGAATTTTGTTGAAGCAATGCTGGTCCCCATTCCACCAAGTTGTTTAGATTGCTGGTTCTTATTCCTCAAGCTGTGTCTGAGGTTGCTTTTTAACTCTGGAGTGTTCTTCGTCTAGATTCCTGTATAGCTACCTCAAGCTGTCGCAGTCTTCGTAAAAGAGCTCAAGTGCGTTTCCTAAGATCGCTATTTGCTAGTTCGGCGCGTTCCAAATTCAAATGCTTCTCTTGCATATATCGCAACCATTTGGATTTTTGCCCCTCCAAGGAGAGTCACCCTCCTTCCATGTTAACAAGGCCTTAGAATGTACTGTCCCATTGAGCGCTTTTATCTGAGTGGTCACACCTTCAGGTTTCATTTGGCAGTTCAGCAGTTGGAAGTGAACACTGCTATTAGAATTTATGACCCATCAAATATTTCCTCCCGCGCGTGATTGGTGGAATCGTGACATGTGACCGAATAACGTCCGCTCACGAGCTGTAACGGATTTTACCGTGTGAACCGGTCGCTTGCGCTTGCTTTACTGGTGTGAACCAGGCTTAACCGGTGCAATCATCATCATCATCATCATCATCATCATCATCATCATCATCATCATCATCATCATCATCATCATCATCATCATCATCATCATCATCATCATCATCATCATCATCATCATCATCATCATCATCATCATCATCATCATCATCATCATCATCATCATCATCATCATCATCATCATCATCATCATCATCAAGAGTTTCAACCTTTCACATATTGTTCCATTGTCATAAGTAGATTATGAAGGTGGTCGGAGACATAATGGTATCTTCACTTTGTGAGAAGAGCTAAATTTATCTGACACTTTAGCCGCCATTTTTTTATGTCCAGTCTGCATTTTTGTTATTATTACATTTATTTATTTACCCAACCACATAAAAGTTAGGTTTGCTCTAATAAGCACCCTTCTAGTAATTCCTCCTCTACAAATCACGGTACGCACGTCATAAATTTTTACTTTCATTCAGTCATCAAAGTATATTCCGTTAGTCAGGTCAAGTTCAACATTAATTTTTCCGCCCATGTTTGATCACGCGAAAGTCACTTGATACTGGGAATTACCACAAACATTACCCGCAGGCAGTGTTAACTAATACGGCTGCATAACTTTTACGAGTATTCTGGTGAGCCGCTTCAATGAGTCAAAATACAAACAAACAACGATGTAGCGCTTTGGTCCAAGCCATCTCTAAATCTAGATATTCCGTATGGGTGGGTATTAATCACATTTTCCAAAGCTTAAACTATCCCATTTGTATTGGAACAATGATCTAATATGGATGCCGTAAATATGTTAAATAAGGTTGTTTATAATACCTTTATTCAGCGTATGATAATAAAGCCTTATATTTAACGAGGGTAACGAAGATGTAGACCGCAGTGCATGCATGGACGTCACTTACTATTGATGGTCTATTCCTCCGCTCACGAGATCACTACCAAGGAGGACATCAGTTCATTTGTCGAAAAAGCAGTTCCAGAAAGCACCAAAGAGCTTCACAGTCCTTGCGCCATTATTTGCGCTATGAGAAGAAATAGTTGAAGGATAATAAAGACAATAAACTACTTTTGGCTTCGGAAATATGCACGGATAATTGTCCTTGGACATTATCTGTTCCTCAAAACTCACAGTTGCCCTCAAGCCTCGCTCTCGGGCAACTGTTCGCTTCTCGGAACAGATGATATCCTCGGACAATTATCCGTGCATATTTCCGAAAGCCAGAATTAGTTTATTGTTTATGTACTCATCAAGGGCTTTCGGTTGAGTGGTCAAGCAGGTATTTTTGTTTTCAACGCAGGAAGTCACAAGAGTAATAATGTATGGAGGAATGCAATGTCTAGTTAACGCCACATGATGCCCGCATCTAACTTACCACAACACACTCTCGCTCTCTGATTGGTCGATTTACCATGATAAATAAGAGTCCAGACAACGATGCTGACGCCATGAATAAAGTGTCTTTTTAGAAATTAACGCTTTCAACCTCCTAATTCTCGAGTGCCTGCGAACACATTTCTAAAAAGAAAATGAAATAGCGAAGCGCCTCGTGAGTCCACAACATTTTGACCAGGTGATGACGTAAATCTCAGTAAATAAGAGTCCACACCACGGCAAACCAGTGGAAATTTATTAATAGAACGTATTTATAAATAACAACGAACCTTTTGTATTTTTCCCTTCGTATACATTATTTTACAAAGTGCTCCGAAATATGCGATAATAAATCATGTACTGACATTTTGTTTTTTCAGTTGTGGCACTCAACCAGGCATAAACGAACCGACTGAACAATAGACCCCCTCACAGATTTGAATGCATGATGGGTCATCAGGGCATATAAATTGCATACATTAGTTTTTCTGATCGGTGGAACTTCGGAGCACTCTAAATTGTCATTTGCAAGTTTTCGGTGATTCTAGATTGTGAGCGATTTTACTATTAAACCGAGACTTCTCGCACGCGTCGCCGCCAGGTTTCTTTGTTCTTTGCATTCAAATCAGTGAAGGGGTCTTTTCAAACTTCAGAAGCCTAGGCCTGATCAGGAAAAGACTAGTATTTTTGTCAGTTTGTCAGTGTGCAAGGCAATGCGTTCGCACGTGTAATAATTTCTTCCAGAATGACTGGAACTGAAAGCAAACATATGTCATGAATGTGACAATGGTTCCGGTCGCACTCGTAACTTTAACGACATTAATATTGACATCTGCATCATTTGAAGGGCAAACAGCGCTTGTCACCAGAAATATATGTTAGCAAGTTGCTACCAAACATTGAAGAAGCCGTCGTATTGCTCTCGATGCTGAGTTATCATCGCCGACTAAACTTTGTAGTGCGACCGGGCCCAATTTCAACTTTCAAGTTCAAAAGAAACTGAAACTCCAGGTAAACAATTAGTATTCACTTACTTATGAGACATAAAAAAATTGATTCATTTGCACTATAATTTAAATACTAATTACAACTGGCTCGTTCTTTTGTCTGAACAGTCTGAGCGGATCCAACACCTGTTTCTCTTGGACTATTCTTGACGTCTATTTTATACTTGGTGACTGTGTTGAAACGGTTTCAACAGTACTAAAAGTGAGAAGGGCGGTTTTCCGTTGTTTATAGGAGACATTTAGGGGCCGGCCACTTGTTTATGAAATGTGGTGTTCATAAATTATGGGTGTATGTATAAAAAGCCCGCCACAACGGTTCACAGCAGACTACGAAGCAACATGATGTCTGGAAAGAACAGCTGTCTGTACCTTATTACCTTCTTGCTGCTGACTGCCATTACGTCAGGTACAGTAAGTTCGTTTTTAAGGGTTTTAAAAACTGTACCCAGACTTTTTATCGATACATGTTTTAGGCCAACGTCCGCACAACGTTTACCTGTTTGCAGGGTTTAATCGTTTCAATATATGGCAGCTCAAAACATGCTCAGAAAATACAAACAAACAAAAAACAATAGTTTTCCTTGTTTTTCACCTAGAAAAAGATGGCCCAATAAATATTGTACAAAGTTGTTATAGTCCTTCTCAGAGGCAGCAAAGCATCGTAGCTCAGAAGTCTAATGAGAAAGTCGTTTGAGAAAGCTGCAACTTACAGTAAAATGTTTAACGCTCTCCTCAGGAAAACAAAAAATTCCTATTTGCCATCGGCACAAACATATGGACCTGGTCGGTTTTGGTAAGTTGTTAGTTATTTGGCAATAAGTTAGCTTTCATTAACACTCTACCGTTTGTTAGACAGATGCTTTTGAATCAGATACGATTAAATATATGTCATTTTCTTTTTAGAAATGTGTTCGGAGGCACACGAGAATTAGGAGGTTGAAAGCGTTAAATTCTAAAAAGACACTTTATTCATCTGCTGCTTTACGGACGTTGCAGAGAAAATGATCAGGCGTGGAGTTAAGAAAGGCCATCGGCATGATCTGCTTTTCTTTCGTAATACCAAATGTTCGCAAGCACTTCAAAACATGGGTTTGCAAAGCGTACGTGAAGCTATTTGCTAGTTGATGATCGTCTATGATAGTGCGTGATAGTTTGTGTTAAAACGGGCATGAGAATTCGAGCTATCTCGGGGTGTCACTAATCTGCGGAACAGCAGACCGCGGAACTGTGGAACCTGCGGAACTAGCGGAACCTGCAAAACTGATTTATTTTTTCGCTAAACCGAATACAAAGGAAAGAAAAAGGGAAGGAAAGGAAAAGAGAGAGACAAGAAAAGAAAAACATAGGTCCGCAAGGCGTACGTGAAGCTATTTGCAACCCAAGTGTCACACTAATGCCGTATTTACACGAGACACATTTACGTCGGTGAAAGCATTTACTTTACTGCAGTAAATGAACCGCGCATGTAGACAATTTGCAAAACATTGGTAAATGTAAGTTCAGAACAATAGAAAATTTACCGTTGTAAATGCCAATTTACCATCTTGCAGGGCATGATAAATGCAAACTGCGGTAAATGTCTCTCGTGTAAACACGGCATAAGCTACCTCATAATTATTATGAGCTGATCGAGTATAGCTTGTCAAAACACCGATAGACATAGATTGTGAACAAGACTTTGACTTGATTATGCAATAAAACAGATTGATAAATATAGTTGCAATAACACAGACAACACACTCCAGCCAATTAACAAACCTGTCTGTTGTTTTCTTCGAACGACCATCGCAGTGAAAAGGATTCACGGTAAAATATCCTGTCGATTTTTCAGTCATATTTTTGAAGTCCTGCTATCCTTGACTTTGGCGGACAAGCGACAAAACTCGCTCTATCAAACCAATATTAAAACAGACCCTTCAAGAGATATACCAACAGCATATCAGCGAACGTAAGCCAAATTCATAACTGAATCCGTTTTAATGGCTTTAATGAAGCACATTTATCGTGCTAGATAAACGATACAACTTACTTAAATTCGTGTTGATGCCAAGAGGCAGTTCACTTATTTGTATTCTTTGAGTTGCTTTTTGGGCTTCATCGCTGCGACAGCCACAAGATTCGAGCCGAAACATCACTCCCGTTTTAGTAAGTGTGGGAGTCTTCGTCCAGTCGCTTGTCAGTATACTCAGACGCTGTGGTAATATGCATGGAAGTTATGGACAAATATGGAAATGTAAGCTTAAAGGAGCTCAAAATATCACTGCAGAAAACAAAAAGTAGCGAAAAAATAAGTCAGTTTTGGTTGGTTCCGCAGGTTCCGCTAGTTCCGCAGTTCCGCGGTCTGCTGTTCCTCAGATTAGTGACACCTATCATCAAATATTATCACCGTTTGATCGGGGTTTTACACTATGCCAGCTACGTACTATGCATGACCAAACATAAATGCACAAACATGACATTTTATTATACAATTATTTTGAGCTGATCGACATAAAAGGAGAAAAGTATAGCTTGCCAAAATATTTCAAGTCGTCCTGTAAATTTCTGCGAGGTAAGCCAGATTTTGACTCGTTATAATAGTTTCATAACGTAACACACTCCAGCCAAACAAACCTGTTTCTCGTGCTACTCGAACGGTGGTGAAAACTTTTCTGAGAATTCACAGTAAAATTTTCTGTCAATTTTTCGGTCAATTTTTCATTAGCGACAGAATCCGCTCGAGACAATTTTATAAACAAACAACTCAGACATACCTCAGTCGATCTGCATCTGCAATTATGTCGTGAAACCATGTGTCAATAAACATATCAGCGAACGCAAAAAACTCGGAATAAGCTTTACCTTTGCCAAAACATATGTCATGGCCACACCATACAGCTGTGATCCTTCTTTCGTGAGCGGAGTGTATATTCGCAAATGTGTCCAGAAATGTCGCTCTAAATGTGAATCTGTGTCACCTGTTTGCCAGACTACGGATACGTCAGCCAGGGGCTGAAGGGGGAACAGATTTCCTACCCTGCTAGCAGAGCCTCCGAGTAAATGTCGGA
The DNA here is from genome assembly GCA_964036295.1 of Plumapathes pennacea. NCBI lineage: Eukaryota > Metazoa > Cnidaria > Anthozoa > Antipatharia > Myriopathidae > Plumapathes > Plumapathes pennacea. The sequence goes on along the minus strand of OZ038465.1, from coordinate 12,389,612 downwards.
TACTCTACCAAGCCGTTTATCCAAACTTTTGGATGAGTCAAACCAGTTTCTTTGTCTCAATAAACTGGTCATACGAGTCGGGTCTGCCCCGCATGTGCAGTTTGGTAAACTGCTGACTGTTTTTGTGTCCACGGTGTTCTTTGAAACGAGGCTTCGACAGGCTTGGTCGCATAGCAACCTCCAGGCTGAACTACCACGCGCTGTGATTGGTCCGATCTGCTCAATAAAATATTGTTTATGATTGGTGTGTTGTATTGTGTTGTTCCCGCGAGACTGCCGGGCAATCAACACCTTGCATACGAACGAAAATGGTGGTGTAGGTATGGCTTACGCACACTATTTTGCGTGATAAAGATTGTCAATATCTTAAATTTTGATAAGGTTTTGGCTTTAGTACCGGAATCTGATAATGTCAGTGATCTGGATAGTGTCGTGGAAGAATTATCCTTCGGTGAAGAATCGGAAATTGACCGCGAACTGATTGATTTCAGCGACGAGTCAAGTGAGTTTGTCGACATCTTATGTAATTTTGAGAATAAAGCTGTTTACATGTGCGAATGCCGTTCAAGTCCAATTCAAAACCTTGCACACTGTTACAAAAACATGTTTGAAAGTTAGATTGCAATGATAAGAGACGATAAAAACGGCAGCGAATTTGGGCAGAGTTTACAGTAGCGTCATATACCGCTTGGTGTGAAATCAGCTGATGAATTTACTCAGTGGCGCGCCTGAGCGTTTGTTGTTCTTGCGAAACGGACTCGCAGCTCTGTTATGAAGTTATACTGTGTATATCACTGATTGATATTGTTCTTTGTGTATCATTTCATGCCCAAAATATCTGCTGCGAGTCAATGTTGCTTGATTTGTTGACACACCACAGCGATTTTTGATTGTCAAAGAGAAGTGTTTTCGTTTGCAAATGCAGTGTTTCTCATTTCTGTGATGACCAACTGCTATTGGATGACTTTTCTCTTCACCCTGGTTTTAGTTCTGATGTGGATGGTAGCATGTAAATACCTTCACTTTACTTCCATGTTTGTAAAATATGATTCAGGTATCATAACATTCATGAATAAATTATGATGCTATGGTGCTTCCAAGTAGCAGGGCTATCATACTTAGGAACCTACTTACCTTTTATCAAATCCTTTCAGCCAAACTTCCAGAACAAGGATTTCAAGATAAAAAGCTAACTTTACGTGTGTCAATAGTTGTTCCAGGACAAAATTTGTTTAGTCCAGATATGTTTTGTCTAAATTCCAGGATGAAATTGTACTAATTTATGCTGGTTGAATGTTCATTTTTGCTACAAATGTTGGTCCAATTGTAAAAACCAGCCTTCATCATGAAATACATCTAACAAGCTTTCCAAAGAGGTATGGCTTTCCATGTTTCTGCACATATTCAATGTACTGTGAATTTCCTGGAAAATATTGTCTACTATTTCACTTTTCGAGTTGGCTGAATATCATACTTAGGAACCAACCATCCTTTTACCAGATTTCAGCCAAACTTTCAGAAAATGATGGGAAGATAATAAGCTAACTTTATGTGTATCAATATTTCTTCCATGACAACCTTTCACAGTTGGCAAAAATTACAATAACAAAATAAACTTGATAAACAATGATTAAAAAACGCAGCTATAGACCAATCTTTACCTTATGTTTGATGTTTATGTCGTATTTTTAACAAAACCTTGCCCTTGTATCTCTATGTCCTTATTTTGCCAGAAGCCTCGGTGCAATATTGTAATGTATATGAATCAATCAATGTGTTTATGGGTATAATTCAACCTGGAGAAGCCCAAGTGTTTACTTTTTCATTGTATTTCACTTGGACACAAATGAGTTAAGGGGTAGTTTATCAAATCAAACTTTAACTGTTCAGCAATTGGTGTCAAAACGTTCTCAAATGATTCAATATCGAGCCTTGCTGGGCCATGCCTGTACTTGCCAATAAAATTATTTGGTCAATCAACATTGTCCACAATTCTTACTGGTGATTTTAAGCCCAAGACAATATTGTCTCCTGTATCTTCTGTGGGGATGTCCCATCAGGGCAACTAATGGGACACCAGGGAACAGTGAACCCAAAATAGAAAGCCTTTTAAATGCTGGTCAAAGTTCCTGGTCCCTAGTAAAATAAAACCAGAAAATATCAATTGTCATATGCCACAATCGTACAGATGCAAATGCTTTCATGTCCAAATCGATGTACTGGATAGGCAGTCTTGGAACTAAAATTCACAATATCATGTACGTATAGGATATTTATTTATTAGTGCACAGGTGCACAAATGGCAAAGAAGCTTTAAATCAAACGAGAAGCGAATATTTTCCGTCTCCGGGCCGATTTCTAACAACAACTCGTCATCACTTGAATTATCACTTGAACTGTTGTCCCGCTTTTGTAGTCCACTGCAGCGCAAAACAGCACTTGCAATTCAGTCCCTTCTGCGTCAACGACTTCGAATGATTTGAAGAGGACAAATAACTAAAATGACTGAATCTCTTTCTACGGTGGTTCCAGTGTGCTATTTGAAAGCAATCAAATTTTGGGAATCAACTGGAAAATTAACGATTTCCCATATCCTGTTGGTGGAACACCAAGGACATCCTTCTCCAGATAAACGGCTTCTAATGCCCGAACCTGTCCTAATTTGAAATTTACAGATATGTCTGACTCCTGAACCGAAAAGTTCAGAGAACGTAGGAAATTGTAAACCGGGTGTCTAGAAAACTCAGACCTCAGACCTCAGATCTGGAAAACTCAGACCCCCCAAAATACGCTAAACGATTCGACCATTCCTTCTCGTAATTACTTTAATCGGAAGCTGCTCGAGCGAGACATCAAACAATGTGGTATTTTTAGCCATTTCGCAAACATTCGGCAGGGTCTGAGTTTTCCAGATCTGGAAAACTCAGACCCCCCTCCCCCCCCCCCCAAAAAAAAAAAAAAAATTACGCGAAACGATTCGATCGTTCCTTCTCGTAATTGCTTTAACCCCCAAAATACATACATCACCTGTTTCACGGCTCCATTATGAAACAAGTTTGTCGGATCTCGTTTTAAATCATTTGTAATCAACTTGTGACAATGGAACTGGGATTTCTGCCACGTGGCCTGTCTGGAAAGTTATAACTTTAGTCTCTCGCCTTACACGTGTTTGATTTTGAACTGAGCGAAAACGATGGCCAGAAAGTTACCACTCTTTGACAAAAGACAGTCAGCCGACTCACCTTACTTTGCCGGATTACCCACATTTAGCTGGGATGAGCTTTCTGGCTGGAGATAGGAAGAGGCAGCTTTGGTGCTGTGTTTGGGGCGCAACGACCTAACGGTGAAGTGGTTGTCATCAAAAAGCTGATTCGCGAGCACGAACGCGAGAAACGTTTATTTCTGAAAGAAGCCCGAATTCTAAACAGTTTATCTGATGACATATCGTTTAGCTGAAGGCCGTCTGCAGCAATCCTGTGGCTATGATGTTGGAATACTTATATTTCGATTTCAGCCCTTTCGGCTAAAAATACCGCATTGTTTGGTGTCTCGCTCGAGCAGCTTCCGGTTAAAGTAATTACGAGAAGGAATGGTCGAATCGTTTAGCGTATTTTGGGGGGTCTGAGCTTTCCAGATCTGGAAAACTCAGACCCTGCCGAATGTTTGCGAAATGGCTAAAAATACCGCATTGTTTGGTGTTTCGCTCGAGCAGCTTCCGGTTAAAGTACTTACGAGAAGGAATGGTCGAATCGCTTAGCGTATTTTGGGGGGTCTGAGTTTTCCAGATCTGAGGTCTGAGGTCTGAGTTTTCTACACACCCATTGTAAACCGCCATTTTGAAAAAAAAAAAATCAGATACCTTCCCATGATACCAAGCGGGAAAATGTACAAGAATCTTGTACATTTTGCAGCCTGCACCAGGGTCATTTGTCGGGAGCTTCTGCCGCAGATGGCCCTGGGAACGAGGTTGGTCGCATAGGGCTCGCGCATACTCAACGGAGAAAATGGAGCTCTTTGGCAGAGCCTTCTTCTTCCTTCGTTTCCAACGTAGAGAGAGTGAAGAAGGTTCTGTCCGCAGGGTACAGATTTCCACATACAACCAAAGAATCGGCAAAACTCATAGCCATTAAATAGTGCCTTGATTCTCCACGTGCGAGAGAGCCATATTTAGAAAACCCCTCCCTGGAGAGGTAATTTAGCTTCTGACATTCTGTCGCCAAGTTATAACATTAGTACGGAAACCCTTTACTGGAAATCTGTCTGTGCATTCTTTGTGTTGAGTAGATAATAAAAGCCAATTTTTCTCACAGGTCCTGCACCACGGCGGCTTTATATGGATAACACTTCATACCCCTCCCCCCCTCAGTAGTTTTTGCCACCTGGAGGGGGAACATTTTATTGACCTAAATGAAATGGGCCGAACGGCGGTTTGTCCGAGGCGCTGACATAGAAGCTATTTGCATATATGCAAATAGCTTAAAAAATTAAAAACATTTGAACTTGCCAAAGCAAGATAAACAAGTTTTGTCCAGTGTGACCGCAGCAATAAAGACGAACGAAGGGCGGTCGCCGCTTACTGGAGGTTCCACTGTAGCTCTGTGGTTGAACGCTGCACCCCAGTGACAGGCACATCATGTCGGCAATCTCCTGGCCACAGAAATGAAAAAGCCCTTCACACTTCAACACACGCCCTTCAGCATTGCAACTTTACAAGTGTTGTAGTGAAGTCCTGCCAAGAAGCCCGGTCGCCTGGATTTTAATCTCAGATCCCGCGGATTTTCCACGACGAAAGAAACAAAAAATGCGAAAATGGCAGTTATTTGCGTCGGTCTCGGGCTGAAAATACAATCAATGAATGTATGTTGGTTTTCGGGTTATGTCTACAAATGTGAACCTCGAAACAATAACGCTTCTCATAACCTTCGTCGCCAAAATCTCGCCCGGCCGTTTGCCATGGTCACAGCAAAAACACGGCGGGCCTACCGTGGGTGCCGCTGGCCACAAGTACTCGTCTAAGACTCGAGCAACTCTTACGCTTCTCTCGTAACTTCCCGCGTGCATCCATAACTCGATAGACGCATGCTAAGTATGAACCAATTGTTCATTATAGCGAGACGTCAACAGTAACATTTATTTCGACAAGGGAAATGCACTCACAAAAGTCAGACTACTGTAGTCTAAACAACAAAATGGAATTTGATCTCATTGTTTTGTCCTGCAAATTGACTGAACCCCTACCGCGTTAAAATCCGGGTCTATTGTCATCATTACGGTCACCACTATTTTAGTGTAAATGCCTTGTTTTGGCAGATCATATATTTGATAAGCAAATGTGTTTTCAGACGCTTTGACATTGGAAAGCAAGACCGACATTGGGCGATGCAAGCTGCGGTATGTTCGCCAAAATAAGGTAATCAACGTTGTTCGTGAACAAAGTATAACTGGTCCGTGCCTTTTCGATGTTGCACGTCAAAACGTGGCTTTGCATTGCTGACAGTCTCTACACAAATAAACGAGCTTCCATTGCAATTCGGGATTAGTTTACGTATCATTAGCCATTTCTGGAAGCGACTCGCCTCCGGCAAAGTCAAGATGCCAGTCAAAGATAACATAATTTGTGAAACAAACCAAAACGAAATGATATAACATTACATGAAAATAAATAATAACAATAATAATAAAAAAACAAAACAAATATTTACTGCGGGTAATGTTAGGAGTCGCATTTTAGAAAAAAATTGTCGCTAGAAAACCAACTGTCAATTTACTAATTTACGTCCGAAACAGCTAAATTTACAATGACTACAAAGTAAAAGGACGCTCTGATCTTCAGATTGAGCAAGAGTGGGCAGTTTGCCAAGCTGGAGACGAATGTTCGGCCACGTCTGTGGACATAGAGCATTTCCATCTTTACGGCGGTGAAAGTAGAGAAGTGAGCATTGTTCGGGGATGCCAGTGCCAGAATCCCGCTCAAAGCTGCCAACGCGGTGTGTTTAACAAGACGTTTTTTCCGAGGACTAAGTACGAAACCACAGTGGACGTGGGAAAGTGTGGTGGACCTTGTGCTGTCGATAAAACGTGCCTGCCGATACGAAACACTACCAAGATGATTGAAACACCCAACGGTATGTCGTAAGACCGATATACAAATCCTCGAATAACCCCACCACCACCCCCCCTCAAATAAGCGCCCCTCCTCTCAGCCAAAATCTGGGAAATTAGATGAGCGCCCCCTCTCCTCCCCCCTCAAACGTCAAATGTTGTGAGAATAGTTCAGTTCTCTTTGCTGAGGCCTTATATGTTGTCACCAGGTCCGACTGCAATGCAAAGCATAATTGAATGCAGCTGTTCTGTGCCCATGTGTCATCGAGTGCCATTCTTTGATGAATTCATGGAGGAATACGTCAACGACAAAAACGAAACATCTTCAAAAATCCGGGTACGACCTGTGATTTTTCAGCTGTAGTGACATCATTACACTTCCACGGACACCAGCGGTAATACGTCTTTGACGTCACTTCCGTTGGTCTGTGCTCAACGTAATAGAGCGGACATCGCCGAAATACGATCTTGACGTCACTTCCGTTGGTCAGCGGTACATTGATGTAATTTTTTCTGGGTTTTTTGAAGTTCATATTGCTTTATACTTAGTGAGTATGGGACTAGATAGAACTTCAAGCGTCTCCATGTTTACTTTCAGCAGCGCAAGTGACTTAAAATTTGCACACATTCTTACAAATATGCATACGCCCAGATGTGGTTTAGATCGCAAATTTAATTAATCTTGTGCAGGCTTCTATAGAAACTATAGTAACTCCCACTCCCGTACAACGGACACTCCTCTAAGACCTGCAGATGGAGCTCGTCCCGATGGGGTCCGTCTCAGAGGGAGCTGGTCTTTTACATACGTTGCAAGAACTGCGACAAAAGTGAACTTGAAATTGCTCTTGTTTTTACATATGGTGCAACAAACGCCACTCGAAAGAAAGCGGTGATCGGAGGTCGAAAACCGGGTGAGCATTACAAGAGATTAAATATCACTTTAATTTTTTTTCAGCGGCTTGACGTTGGAAAGTGTCTTGGAGATGGTAGTTGCCATGGCCAAGTAGAGATTATTTGCCTTAAGTGGTGAGTGTGCGCAGTTTCGATTGACTGCTGAAAATATTGTGACTGCTTTGTTTGATCGCTTTCTAGTTGGTCAAATAAACTTGGTAGCATTCTCGGCCAATCAGGAACAAAAGCAAAATCAGAGTGCAATCTGGTCACGCAACCTCGTTTTCGAACACTGCTTTCAGCGTAAAATCAACAACAAATCAGCACAGTTTGTCCTTACAGTCTCTGTGATTCGCAATTACTTTCTTGGGGTTCGAAAGTAAAAAACACCAACCAAAGCCTGAATGCCCCATGCATGCATGATGACAAGCAAGATGGCAGCCAACTTCTTTTCTTTCTATTTTTCCAAAACAATTTAGATTTTGCGTAAATTTCAAATACCTTCATTAACAGGACCGCTAAGTTCCTATAAGGTAAAGTACCTTGTTGATGCAAACCAGAAATAACTATCTCTTTTTTAGGGAGAATGGCACCTGCATCTACAAAGGAAAACACGATAAGAAGTGCAGACCGGCAACTTTTACAAATGCAACGTTCCGAGCCATTGGCGGACACCAGACTTCACTCGCGATCATCAACAGTTGCGAATGTTTCTAGATTCACGGTTCATCGAGGCTGTGAAAGTTAGCAGACTTTTGTCTGCTTGACTACTGCTGATGCTAGTAATGCATGTAAGGTTGTAATGTTAACCTTTCTACTCCCAAGAGTGACCAACTTCAATTTTCTCCTTCATTTTCTCACCAGACATATAATTAATATAGTAGGGAGAACTTGGCTTTTGGTATCTTGCTAAGATGAAAGCTGATTAAACTATCAATTCCCCCTACATTACTTATACATTTTACTCTTAAAAGGTTGGGAGAATCTGCATTTTGAGCTTGGGAGTGAAAAGGTTAAAGGTGCTCTCACAATCATGTAGTGCTTTGCGCGCCGCAATTCCTGATCTGATCCTGAAAATCAAATAAATTTGCCGGATAGCAATCAATTTCCATCCGACTCGTTTAGGATGGAGTTAAGTTTCTTTTGGTATAAATGTGCTACTTACCTATTTTGCTATCGATTTCTTTTTGAGGTTTTTCGTGTTGGGAACAAAATTAAGCCAGATTTCCAGATGTAAACAGAAACATTGAATTGGCTGAGAGGGCCCCTTTAAGCTTCTACTTTTGATATGTTACGGTCAACTCCCTCATAACGGACACCGCTCTAAGGCGGACACTTCTCTAAAACGGACACCTGGTAGGAGCGGTCCCGGCCGATTCTTCAGTCCTTTACTCTCATTGAACTCTCCTTAAGCCAGACACCTCTCTAAAACGGACAGTAGGAGCTCGTCCAGAGGGATTTAGGCAGTTGACTGTATTCATTGTCGACAACGCTTTAGTACCATAGGCCACTATTAGAGATAACTTTTGGTTTTGGTTCAAAGAAGGATGTCTGCAGTAATGCAACGCCTTTCATAAACATGTACCAAATGAATGTAGTTTACTTGATTCAAGTGTTCATTCTGCAGTAATGTAAGTGAAACCAATTTTTACACAACCTTCTAGAAGCAACTGGGAACGGGCAAAGGTACAGTTGAAACAGCAATAGAGGTTAGCGACCTTTGGCATGCTATAAGATGCCTGCGTCAACAAAAAAATTGATTTGTGCTAGAACAACAGAATACTTGCTGGGGATGTCTGCCATCGGATAGACAAGCCTTATTATTGTAGCAGCTGCCGTAATAATACTGGACGCTAATATAGGATGTTAACGCTGACTTGTAATCCGCTGCATTAGCTCGAGTAAAATAAAGGGTAACTTTGGCCCAGTTCTGTCGTTCTTGTCTGGAGTGGGGTTTTGATGAGTTTTTAGAAACATTGTGAAATGCCAATACGACTTTCCTTTGGCCAGCCGTTCTTACTGACCCTTTTCATACCTGAGATTTTAAGAGGGATCCCTTTCGGGCGGAGCCTCGTCGTTCAATGTAGTCGATCAAAGGGAGTTCCCCCTCCAAGGGGGTGCGATCTTATTTCCAGATTGTGCGCTAATACTAAGCGAAGCACTACATTAGTGACATTTGATTCAGCCTTCAGACCTTCTCCAAATCTGATAACAGTTTTTGCACTTGACTTAAAACATAATGAATACTCTTCTTTCAGTTGAAACGAATATTGGTATCTCCATTATGCAGGGTTCACATAACATAACATTATCGTCACTGTGTAAGATAAGTCTGCCAAGGTCTTTGTAACGTGAAAACCCTGGGCCCGGTTTTTCGAAAGTCGATTAAGCTAATCCAGGATTAAGGAAATTCTTTCACTCGACCCCTCTGCCAATAAACTGCTTGGTTTTGTTCGAAGATGGATTAGAAAGCTTGTTCCAGCTTAAAACGTTATCAAGAAAGTCGTTGTGGACGAAACTTTCACGTTTTCAGGCTAAAAAAATGACAAGAAAGTTTAGACCTACAATCTATTTAGACCTGCAATCCAGGATTAGCCTAATCGTGCTTTGAAAAACCGGGCCCTGAGGGCTGGAGGGCTTGAAAAATCCGTTAGCCTAACGCCCGAGGCCAGCAAAATTTAACATCAGGGGCAGCAAGAAAAGCTCGGACGGTCACTCGACGTGAGAAGAGACGTTCTTTTTTCCACAAATCTTTGCAATGCTGTTCTACGGGATTTCGAATGATGTTTCTGTACATTTGGCAGCAGATCGAAGAAATGTCTTCCAGCCACGGCCTGGAAAACTGGAACATAACTTTCACCCACCTCTTTGTTTGCATCATTTCATGCATGAAGTTATCTGTCCTGAATTTTTTGGTGTTTGCACGCCCTGTCGGGTTCCACCAATGAGGTATCGTCTTCTGTTGACCGTTTGAGTGTAACTCCCTCCTCTAGCAGCTCTGGTGCTAACTTGAGGGCCACTTCTTGGGACCACAAACAAATTTCCACCTTGTGCGCATTCCAATTTCCTGCAGGATCTGAAAAACAACCAATAAGAAATTGGCATCTTGTTCATTTGTGGCTTTTTTGAGACACATCCTCAACCTAATTTTGGGTGAGGGTGTGCCAACTATGAATTATTGTAAACTGGATCATCGCAGTGAGTGAAGGAACTTAAGCAGTTGCAATGAGCCCAGAAAAAAATTTATATAAAAAAAAAAAAAAAAAAAAAATATATATATATATATATATATATATATATATATATATATATATATATATATATATATATATATATATATATATATATATATATATATATATATATATAAAATAACTATGATACTACGCGCGCTCTGATTGGTTAAAAAACCATTTTATAAATAAGTACAAAGACATGGAAATGACGAATCCTGAAATAAAAAGACTGCGTGTCGTCCCCTACTTCAAAGATTCATGTGTTACAGAAACTGCAGTGGGCTATTAGAGCAAATAGTGAAGCCGTGTGCAAATCATGTGCAATTAGTGAAGCAGCGTGAAGAAAAGTTGTCCGAATATTGCATGAAATTTAATTCGGAAACCGTGAGACAGAAAGCCAACAATTACACAGTCAAAGAACATTCTCTAAAGTTTCTAACCTTTATACCTTCGTCTCCTGTGGCTCGTAGCTAGTAACTAGATGGCTTAGATCACCGGAGTTTCACACGAATAATTGTAGGTTTATGGTGATGAAGGCACAAACAGTCTTCGCTAATGAGTCTGTCTCGGCTGTCGGCTCGGTGGCACAAAAGCTGTTGAGTCAATTCAATGGAGTTGACTGTCGTCCGGCAGAGTTCAAGTAATGCTCAAGTAAAGCAAACAAATGTACAAACTACCTTCTTCAGCAGAATAGTGTTGTTGTGCAGACATGTTTACGTCGAGTGACACCGTTGTCCTGAAAGTTGAAACCTGACGGCTCAAAACATTCTCGCCGGTTCTTTTGAATTCTTGACAAACAGTGGTACTAATATCCGACACATTTCTTGCGAAATTCATCTTCATTTAGCAGCCTGTCAAGTTTTTCAAGTGTACGGGAGTGGTGTTCCGTTTTCATTCATGGACTGACTTGAGCGAAGTGCCGTGAAACAGACTTTCCGATTGGACGAGCGTGCGTTTTGACGGTTTTCGGGAGAATCTTGAACTTGATCATTTTCAATATAAAGTTCTTTCAGGTAATAAAAGCTTCGTTATTTTATAAAAGCAATATGACACTCGTTTCCATGTCTATGTACTCTTATATAAACACTTGGGATGTTGTGAGAACACTCGAAAAAGTTCAAAATCACTCGCCGAAGCGGCTCGTGATTTTGAACTTTTTCTCGTGTTCTCCCAACATCCCGCGTGTTTATATAAGAGTACATAGACATGGAAACTCGTGTTATATTGCTTAATATATATATATATATATATATATATATATATATATATATATATATATATATATATATATATATATATATATATATATATATATATATTCCCGAAAAGGTTGTCCAGTTGAATATATATTTAGGCAATTATATCTATCACGTGACCACTGAAAAACACCTGATAACTACAAAGAAATACGTTAAGTCAGTATGTTTATATAATTTTATGGTTGCTAGTCATTAGAATGGTAAAACCAAGAGCCTTTGGAGTGTTTCCAGTTTAAAACACGATAGTTTTAGGTGGTCACATGACAGATATATTTGTATATTTATATATCTAGACTGGACAACCTTTTCGGGATTGACTGTATATATATATATATATATATATATATATATATATATATATATATATATATATATATATATATATATATATATATATATATATATATATATATATATATATATATATATATATATATATATATATATATATATATATATATATATATATATATATATATATATATATATATATATATATATATATATATATATATATATATATATATATATATATATATATATATATATATATATATATATATATATATATATATATATATATATATATATATATATATATATATATATACAAAAAAGTATATCAGGAAAAAAAATATTTCATGGTGAAGGTCATGCGTTCAATTCCCGTTGAAGCCCGGATTTTTTCTGGGTTCTTTGCAATTGCTTAAGTTGCTTCACTCACTGTGATGATCAAATTCACAATTCATTCCTATCCGCAGTTCATTATACAAGTTTATCATATATACATCACATGGTGTGCCACCATGGTAAGTATGAATACCCTTACCCAGTTTTACACAAAAATATAAAATTTTTGGACCCTACTTCATACCTGTAACCCAAACTTCCCCCCCTTTCAGACCTGTATGCCAAAATTTTCTCCCTATTTCAGTGCTGTATTCCAAAACCAAAATAACTTGCAACTGCTACCTTATTCCAGACTAAAATGCTTGAAAATGATACCCTTTGGGGCGGAACATACTATAGGCTTATATATGGAAGACACATCAAATCACCTTTTGCCTTCATGCGTTTTACACATTCCCTGACATTGTTCAGGTACAACTGATAACACTTGGCTGTATAGTCCAGCCGCCCAAAGCCTGGAATGGCCTGCATTGATTCATCAGCCATGAAGGGCACATCACTACAGCCCGCACAAAGGATCGCTGGTGGAACAAAGACAATGTTACTTTTAACTTCACTCTGAGTGATCTGAATTTTCAGTCTCATGACTTGGGATTTCCATGGTGATAGTATATGAAGCCCGAAATCAACTAGTCTTCATTCATTTTCCTTGTCTTTTTTCAAAGCCAGGGAATTATGTAAACCAAATCTGGCAAACATTGCACAAAAACAAAATAATTTGCAATTTCAAACATATATAGCCAATAAAGTTTATATAAAAATTATCTGTGCTATAAGTAGTTGCCTGTAGTACAACAGGTCAATGAGTAGTGGACACTAAATGTATGATTGTCACATAATGTGGGTTGTCAGAGAATTTTGAAATGCCAACCTATATACATGACTCACCTGAAGCTGTAGCAGGTCCAACAGCTTTTAGCTTTGTTACTTCCTGCATGGCCTTATCTAAATTGGGGAGACAGTGGAAAGCTTTCTTTGTTGTTTCTATAACACTTTCTGAGTTGTTGGTTTGAACCAGTTGCATCAAACGAGGTCTGAACTTGCCACGCTGCAAAAGAATAAAATGACTAAGCCATTTTAGCATCATTATCAGACTAACTAAAACTGGGAGTCTACACTGTACAGCACTATTAAATACAGTAAATTTGAAAAATTGTCAGTAATTTTCCCACATAATCATGTATTGTACCATACAATGATTTAAATTTACAATAATTACTGATTTACCCTCTCTGTAGCTGACCCAGTCATAAACCTACATGTACAGTACATATAGAACCATGTATTTATAGTCTGTCAATAAATTCTAATGTTCAGTGACAGATATATAAGATGATGGTGATTATCATGCAGACAACAAAATGTCTCCCTGCCATTTTTTCCGTCATTTACTCTGACTGCACTTTCTTTACAACAGACATCTCTCTAAAATGGACAGTTGGGGCTGGTCCAAAAGGTGTCCATCTTAGAAGGAGTTGATCGTATTGATACTTGTCACATTGTTTCTGTGCAAACGTACTGTGAGTTTCCAGTCCATTAACTTTGTCAACTCTTCCAGTGTCAGGAACTTCTCTGGTCTTTTACTGATCTCTCTTGGAAGTTGCTCTTGATACCTGTTGAACATTTTGAGGTTTAATTATGTTTTCAATCTACGTTTCTAGTTTTTACACCCTGTAAGCTAAGAAAGTATATTGAGCAACTAGTGAAAATATTGATGCAATATTACTGTATGTATGAGTTACAGTCAAACCTCCACTACATGTAACGGCCACCTCTACACAACGGCCACAAAATTTTGTCCCGGCCACCAGTCCATACATTTACTGTTATTAGAACCTCCCCACAATGGCAATGGCCAGCAGTTCGTTTTCCTAAACCCAGAAATGCACTTAAGACAACCTCTACACAACGGCCACTCAATGAATGTTTAATTAACTTGCAAATACTCAATGTTCATAGTGTAAAAGTACATTTTAATAAAAAAAAAACAAAGCATCCAATCAGCATTTTTGTGGTCATCATGCCTTGTGTCATTGTCAAAGTGTCCTTTCATCAGTTTTTCATCAGTTTTAATTAACATGTGGTGTCCAATAAATTACCCCTCAACCTCCACACAATGGCCACAAAACGTTGGCCGCATGGTGGCCATTGTGCAGAGGTTCAACATGTATCTGAAAGACGAAACCCTTTCACCCACAAGTTCAAAATGAAGATTCTCCCAACTACAGTGCTCAAGAATAAAACGATTCAAGTACATGATGTTGTGGGAATTGGTACACTGTAGTTTGTTCAGCTGTTATCTAAAAAAGTTCTTGAAAGCCAAGTTCTCCAAGCTGTATTTAGAAACATATAGTATTTCTGGTGAGACTTGAAAGAGAAAACTGAAGAGTAAACTTCTCTCAGAATTTTGTACCCTGGTGATTGAGAAACTTTGAAGAGAAAATAGTCGTATCCATGCTCTCTCTAGCTACAGCTTGTGAATACAGTCATCTCCCATAAGGCAGCTTTTGAGCCCCTCAGCTGTGTTTGCAGGCTATGCTCTCCAAGGTCTTGATGGAATTACTAGTAATGAATTACCAGTAATGTAATATTGTGAATACTCATAGTCATTTATTTACTAACCCCTGCCCCCCCTCCCCGCACACCCTTCCCGGCCAAACCTCCCCACTCTCCTATGTATGTAGTATGCACATACTGCTGTACATCTCCCATGCAACCCATCTCCCATCGGCCCTCCCTAGGCTGAGTCAGAGATATATGAGTGCATAATCTGACTCCTGGTCACATAGTGAGTTACTCTGACTGTGTATAAGTCTGACAAACCGTGGGGGTCACTGATGGTGATGCTGAGAGATTTAAATGCAGACAAAAGCGTAGAGTCGGAGACGGTCCATATAGTCATAATCAAACGTACCACTTGTCCAGTTCCACTAACTTCTTGGCTTTGTCGGGTTTCTTTATCTGGGAAGCTTTACGAGAAAGGACTTTTGGGTACAGCTCAAGGGCATTCCTCCAGCTTGACACATCTTCGCTGTCAAACAACGATCTGACAGCCGCCATGTTTGAAACCGAGAAGGACTGGATCGAAACTCATACCCAGACTTCCTCAGGTCTTGAGGGTAAATTTAATAAATTTACACTGGTTTGCCGTGGTGTGGACTCTAATTTACCACGATTTACGTCATCACATGGTCAAAATGTTGTGGACTCACGAGGCGCTTCGCCAAGTGAGTCCAGAACAAATTTTGACCTTGTGATGGCGTAAATCGTGGTAAATAAGAGTCCACACCACGGCAAACCAGTGGAAATTTGTTTTTTACCACACTATTTAGAAATATACAATAAAATTTCGCTGTATTTCGTTGCAAAACGTGACATGCTGGCGTCAGCTGGCGTCACATCGTTGTCTGGACTCTTATTTACCACGGTTAATCGACCAATCAGAGAGCGAGAAACTAGTGTGTTGTGGTAAAAAATGAAATTTACCTCCGTCCAGGGCTAAATAATAGTGACTCAGAGTACACGAAACTGTTGAAGTGGTTTAATACACCTTTTCTGTTACAACTGAATCAACATAAAACTGTCCAGAATCATAAAAAGCACTGACTCGATACTACTGAGCAATGGTCAAACAAGGGTATTGTCTTTGTCCATCAGATAAAAGATAGCCGTTTTACATTCATTCACTAACTAGTGTTGACCAAGACTGGAGGTTTTCAAAACCTGCTTTTAGATAGTGCCGCTAACAATGAGAAGAAAAACTGCCGAAATTGCCCAGCAATAAAGGTAATTTTTCGTCCTCCCACGCATAAAAAAAAATTATCATAGTTTGAGGTAAGAAGGTTGGACGGAAAAGGTAAAGTAAACACTTATTCCCTCACGGCTATATATACCCAATTCCTGTCATACTTGATTCGTAATAGGGTTGCAAGCAACAAGCAAAAATAATTTACCGCCAATGTAAATCGGCATTTGAGAATAAAAAAAAAAATACATATAGGGGGAGCATCTAATAATTAAGAATTTCGATCGCGGTTCGGTTTTATCACACGATTGTGATCATTCCAGCAAAAATAGAAACTAGCGTGGTAAACTTCGGCAATATCCGAAGTTAATAGTGTAACATACGTACAGTATATTCGCGTCAACCTCGCAAAAAAAATTGTCAAAAAGATTTTCAAGCGATAGGTGCAATTGAGATTTAGTTTGAGATAAATGCTTCTACATGCAGATGGGTCTGGTAGTACGGGGACCAGGAAATATTTTTACAACAGTTTTCTAATAAAGTAAACGCAATCCTTTCATATTACTGGAATCTCTTATTCATCCGGCTCGATTCCCCACATTCTATAAAAGTCGTAATCCTTGGCTATCTGTATCGAAGAGAAAACCATCCCGAGGACGCAGCCAACGATCCCAAAGACAGCTATCGTAAGATCCAAGAAGATGTGATACCAGGCCATTGTGGAATGGTGTAGCTTGACGTGAAAAAGGCACGGATAAATCAGCACCAGAATAGTGCCGGTGAAGCTGCCCACAAACGCCATCAACAGCCCAAAATGTGGCACAAAAATGGCAACGATGGTTGAAATAATGATAGTACCATAACGGAAGACAAGCTTGGGTCTGGAAACGGGATGACAGCTCAGTGGCACGTCTTTGAGTTGCATAAACAACGGAATGTTGAGTTGCTTCTCAAAAATGTCATAGAGGGTAAACATGGGCACGACGTAGAAGAGAAGAGCGGTGGTTATAACCGCCAGCGACAGAGCAGTGCGGACCGGGCCGTGCGGCATGCTCAGCGTCATAATCTGCTCCGTGTGCTGACGGAAGCAGAAAAACACCAAAATGCCGTAGTTGTACTTGATGATCGTCACCAGCGTATAGGTGAAGTCCATGATAGCGTTAAACTCGCCTGGGTACTTCATTGACTTCTCGATGATGGGCAGGTAGGCCTGTGAGGAGAAAGTGACCGTGATGACGCCCAGCGCGATTGACATGTGCTTGATGTCGAACGGGGCCATTTGATGGGTCTTCCACAAGTGGATATGCGATAGACTGTAGATTAGTACGCATGTTGAGGAGCCCATGGATACGATGACAGTCAGTAAGCTGATCAGGTTAATGTGCTTCATGGTACGCACAAAAGCCACCGGCAACACAGCAAAGGACACAATCGTGATCCAGCAGCTCTCGGAAACGCCGCTGTCGGGGAAAGTGTGATGCATCACCGTGCCGCACATGATCAGAAACAGAGTACAGTGCGAGAACTGCTCGATGAAGTTTGTGATGTGCACAAGAACGCGCCCATAACGCGGCCAGAATGCTTCCCCCAGATCCGCGTAAGTGGTCTTGGGGAGGTCTTCATAGGATGTGCTCTCGTTCAGGCAGTAAATCAGCAACTTCCCCGTGTAGTTGGCTAAAATTGCTACCAGTATGGTCAGGAACACTCCCCAGTACCCGCCTAGCTTGATGACATAAGGCATCGCGAGAATTCCTGTGCCCATGTTGGAATTAAAGATGGTAAAAAACGCTTGGAGGGATGATGTTTTCTCATTGTCTCCTTGTCCTGGCTCCGATGCATTCGTTTCATCGTTCCCCAAGAGTGGCCTTTCTGCTTCACTCATTCCGGGATATCAAATCTTGCCTTTCTTTACAGCGATTTTGTATTTAGGCTTAATAACCGTTTCCGGAGCTTAAATCGCTTGAATACAACGGTATGAATGATCGCACCTCCCAAGCTGACTCGAACTTGACAAGTATTCGGGTGTCTTGTTTACGACCTTTTTTTCGGAGTAAATTGAAATTTCTTTGTCGCACAATCGACCCGACCTTCTTCATCGATATTTTCCGTGTGCTTGTTCAGTGGGTGCTATGCGACAATTAGCACGTAGCCAATTACTAAAGATCCTCATAATTTGCCCCCCAATAATCAAGAATATCTCCTCGACAGGTATTGGCTTTTCTATACACCTGTTCAACAAAATATAATAACATATTCTTCAATTAACGGCGATAAATAGTTAGTGATTTCGATTCTTATTTTGCAAATAAACTATCCTCACAGAATTCCTTTTCGAGGGTTTCCGCTTGTAAAATAATCGAATTTTCGTTTTCATGCAAATCTTTAGAAAGCCTCATTCACACACTTGCTCTAATTAATAATTAAAATACTTAAGTATGCCACTCCATTAGCAATTTTTTAGACCCACTGTTACTCAAAAAAAAAAAAAAAAAAAAAAAAAAAAAAGAAAAGGACGATTCTTGACAAGAACGGTCGTCTGTCCAGTACGTTGTCTTTTAGCCCAGATTTCATTTTTCTTCACTCGTTTCATCATTTTGTTTCAAACAAGGATTCAACTGACAATTACTTTGCCACCGCTAATTTCTATCAGAATATGCAGCCGTTTCGTACAGAGCAGCGGAAGGATTGAATTCAACAGCGTCAAATTAGTCCCCCGTGAAGGGTTGGATTATATCTTATATACTGAACATCTCAACAACCGCAGCAATTTACTCAATTTTCAATCTTTTCATTGGCCCTCGAGTTATTCATAAGATTAAACTCCCCCGGGACACCTGTCTACCAAGCGTCTAAATCGTTCTCAGACAAACACCTAAGCTAAACCAGTACGCATGGATCTCCACTTTTTAGAAAATAGAAAATAGAAAATAGAAAAATATAACTATAAATCTGGTGTTTTCATCGTCATTCTGCTTATTGCACCCACCCAGTTTCTTTTCCTTTCTTTTTGCTTTTAGATTCCGAGATTATGTCTTAAATAAGCCTTCCCACGCAATTTGCATTCACAGGCTTTCAAAGTAGAAACGGCTCAATAATCATAAGCAGTAAGAGACGTTAAACTGGACAATACTATACTGTGAAGGCGTTTCACGGGAATTCCATAGCTATTCGAGTCAATTTTATGAGGCTGTCAAGGTTTCTTCCAAAACAGATAAACACGTTTAATAAACGGCACAGGATATTGCACTGTATAAAGATAATGTATAGTATTAAAATTCATTGCGCACAAACAATTACTCACACAGCAGTGTTTTCACGAGTAGTTCGGTCGTTAAACAGGGATGATATAAAATTTGAAAAGAACTAGAGTATATATAATCTTTGTAGGTACTGTACCAGCCGACGTTCAGTCGGAGTTTGGGAATGCTTTGCTTAATTGTAAAAGAAACTGAGACAACATAGGAAATCCTGCAAACGCACTTAAGTGGCTCTTTGAATGTGTTATCGGCTTTTGGTGATCGTTTTAAAAAACTGTTATTTTATGTGAACTACAAAACTTGAATTTGCTGTCGTTTCTAGTTTTTGTTTAATTACCGCTGACTTAAATAATCGCACTATCGAACGAATTGCGTGGAGCTTTTAACTTTAAACCACCAAACGGAAACTTAGTAATGTGCATTAGTAATATGAGTTCGGATAAGTGTTGAAAGTAATCTCGCGATTGCTTTGGTTTTGCGTTTCCTACACTTTAGTTGGCGAAAAGAAGCTTAGCACACTTGGTAGGTTAGCAGCACTCGTGGCCGCAATCACAAGGAAAAGCAAAACCTGATTGCAATGACTACCACACACAAGCAAGCAAGCGGGATGGCGTTTCCTCCCAATGCTGAGTGGTTTCTTTTTCAGAGTAAAGCCAAGCGCGAAAAACTTGGGCTTCTGATTGGCCAAAAGTGTGGTGTAGTATTACGTTGAAAATTATCCGAAAACGCTCCATTCACGGGCGGATCCAGGGTAGTTTCCTTAGTTTCCGGAAACTACCTGAATTTTGGGGAAAAAATGAAAAATAAAAAATGAATTGACAAATGACTGAGTCTTTTCTTGTTTCCACTGAGTACCGGAATCCAATTCACGCAATTTCCAGTACCTTGCGTCCCGCGCTCCGCGTTTATTCGTGTCATTGGACGCCAAAAATGCGCTTCTCTTCGGTTTCCATGCATGGAGAACCGCGGGGAGGGGACCCATGGGAGGAAACCACTGAAGCGATATTCGGAAACACCCCAAACTCGCCTCTCATTGGCCGGAAACACCCCAAGCTTACCTCTCATTGGCCGGAAACTACCTTGGAAACTACCTGACAAAGTATAAAAGGGGCAGGCTACCCCAGTGAGGTCCTCTGTTCCGTTTGAGTGATTTTGAACTCGTGAACAGTATTATACAGTGCGGTTTATCGAACATGGCATTGAATCAAGACAACAGGCCGCGTAGAGAACCTATTTTTCGAAAGGAGGATTGTTCTCGCTTTGATACTGGTGTGGTATTTAGCGGTGTTAGTTCTTTTTCGATCCCCAGAAGTTAGAGTACATCGAGAGCGTTTGGAGCCCACGCGGTGATCCCCTCTTTCAATTCCCTTCGATCGAGAGTAGCGGAAAATCTCGTAAGTTCCAACTAGTCTGGCTGCAACAATATCCTTGGCTGGCTTATTCTAAGTACTTGGATGGCGCATTTTGTTTACATTGTGTTCTATTTGGCCGAAATGCGAACAATGTGGGCAAGTTGGTGAAATCGCCGCTAACGTTTTGGACAAGCGCCACCGGCCGATTCAAGAAACACTGTCATTAATACGAGAACCACAATTACGCAGTTATGATTTTCTGACTGTTATGACGCTCTCAACTCAATGGAGTCTTGCAAATCTCTCGGTCCCGATGGTTTGCCTGCTGAGTATTATTTAACATTCTGGGGTCACCTAGGACCTGACCTTGTCAACACGCTCAATTATAGCTATGACAAAGGCGAGCTCTCTTTAACACAGCGCCGAGCGGTTCTCCGACTTTTGTTTAAGAAGGACAATTAGGAATTGCTGAAAAATTGGCGATCTCTTTGCTGAATGTGGACTAGATAGCCACAAAAAGTTTAGCAAACAGATTGCGCTCGGTTATCCAGCATGTGGTCTCGGAAGATCAAACATGCGGGATACCTGACCGCAGCATTTACGTCTCGCCCTTCGTCAAAAATTGCAGGAAGTGGCGTTTCTGGCCTCCTAGATTTTAAAATTTCCCCGGGGGAGCATGCCCCCGGACCCCCCTAGCATACTCGCGCCTTCGGCGCTCAATTTCGGAAACTACCCACTAAAAATGCTGGATCCGCCCCTGCCATTGTATGAAATATGGTGAGAGAATAGAAAAGACAATAGATTATTCTCAAGATTTACGTAGGGTATCAAGTTAATCACTTGCCTACAGTTCATCGAAATCATTGGTAATGGACATAGTGGGTATCACTACTTCCATCCCTCGTAGCGTAAAATGACCGCTAACTATTTTTAAATTCTTAAAAGACTAAACACAAAACCTGTCTACTCGACATTAAAGCATTACTGTGTGCGCTCTTGCAGGATATTTCGAACGTCCTTACATGGCAAGTCAATCCTTTTGGATGGTATATTTCGTTATGACCTGTAGGCAGGTTCCACCCACGTGCAGTCCAGTCACGTTATGCTACTTCTTGTAGTTAGCAATATTGTGAACGACGACACTGCAATCTACGACACGCCTGGGAACTGGGCAATGGAACTGAGCCAACTCTTCATGAGTTTTGGGTTACATGATTAGTCGCACCTAAACGTACAATATTTCGACCCTAGTCAGACCTGTATTCCAATTTTTTCCCCCTTTCAGACCTGAATACCAAAATTTGCACCCTATTTCAGACCAAATGCCAAAGTAAGCAAATCAACTACCATATTACAGACCACAGAGACAAAGTCGATACCTTATTATCAAAGTGCTTAAAAACGACACCCTATGGCTCACAATTGGAGAACCCCCACCCAGAAGTCCCTGCCAATCCTGGCAAAAAGTGAGGTCTACGTCTCTCGCTCTCGGTCAGAGACCAGGGCGCTCTTCGCGATGGCGTGATGATGGCGTCCCAGGGGGAGGGGGAGGGGGAGGGGGAGGGTAAACTTAGCACAGAGAGAAAATGCTGTCAGTTCGACTCTCCTGAGTTCCCAACTTAGTGAGAACGAAGACTCTTAAGACACAAGTCCTATATATTCAGCGAAATATTGTTAAACGCTATAATTGTCAGTTGTTCTGCCTTGAGCACTCAAACATGCCAGAAAATACATCACACAGTAAACAAATACGTGACAGGAAATGAGTTCAAAAGGGCACCACAATTTCAGCTCATTTCGTATTCTCACCACGCAGCACACGCCTCTATGTCATATTTTTAGATCGAGTTTTCTTCAAGAGGAATCGCCCACGATAATCGTCGGTGGTATGGAACATGACCTCCTTGAGACTCCTGATTCTCGTGACAAGTGCAATACCCACTGCGAAATCACTTGATCGAAATTCGAGTCCAATCTGGCAGTTTTAAATCGAATTAGTAAAGTAACTGTAGACACCCTCCTATAGAAGGGTCAGAAAATAGTCTCCTTTTACATGCCAAGCGCAATGCCTAGGGCCGTCTAGCCACGTACGGTCCAGTCATTAACGGGAAGTCACGTCCAGAAAACCTTCCAGTAGATTCCGGTGAGCCGTTCTATTTACGTTTAAGGAGAAACGTGCCAGGACCGGACACAGCTCATGTAAAACGGACAACTTATACTCTACTCTAAACAGATACTCCATCTCCAAAAGATCTCTAAAAAGATCCAAGAGCCGCAAACTGAGTTTAGAATGAAACAGAAGCTCCAGATCTGTACCGGAAATCTGTGTCACGCGCTCATGCCGTTATCTCTTATATTACTAATATTGGGGGTTCCGCTAGTAATTGTCTCGAGTTAGGTTTAAACAAAAGCTGCGCTGAACACGCGAGTGAATGCTAAAAATACATAGAGGATATTACACGGCGGCGCGAAGATATGAATTTTATTTTCGAGTGGTAAAAACAATATTTTACGAACGAGCGCTTCGCGAGTGAGTAAAATATTGTTTTTACCACGGGAAAATATAATCCATATCTTCAAGCCGCCGTGTAATTTTCTTTTTATTATATTAGACACGAGTATTTTACGAGAAATTGCACAAACAACCGTGCAAAGCGGGAAATGATGCCAACGATATGGAAAATACGCCACTCGGGTCCCGGATGTAGTTTCGTATGGATTTTACGCACCGTATATTTTCCAGTAAAACACTTGTGTCTATATAATAAACGACGATATTGGGAGAGTAATATTTACATATATATACAAACTTTTGGTAACTTGTGATCTCAAAAGCTGACATCGTTGGTCACCACTCAATACACACATATAACAATGCCACTTTATTTTACCTGACTAAACAAAATCGTGAAACTCCGCCGTTGGAGAAGGGGTGGGGAAGCAACATATATGATGGTTCAATCGGTTTAGTTGTTCGAAAGTTCGTCAAAAAACAGTCATATAAATACTTTTTTTATGATTCCTTACTAGGGGACAGTTTGGGGTTGTTCTGTGTCTCCATAGTCTATCTGCCATAATGGCCATGCATAGTACAGTGTATTCGAGATCTTTACTTAAATACAACAACCTATTATTTTGTATATAAGCCAAGTATCAAGACTGGTCCTCGCCAGTGTACTCGGGCCAATTCAAAACAGTCACTCTACAGCCTATCTATGGTCAACAGTAAACCAAAGTTTTGACAAAACAAGTTGTGACTCCGCTCCCTAGAGATATTACATAAGGCCCTGTTTATATGAGAAAAAGTTGACCCGGGGACCCGAGTCAGGGTGCGCCAACTATTCATACATTTCTTTATAAATCGAAGCAAGCGTTTACATGATGTTGTGATTTGCCATGTAAACGCTCGCTTCGATTTATAAAGAAGTGTAACTAGTTGGCGCTAATGTTAAAATTGCCATAGTTTGTTCGAAAAATTGCATAATTTGGAGACCAGTCGAAAGTAAAAAAGTGTATTTTGAACAAAAGATTTCTGTGACCTAACATACATAATATAATATAGTAGTTTCCCACCGAAGTTCACAACAACTGAAGTACTGCTCCCATAAAAGTTAATATAGCTGCAATCGATATTGAACACTGAGGTAGCCGGCCAGAAAAATAAAGAAACCCGTGGCTCAGTTACCAGTTCTGGATGGCCCAATTCTGGCACAAACGGGAATTAAGAAAATCGATTCAAACGGGTTGGATCTATACTGTCTAATTATTACCACAGCTACAAGCGGAACGACTGCACATCAAGCACTGTTTATATTGCAGCTGCATGGACGTGCAAACACTTATTCAGTTCAATGTTGCAATTCATTAGAGGGTTAGATATGTCAAGGCCAAACTTAAACGCGCTTATCCTCGCCAATACAACTGACCCTGCCGACAGTAGTGTAAACAGTCTTCCCCACTGCAGAAATCGTGAACCATTTACGTTCGACTAAAACGTGAACGCGGCTGTTATTTGAGTGGTCACACGTTCATATAGGCTACATTTGACGATGCCGCAGAAGCTTGAAGCCTCTTGGTAAAGTCAACTTTGCCCAGGCAACTGATGACCTTTTATTCGTTGCGATATAGGCCCAGTGAGCTTATGTCAACGTTCGCCTGAACCTAAGAAATGCATTATACACACGTTCTCGGTTCTCATTTGCCGCCGACGAGAGTGAGAAAGAGACTCGATTCACGCGGCCATGACCACGAAAGGGCAGCGCTTTCAGCGACGGAAAGCTTAGTTAATAGTCATTTGAATTTTTAAGATCGAACTTCCTGATATAAGCGATCGACACACGCAGGATGTTTCTCTCCCGGTCGCAGGGTCAAGCTTATATGTCCGGCTAAACTTTTCACCCGTGCATCTTTTACTAAAATCCCAGGCTAAAATGGGAAGGTATTACTCCCCACACAACTTGCTTAAAAAGCGAGTTGTACAAGGTTTTTTGTTAGAAAGGAGTGCGGTTAATGATGGGTTACAAGTTTCACATTAGCTTTGAACAGCCGCGTGGAGAGATGAAGACTTATATATCCTGGTTATCTCTTATTCCAATTATTAAAGCCTAGTTTTCGTCTTGGATCAAGGGACAAATTGAGGGCTACACAAACTGTATATAAACTGGTGACGAAGCCATATTCAATTCTCTCGCCATTTCCAGTAATATAAGTGAACGTAACGGGGCGATGCTGTTTGGCTTTGTCACACACTTGCCAGTCACTTTTTTTTTTAAACTGATAACAAGAAAGGAACGATTAAATAAACATGAACTCAAGCCGTTCGTATGACGTACGTACTGCTCGACCGCTCCAAAAACAAAACCGCTTTGAAGGGGATATTTATATCTCATATAATATGTGCAGATATGTCTTATTTTGTGGGGAAAACAGCTGCCGTCAGTTTGTCGATCCGTACACAGAAACGGTTGTCGGAAGTTTTGCGAACGCACAGAAGTTGCACTCACGTTAGTCGTTCGGCACTTCGGTTAAAACTCCTCACCGCTCATTTCTTTTTTATCTTAATTTTTAGTTCGTGCTGAAAATTAGCGGGCAAAGAAAAAAAAAGAAAAAAAACTGACAAACGAAGTGACAACAAGCCTATTTTACCAAAGTAAATATGTATATGACATGTTAATCTTGGATTAATCGTTCAATCTTACCGGTCACGTTTATTAGTCACTCGATCATTTTCATTGTCACGCGTTTGACACAATCCACTGAAAAAAAAAAAAAAAAAAAAAAAAAAACTTATTTCAAAGAAACCATTATAATTGAAGTTTGCCTTTTGAGCGTCAAGTTTCACTTATGCCGTGTTTACGACAGACATGACAGTAAAAATATTACCACGGTAAATTTGCATTTACCATGCCTTGCAAGATGGTAAATTGGCATTTAATACGGTAAACTTTCTATTGTTTTGAACTACATTTACCAAGGAGTTTGTAAATTGTCTACACGTGTGGTGCGTTTACTGCAGTAAAGTAAATGCTTTCACCAAGGTAACGTGCCTCGTGTAAACACGGCATCATAGCAATACAGTCAAACCTCTATTAAGCGGCCCTGCTCTTTGTTGTCCAAGTCCCGAAAATCTATTCCTCAGTACCCAGTAAGATACTCTAAACTCTACCTGTTAGCTTAAGCGGACACCCTGTATTAAGCAGATACTTCACAATTCACCAAGGGTGTCCGCTTAAAATTTAGGAAAAGTGAGTGGTCATGTCGAGTAACAGCTGCATGCAGACAAACATAATTAAGTCGGCCCAAGTCAAATGGTTGAACTATGAATATCTTGCAGGTACGTGTGATCCTAATATGCACACTCTTTTACATATATATAACCATCTTGTAGATTCCCAGTCTCATTTCTGTCGAACGTTCGCGACGAACCTTCTCGAAACACGCTCCGGTTCGAGGGACTCCAAATATGGAAATCGACGGTTCGAGAATGTTCGGGCTTTTCAATCGAATGCACTCGTGTGTGACACTCGGAAAGATATCGGCCAGACTCGGGTGTTCCAGTTGGTTCGTTCGAGTCACGCGTCAGGCCGCCACCTAGGGAATGTATTAATTTCAAGCACACTAGACAAATATATCAAACTGCATCAGACAGTAGGGTTCATAAATACGGTTGCAGGCGTAAGGGTCGTTACTTTAGTGGAAGTCTTGGTCTCACGCGTGACAGTTCGCTCGAACGGGCAAGAATAACAGTGCGCTGAATAACAATTGATCAACACTTGGAAACGGTATCTTGCATAAATCGCTGTTTATCCATAACGAGTGGCAGACTAGTCGTGACTCTCAACGGAACACATCGCTCCAGTATCTACCGGCATACGTGAGTCACCGGAAGGAGTTTTGTAGGCCCACCGCAAGGACTAAAATATCGATGCCGTATGGCTAACGCTGGCGTACAACTGGGACCCTTTCAACAGAATAATTTGTTTCCACTTGGAAATTTCTACCAGGACGACTACATGAGCAATCAGTTGATGGCAAGTGGCATTTACTCCCTGGCGATGTCTAGCAACGACGTGGATATTAGACAAGTAAGCCTCAGTTTAGATTGTTTTTGTAGAGTAAAACAAACTAAAACAAAATACGCGAGGAGTCAATTAATTGGCACTGTCATTGCGGAAAAATCAGTGTTCCGGCTGCAGCCTTTTTTTAGAAGGTTGCATGGACAACACAAACAACTATTGCATTTTTATATTGCAACTATATGACATTTTATTTTAAAATACGGAGCAGTAGTCACATCATTCAAGTGTTTCCTTCCTTTGATATTGTACATGAGGAAGACTATAAACTCTAGGGAGCATTACAATTGCCTGCCGCCGAAATCCGGCAATTTACAGGGTCATTTGTGAATCTTGGCACCTAATTCTACAATCATAATGGGTGGTTTTTTTTGCATGAGGAAAACCACTTGCATACATACTACATCGTTCTACACAAAGCAGAATCCGAGCTTCCCAACAGACACGTCACGAGATCTTTTTCCGAAGTTAAGGAGAGTAAATACAATCTCTACTCAGGGTCGACTAACTCTGTCAATACGAGGTTCATACATTTGAAGACTGGCCACGGTTACTGTATGCTGTTTACTGTAAATTTGATCCGCTGAGTTTAATGCTGTCAGATAACCTCTAACCACTGTGACACTGGGACACGTGTTTGTTAAATAGTCTCACGTGATATTTTTTTGATATATTGTGCACAAACAGAACCCTTTCTTTCTGAATACCTTTTGACGAAAACCGAAGAAGACAAACGGTAGTATAAGATCGAAACTTTCGACAGACGAACTTTGCCGAGTTCGTGCATGACCAACCTCTGAAACCTCCCATAAGCGACCATGTGTTGACTAAGATCCCTGTAGGACCCAAAGTAGACGAATCTTATTACCTGAGCAACCATGTTTTACTGTCTCATATTTAGAAAAGCTTGTCGCTTACGAGATTTTCTGTCTTTCGCAATCACAGACACTCCAAGAGATGGACGACTACCTGTGTACGACAACCCAACCCACGACCTGTTTAGAACCCAGCTGCGGCACGCGAGGAGAAATGGCAGAATCAAATTCCCAGAGGAGTGACTGCCAGTACAGTGAAATACGTAGACTTGACTGCTTCTACGGCGTTGAAGCGGCAAACACGCCGAGCATGGCTTGTCCAACAGGTTCCGCTGATTATACGGACCGACACAATCTCAGTCACCTCGATGAGGATGCACCAACGACCTATGATGCAGTGTTCCCTCAATCAGCCTTCTCTATCAATCCATTGGACGTATCTCAGGAGGATTGCGTATTCACTTGCGATTTTCCAGGCTGCGGCAAACGCTACAGCAAGAGCTCGCACCTCTGTACTCACCGACGGATCCACACGGGAGAGAAACCTTTCATTTGCCCGTGGAAGGAGTGCAGCTGGAAGTTTCGGAGGTCTGACGAGCTCAAGCGACATTTTCGTAGACACACCGGTGAAAAGCCGTATCGATGTCCTCAGTGCGGAAGGCCATTCAGTCGGTCTGACCACCGAGCAGCGCACATCAAAAAAATTCACCCAGAAGCACAACAGCTACAAGCCAACGCTACTTAGTCAACAATAGATACTTGAGCTCTTTCGGTTCAGCTCATGCACTTTGCGCTCAAACTAACTCAAAAACTAAACGTCCAGCAAGCTATGTTGAGTGTAAACCAGTGTATTTCAGGCCATGTCTAGGATTAGTTTATTTTCTGGAGTTAGGTTTGCCCAGACATTATTCCAACTGGTAATGGAGGGATCACCTGTATACTGGCTCAGTTGACAACGTATGTCACTAACTGCGGCTCTCGAGCCTGTTTCACTGCAAAAGGTGAATTTGACTGACTCAGCCAAGAAACTCCTGAACTATAAACAAAACCTAAACGTGTGATCTTCTAATAGGAATTTCCACGTTGTTGTTGATAGGACTATAATATATTTTTCATCCCTTAATTCATTTTTGTTTTCATTCTACTTCGGAGAGACAAACAGACGAGTATCAAAAGGAGAAAAAATCCTTCTTGAACAAAATTTCACTTGATTGTTTCTTCAAGCTGTGTGATTTACATCAGACAGCTTTGTCGAAAAAGACACGATAAACATTGCTATTATATGTATGTGAATAGTTCATGTAAAGAGATGTAATAGGTATATAATACATGATGAGATTACAAAGACCAGCTTGGATAAAAGTAATACAACAAAGAACCACTGGATTATTATGATATAACTCCAATTCAGGTATTTAGGTTTTTTGAAGGACCAATGTTGGATTTAATTAAGTGTTTTGACCTAGAATTCTGTAAGTTAAGGTCTTAAACACCATATACCATGTATAAACTGAGTCAATATGAACATTAAAATATATGAATTTCTAAGCAGTATATCTTACAGATAAACATTTTTCTCTCGACAGGGGCATTTCTATTTCTCAAGGCCGGTGTTAGCAGCTCGTTCATTCGCATCCCCGAACATCACATTTCAAGGGCAGTATCGCTGAGTATTCGCCGCAGACTTATTCCCACTGTTGTCTCTCGTTCAAGCGCCAAGGGTGCAGCTCTAAAGTGATCGCGCGATATTAACGTACTTTATCGTTATGCGTCGTTTATGAACGATTTCAAGCCTCAAAATACTGAGTGAAGCAGTTCAATTCAAATCAATCAATTCTAATTCCAAAGTTTAG
This sequence comes from Plumapathes pennacea, assembly GCA_964036295.1. NCBI lineage: Eukaryota > Metazoa > Cnidaria > Anthozoa > Antipatharia > Myriopathidae > Plumapathes > Plumapathes pennacea. The sequence continues at coordinate 12,359,837 of OZ038465.1, read as the reverse complement.
TGTTTTAAACACACCAGAACCGACTTCCAATCATACAGTTGTTAGCATTTCTATCCAAGCAAAGAAAAGCGGGGCTTTTTCAGGTCATTTTCAAAGGAATGATAAACGAAGGTTAGGTCAAGTATATCTTGCAAGGGTGTAGGTCAGTTTAAACATTGCTCAAGAAACGAACTCGGGTTAAACGCAGCGATAAAGGAAAAAATCCATGCGTGATGCCTAATTGATTTCTTATCGACAGGTGCAAGAATACGTTTGTTGTTTATTCCGGTTGGCCTTACAGGTCAGGATTATTGGTAACACTATCTCAAACTCCTGACGGTGATAATGCAATTGCATTTCATTTCATTCTCTTAACAAAGATTTTTTAAAATACATTCATGTATAACTTGGTTCATCAAACTGTTAATCCTCTTAACATTACTACTTGAGTGGTTCGGATAATTTGATGATTAACTAACGCTCCTCAGCTACACGACTCAGCTGCTTTTTGCTGCGAATTTAAATTACACAGCAATTTAATAAATGGAGAGCTTCAATTATAATTCCTATTTGCTGGACCTACATTTCTAGTGCTGCAAGCAGGTATGTCAGTTATGTATGACAGATGCACTAGGCACATGCATGCATATAGGTTCAAGAGTTTTACACATAAATGTACAAATGCACTGACCTATCGACACACATACATACTAACATAAACAAACACACATCACATACATATCACACACATACAAAGAACATACATACATAGAATTTACATGCATACATACATGCAACATACACATGTAAATGAAGTCATACTTGTATGCACATACAGTACCCCACACCTACAAAACGACACATAGTACAGCATCCTTTGACTGGGCATAAACCCCTTCACATATGTCTGACTGCATACATGCATGCAATGTAATATCACATGTGTATAATGAGCATATACATACAAACACCTATCCTTTTATCCTTGTGCACAATGAATGACTACTTTCGCCTGTAAAATTACTGAATAAATATATTTTGGATCCAGAAATTATGGAAATGGCGTAGAATGTTTGTATATTATTCCGCTAATGCTTAAAACATGGTAATAACTAAAAAATTGATTTAACTAAAAATGTTATTAAAATCATTATATTCTTGAAAAATAATTATAATTGAAAAGGTTTGAAGTGGTTTGAATTCTTAGTCAATTATTCAGAAAATATGAACTTAATCTAAGTTTAAGAAAACTATAACAAAAAAAAAATACAATCACTACGTTAGGGTATTTAATTGATATATTATGTTCTATTATTATTAAATTAGCAATTGTAGAATGTTTTTGTACCAATGATCATTAAACGACAAATGCTATAACAGCCTAGAATTTTGCTAAAAATTGAAGGATTAATTATATAACTCGCAGGATAATATTTTAAATAGCATGATAAAAATATTTGTATATAATATATAGATAGATATAGATAGATAGATATGATGACTATCTCAGAGGCAATCTTAACTAATAGAGTCTTAAAAAAGTCATATGCAGTGTGCGATACATATAAAACGGCTCTGCTTTTAATTAGAGCATACTCTAACAAGGTGCAAAAACAACAAACAAACAAACAAACAAACAAACAAACAAACAAACAACAACAACAGTTATTCATTCGCAGTACTCTGAGTTTAACAGTGGTCCTGTTTTGGTAAATGGATACAGGGACTTAGAAGTGTCCAAGATAAACAAAAAACAAAAAAAAAAACAAGTGATCCTACCGCACGGTAAATCATGGTCCCAGCAATACAGACACCTTGAAGAGGCGCGAGACCATTCCAATGTTTCTATTGTATTTAACTTTAACATTTACTAACTTAAATGTCATGCTTCGCTATCAGTACACCGACAGCTTGACAGAGTATACTAAAAATTCCAGCGTAAACAGACCCAAAAGAAGTAACAAATGGAACTGAAACGGCATTCATAAAACGCAGTGATGAAGACATCGGGACGGTCGATTCATTTCTATATGGTTTACAAAAGCAACACTTAAGTATTTAGCACAAGCAAGCATCATCATTTCCGTAACATTACTTATCGAACTGCAAAAGGCATTCGAAATGGGAACACTAATCTTTCCAACGTATTCAAAGTGGAATTGAGAATCGAGAACACATTTCCTGCAACATATACTTATCGAACTGCAGAAGGGATTCAAAATTTTTCTGTAACATTAATATACTTATTGAACTGCAGGATTAAAAGTGGAAATCGAGAATCGAGAACACTCGATCTTGTTTCCTGTAACATAGTATACTTATTGAACTACAGAAGGAATTCAAAGTGGAATTGAGAATCGAGAACACTCATGTTTCCTGTACATGACATATTATACGCAGCTTATCGAACTGCAGAAGGGATTCAACGTGGAATTGAGAATCGAGAACACACTTTCCCAGCCTGTAATCAACCAGTTTCCTAATCTACTCTCGATCGCCTGTACTTGTTCACCACCATAAGTTATTCGTGGGACTTAAAATGCAGTTAGATTTGTCTTTTGATATAGGAATCCTGCAATGAGTAATCGCTATCTTTCTGCGAGCACCATGTGTACAGCGCATGATACATTAATGTTGCATTTATTTATAATAATTTAGTAAGATATTAAAACGAATCATGATGACACTTTCACAGACCATACTGCACAAACTTACCTGTAAAATGATCCCTGGATAGTTGAAATCTACTGAGACCCAACTGAATACAAGCCCATTCGTTGAACACCAATCTATGGGAGAATTCACATGGTTTTAGTGGTGGTGGTGGTAACACCAAAAGCTCCAGCATGTGTAGACTTTGTGAGATACTGAGTTGATAACAATGGCCAACGTAGTGCTAACATCTAACATTTAACTTAGTTGTAGCAGAAGCAGAAGAAATAATTATAGTAGCTGTAGTAGTTGGTACTGTAGTAGAGTGATTTCAATAAACCCGTGAAACAGATACTAGACTATTAGAGACTATTAGAGACACGTACACACTCCAAGTAGATGTCAGACTGTACGGCAATGAACTATGTTTATTTGCCACCGAAAATTCTTCTCAAAAACCCCTACACAAAAATTAAACTCACAGTAAACTAGACTCTTGCCCATCTAATGTTAGGAAACAATGTGGGCACTTGATTGGCGTGTTGAGCTGTGCAAGAGGAGCCTAGAATTGTCATTTTCCGCGTATTCTAATTTGCAAAAACTAATGAGCCGGCTGCATGCACTACTGGCATTTGGTCGGTGAAAGGACAAGAAATTGCCTTGAGCTAACGTCGACTCGCATGTTTTTAGTGACGTTCCGTAAATATGCCTTCAATATATTTGTATTGACGCGCACATTAACACTTGCTAGCTGTCGGATCGCGGCCACTTCGGATATTCAATTTCCCAATATCGCGACGTTTTGTTTCGAATCAAAAATATAGAAAAATACTCTCTACTAGATACTAGTACACCCTCACTAATAAAAACTGTTTCACGGGTTTATTGAAATCACTCTAGTATGGTGTATAAAAGTAGTAGTTATTGTAGTTGTAGTAGTTGTAGTAGTTAATTAGTAGTAGTATGAGTACTAGCAGCACCAGCAACAGTAGTACTACTAGTAGTAGTTCTGTAGTGGTATGCGGTGGCAGTGGCAGTACTGAGCCGGTTATGATATCTACAGCTATTATGACGGAAGAATTTGGTCTACATCGGATTTCTATACACTCAGTCTGAAAATGATTCCTGCTTTTCCTAGAGAATTTTGTAAGCCTCGACAGGTTCAGACCATTAGAGCATCACAACTTTTCTTTACAAGAGATTCAAAGTGCCATGCAAGTGTTACATGGCGGAACTCTATAGTGGGTGGCTGCGCTGAAAATCTTAGCATGCAGTGCGTGCACATTTACTGAACTCGGACACGAGAAACAACTGCCTAAAATGTCAATCATAAGTAAATTACCCTGCTGCAACCGTATTTAAAACGAATTTGAGGCAAACCGAAATTTTAAAAAATGCACTTACTCTGTACCATTCATTTTACGATAATTCTTTCTTGACGGCGGCGAGATCTGAATATTTGATCAGAAGCAACGTGCACAGATTTTGCTTCTTTGCGTGTGCTTGACATGCGCAGATGTAATTTCTTTTAATTTTTCTTTTACTTTGTTTTGCGTTTTTATTTTTCAGTCTATTTCCAGTTTCTCCTGTTTTGCCAGAGACACAACAACTAATTACAACTGTCAATTGCATGACCCTTGCTTCCTACATTTAGCTTATCTACCATTGGTCAATTTCACGTATCTATTGTTTTATCAGCTAATAAGGTTCTGACTTGAAAAATTACACAATGTGAATATTGACATGAAAGAGGTACTGAATTTAGAATAATACATCGGTGACGAAAGTTTTTTTTTTTTTTTTTTTTTTTTATCAATGTGATAAACCCCTGGGCCCAGTTGTGCAAAGCCGCGGGTTAAAATATCCATCAAACAACTTCTTTCCCCCAAATTGTTAGCCAAGAAAGAGCAGTACGTGCTCTGCTCGTATAGCTTTGAGGGACGTCCGCCCTTCAAGCGCCCTTTCATTTCCTGTTCTCAGCTCTCTAACTTTCTCGAAATCATATTTTAATGTTAAGTCGGGTGTTACACGAGACGATTTTTAACGGCAATTTTTCGCGCAACATCTACAATTTTGTAGCTAGCGCTTTGGCTTCTACCCTAAATACATGGCAAGCCTTCACCAAAGGCAGAATTGTGTGCAAACAAAAAGTGCTATTAATTGATATTTTAGACGATTAATAGACAAAAAGTCTAGAAAAAAAATTGTTAAAAATCGTTTCCCGAAAAACGAGGGAAAACTTTGAGACCACAGCTGCGCCAGCTTTTGCTGAATAAAATATATACAACAACGAGTCGATACGGACTAGTAGAAGCCATTCAAGCACGGATCTGTTTGGTCACGCTACAGTGCGGGGTCGCTACACAGTGGTCTATTTTGCACCTCATTATCTTTAGGAAAGGATTTTAAAGCTTAGACCTTTCATTATGATCCTGCCTAGGTAGAAGGAATTGAGACCTTAAAGGCGCAACACCCTAGTTCCCAAATTGGCGGTCAAGATTTCATCTGAAAGTCTATATACTATTTCCTTATACTATTAGATGTTAGACCAGACACGCAAGTGTTAAGACACTGTCTAAGGAATACTAAGGACGTAACCTCTTAACCATGGTAGCTAAAACTGATTAGTTTCATTACTTACGCTCCGCGTACCCGTATTTCCTACCAGACAATGCAAAAACGAGTTCAACCAAGTATTGAGTCTCATTGTACAACACATGTGAAAGTGACCACAGATTTTTTTTAGTTCCGCTGCGCTGAAATCAGAACACGGGAAAGTGGAACTATTGTCTAAGAGCACTCCGGCACTTTCAAAGCGCAATCACTGCACGTGCCGTACTTCTACTTTTGTTTTTTGTCTTCTCTGAGAAAAAGGAAAAAGAAAAGAAAAAGCGAGGCAAGGCAGGTATAAGGACGTTTTGTTGCTTATTACACTGCGTCAATCTGCTCTGCAAGCATGAAGTTCACAGCATGAAGACACTGTATGCTGTTAATCACTTCTAAAAGACTAGGCTACATTGCTTTCAGTGAACCTGAAAACTCGGTATAAATTGGAAGGTGTGGACTACAGCAGATGAACCGGCATTACCACGTGTTAGGAAACATATATCTTACCGATAGCTGCAGTATCAGAGTGCCCTATTCCACATAGCGGGCTAAACATCAAAGCGGCGCCATTCGCATCACAGGGACCTTCACAAATTTGAATATATCCTATACGTGACAACTGTGCGTTTATATCGTTTATATGACAACTGTGTGCTTATATCGCTCATGTGACAACTCAGCACTCAATCTAACTCATGCAAATTCAGTATTGGTTGGTTAGTATGACTATTTGTCTGTCTACAGTGTAACATTACGTAGTTTAGATTGCTTATCTTGAATACGGGTTCCTGCTATTCTATTCGTATTTCCTGAAACTTTTTCAATATCTAAAATGGTTTTTCTATTTTAAAAGACACGCTGGCAGCGGATCGTGGCAATATCATTTCACAACATTAAACTCATTTGATGTAAAACATAACAAGAGCTTGCTGTAAATGCACATGTGGAAACATCAGCCTCGAATGTTAAGAAACGCACAAGCCATAATACTCGTCAGCACCCTGACAGAAGACAAATCAACAGCATTTGACCTACAGTAATCTTCAGAGCCTTACATGATCATATTGTAAAGACGGCAAAACAGTACTGGTCTTCTGAAATGATTCCTTACCTTTTCAAGCGCCCCATTCAAAACCACAGATTCAATGGCTGAAAATACTTCCACTCTTTCCCACATTTGTACGTTTAATGGGCAGCAAAGCCCCAGAACTAAACTAAATCTGAAGGTGTACGTGTCGTTGCTAGCGGGTTCTTAACAAAGAAGGGAGGTTCAGAGTTTCCGGCACTGTAGGCGTACCATGACCCTGCAGAAATTAGCTGCCGGCATGTATGACGTTCACCCACGAGCAAAAGAAGACAACAGTTAAGGACAGCAACGAGTTCGCGGGAAGTGCAATTTGAAGGACTAATTCCGTTCGTGTCAGTCCGATAGAAACCTGAATATGAAGAAGTAGTGTCTCCGCGGAGCTTTCGAACGAAACTTCCTCTGATCCTTTATACAGGGCGTAAAATTTGATTTTGAACAATAACGCTGCATTATACGCCATATTCATCAAATGTTGTTACTTTTTAATTATGTATAATTGATGACAAATAAATGAAGAATCTAATACGCCCAAGCGTGGGAATCTAACTCAACGGGATATTCTAATCATTCACCCCTAGCAGTCTTAGGGCTGAACTGCGCGTCCATGAAAATGCGGTCGATCTAGGGGAAAAACCTGACAAAACACATCTTTTCTGAGTCAAACATTATTTTTGTTTTCTCGCCTAGAATGACTACACGTTCCCATCATTTGCAAGTGTCTATCAGACGTGAACGCTGGGGTTTTTTAGTATCTACATCGAAATATAAATTGCAATAACCTACATGAAATCCGCGCTACATGCTTCCCCCAAATCCCATCCCCCCTCCCCCAACCACCCTCCCTTCCCGTTTAGAAGTCCAGCGGTCTGGTATCGACCATGTCCCGGCTGTTTTCACAACTTCATATAAAGTTATACCTAAAGAACAAAAAATAAATGAAACTATATAACACTACGGTAAACAACAAAATTGGTTCCTTTATGTGAAAATATGGTGCTACAAACAATAGTTATCTGTTTATGCACTTCAGGACATTATATTTATAACATGCAAAAGAGCTTCTGTACCACATGAACAGGGTAACAGCCATAGTTGAATATTTAGATTTTCACAAAATACTTAAGCGGAGGAGCAAGCAGGCTTCAGGAGAACATAGAGAGGCAGCGACAATATCTAAGTACTAAAAGCCCTTATCAATAAATACATAAATAAATCAAAGCGCAGGGAAAACTTTCTGCATACGTGTTTTATTGACTTTAGCAAAGCTTTTGATAACATATCGCGGAAAAGAACTGTATGAAAAGCTAAATACGATTGGGGTTACAGGTAAATTCCTAACTATCATTAAAAACATGTATAACAAATACTCGGTTATGTGTCAAACTTAATGCATACGTCTCCCAAGAATTCACATGTAATATAGGTGTCAAACAAGGATGCATGTTATCACCCATGCTTTTCAATATTTAGCTAAGTGACTTACCCGCAATTCTTAATAACGACAACGATGCCCCTGAATTGAATGTAGGACCATTAGCTGTCTATTATATGCAGACTACCTGGTAATCTTGTCAAATCACAGAAAGGCCCACAATGTAATATAAGAAACCTAATATTATGGAAAAACGAATAGCCTACAAATCAATAAGAACAAAACTAAAATATTGATATTTAACCCTAATGGAAGAAAATTAAATCGCTACTTTCTTTATACAGAAAATAATCAAATCGAAAATGTAACCTCGTATATATATTTGGGTTTAACCTTGAATGCTTCAGGCTTATTCACGACCGCAAAACAGGAACTAAAAAGAGTAGCATTAAAAGCTTTCTATTCATTGCAGTAAAAGCATGGGAACATCCTTTAGAAGAAATTTACCGCTCACTATTCATTTATTCCACACACTGGATAAAACCGATTCTTACCTATTGCTGCGAAATATGGGGTCTCGATGGTAAATACAATGAAATACGCGATCCAATCGAGCAGGTACATTATTAAATTCTGCCAACAAATCTTGGTTGTAAGCAAAAAAGCTGTTAGCAAAGCCTGCCGAGCCGAGTTAGGCCGTTTCTCTATTATTACTGAAATCAAATCGTAGGCCATACCCTCCTGGCCGATCGAGTTCTAACATTAGATGAAACGGACTTGCAAAGCAAGCATACCTAGACACGCGTGAATACTCAGATTCTAAAGGCTGGGCAGCCCAAATTAAAACCCTTTGGTTTCAAAATGGCTTTGGATACGCATGGGAATACCAACAGAACATTACTCCAAGTACACCTAAATCAAAGAGATTTCACAACAACCTAAAGCAAATATTGGAAGATATAGAGACACAAGACTGGAGATGAAGCCTTTTCAATGATGAATCTAGATCGGTTGGAGGGAACAAACTAAGAAGCTACCGTAAGTTCAAAGCAAAATACAAATTTGAGAGTTACCTGAACGAGATCCAAAATACAGAACACCGCAGAGCTCTATACCACAACACACTAGTTTCTCGCTCTCTGATTGGTCAATTAACCGTGGTAAATAAGAGTCCAGACAACGATGTGACGCCAGCTGACGCCAGCGTGTCACGCTTTGCAACAAAATACAACCGAAACTTCTTTTATATTTCTAAATATTGTGGTAAAAAACATTTACGTTATCACATGGTCAAAATTTGTTGTGGACTCACTCGGCGAAGCGCCTCGTGAGTCCACAACATTTTGACCATGTGATGACAAAAATCGTGGTAAATAAGAGTCCACACCATGGCAAACCAGTGGAAATGTATTAAATATATAATAATAAAACAATACCAATGTTATGCTTGATTTGTATTGCCCTACTAGCGTCATTTCCAAGAGTTTTGAAATTTACACGATTTACCCCGAAGCAGAAAATACTGCCAATTCCATCAATAAAGAGATCATTTTCAGATTAGAACGTCTGTAAAGTTTCGCCTTATGTGGTTTACCATGCTACAACGCTCATAACTGAATTTGGTGTAAAAGCACAGAGCTTATATACGGAATTTGCGAAACAGTATTAGCTTAACGTCCGCCCACCGAACCTTCTAGAGAGACTCTTGCATCAAGGTTAGTGAATTGCTGTAAAGAATATTTTCAAAGTCCTACCGCTTTGAGTATTGCATGCCAAAACCATGCCGAGTGAATCAGCCTTTTAAATCGTAGTGCAGCATAAACTGCTTTCTTTCAGCACTGGGGTTATGAAACTACCCCTTCCCTTATATTACCGTAACTTGGGGCTTCTTATCAATAAAATGTATATAGACATCAATTCGTGATATACTCTATATTGTATCGAAATATACTGTATATTGCATCGCTAGGGTTCCGCTGCTGGCGGCAAGTCAGAGGTTAAAAAAAATCTAAAATGTAGCTCCGAGAATCACTTAAGCAACCATAAATACTGTCTGACATTCAAAAACGTGTCGCTTGCGATAGGGTCAGCTACAGTTACAAGCACTTCAGATAAAATGGACCACTACTTGTGCGCAAGTCATTCCACGACTTGTTTAGAACCCTGTAGGACGCGAGCCGAAATGGCCGAAGCAAATTCTCAGAGGAGTGATTGCCAGTTTGAACTACGTCGAAATGGCTGTTTTTACGCTGAAATTGCATGCACGTCGGAAATGCCTTATCTGGAATGGTCCGATCGAGATAAACCCAGAGAGAATGTGTCTGGAGCAGGCGCCATCTATAATGCCAGGATCCCTCAATTCACTGACAGTATCAATCGCTTAAAAGTGCCTGAGGAGGATTTCGTATTCACTTGCGATTTTCCAGACTGCGGCAACCGTTTCAGCAAGATCTCGCACTCCTGTACTCACCGTCGGATCCACACGGGAGAGAAACCTTTCATTTGTCCGTGGAAGGAGTGCAGCTGGAAGTTTCGGAGGCCTGATGAGCTCAAGCGACATTTCCGTAGACACACCGGTGAAAAGCCGTATCGATGTCCTCAGTGCGAAAGGCAATTCAGTCGGTCTGATCACCGAACAGCGCACCTTAAAAAAGTTCACTCAAAAACACAGCAGTCACAGGCCACGAAAAGCCAAGAAGATTGAGCGGAGACAGCTTAATTGTCGCTGTTTATACTGGAACTAAAACAAAATCTAAACAATAATGGAGCAGTAGTGGAGTATCATCTGCATGTTTCGGCCGAGCGTTGGGATTTCTTAGTTTACTCGTTCAAATGGAAGTGCAATAAGGGGATCGAGTGGTGCCAAGTCTCTCTTACTGCCAACAATGAACATTACTTAACCAAAGATACTTGTTGAAACTCACTCTAAATGGACAAATGGAACCAGCAGGACGTGTCATCACTTTAAAAAATGCGATCGTTAGTTCTCTCGAATGATCAGTGTTTGATGTAATCGTGACAACAGTCTTTCTGGAGACTACTCTAACTCCCGGACGATCACAACCAACCTACTGTTCACATTCCTGGGTTCAAACCATTTGCCACTCTGCAACACCTTGTGAGTAACTCGCAGAGATTTATTAAAAGTTCAAAAATATTTAACAACTACTTACACATTCCTAATCGTAAAAATACAGAAAAAATAAGCAGATGAATAATAAGTGAATGAAATTAATAATAAAAGTTCTGTGTATCCTTGCATATGATTACTTCTCCTTCAGAGCTGTCTTGAAGGACTTACGGGTTTGTTCTTCTTAAAACATCTACTGGCAGTATATTCCAGTCTCTGATAGTCTTCTGGGCCGCTTCAAGCTGAACTTGTAACCATCTGTTGAGGCACACAGTTGGATTTTGCGAATGGGGTGATAGTTTCGAGTTCGTTGATCAGTGGGGATCACATACTTAGGTATGGTAATTGCTGCTGTTCCATGTACCGCTTGGTACCACTGGAAAATTCTATCCTCTTACATATTGTGTAAAATGTATGTAAATAACCCATTTCTTGCTTGTAAAATGAAATTTACACGCTGTCTACCCATTTACACAATGTGTAAATTTAAAACGAAATTGACACATTCTGTAAACTGTGTGTAAATTGTGTGTAGATTACATGTAAAATGCAAAAATACCACAGTTAATTCCATCCGCACTTACACACTGTGTAAAAAGTCTGTAAACAACCTCATTTTGCTTGTAAATCATAATTTACATGTTATATAAATTCCCCCTAAAACAGATTTTACATACTGTGTAAATTTCATGTAAATAACCGTTCATACTTGTGAGTTATATTTTTATGCTGGGCCTAAGGCTAAGGGCCCAGCATATAATTGTTTTCACCCGAAAACCACAGCGTAGGTATCATGGCAATGGTCAAAGAAGTCCACCCTCCAGGATTTTGAATTTTGATTGACGTGTAAGCAAAAATACTATATTTTGATTGGATAATGTTCACGTGCAAGCGGCGTGGAAGCCTTTCTTTTCTTGGCTGAGTTTCAAAGTATGTAACGTGAAATTTTTGTTGACGTATACTTGCGCTCTTGCGGTTTTGGTTCATTATATTCACTTTCGCATTTTTCTTCGTCCAGCTGGTTAAAACTAAGCGAAGGAAAACACATAATCAAAAGATACCATTTCGACAAGCTGAAGTGGCTCCCAGCTGGGTTTTTCAGCTTTAAGATAAGCTTATCAAACAACCTTGAATTCATCAAAACCGCGGTGATAATAGCTCAGAATCAAACAGGCCGACTGGAAATTTAGAAAGCTTGGTAGAAGAAACGCAATTTAGAAGACGAAAAACAGGTAATAGTAATGAAGCGCAGGCTAGATTAATCGTGGCCTGCGATTAGAAACAAATGTTCGAAGTCAAACTGTCAAAGCAATTATGCATGAAAATGAGATATGTCACGCAATTACTCCCAAACCCAAAATGTAGATTCTCTCATCCTGTTGAAGCAAATGTACGAGTGTTGTAATTACAGTCAAACCTCTCTTAAGCGGTCACCCTTGGGACTGAGCCAACTGACCGCTTAATAGAGGGTGACCGCTTAAGAGAGGTTTTCTAAAATTTAGCACGTAATACGTGAAAATTTGAACTAAAAAGTTACCAGTGTTACCAACAACACGGTAACGCACTCAATATAACGGACTCAAATGCTGTGGCGGTCGTAAGAGAAAAATCTGGTGACGCGGAAACACTGCAAACAACTTTTGACGTTCACCCGAATAACCTGACTGATAACTTCGAAGTTATTGGTCAAGGGACAACGAGTTAACAGAGGTGGTGGCTTTGGTCTCGAGGTAATCCTGGCGAGTACATATTTGAAGGTGACAGTTTTTTTTGTGGCTGGCTAGAACGGAAGCTGGTAAAAGAGGAATTTAGATCCGAGAAATATGACCTGCACTGCGGTGGACCCACACAAGCCTGAACAATAATGACACTTTCATACTGACTACATGTTGTGTTTAATGAGGTGTTAAAATGTAAACTGGATATTCCTGGCTATCGTCATGTGATATCGCATTGTAATCTAACTAGGTGGCCGTTTAATAGAGGTGAAATACAATAAAATTAGCCAATTGGGGAATCTAAACGGTGACCACGTCCGCTTAATAGAGGTGACCGTTAAATAGAGGTCAAGTTTACAGTAATTCAGTGAAGCAAATTCCGGGACTTTGATTAGTGACCGCTTAAGAGAGGGTGACCGCTTAAGAGAGGGCCGCTTAATAGAGGTTTGACTGTATAACTTATAGTTTAATCAGGTTCATTTGAGTAAATCAAAAGCCAAGTTCCCCATACTGTATAATATTTTTTTGGGTGAGAAGTTGAAAGAGAAAATTGAAGTTGATCACTCTTGGGAGTCTCGCTCTAGTCCAGAGATTGCTTATTCAACAATTCATATGGTGCGTGCGGACACTTGCCACACCAAACTTGAATCTCAGCATCTGTCGCGTTTTCACGCGACAAAACTTGTTACATGTGATGTAAATGTCCCCAAAACAGGGTTTTCATACTGTGTAAAATGCATGTAAATATCCGCTCTTCATGGTTGTAAATTCATATTTACATGGTGTGTAAACTCCCCCAAAATAGGTTTTACATATTGTGTAAAGTCTATGTAAACTAACGGGACCCCCGTAAAATACGAGTAAGTGTTTTTGCAATTTATAATTTATTCAGGTATTTCTCAGTTGGGAAACGTCATGCTGACATGACTAAACCAAAATAAAATATTGAAATACAAACCAAGAAAAAGCTATTTTATGTTAGACGATAAACACTGTTCAGAAATTCAGAAAGCGAGGACATTTCGATTCGGCTAAATAGCGAGAATTCAAAATATCATTCCTGCACCTTCATTACTGTTTACAATCACATATTAAAATACCGTCACCGCGGTTCAAACATAAACCACGAATCGGAACACGTTACCTTGCATCATAAAGGAACTGGAAATCCAGTCTGTGTTTGTACCTAGTAATTTCTTGGACTGAGTTTTAGCGGTCTTTCAGCTTCCCTTTCGCTGAGATTTGCTCCCTGCTCGCCACTTGTGGGACTATTAAATGGTCAAGTGAATCGATACTCAAACACAATTTCGAACACTCGGCCACTTCTGCCACATGTCCAACAGGATTTAAGCTCTTCACATTACCTTTCCGAACTCATTTCCGACGTCTATCAGAAAGCTTCGTCGATGGAAATGCCGAAAATTTTAACGCGTTTCTTTCACTCACACGTGGCAGCCATATTGGATACCTTTTATGAGGAGGCCTGGCAAAGAGCTTTACAGACACACGGCGGACTGATCTATTTACGCAGTATGTAAAATAATGAAAACAAATCTACACACATTTTACAATTACTATTTCGTTTACATACAATGTAAAATTGTGTGTACATTATAATTACATACAGTGTAATCGTGTTTACACAGTGTAAGCTATACGTAAATCATGAATTACATAACTTTCTCCTCTATTTACACAGTATGTAAAATCATCTTTCATATTAACATTTTATTTATAAGTATTTACACACACTTTACAACTGTGCATTTTACATAAAATGTAAAATACAGTCAAACCTCTATTAAGCGGCCCTCTCTTAAGCGGTCACCCTCTCTTAAGCGGTCACTAATCAAAGTCCCGGAATTTGCTTCACTGAATTACTGTAAGCTTGACCTCTATTTAACGGTCACCTCTATTAAGCGGACGTGGTCACCGTTTAGATTCCCCAATTGGCTAATTTTATTGTATTTCACCTCTATTAAACGGCCACCTAGTTAGATTACAATGCGATATCACATGACGATAGCCAGGAATATCCAGTTTACATTTTAACACCTCATCAAACACAACATGTAGTCAGTATGAAAGTGTCATTATTGTTCAGGCTTGTGTGGGTCCACCGCAGTGCAGGTCATATTTCTCGGATCTAAATTCCTCTTTTACCAGCTTCCGTTCTAGCCAGCCACAAAAAAAACTGTCACCTTCAAATATGTACTCGCCAGGAACCTCGAGACCAAAGCCACCACCTCTGTTAACTCGTTGTCCCTTGACCAATAACTTCGAAGTTATCAGTCAGGTTATTCGGGTGAACGTCAAAAGTTGTTTGCAGTGTTTCCGCGTCACCAGATTTTTCTCTTACGACCGCCACAGCATTTGAGTCCGTTATATTGAGTGCGTTACCGTGTTGTTGGTAACACTGGTAACTTTTTAGTTCAAATTTTCACGTATTACGTGCTAAATTTTAGAAAACCTCTCTTAAGCGGTCACCCTCTATTAAGCGGTCAGTTGGCTCAGTCCCAAGGGTGACCGCTTAAGAGAGATTTGACTGTATGTGTAAAACATATTTTACACTACGTGCAAATGTGTTTACGCGTAGCGTAAATTGTATGTAAACTATGATTTACATAACTTTTTTGCGTTATTTACACAGTATGTAAGAGGTTAGAATTTTCCAGTGGCATACCCTGGAGACCCAGGAACTCCTGCAGAGCCTGAAGAGATTCATTGCACGAAGAGGGTGACCGGACAAGTTCTACTCCGACAACGGAAGAACGTTTGTCACCGCTGCCAAGTGGTTGAGAACGGTACGGGACGACGAGCAGATCAACAACCTCCTGGCAGTGAATCAAATCCGATGGCAATTTAACCTGAGCCGCGCCCCGTGATGGGGCGGGCAGTTTGAGCGAATGGTCGGACTGGTGAAGCAAGCCTTGCATAAGACCATCGGAAATGGGCAGCTAAGATGGAGCGAGCTGCAAGAGGTTCTCCTGGACATAGAGGTAGCCCTGAACAACAGGCCTCTCAGCTACATCGAGGACGACATCCAGATGCCAATCTTGACACCCAACTCCATGCTCTTCGTGGGATCTAGCTTCTTGCCGGAACTAGACGCCTATCACGTGGAAAACCTGGACCTACGCAAGCGTGCCAGGTACCTGCGAAGGTGCAAGGATGCAGTTTGGAGCTGGTGGACAAAGGAGTACCTCCGCGGGCTGCGCGAACGCCACAGCCTGAGACATGGTGGGCCGCCTCTCACCCTTGCTAAGGGTGACGTCGTGATCATCCAATCCGACGAAAGGAACAGGGGTAAGTGGCCCCTAGGAATCGTGGAGGAGCTATATGCAGGGAGGGATGGCGTAATTCGAGCGGCAAAACTACGGGCGGGAAAAACCTTCTTGGAGCGGGCGGTAAACCACCTCTACCCTTTGGAGTTGTCCTGCGATAGAGCGAACCCAAATAACCCCGAGCCGCTCAACCCGGGCGCGCCCGTTTTCAGGCCATTGCGAGATGTGGCAGTGGCTGCGCGCCAGCGACCCCGAGATATTGCAGAGCAAGAGCATTGAACACTGAGAGTTGACTCTTTGCTGAGCTGAACTTTTGGACATCTGTTTGTTAACGTTTTTATCTTTGATTTATAACCAATTGCGTAAGCATCCCAGTCTAAAGGAAACATATACCTCGAGCGCGACGTATATGGGGGGAGAGTGTCAGAGACTGGGCGGATAATTGTGTAAACAAAGTGACGTGAGTCATTACCAGCTGTATGTAAAGATATGACAGATTAATTGACATTGATTTCGTGAAGTGATACCAATGAATAGGCTATTGTGTTAGACAGACATGATTGAAGTGCGAGCGAGCAAGTGCGGTTTTATCAACTGGGAGTGAAATAAAAGCAGAATTGAGTATATCGTGAAGTGTCGTGGGAACAGGGAGGCGATCCCCGACAAAAGTAAAGTCTGAAATCCCAAAAACATGCAGTGGCTTTTGTCAAATCAAGACAACAAGACTTCTGAACTTGCACAAAACAAACTCAGCGGCCAGGCTTTCACTAAAGGCTGGGCTGCTGAGCTAAACATAGCCAATCAGAAACAAGCATTTTTATATCAACAAAATATAGGATATATTATTTACGACGGTGTGAATTTCAGATAACTCAATGTTCATGCCTACCCTGAATTGTTTGTGTCATACAGAATGAGCTAAAACCTCGAAACAGGACTTACAGACACGTCGATGTGCTGCTTCCGGTCACAGAAAACTGCGAAAATGGATACAGGGTCTTAGAAGTGTCCAAGATAAAAAGAAACAAGTGATCCTACCGCACGGTAAATCATGGTACTATTGTTTGATGAGTTGCTAGAACATAACTACCCAGCAATACAGACACCTTGAAGAGGCGCGAACCTTTGCGCATAGACCATTCCAATGTTTCTATATTGTACTTAACTTTAACATTTGCTTTTAACTTAAATGTCATGCTTCGCTATCAGTACACCGACAGCTTGACAGAGTATACTAAAAATTCCAGCGTAAACAGACCCAAAAGAAGTAACAAACGGAACTGAAACGGCATTCATAAAACGCAGTGATGAAGACATCGGGACGGTCGATTCATTTCTATATACTTATCGAACTGCAAAAGGCCCTGCAGAAGGGATTCAAAATAGAAGTGAGAATCAAGAACACTCTTGACTTTCCTGTAACACTAATATACTTATTAAACTGCAGGATTAAAAGTAGAAATCGAGAATCGAGAACACTCGATCTTGTTTCCTGTAACATATACTTATTGAATTACAGAAGGAATTCAAAGCGGAATTGAGAATCGAGAACACTCATGTTTCCTGTACATGACATCATGATTATACGCAGCTTATCGAACTGCAGAAGAGATTCAACGTGGAATTGAGAATCGAGAACACACTTTCCCAGCCTGTAATCAACCAGTTTCCTAATCTACTCTCGATCGCCTGTACTTGTTCACCACCATAAGTTATTCGTGGGACTTAAAATGCAGTTAGATTTGTCTTTTGATATAGGAATCCTGCAATGAGTAATCGCTATCTTTCTGCGAGCACCATGTGTACAGCGCATAATACATTGATGTTGCATTTATTTATAATAATTTAGTGATGACACTTTCACAGACCATACTGCACAAACTTACCTGTAAAATGATCCCTGGATAGTTGAAATCTACTGAGACCCAACTGAATACGAGCCCATTCGTTGAACACCAATCTATGGGAGAATTCACATGGTTTTAGTGGTGGTGGTGGTAACACCAAAAGCTCCAGCATGTGTAGACTTTGTGATACTGAGTTGATAATAATGGCCAACGTAGTGCTAACATCTAACATTTAACTTAGTTGTAGCAGAAGCATGCCAAGAAATAATAGTAGCTGTAGTAGTTGGTACTGTAGTAGTACTAGTGCTAGTATGGTGTATAATAGTAGTAGTTATTGCAGTTGTAGTAGTTATAGTAGTTAAGTAGTTGTAGTATGAGTACTAGCAGCAGCAGCAACAGTAGTACTACTAGTAGTAGTTCTGTAGTGGTATGTGGTGGCAGTGGCAGTACTGAGCAGCTATGATATCTACAGCTAATATGACGAAGAATTTGGTCTACATCGGATTTCTATATACTCAGTCTGAAAATGATTCCTGCTTTTCCTAGAGAAAGTATTGTAAGCCTCGACAGGTTCAGACCATTAGATCATCACAACTTTTCTTTACAAGAGATTCAAAGTGCCATGCAAGTGTTACATGCCGGAACTCTATAGTGGGTGGCTGCGCTGAAAATCTTAGCATGCAGTGCGTGCACATTTACTGAACTCGGACACGAGAAACAACTGCCTAAAATAAGTAAATTACCCTGCTGCAACCGTATTTAAAACGAATTTGAGGCAAATCGAAATTTTAAAAAATACACTTACTCTGTACCATTCATTGTACGATAATTCTTTCTTGACGGCGGCGAGATCTGAATATTTGATTAGAAGCAACGTGCACACCTTTTGCCTCTTTGTGTGTGCTTGACATGCGCAGATGTAATTTCTTTTAAATTTTCTTTTACTTTGTTTTGCGTTTTTATTTTTCAGTCTATTTCCAGTTTCTCCTGTTTTGCCAGAAACGCAACAACTAATTACAACTGTCAATTGCATGACCCTTGCTTCCTACATTTAGCTTATCTATCATTGGTCAATTTCACATATCTATTGTTTTATCAGCTAATAAGGTTTTGACTTGAAAAATTACACAATGTGAATATTGACATGAAAGAGGTACTGAATTTAGAATAATACATCGGTGACGAAAGTTTTTTTTTTTTTTTTTTTTTTTTATCAATGTGATAAACCCCTGGGCCCAGTTGTGCAAAGCCGCGGGTTAAAATATCCATCAAACAACTTCTTTCCCCCAAATTGTTAGCCAAGAAAGAGCAGTACGTGCTCTGCTCGTATAGCTTTGGGGGACGTCCGTCCTTCAAGCGCCCTTTCATTTCCTGTTCTCAGCTCTCTAACTTTCTCGAAATCATGTTTTAATGTTAACGGGTGTTACACGAGACGATTTTTAACGGCAATTTTTCCGCAACATCTACAATTTTGTAGCTAGCGCTTTGGCTTCTATCCTAAATACATGGCAAACCTTCACCAAAGGCAGAATTGTGTGCAAACAAAAAGTGCTATTAATTGATATTTTAGACGATTAACAGACAAAAAGTCTAGAAAATAATTTGTTAAAAATTGTTTCCCGAAAAACGCGGGAAAACTTTGAGACCACAGCTGCGCCAGCTTTTGCTGAATAAAATATACACAACAACGAGTCAATACGGACTAGTAGAAGCCATTCAAGCACGGATCTGTTTGGTCACGCTACAGTGCAGAGTCGCTACACAGCGGTCTATTTTGCAACTTATTATCTTTAGAAAAAGAATTTTAAAACTTAGAACTTTCATTATCATCCTGCCTAGTAGAAGGAATTGAGACCTTAAAGGCGCAACACCCTAGTTCCCAAATTGGCGGTCAAGATTTCATCTGAAAGTCTATATACTATTTCCTTATACTATTAGATGTTAGACCAGACACGCAAGTGTTAAGACACTGTCTAACGAATACTAAAGACGTTCGAGGAGTACAAAGGAGTTCAACCAAGTATTGAGTCTCATTGTACAACACATGTGAAAGTGACCACAGTTTTTTTTTAGTTCCGCTGCGCTGAAATCAGAACACACGAAAGTGGAACTATTCTCTAAGAGCACTCCGGCACTTTTAAAGCGCAATCACTGCACGTGCCGTATTTCTGCTTTTGTTTGTTGTCTTCTCTGAGAAAAAGGAAATAGAAAAGAAAAAGCGAGGCAAGGCAGGTCTAAGGACGTTTTGTTGCTCATCATACTGCGTCAATCTGCTCTGCATGCATGAAGTTCACAGCATGAATACACCGTATGCTGTTAATCACTTCTAAAAGGCTAGGCTACATTGCTTTCAGTGAACCTGAAAACTCGCTATAGATTGGAAGGTGTGGACTACAGCAGATGAACCGACATTACCACGTGTTAGGAAACATATATCTTACCGATAGCTGCAGTATCAGAGTGCCCTATTCCACATAGCGGGCTAAACATCAAAGCGGCGCCATTCGCATCACAGGGACCTTCACAAAATTTGAATATATCCTATACGTGACAACTGTGCGTTTATATCGTTTATATGACAACTGTGCGCTTATATTGCTCATGTGACAACTCAGCACTCAATCTAACTCATGCAAATTCAGTATTGGTTAGTTAGTATGACTACTTGTTTGTCTACAGAGTAGCATTACGTAGTTTAGATTGCTTATCTTGAATACGGGTTCCTGCTATTCTATTCGTATTTCCTGAAACTTTTTCAATATCTAAAATGATTTTTCTATTTTAAAAGACACACTGGCAGCGGATCGTGGCAATATCATTTCACAACAGTAAACTCATTTGATGTAAAACATAACAAGAGCTTGCTGTAAATGCACATGTAGAAACATCAGCCTCGAATGTTAAGAAACGCACGAGCCATAATACTCTTCAGCACCCTGACAGAAGACAAATCAACAGCATTTGACCTACAGTAATCTTCAGAGCCCCCTTACATGATCATCTTGTAAAGAGGGCAAAACAGTACTGGTCTTCTGAAATGATTCCTTACCTTTTCAAGCGCCCCATTCAAACCACAGATTCAATCGTTGAAAACACTTCCACTCTTTCCCACATTTGTACGTTTAATGGGCAGCAAAGCCCCAGAACTAAACTAAATCTGAAGGTGTACGTGTCGTTGCTAGCGGGTTCTTAACAAAGAAGGGAGGTTCAGAGTTTCCGGCACTGTAGGCGTACCATGACCCTGCAGAAATTAGCTGCCGGCATGTATGACGTTCACCCACGAGCAAAAGAAGACAACAGTTAAGGACAGCAACGAGTTCGCGGGAAGTGCAATTTGAAGGACTAATTCCGTTCGTGTCAGTCCGATAGAAATATGAATATGAAGAGCTAGTGTCTCCGCGGAGCTTTCGAACGAAACTTCCTCTGATCCTTTATACAGGGCGTAAATTATGGTTTTGAACAATAACGCTGCATTATACGCCATATTCATCAAATGTTGTTACTTTTTAATTATGTATAATTGATGACAAATAAATGAAGAATCTAATACGCCCAAGCGTGGGAATCTAACTCAACGGGATATTCTAATCATTCACCCCTAGCAGTCTTAGGGCTGAACTGCGCGTCCATAAAAAAGCGGCCGGTCTAGGGGAAAAACATGACAAAATATATCTGAGTCAAACATTATTTTGTTTTCTCGCCTAGAATGACTACACGTTCCTATTATTTGCAAGTGTCTATCAGACGTGAACGCTGCGGTTTTTTAGTATCTACATCGAAATATAAATTGAGGAAAACCACTTGCATGCGTACTACATCGTTCTACACAAAGCAGAATCCGAGCTTCCCAACAGACACGTCACGAGATCTTTTTCCGAAGTCAAGGAAAGTAAATACAATCTCTACTCAGGGTCGACTAACTGTCAATACGAGGTTCATACATTTGAAGACTGGCCACGGTTACTGTATGCTGTTTACTGTAAATTTGATCCGCTGAGTTTAATGCTGTTAGTGCCAGATAACCTCTAACCACTGTGACACTGGGACACGTGTTTGTTAAATAGTCTCACGTGATATTTTTTTGATATATTGTGCGCACACAGAACCCTTTCTTTCTGAATACCTTTTGACGAAAACCGAAGAAGACAAACGGTAGTATAAGATCGAAACTTTCGACAGACGAACTTTGCTGAGTTCGTGCATGACCAACCTCTGAAACCTCCCATAGTGACCATATGTTGACTAAGATCCCTGTAGGACCCAAAGTAGACGAATCTTATGGAAAAGCTTGTCGCTTACGAGATTTTCTGTCTTTCGCAATCACAGACACTCCAAGAGATGGACGACTACTTGTGTACCACAACCCAACCCACGACCTGTTTAGAACCCAGCTGCGGCACGCGAGGAGAAATGGCAGAATCAAATTCCCAGAGGAGTGACTGCCAGTACAGTGAAATACGTAGACTTGACTGCTTCTACGGCGTTGAAGCGGCAAACACGCCTACCATGGCTTGTCCAACAGGTTCCGCTGATTATACGGACCGACACAATCTCAGTCACCTCGATGAGGATGCACCAATGACCTATGATGCAGTGTTCCCTCAATCAGCCTTCTCTATCAATCCATTGGACGTATCTCAGGAGGATTGCGTATTCACTTGCAATTTTCCAGGCTGCGGCAAACGCTACAGCAAGAGCTCGCACCTCTGTAATCACCGACGGATCCATACGGGAGAGAAGCCTTTCATTTGTCCGTGGAAGGAGTGCAGCTGGAAGTTTCGGAGGTCTGACGAGCTCAAGCGACATTTTCGTAGACACACCGGTGAAAAGCCGTATCCATGTCCTCAGTGCGGAAGGCCATTCAGTCGGTCTGACCACCGAGCAGCGCACATCAGAAAAATTCACCCAGAAGCACAACAGCTACAAGCCAACGCTACTTAGTCAACAATAGATACTTGAGCTCTTTCGGTTCAGCTCATGCACTTCGCGCTCAAGCTAACTCAAAAACTAAACGTCCAGCAAGCTATGTTGAGTGTAAACCAGTGTATTTCAGGCCATGTCTAGGATAAGTTTATTTTCTGGAGTTAGGTTTGCCCAGACATTATTCCAACTGGTAATGGAGGGATCACTTGCATACTGGATCAGTTGACAACGTATGTCACTAACTGCGGCTCTCGAGCCTGTTTCACTGCAAAAGATGAATTTGACTGACTCAGCCAAGAAACTCCTGAACTATAAAACAAAACCTAAACGTGTGATTTTCTAATAGCAATTTCCACGTTGTTGTTGATAGGACTATAATATATTTTTTATCCCTTAATTCATTTTTGTTTTCATTCTACTTCGGAGAGACAAACAGAGTATCAAAAGGAGAAAAAATCCTTCTTCAACGAAATTTCACTTGATTGTTTCTTCAAGCTATGTGATTTACATCAAACAGCTTTTTCAAAAGAGACACGATAAACATTGCTATTATATGCATGTGAATAGTTTATGTAAAGAGATATAACAGGTATATAATACATGATGAGATTACAAAGACCAGCTTGGATAAAAGTAATACAACAAAAAACCATGCACTGGATTATTATGATATAACTCCAATTCAGGTATTTAGGTTTTTTGAATGACCAATGTTGGATTTAATTAAGTGTTTTAATCTAGAATTCTGTAAGTTAAGGTCTTAAACATCATATAAATGTATAAATTGAGTCAATATGAACATTAAAATATATGAATTTCTAAGCAGTATATCTTACAGATAAATATTTTTCTCTCGACAGGGGCATTTCTATTTCTCAAGGCCGTTCATTCGCATCCCCGAACATCACATTTCAAAGGCAGTATCGCTGAGTATTCGCCGCAGACTTATTCCCACTGTTGTCTCTCGCTCAGGCGCCAAGGGTGCACACGATATTAACGTACTTGTAACAATTCTAATTCCAAAGTTTAGCGTTTTAAACACATCAGAACCGACTTCCAATCATACAGTTGTTAGCATTTCTATCCAAGCAAGGAAAAGCGGGGCTTTTTCAGGTCATTCTCAAAGGAATGATAAACGAAGGTTAGGTCAAATATATCTTGCAAGGGTGTAGGTCAGTTTAAACATTGCTCAAGAAACGAACTCGGGTTAAACGCAGCGATAAAGGAAAAAAATCCATGCGTGATGCCTGATTGATTTCTTATCGACAGGTGCAAGAATAACTCCTGACGGTGATAATGCAATTGCATTTCATTTCATTCTCTTAACAAAGAATTTTTAAAATACATTCATGTATAACTTGGTTAATCAAACTGTTAATCCTCTTAACATTATTCCTTGAGTGGTTCGGATAATGTGATGATTAACTAACGCTCCTCAGCTACACGACTCAACTACTCTTTGCTGCGAATTTAAATTACACAACAATTTAATAAATGGAGAGCTTCAATTCTAATTCCTATTTGCTGGACCTTCATTTCTAGTGCTGCAAGCAGGTATGCCAGTTATGTATGACAGATGCACTAGGCACATGCATGCATATAGGTTAAAGAGTTTTACACATAAATGTACAAATGCATTGACCTATCGACACACATACATACTAACATAAACAAACACACATTGCATAAATATGACACACATACTAACATAAACAAACACACATCACATACATATCACACACATACAAAGAACATACATACATAGAATTTACATGCATACATACATACAACATACACATGTAAATGAAGTCATACTTGCATGCACATACAGTACCCCACACATACAAAACGACACATAGTACAGCATCCTTTGACTGGGCATAAACCCCTTCACATATGTCTGACTGCATAAATGCATGCAATATAATATCACATGTGTATAATGAGCATATACATACAAACACCTATCCTTTTATCCATGTGCACAATGAATGACTACTTTCGCCTGTAAAAGTACTGAATAAATATATTTTGGATCCAGAAATTATGGAAATGGCGTAGAATGTTTGTATATTACTCCGCTAATGCTTAAAACATGGTAATTACTAATAATTTGATTTAACTAAAAATGTTCTTAAAATCATTATATTATTGAAAAATAATCATAATTGAAAAAGTTTGAAGTGGTTTGAATTCTTAGTCAAGTATTCAGAAAATATGAACTTAATCTACGTTTAAGAAAAGTATAACAAAAAAATCACTACGTTAGGGTATTTAATTGATATATTATGTTTTATTATTATTAAATTAGCAATTGTAGAATGTTTTTGTACCAATGATCATTACGCGTCAAATGCTATAACAGCCTAGAATTTTGCTAAAAATTCGAAGGATTAATTACACAACTCGCAGGATAATATAATAAATAGCATGATGAAAATATTTGTATATACATATATAAATAGATATAGGTAGATAGATAGATATGACTATCTCAGAGGCAATCTTAACTAATAGAGTATTAAAAAAGTCATATGCAGTGTGCGATACATGTAAAACAGCTCTGCTTTTAATTAGAGCATACTCTAACAAGGTGCAAAAACAACAAACAAATAAACAAACAAACAAACAAACAACAACAACAGTTAATCCTTCGCAGTACTCTGAGTTTAATAGTGGTCTTGTTTTGGTAAAAGTTAATTACATCCATCCTGTGTGAGTCTATGACATCTAGTCTGAAACAGTACTTATGGACCATAACGTGAGGCGCAGCCATTAGTAGACTTACACTTCATCAAACAACTGTGACTTAGTACGTAAATTACGTTATTGGCTTGGTACAGTCTCCCTTTAAAACTAATTTGTGAGCCTTACTGAATTGAGAAATCGGCGTCGCAGAAACCAGCTGCTTAAGTCAAATCCTTAGTACTTCACGTAACGGGCAATGAAACGTGTAGTTTGTTATGAAAGAAGTAATACGGACTTTTCTAGGAGTGCAGTTATATTGCAGCATGAAGTCTTTTTCGCAGTTTCCTTAAAACAATCGCCAATAAAAGATTCTAGATTTTAAACACACAGGTTGATTCTTCGAAAAAGGATACTGGGATTTAGTTTATCCCAATATTTAAAGTAAAGTCTGAAATCCCAAAACCATGCAGAACAAGACTTCTGAACTCGCATAAAACAAACTCAGCGGCCAGGCTTTCACTAAAGGCTGGGTTGCTGAGCTAAACATAGCCAATCAGAAACAAGCATTTTTATGTCAAAAAAATATAGGATATATTATTTACGACGGTGTGAATTCCAGATAACTCAATGTTCATGCCTACCCTGAATTGTTTGTGTCATACAGAATGAGCTAAAACCTCGAAACAGGACTTAGACACGTCGATGTGCTGCTTCCGGTCACAGAAAACTGCGAAAATGGATACAGGGTCTTAGAAGTGTCCAAGATAAAAAGAAACAAGTGATCCTACCGCACGGTAAATCATGGTACTATTGTTTGATGAGTTGTTAGAACATAACTACCCAGCAATACAGACACCTTGAAGAGGCGCGAACCTTTGCGCATAGACCATTCCAATGTTTCTATTGTATTTAACTTTAACATTTGCTAACTTAAATGTCATGCTTCGCTATCAGTACACCGACAGCTTGACAGAGTATACTAAAAATTCCAGCGTAAACAGACCTAAAAGAAGTAACAAATGGAACTGAAACGGCATTCATAAAACGCAGTGATGAAGACATCGGGACAGTCAATTCATTTCTATATGATTTACAAAAGCAACACTTAAGTATTTAGCACAAGCAAGCATCATCATTTCCGTAACATTACTTATCGAACTGCAAAAGGCATTCGAAATGGGAACACTAGTCTTTCCAACGTATTCGAAGTGGAATTGAGAATCGAGAACACATTTCCTACAACATATACTTATCGAACTGCAGAAGGGATTCAAAATAGAAGTGAGAATCAAGAACACTCTTGACTTTCCTGTAACACTAATATACTTATTGAACTGCAGGATTAAAAGTGGAAATAGAGAATCGAGAACGCTCGATCTTGTTTCCTGTAACATATACGTATTGAATTACAGAAGGAATTCAAAGCGGAATTGAGAATCGAGAACACGCATGTTTCCTGTACATGACATATTATTATACGCAGCTTATCGAACTGCAGAAAGGATTCAACGTGGAATTGAGAATCGAGAACACACTTTCCCAGCCTGTAATCAACCAGTTTCCTAATCTACTCTCGATCGCCTGTACTTGTTCACCACCATAAGTTATTCGTGGGACTTAAAATGCAGTTAGATTTGTCTTTTGATATAGGAATCCTGCAATGAGTAATCGCTATCTTTCTGCGAGCACCATGTGTACAGCGCATGATACATTGATGTTGCATTTATTTATAATAATTTAGTGATGACACTTTCACAGACCATACTGCACAAACTTACCTGTAAAATGATCCCTGGATAGTTGAAATCTACTGAGACCCAACTGAATACGAGCCCATTCGTTGAACACCAATCTATGGGAGAATTCACATGGTTTTAGTGGTGGTGGTGCTAACACCAAAAGCTCCAGCATGTGTAGACTTTGTGATACTGAGTTGATAACAATGGCCAACGTAGTGCTAACATCTAACATTTAACTTAGTTGTAGCAGAAGCAGAAGAAATAATTATAGTAGCTGTAGTAGTCAGTACTGTAGTAGTACTAGTGCTAGTATGGTGTATAATAGTAATAGTTATTGTAGTTGTAATAGTTGTAGTAGTTAAGTAGTAGTAGTATGAGTACTAGCAGCAGCAGCAACAGTAGTACTACTAGTAGAAGTTCTGTAGTGGTATGTGGTGGCAGTGGCAGTACTGAGCAGCTATGATATCTACAGCTATTTTGACGGAAGAATTTGGTCTACATCGGATTTCTATACACTCAGTCTGAAAATGATTCCTGCTTTTCCTAGAGAATATTGTAAGCCTCGACAGGTTCAGACCATTAGATCATCACAACTTTTCTTTACAAGAGATTCAAAGTGCCATGCAAGTGTTATGCCGGAACTCTATAGTGGGTGGTTGCGATGAAAATCTTAGCATGCAGTGCGTGCACATTTACTGAACTCGGACACGAGAAACAACTGCCTAAAATGTCAATCATAAGTAAATTACCCTGTTGCAACCGTATTTAAAACGAATTTAAGGCAAATCGAAATTTTTAAAAATGCACTTACTCTGTAACATTCGTTGTACAATAATTCTTTCTTGACGGCGGCGAGATAGTCTGAATATTTGATCAGAAGCAACGTGCACAGATTTTGCCTCTTTGTGTGTGTTTGACATGTGCAGATGTAATTTCTTTTAATTTTTCTCTTACTTTGTTTTGCGTTTTTATTTTTCAGTCTATTTCCAGTTTCTCCTGGTTTTGCCAGAGACACAACAACTAATTAAAACTGTCAATTGCATGACCCTTGTTTCCTACATTTAGCTTATCTATCATTGGTCAATTTCACGTACCTATTGTTTTATCAGCTAATAAGGTTTTGACTTGAAAAATTACACAATGTAAATATTGACATGAAAGTTGTACTGAATTTAGAATAATACATCGGTGACGAAAGTTTTTTTTATCAATGTGATAAACCCCTGGGCCCAGTTGTGCAAAGCCGCGGGTTAAAATATCCATCAAACAACTTCTTTCCCCCAAACTGTTAGCCAAGAAAGAGCAGTACGTGCTCTGCTCGTATAGCTTTGGGGGACGTCCGTCCTTCAAGCGCCCTTTCATTTCCTGTTCTCAGCTCTCTAACTTTCTCGAAATCATATTTTAATGTTAAGTCGGGTGTTACACGAGACGATTTCTAACGGCAAATTTTCGCGCAACATCTACACATTTGTAGCTAGCGCTTTGGCTTCTATCCTAAATACATGGCAAACCTTCACCAAAGGCAGAATTGTGTGCAAAAAAAAGTGCTATTAATTGATATTTTAGACGGTTAATAGACAAAAAGTCTAGAAAAAAATTTGTTAAAAATCGTTTCCCGAAAAACGCGGGAAAACTTTGAGACTACAGCTGCGCCAGCCTTTACTGAATAAAATATACACAACAACGAGTCGATACGGACTAGTAGAAGCCATTCAAGCACGGATCTGTTTGGTCACGCTACAGTGCAGAGCCGCTACACAGCGGTCTATTTTGCAACTTATTATCTTTAGGAAAGGATTTTAAAGCTTAGACCTTTCATTATCATCCTGCCTAGGTAGAAGAAATGGAGACATTAAAGGCGCAACACCATAGTTCCCAAATTGGCGGTCAAGATTTCATCTGAAAGTCTATATACTATTTCCTTATGCTATTAGATGTTAGACCAGACATGCAAGTGTTAAGACACTGTCTAACGAATACTAAGGACGTAACCTCTTAACCATGGTAGCTAAAACTGATAAATTTCATTACTTGCGCTCCGCGTACCCGTATTTCCTACCAGACAGTGCAAAAACGAGTTCAACCAAGTATTGAGTCCCATTGTACAACACATGTAAAAGTGACCACAGTTTTTTTAGTTCCGCTGCGCTGAAATCACAACACGCGAATGTGGAACTATTCTCTAAGAGCACTCCGGCACTTTCAAAGCGCAATCACTGCACGTGCCGTACTTCTGCTTTTGTTTGCTGTCTTCTCTGAGGAAAAGGAAAGGAAAAAGAAAAGAAAAAGGGAGGCAAGGCAGGTATAAGAACGTTTTGTTGCTCATCACACTACGTCAATCTGCTCTGCATGCATAAGTTCACAGCATGAGGCTACATTGCTTTCAGTGAACCTGAAAACTCGCTTTAAATTGGATGGTGTGGACTACAGCAGATGAGCCGGCATTACCACGTGTTAGGAAACATATATCTTACCGATAGCTGCAGTATCAGAGTGCCCTATTCCACATAGCGGGCTAAACATCAAAGCGGCGCCATTCGCATCACAGGGACCTTCACAAATTCGCATATATCCTATCGTGACAACTGTACGTTTATATCGTTTATATGACAACTGTGCGCTTATATCGCTCATGTGACAACTCAGCACTCAATCTAACTCATGCAAATTCAGTATTGGTTGGTTAGTATGACTAGTTGTCTGTCTACAGAGTAACATTACGTAGTTTAGATTGCTTATCTTGAATACGGGTTCCTGCTATTCTATTCGTACTTCCTGAAACATTTTCAACATCTAAAATATGGTTTTTCTACTTTAAAAGACACACTGGCAGTGGATGGTGGCAATATCATTTCACAACATTAAAATCATTTGATGTAAAACATAACAAGAGCTTGCTGTAAATGCACATGTTGGCACATCAGCCTCGAATGTTAAGAAACGCACGAGCCATAATACTTGTCAGCACCCTGACAGAAGACAAATCAACAGCATTTGACCTACAGTAATCTTCAGAGCCCCCTTACATGATCATCTTGTAAAGAGGGCAAAACAGTACTGGTCTTCTGAAATGATTCCTTACCTTTTCAAGCGCCCCATTCAAACCACAGATCCAATCGTTGAAAACACTTCCACTCTTTCCCACATTTGTACGTTTAATGGGCAGCAAAGCCCCAGAACTAAACTAAATCTGAGGGTGTACGTGTCGTTGCTAGCGGGTTCTTAACAAAGAAGGGAGGTTCAGAGTTTCCGGCACTGTAGGCGTACCATGACCCTGCAGAAATTAGCTGCCGGCATGTATGACGTTCACCCACGAGCAAAAGAAGACAACAGTTAAGGACAGCAACGAGTTCGCGGGAAGTGCAATTTGAAGGACTAATTCCGTTCGTGTCAGTCCGATAGAAATATGAATATGAAGAGCTAGTGTCTCCGCGGAGCTTTCGAACGAAACTTCCTCTGATCCTTTATACAGGGCGTAAAATATGGTTTTGAACAATAACGCTGCATTATACGCCATATTCATCAAATGTTGTTACTTTTTAATTATGTATAATTGATGACAAATAAATGAAGAATCTAATACGCCCAAGCGTGGGAATCTAACTCAACAGGATATTCTAATCATTCACCCCTAGCAGTCTTAGAGCTGAACTGCGCGTCCATAAAAAAGCGGCCGGTCTAGGGGAAAAACATGACAAAATATATCTGAGTCAAACATTATTTTGTTTTCTCGCCTAGAATGACTACACGTTCCTATTATTTGCAAGTGTCTATCAGACGTGAACGCTGCGGTTTTTTAGTATCTACATCGAAATATAAATTGAGGAAAACCACTTGCATGCATACTACATCGTTCTACACAAAGCAGAATCCGAGCTTCCCAACAGACACGTCACGAGATCTTTTTCCGAAGTCAAGGAAAGTAAATACAATCTCTACTCAGGGTCGACTAACTGTCAATACGAGGTTCATACATTTGAAGACTGGCCACGGTTACTGTATGCTGTTTACTGTAAATTTGATCCGCTGAGTTTAATGCTGTTAGTGCCAGATAACCTCTAACCACTGTGACACTGGGACACGTGTTTGTTAAATAGTCTCACGTGATATTTTTTTGATATATTGTGCGCACACAGAACCCTTTCTTTCTGAATACCTTTTGACGAAAACCGAAGAAGACAAACGGTAGTATAAGATCGAAACTTTCGACAGACGAACTTTGCCGAGTTCGTGCATGACCAACCTCTGAAACCTCCCATAAGTGACCATATGTTGACTAAGATCCCTGTAGGACCCAAAGTAGACGAATCTTATTACCACGTTTTACTGTCTCATATTTAGAAAAGCTTGTCGCTTATGAGATTTTCTGTCTTTCGCAATCACAGACACTCCAAGAGATGGACGACTACTTGTGTACCACAACCCAACCCACGACCTGTTTAGAACCCAGCTGCGGCACGCGAGGAGAAATGGCAGAATCAAATTCCCAGAGGAGTGACTGCCAGTACAGTGAAATACGTAGACTTGACTGCTTCTACGGCGTTGAAGCGGCAAACACGCCAAGCATGGCTTGTCCAACAGGTTCCGCTGATTATACGGACCGACACAATCTCAGTCACCTCGATGAAGATGCACCAATGACCTATGATGCAGTGTTCCCTCAATCAGCCTTCTCTATCAATCCATTGGACGTATCTCAGGAGGATTGCGTATTCACTTCCAATTTTCCAGGCTGCGGCAAACGCTACAGCAAGAGCTCGCACCTCTGTAATCACCGACGGATCCACACGGGAGAGAAGCCTTTCATTTGTCCGTGGAAGGAGTGCAGCTGGAAGTTTCGGAGGTCTGACGAGCTCAAGCGACATTTTCGTAGACACACCGGTGAAAAGCCGTATCCATGTCCTCAGTGCGGAAGGCCATTCAGTCGGTCTGACCACCGAGCAGCGCACATCAAAAAAATTCACCCAGAAGCACAACAGCTACAAGCCAACGCTACTTAGTCAACAATAGATACTTGAGCTCTTTCGGTTTAGCTCATGCACTTTGCGCTCAAACTAACTCAAAAACTAAACGTCCAGCAAGCTATGTTGAGTGTAAACCAGTGTATTTCAGGCCACGTCTAGGATTAGTTTATTTTCTGGAGTTAGGTTTGCCCAGACATTATTCCAACTGGTAAAGGAGGGATCACCTGTATACTGGCTCAGTTGACAACGTATGTCACTAACTGCGGCTCTCGAGCTTGTTTCACTGCAAAAGGTGAATTTGACTGACTCAGCCAAGAAACTCCTGAACTATAAACAAAACCTAAACGTGTGATCTTCTAATAGCAATTTCCACGTTGTTGTTGATAGGACTATAATATATTTTTCATCCCTTAATTCATTTTTGTTTTCATTCTACTTCGGAGAGACAAACAGAGTATCAAAAGGAGAAAAAATTCTTCTTCAACGAAATTTCACTTGATTGTTTCTTCAAGCTATGTGATTTACATCAAACAGCTTTTTCAAAAGAGACACGATAAACATTGCTATTATATGCATGTGAATAGTTTATGTAAAGAGATATAACAGGTATATAATACATGATGAGATTACAAAGACCAGCTTGGATAAAAGTAATACAACAAAAAACCATGCACTGGATTATTATGATATAACTCCAATTCAGGTATTTAGGTTTTTTGAATGACCAATGGTGGATTTAATTAAGTGTTTTAATCTAGAATTCTGTAAGTTAAGGTCTTAAACATCATATACATGTATAAATTGAGTCAATATGAACATTAAAATATATGAATTTCTAAGCAGTATATCTTACAGATAAATATTTTTCTCTCGACAGGGGCATTTCTATTTCTCAAGGCCGTTCATTCGCATCCCCGAACATCACATTTCAAAGGCAGTATCGCTGAGTATTCGCCGCAGACTTATTCCCACTGTTGTCTCTCGCTCAGGCGCCTAGGGTGCACACGATATTAACGTACTTGTAACAATTCTAATTCCAAAGTTTAGCGTTTTAAACACATCAGAACCGACTTCCAATCATACAGTTGTTAGCATTTCTATCCAAGCAAGGAAAAGCGGGGCTTTTTCAGGTCATTCTCAAAGGAATGATAAACGAAGGTTAGGTCAAATATATCTTGCAAGGGTGTAGGTCAGTTTAAACATTGCTCAAGAAACGAACTCGGGTTAAACGCAGCGATAAAGGAAAAAAATCCATGCGTGATGCCTGATTGATTTCTTATCGACAGGTGCAAGAATAACTCCTGACGGTGATAATGCAATTGCATTTCATTTCATTCTCTTAACAAAGAATTTTTAAAATACATTCATGTATAACTTGGTTAATCAAACTGTTAATCCTCTTAACATTATTCCTTGAGTGGTTCGGATAATGTGATGATTAACTAACGCTCCTCAGCTACACGACTCAACTACTCTTTGCTGCGAATTTAAATTACACAACAATTTAATAAATGGAGAGCTTCAATTGTAATTCCTATTTGCTGGACCTTCATTTCTAGTGCTGCAAGCAGGTATGCCAGTTATGTATGACAGATGCACTAGGCACATGCATGCATATAGGTTAAAGAGTTTTACACATAAATGTACAAATGCATTGACCTATCGACACACATACATACTAACATAAACAAACACACATTACATACATATCACACACATACATACTAACATAAACAAACACACATTGCATACATATCACACACATACTAACATAAACAAACACACATCACATACATATCACACACATACAAAGAACATACATACATAGAATTTACATGCATACATACATACAACATACACATGTAAATGAAGTCATACTTGCATGCACATACAGTACCCCACACATACAAAACGACACATAGTACAGCATCCTTTGACTGGGCATAAACCCCTTCACATATGTCTGACTGCATAAATGCATGCAATGTAATATCACATGTGTATAATGAGCATATACATACAAACACCTATCCTTTTATCCATGTGCACAATGAATGACTACTTTCGCCTGTAAAAGTACTGAATAAATATATTTTGGATCCAGAAATTATGGAAATGGCGTAGAATGTTTGTATATTACTCCGCTAATGCTTAAAACATGGTAATTACTAATAATTTGATTTAACTAAAAATGTTCTTAAAATCATTATATTATTGAAAAATAATCATAATTGAAAAAGTTTGAAGTGGTTTGAATTCTTAGTCAAGTATTCAGAAAATATGAACTTAATCTACGTTTAAGAAAAGTATAACAAAAAATTCACTACGTTAGGGTATTTAATTGATATATTATGTTCTATTATTATTAAATTAGCAATTGTAGAATGTTTTTGTACCAATGATCATTATACGTCAAATGCTATAACAGCCTAGAATTTTGCTAAAAATTCGAAGGATTAATTACACAACTCGCAGGATAATATAATAAATAGCATGATGAAAATATTTGTATATACATATATAAATAGATATAGGTAGATAGATAGATATGACTATCTCAGAGGCAATCTTAACTAATAGAGTATTAAAAAAGTCATATGCAGTGTGCGATACATGTAAAACAGCTCTGCTTTTAATTAGAGCATACTCTAACAAGGTGCAAAAACAACAAACAAATAAACAAACAAACAAACAAACAACAACAACAGTTAATCCTTCGCAGTACTCTGAGTTTAATAGTGGTCTTGTTTTGGTAAAAGTTAATTACATCCATCCTGTGTGAGTCTATGACATCTAGTCTGAAACAGTACTTATGGACCATAACGTGAGGCGCAGCCATTAGTAGACTTACACTTCATCAAACAACTGTGACTTAGTACGTAAATTACGTTATTGGCTTGGTACAGTCTCCCTTTAAAACTAATTTGTGAGCCTTACTGAATTGAGAAATCGGCGTCGCAGAAACCAGCTGCTTAAGTCAAATCCTTAGTACTTCACGTAACGGGCAATGAAACGTGTAGTTTGTTATGAAAGAAGTAATACGGACTTTTCTAGGAGTGCAGTTATATTGCAGCATGAAGTCTTTTTCGCAGTTTCCTTAAAACAATCACCAATAAAAGATTCTAGATTTTAAACACACAGGTTGATTCTTCGAAAAAGGATACTGGGATTTAGTTTATCCCAATATTTAAAGTAAAGTCTGAAATCCCAAAAACATGCAGAACAAGACTTCTGAACTCGCATAAAACAAACTCAGCGGCCAGGCTTTCACTAAAGGCTGGGTTGCTGAGCTAAACATAGCCAATCAGAAACAAGCATTTTTATGTCAACAAAATATAGGATATATTATTTACGACGGTGTGAAATCCAGATAACTCAATGTTCATGCCTACCCTGAATTGTTTGTGTCATACAGAATGAACTAAAACCTCGAAACAGGACTTAGACACGTCGATGTGCTGCTTCCGGTCACAGAAAACTGCGAAGATGGATACAGGGTCTTAGAAGTGTCCAAGATAAAAAAAAACAAGTGATCCTACCGCACGGTAAATCATGGTACTATTGTTTGATGAGTTGTTAGAACATAACTACCCAGCAATACAGACACCTTGAAGAGGCGCGAACCTTTGCGCATAGACCATTCCAATGTTTCTATTGTATTTAACTTTAACATTTGCTAACTTAAATGTCATGCTTCGCTATCAGTACACCGACAGCTTGACAGAGTATACTAAAAATTCCAGCGTAAACAGACCTAAAAGAAGTAACAAATGGAACTGAAACGGCATTCATAAAACGCAGTGATGAAGACATCGGGACAGTCAATTCATTTCTATATGATTTACAAAAGCAACACTTAAGTATTTAGCACAAGCAAGAATCATCATTTCCGTAACATTACTTATCGAACTGCAAAAGGCATTCGAAATGGGAACACTAGTCTTTCCAACGTATTCGAAGTGGAATTGAGAATCGAGAACACATTTCCTACAACATATACTTATCGAACTGCAGAAGGGATTCAAAATAGAAGTGAGAATCAAGAACACTCTTGACTTTCCTGTAACACTAATATACTTATTGAACTGCAGGATTAAAAGTGGAAATAGAGAATCGAGAACGCTCGATCTTGTTTCCTGTAACATATACTTATTGAATTACAGAAGGAATTCAAAGTGGAATTGAGAATCGAGAACACGCATGTTTCCTGTACATGACATATTATTATACGCAGCTTATCGAACTGCAGAAAGGATTCAACGTGGAATTGAGAATCGAGAACACACTTTCCCAGCCTGTAATCAACCAGTTTCCTAATCTACTCTCGATCGCCTGTACTTGTTCACCACCATAAGTTATTCGTGGGACTTAAAATGCAGTTAGATTTGTCTTTTGATATAGGAATCCTGCAATGAGTAATCGCTATCTTTCTGCGAGCACCATGTGTACAGCGCATGATACATTGATGTTGCATTTATTTATAATAATTTAGTGATGACACTTTCACAGACCATACTGCACAAACTTACCTGTAAAATGATCCCTGGATAGTTGAAATCTACTGAGACCCAACTGAATACGAGCCCATTCGTTGAACACCAATCTATGGGAGAATTCACATGGTTTTAGTGGTGGTGGTGCTAACACCAAAAGCTCCAGCATGTGTAGACTTTGTGATACTGAGTTGATAACAATGGCCAACGTAGTGCTAACATCTAACATTTAACTTAGTTGTAGCAGAAGCAGAAGAAATAATTATAGTAGCTGTAGTAGTCAGTACTGTAGTAGTACTAGTGCTAGTATGGTGTATAATAGTAATAGTTATTGTAGTTGTAATAGTTGTAGTAGTTAAGTAGTAGTAGTATGAGTACTAGCAGCAGCAGCAACAGTAGTACTACTAGTAGAAGTTCTGTAGTGGTATGTGGTGGCAGTGGCAGTACTGAGCAGCTATGATATCTACAGCTATTTTGACGGAAGAATTTGGTCTACATCGGATTTCTATACACTCAGTCTGAAAATGATTCCTGCTTTTCCTAGAGAATATTGTAAGCCTCGACAGGTTCAGACCATTAGATCATCACAACTTTTCTTTACAAGAGATTCAAAGTGCCATGCAAGTGTTATGCCGGAACTCTATAGTGGGTGGTTGCGATGAAAATCTTAGCATGCAGTGCGTGCACATTTACTGAACTCGGACACGAGAAACAACTGCCTAAAATGTCAATCATAAGTAAATTACCCTGCTGCAACCGTATTTAAAACGAATTTAAGGCAAATCAAAATTTTTAAAAATGCACTTACTCTGTAACATTCATTGTACAATAATTCTTTCTTGACGGCGGCGAGATAGTCTGAATATTTGATCAGAAGCAACGTGCACAGATTTTGCCTCTTTGTGTGTGTTTGACATGTGTAGATGTAATTTCTTTTAATTTTTCTTTTACTTTGTTTTGCGTTTTTATTTTTCAGTCTATTTCCAGTTTCTCCTGGTTTTGCCAGAGACACAACAACTAATTAAAACTGTCAATTGCATGACCCTTGCTTCCCACATTTAGCTTATCTATCATTGGTCAATTTCACGTACCTATTGTTTTATCAGCTAATAAGGTTTTGACTTGAAAAATTACACAATGTAAATATTGACATGAAAGTTGTACTGAATTTAGAATAATACATCGGTGACGAAAGTTTTTTTTTATCAATGTGATAAACCCCTGGGCCCAGTTGTGCAAAGCCGCGGGTTAAAATATCCATCAAACAACTTCTTTCCCCCAAACTGTTAGCCAGGAAAGAGCAGTACGTGCTCTGCTCGTATAGCTTTGGGGGACGTCCGCCCTTCAAGCGCCCTTTCATTTCCTGTTCTCAGCTCTCTAACTTTCTCGAAATCATATTTTAATGTTAAGTCGGGTGTTACACGAGACGATTTCTAACGGCAAATTTTCGCGCAACATCTACACATTTGTAGCTAGCGCTTTGGCTTCTATCCTAAATACATGGCAAACCTTCACCAAAGGCAGAATTGTGTGCAAAAAAAAGTGCTATTAATTGATATTTTAGACGGTTAATAGACAAAAAGTCTAGAAAAAAATTTGTTAAAAATCGTTTCCCGAAAAACGCGGGAAAACTTTGAGACTACAGCTGCGCCAGCCTTTACTGAATAAAATATACACAACAACGAGTCGATACGGACTAGTAGAAGCCATTCAAGCACGGATCTGTTTGGTCACGCTACAGTGCAGAGCCGCTACACAGCGGTCTATTTTGCAACTTATTATCTTTAGGAAAGGATTTTAAAGCTTAGACCTTTCATTATCATCCTGCCTAGGTAGAAGAAATGGAGACATTAAAGGCGCAACACCATAGTTCCCAAATTGGCGGTCAAGATTTCATCTGAAAGTCTATATACTATTTCCTTATGCTATTAGATGTTAGACCAGACATGCAAGTGTTAAGACACTGTCTAACGAATACTAAGGACGTAGCCTCTTAACCATGGTAGCTAAAACTGATAAATTTCATTACTTGCGCTCCGCGTACCCGTATTTCCTACCAGACAGTGCAAAAACGAGTTCAACCAAGTATTGAGTCCCATTGTACAACACATGTAAAAGTGACCACAGTTTTTTTAGTTCCGCTGCGCTGAAATCACAACACGCGAATGTGGAACTATTCTCTAAGAGCACTCCGGCACTTTCAAAGCGCAATCACTGCACGTGCCGTACTTCTGCTTTTGTTTGCTGTCTTCTCTGAGGAAAAGGAAAGGAAAAAGAAAAGAAAAAGGGAGGCAAGGCAGGTATAAGAACGTTTTGTTGCTCATCACACTACGTCAATCTGCTCTGCATGCATAAGTTCACAGCATGAGGCTACATTGCTTTCAGTGAACCTGAAAACTCGCTTTAAATTGGATGGTGTGGACTACAGCAGATGAGCCGGCATTACCACGTGTTAGGAAACATATATCTTACCGATAGCTGCAGTATCAGAGTGCCCTATTCCACATAGCGGGCTAAACATCAAAGCGGCGCCATTCGCATCACAGGGACCTTCACAAATTCGCATATATCCTATCGTGACAACTGTACGTTTATATCGTTTATATGACAACTGTGCGCTTATATCGCTCATGTGACAACTCAGCACTCAATCTAACTCATGCAAATTCAGTATTGGTTGGTTAGTATGACTAGTTGTTTGTCTACAGAGTAACATTACGTAGTTTAGATTGCTTATCTTGAATACGGGTTCCTGCTATTCTATTCGTATTTCCTGAAACATTTTCAACATCTAAAATATGGTTTTTCTACTTTAAAAGACACACTGGCAGTGGATGGTGGCAATATCATTTCACAACATTAAAATCATTTGATGTAAAACATAACAAGAGCTTGCTGTAAATGCACATGTGGACACATCAGCCTCGAATGTTAAGAAACGCACGAGCCATAATACTTGTCAGCACCCTGACAGAAGACAAATCAACAGCATTTGACCTACAGTAATCTTCAGAGCCCCCTTACATGATCATCTTGTAAAGAGGGCAAAACAGTACTGGTTTTCTGAAATGATTCCTTACCTTTTCAAGCGCCCCATTCAAACCACAGATCCAATCGTTGAAAACACTTCCACTCTTTCCCACATTTGTACGTTTAATGGGCAGCAAAGCCCCAGAACTAAACTAAATCTGAGGGTGTACGTGTCGTTGCTAGCGGGTTCTTAACAAAGAAGGGAGGTTCAGAGTTTCCGGCACTGTAGGCGTACCATGACCCTGCAGAAATTAGCTGCCGGCATGTATGACGTTCACCCACGAGCAAAAGAAGACAACAGTTAAGGACAGCAACGAGTTCGCGGGAAGTGCAATTTGAAGGACTAATTCCGTTCGTGTCAGTCCGATAGAAATATGAATATGAAGAGCTAGTGTCTCCGCGGAGCTTTCGAACGAAACTTCCTCTGATCCTTTATACAGGGCGTAAAATATGGTTTTGAACAATAACGCTACATTATACGCCATATTCATCAAATGTTGTTACTTTTTAATTATGTATAATTGATGACAAATAAATGAAGAATCTAATACGCCCAAGCGTGGGAATCTAACTCAACAGGATATTCTAATCATTCACCCCTAGCAGTCTTAGAGCTGAACTGCGCGTCCATAAAAAAGCGGCCGGTCTAGGGGAAAAACATGACAAAATATATCTGAGTCAAACATTATTTTGTTTTCTCGCCTAGAATGACTACACGTTCCTATTATTTGCAAGTGTCTATCAGACGTGAACGCTGCGGTTTTTTAGTATCTACATCGAAATATAAATTGAGGAAAACCACTTGCATGCATACTACATCGTTCTACACAAAGCAGAATCCGAGCTTCCCAACAGACACGTCACGAGATCTTTTTCCGAAGTCAAGGAAAGTAAATACAATCTCTACTCAGGGTCGACTAACTGTCAATACGAGGTTCATACATTTGAAAACTGGCCACGGTTACTGTATGCTGTTTACTGTAAATTTGATCCGCTGAGTTTAATGCTGTTAGTGCCAGATAACCTCTAACCACTGTGACACTGGGACACGTGTTTGTTAAATAGTCTCACGTGATATTTTTTTGATATATTGTGCGCACACAGAACCCTTTCTTTCTGAATACCTTTTGACGAAAACCGAAGAAGACAAACGGTAGTATAAGATCGAAACTTTCGACAGACGAACTTTGCCGAGTTCGTGCATGACCAACCTCTGAAACCTCCCATAAGTGACCATATGTTGACTAAGATCCCTGTAGGACCCAAAGTAGACGAATCTTATTACCACGTTTTACTGTCTCATATTTAGAAAAGCTTGTCGCTTATGAGATTTTCTGTCTTTCGCAATCACAGACACTCCAAGAGATGGACGACTACTTGTGTACCACAACCCAACCCACGACCTGTTTAGAACCCAGCTGCGGCACGCGAGGAGAAATGGCAGAATCAAATTCCCAGAGGAGTGACTGCCAGTACAGTGAAATACGTAGACTTGACTGCTTCTACGGCGTTGAAGCGGCAAACACGCCAAGCATGGCTTGTCCAACAGGTTCCGCTGATTATACGGACCGACACAATCTCAGTCACCTCGATGAAGATGCACCAATGACCTATGATGCAGTGTTCCCTCAATCAGCCTTCTCTATCAATCCATTGGACGTATCTCAGGAGGATTGCGTATTCACTTCCAATTTTCCAGGCTGCGGCAAACGCTACAGCAAGAGCTCGCACCTCTGTAATCACCGACGGATCCACACGGGAGAGAAGCCTTTCATTTGTCCGTGGAAGGAGTGCAGCTGGAAGTTTCGGAGGTCTGACGAGCTCAAGCGACATTTTCGTAGACACACCGGTGAAAAGCCGTATCCATGTCCTCAGTGCGGAAGGCCATTCAGTCGGTCTGACCACCGAGCAGCGCACATCAAAAAAATTCACCCAGAAGCACAACAGCTACAAGCCAACGCTACTTAGTCAACAATAGATACTTGAGCTCTTTCGGTTTAGCTCATGCACTTTGCGCTCAAACTAACTCAAAAACTAAACGTCCAGCAAGCTATGTTGAGTGTAAACCAGTGTATTTCAGGCCACGTCTAGGATTAGTTTATTTTCTGGAGTTAGGTTTGCCCAGACATTATTCCAACTGGTAATGGAGGGATCACCTGTATACTGGCTCAGTTGACAACGTATGTCACTAAAGGTGAATTTGACTGACTCAGCCAAGAAACTCCTGATCATCCCTTAATTCATTTTTGTTTTCATTCTACT
Source organism: Plumapathes pennacea (assembly GCA_964036295.1). Lineage (NCBI taxonomy): Eukaryota > Metazoa > Cnidaria > Anthozoa > Antipatharia > Myriopathidae > Plumapathes > Plumapathes pennacea. The sequence continues at coordinate 12,318,062 of OZ038465.1, read as the reverse complement.
TCGGAGAGACAAACAGAGTATCAAAAGGAGAAAAAATCCTTCTTCAACGAAATTTCACTTGATTGTTTCTTCAAGCTATGTGATTTACATCAAACAGCTTTTTCAAAAGAGACACGATAAACATTGCTATTATATGCATGTGAATAGTTTATGTAAAGAGATATAACAGGTATATAATACATGATGAGATTACAAAGACCAGCTTGGATAAAAGTAATACAACAAAAAACCATGCACTGGATTATTATGATATAACTCCAATTCAGGTATTTAGGTTTTTTGAATGACCAATGGTGGATTTAATTAAGTGTTTTAATCTAGAATTCTGTAAGTTAAGGTCTTAAACATCATATACATGTATAAATTGAGTCAATATGAACATTAAAATATATGAATTTCTAAGCAGTATATCTTACAGATAAATATTTTTCTCTCGACAGGGGCATTTCTATTTCTCAAGGCCGTTCATTCGCATCCCCGAACATCACATTTCAAAGGCAGTATCGCTGAGTATTCGCCGCAGACTTATTCCCACTGTTGTCTCTCGCTCAGGCGCCTAGGGTGCACACGATATTAACGTACTTGTAACAATTCTAATTCCAAAGTTTAGCGTTTTAAACACATCAGAACCGACTTCCAATCATACAGTTGTTAGCATTTCTATCCAAGCAAGGAAAAGCGGGGCTTTTTCAGGTCATTCTAAAAGGAATGATAAACGAAGGTTAGGTCAAATATATCTTGCAAGGGTGTAGGTCAGTTTAAACATTGCTCAAGAAACGAACTCGGGTTAAACGCAGCGATAAAGGAAAAAAATCCATGCGTGATGCCTAATTGATTTCTTATCGACAGGTGCAAGAATAACTCCTGACGGTGATAATGCAATTGCATTTCATTTCATTCTCTTAACAAAGATTTTTTAAAATACATTCATGTATAACTTGGTTCATCAAACTGTTAATCCTCTTAACATTACTCCTTAAGTGGTTCGGATAATGTGATGATTAACTAACGCTCCTCAGCTACACGACTCAGCTACTCTTTGCTGCGAATTTAAATTACACAACAATTTAATAAATGGAGAGCTTCAATTGTAATTCCTATTTGCTGGACCTTCATTTCTAGTGCTGCAAGCAGGTATGCCAGTTATGTATGACAGATGCACTGGGCACATGCATGCATATAGGTTAAAGAGTTTTACACATAAATGTACAAATGCATTGACCTATCGACACACATACATACTAACATAAACAAACACACATTACATACATATCACACACATACATACTAACATAAACAAACACACATTGCATACATATCACACACATACTAACATAAACAAACACACATCACATACATATCACACACATACAAAGAACATACATACATAGAATTTACATGCATACATACATACAACATACACATGTAAATGAAGTCATACTTGCATGCACATACAGTACCCCACACATACAAAACGACACATAGTACAGCATCCTTTGACTGGGCATAAACCCCTTCACATATGTCTGACTGCATAAATGCATGCAATGTAATATCACATGTGTATAATGAGCATATACATACAAACACCTATCCTTTTATCCATGTGCACAATGAATGACTACTTTCGCCTGTAAAAGTACTGAATAAATATATTTTGGATCCAGAAATTATGGAAATGGCGTAGAATGTTTGTATATTACTCCGCTAATGCTTAAAACATGGTAATTACTAATAATTTGATTTAACTAAAAATGTTCTTAAAATCATTATATTATTGAAAAATAATCATAATTGAAAAAGTTTGAAGTGGTTTGAATTCTTAGTCAAGTATTCAGAAAATATGAACTTAATCTACGTTTAAGAAAAGTATAACAAAAAATTCACTACGTTAGGGTATTTAATTGATATATTATGTTCTATTATTATTAAATTAGCAATTGTAGAATGTTTTTGTACCAATGATCATTATACGTCAAATGCTATAACAGCCTAGAATTTTGCTAAAAATTCGAAGGATTAATTACACAACTCGCAGGATAATATAATAAATAGCATGATGAAAATATTTGTATATACATATATAAATAGATATAGGTGATAGATAGATAGATAGATATGACTATCTCAGAGGCAATCTTAACTAATAGAGTATTAAAAAAGTCATATGCAGTGTGCGATACATGTAAAACAGCTCTGCTTTTAATTAGAGCATACTCTAACAAGGTGCAAAAACAACAAACAAACAAACAAACAAACAAACAAACAAACAAACAACAACAACAGTTATTCATTCGCAGTACTCTGAGTTTAACAGTGGTCTTGTTTTGGTAAAAGTTAATTACATCCATCCTGTGTGAGTCTATGACATCTAGTCTGAAACAGTACTTATGGACCATAACGTGAGGCGCAGCCATTAGTAGACTTACACTTCATCAAACAACTGTGACTTAGTACGTAAATTACGTTATTGGCTTGGTACAGTCTCCCTTTAAAACTAATTTGTGAGCCTTACTGAATTGAGAAATCGGCGTCGCAGAAACCAGCTGCTTAAGTCAAATCCTTAGTACTTCACGTAACGGGCAATGAAACGTGTAGTTTGTTATGAAAGAAGTAATACGGACTTTTCTAGGAGTGCAGTTATATTGCAGCATGAAGTCTTTTTCGCAGTTTCCTTAAAACAATCACCAATAAAAGATTCTAGATTTTAAACACACAGGTTGATTCTTCGAAAAAGGATACTGGGATTTAGTTTATCCCAATATTTAAAGTAAAGTCTGAAATCCCAAAACCATGCAGAACAAGACTTCTGAACTCGCATAAAACAAACTCAGCGGCCAGGCTTTCACTAAAGGCTGGGTTGCTGAGCTAAACATAGCCAATCAGAAACAAGCATTTTTATATCAACAAAATATAGGATATATTATTTACGACGGTGTGAATTCCAGATAACTCAATGTTCATGCCTACCCTGAATTGTTTGTGTCATACAGAATGAACTAAAACCTCGAAACAGGACTTAGACACGTCGATGTGCTGCTTCCGGTCACAGAAAACTGCGAAAATGGATACAGGGTCTTAGAAGTGTCCAAGATAAAAAAAAACAAGTGATCCTACCGCACGGTAAATCATGGTACTATTGTTTGATGAGTTGTTAGAACATAACTACCCAGCAATACAGACACCTTGAAGAGGCGCGAACCTTTGCGCATAGACCATTCCAATGTTTCTATTGTATTTAACTTTAACATTTGCTAACTTAAATGTCATGCTTCGCTATCAGTACACCGACAGCTTGACAGAGTATACTAAAAATTCCAGCGTAAACAGACCTAAAAGAAGTAACAAATGGAACTGAAACGGCATTCATAAAACGCAGTGATGAAGACATCGGGACAGTCAATTCATTTCTATATGATTTACAAAAGCAACACTTAAGTATTTAGCACAAGCAAGAATCATCATTTCCGTAACATTACTTATCGAACTGCAAAAGGCATTCGAAATGGGAACACTAGTCTTTCCAACGTATTTGAAGTGGAATTGAGAATCGAGAACACATTTCCTACAACATATACTTATCGAACTGCAGAAGGGATTCAAAATAGAAGTGAGAATCAAGAACACTCTTGAATTTCCTGTAACACTAATATACTTATTGAACTGCAGGATTAAAAGTGGAAATAGAGAATCGAGAACGCTCGATCTTGTTTCCTGTAACATATACTTATTGAATTACAGAAGGAATTCAAAGTGGAATTGAGAATCGAGAACACGCATGTTTCCTGTACATGACATATTATTATACGCAGCTTATCGAACTGCAGAAAGGATTCAACGTGGAATTGAGAATCGATAACACACTTTCCCAGCCTGTAATCAACCAGTTTCCTAATCTACTCTCGATCGCCTGTACTTGTTCACCACCATAAGTTATTCGTGGGACTTAAAATGCAGTTAGATTTGTCTTTTGATATAGGAATCCTGCAATGAGTAATCGCTATCTTTCTGCGAGCACCATGTGTACAGCGCATGATACATTGATGTTGCATTTATTTATAATAATTTAGTGATGACACTTTCACAGACCATACTGCACAAACTTACCTGTAAAATGATCCCTGGACAGTTGAAATCTACTGAGACCCAACTGAATACGAGCCCATTCGTTGAACACCAATCTATGGGAGAATTCACATGGTTTTAGTGGTGGTGGTGCTAACACCAAAAGCTCCAGCATGTGTAGACTTTGTGATACTGAGTTGATAACAATGGCCAACGTAGTGCTAACATCAAACATTTAACTTAGTTGTAGCAGAAGCAGAAGAAATAATTATAGTAGCTGTAGTAGTCAGTACTGTAGTAGTACTAGTGCTAGTATGGTGTATAATAGTAATAGTTATTGTAGTTGTAATAGTTGTAGTAGTTAAGTAGTAGTAGTATGAGTACTAGCAGCAGCAGCAACAGTAGTACTACTAGTAGAAGTTCTGTAGTGGTATGTGGTGGCAGTGGCAGTACTGAGCAGCTATGATATCTACAGCTATTTTGACGGAAGAATTTGGTCTACATCGGATTTCTATACACTCAGTCTGAAAATGATTCCTGCTTTTCCTAGAGAATATTGTAAGCCTCGACAGGTTCAGACCATTAGATCATCACAACTTTTCTTTACAAGAGATTCAAAGTGCCATGCAAGTGTTATGCCGGAACTCTATAGTGGGTGGTTGCGATGAAAATCTTAGCATGCAGTGCGTGCACATTTACTGAACTCGGACACGAGAAACAACTGCCTAAAATGTCAATCATAAGTAAATTACCCTGCTGCAACCGTATTTAAAACGAATTTAAGGCAAATCGAAATTTTAAAAAATGCACTTACTCTGTACCATTCATTGTACGATAATTCTTTCTTGACGGCGGCGAGATAGTCTGAATATTTGATCAGAAGCAACGTGCACAGATGTTGCCTCTTTGTGTGTGCTTGACATGCGCAGATGTAATTTCTTTTAATTTTTCTTTTACTTTGTTTTGCGTTTTTATTTTTCAGTCTATTTCCAGTTTTTCCTGTTTTGCCACAGACACAACAACTAATTAAAACTGTCAATTGCATGACCCTTGTTTCCTACATTTAGCTTATCTATCATTGGTCAATTTCACGTACCTATTGTTTTATCAGCTAATAAGGTTTTGACTTGAAAAATTACACAATGTAAATATTGACATGAAAGTTGTACTGAATTTAGAATAATACATCGGTGACGAAAGTTTTTTTTTATCAATGTGATAAACCCCTGGGCCCAGTTGTGCAAAGCCGCGGGTTAAAATATCCATCAAACAACTTCTTTCCCCCAAACTGTTAGCCAAGAAAGAGCAGTACGTGCTCTGCTCGTATAGCTTTGGGGGACGTCCGTCCTTCAAGCGCCCTTTCATTTCCTGTTCTCAGCTCTCTAACTTTCTCGAATCATATTTTAATGTTAAGTCGGGTGTTAAATGAAACGATTTTTAACCGGGCAATTTTTTGCGCAACATCTACAATTTTGTAGCTAGCGCTTTGGCTTCTACCCTAAATACATGGCAAACCTTCACCAAAGGCAGAATTGTGTGCAAACAAAAAGTGCTATTTATTGATATTTTAGACGATTAATAGACAAAAAGTCTAGAAAAAAATTGTTAAAAATCGTTTCCCGAAAAACGCGGAAAACGTTTGAGACCACAGCTGCGCCAGCTTTTGCTGAATAAAATATACACAACAACGAGTCGATACGGACTAGTAGAAGCCATTCAAGCACGGATCTGTTTGGTCACGTTACAGTGCAGAGTCGCTACACAGCGGTCTATTTTGCAACTTATTATCTTTAGGAAAGGATTTTAAAGTTTAGACCTTTCATTATCATCCTGCCTAAGTAGAAGGAATTGAGACCTTATACTATTAGATGTTAGACCAGACACGCAAGTGTTAAGACACTGTCTAACGAATACTAAGGACGTAACCTCTTAACCATGGTAGCTGAAACTGATTAGTTTCATTACTTGCGCTCCGCGTACCCGTATTTCCTACCAGACAATGCAAAAACGAGTTCAATCAAGTATTGAGTCTCATTGTACAACACATGTGAAAGTGACCACAGTTTTTTTAGTTCCGCTGCGCTGAAATCACAACACACGAAAGTGGAAGTATTCTCTAAGAGCACTCCGACACTTTCAAAGCGCAATCACTGCACGTGCCGTACTTCTGCTTTTGTTTTTTGTCTTCTCTGAGAAAAAGGAAAAAGAAAAAAAAAAGCGAGGCAAGGCATTGTTTTCAGTGAACCTGAAAACTCGCTATAAATTGGAAGGTGTGGACTACAGCAGATGAACCGGCATTACCACGTGTTAGGAAACATATATCTTACCGATAGCTGCAGTATCAGAGTGCCCTATTCCACATAGCGGGCTAAACATCAAAGCGGCGCGATTCGCATCACAGGGACCTTCACAAATTCGCATATATCCTATACGTGACAACTGTGCATTTATATCGTTTATATGAGAACTGTGCGCTTATATCGCTCATGTGACAACTCAGCACTCAATCTAACTCATGCAAATTCAGTATTGGTTGGTTAGTATGACTATTTGTCTGTCTACAGTGTAACATTACGTAGTTTAGATTGCTTATCTTGAATATGGGTTCCTGCTATTCTATTCGTATTTCCTGAAACCTTTTCAATATCTAAAATGGTTTTTCTATTTTAAAAGACACGCTGGCAGTGGATCGTGGCAATATCATTTCACAACATTAAAATCATTTGATGTAAAACATAACAAGAGCTTGCTGTAAATGCACATGTGGAAACATCAGCCTCGAATATTAAGAAACGCACGAGCCATAATACTTGTCAGCACCCTGACAGAAGACAAATCAACAGCATTTGACCTACAGTAATCTTCAGAGCCTTACATGATCATATTGTAAAGATGACAAAACAGTACTGGTTTTCTGAAATAATTCCTTACCTTTTCATGCGCCCCATTTAAAACCACAGCTTCAATCGTTGAAAATTAAAACACTTCCACTCTTTCCCACATTTGTACGTTTAATGGGCAGCAAAGCCCCAGAACTAAACTAAATCTGAATATGAAGAGCTAGTGTCTCCGCGGAGCTTACGAACAAAACTTCCTCTGATCCTTTATACAGGGCGTAAAATATGGTTTTGAACAATAACGCTGCATTATACGCCATATTCATCAAATGTTGTTACTTTTTAATTATGTATAATTGATGACAAATAAATGAAGAGTCTAATACGCCCAAGCGTGGGAATCTAACTCAACAGGATATTCTAATCATTCACCCCTAGCAGTCTTAGAGCTGAACTGCGCGTCCATAAAAAAGCGGCCGGTCTAGGGGAAAAACATGACAAAACATATCTGAGTCAAACATTATTTTGTTTTCTCGCCTAGAATGACAACACGTTCCTATCATTTGCAAGTGTCTATCAGACGTGAACGCTGCGGTTTTTTAGTATCTACAGCAAAATATAAATTGCAATAACCTACATGAAATCCCCGCTACATGCTTCCCCCATTCCCCCAAATCCCCTCCCCCCTCCCCTCGCCCCCTCCCCCACCCACACTCCCTTCCCGTTTAGAGGCCCACCAGTCTGGTATCGACCATGCCCCGGCTGTTCTCACAACTTCATATAAAGTTATACCTAAAGAACAAAAAGTAAATGAAACTATATAACACTACGGTAAACAACAAAATTGGTTCCTTTATGTGAAAATATGGTGCTAGAAACAGTAGTTATCTGTTTATGCACTTCAGGACATTCTATTTATACCATGCAAAAGAGCTTCTGTACCACATGAACAGGCAACAGCCATAGTTGAATATTTAGATTTTCACAGAATACTTAAGCGGAGGAGCAAGCAGGCTTCAGGAGAACATAGAGAGGCAGCGACAATATCTAAGTACTAAAAGCCCTAATCAATAAATACATAAATAAACCAAAGCGCAGGGAAAACTTTCTGCATACGTGTTTTTATTGACTTTAGCAAAGCTTTTGATAACATATCGCGGAAAAGAACTGTACCAAAAGCTAAATACGATTGGGGTTACAGGTAAATTCCTAACTATCATTAAAAACATGTATAACAAGAATCAATATGTGTCAAACTTAATGGACACGTCTCCCAAGAATTCACATGTAATATAGGTGTCAAACAAGGATGCATGTTATCACCCATGCTTTTCAATATTTAGCTAAGTGACTTACCCGCAATTCTTAATAACGATAATGATGCCCCTGAATTGAATGTAGGACCATTAGCTGTCTATTATATGCAGATTACCTGGTAATCTTGTCAAAATCACAGAAAGGCCCACAATGTAATATAAGAAACCTAATATTATGGAAAAACGAATAGCCTACAAACCAATAAGAACAAAACTAAAATATTGATATTTAACCCTAATGGAAGAAAAGTATGGGAACATCCTTTAGAAGAAATTTACCGCTCACTATTCATTTATTCGACACTCTGGTTAAAACCGATTATTACCTATTGCTGCGAAATATGGGGTCTCGATGGTAAATACAATGGAATACGCGATCCAATCGAGGAGGTACATATTAAATTCTGCCAACAAATCTTGGATGTAAGCATAAAAGCTATTAGCAAAGCCTGCCGAGCCGAGTTAGGCCGTTTCTCTATTATACTGAAATCAAATCGAAGGTCATAACCTCCTGGCCGATCGAGTTCTAACATTAGACGAAACGGACTTGCAAAGCAAGCATACCTAGACATGCGTGGATACTCAGATTGTAAAGGCTGGGCAGCCCAAATTAAAACCCTTTGGTTTCAAAATGGCTTTGGATACGCATGGGAATATCAACAGAACATTACTCCAAGTACACCTGAATTAAAGAGATTTCACAACAACCTAAAGTAAATATTGGAAGATATAGAGACACAAGACTGGAGATGAAGCCTTTCAATGATGAATCTAGATCCGGTTGGAGGGAACAAACTAAGAAGCTATCATGAGTTCAAAACCAAATACAAATTTGAGAGTTACCTGAACGAGATCCAAAATACAGAACACCGCAGAGCTCTCTCTCTCTCTCTCTCTCTCTCTCTCTCTCTCTATATATATATATATATAAAATAATAATAATAAAATAATACGCTGCAATGTTATGCTTGATTTGTATTGCCCTACTAGCCTCATTTCCAAGAGTTTTGAAATTTACACGATTTACCCCGAAGCATAAAATATTGTCAATTCCATCAATAAAGAGATCATTTTCAGATTAGAACGTCTGTAAAGTTTCGCCTTATGTGGTCTTGTGAATGACTTGTTGGAACTTACCATGCTACAACGTACATAACTGAATTTGGTGTAAAAGCACAGAGCTTATAAACGGAATTTGCGAAACAGTATTAGCTTAACGTCCGCCCACCGAACCTTCTAGAGAGACTCTTGAATCAAGGTTAGTGAATTGCTGTAAAGAATATTTTCAAAGTCCTACCGCTTTGAGTATTACATGCCAAAACCATGCCGAGTGAATCAGCCTTTTAAATTGTAGTGCTGCATAAACTGCTTTCTTTCAGCACTGGGGTTATGAAACTACCCCTTCCCTTATATTACCGTAACTTGGGGCTTCTTATCAATAATGTATATAGACATCAATTCGTGATATAATGTATATTGTATCGAAATATACTGTATATTGCATCGCTAGGGTTCCGGTGCGGGCGGCAAGTCAGAGGTTAAAAAAAATCTAAAATCTAGTTTAAAAGAGAATCACCTAAGCAACCATAAATACTGTCTGACATTCAAAAACGTGTCGCTTGCAATAGGGTCAGCTATAGTTACAAGCACTTCAGACAAAATGGACCACTACTTGTGCGCAAGTCATTCCACGACTTGTTTAGAACCCTGTAGGACGCGAGCCGAAATGGCCGAAGCAAATTCTCAGAGGAGTGATTGCCAGTTTGAACTACGTCGAAATGGCTGTTTTTACGCTGAAATTGCATGCACGTCGGAAATGCCTTATCTGGAATGGTCTGATCGAGATAAACCCAGGGAGAATGTGTCTGGAGCAGGCGCCATCTATAATGCCAGGATCCCTCAATTCACTGACTGTATCAATCGCTTAAAAGTGCCTGAGGAGGATTTCGTATTCACTTGCGATTTTCCAGACTGCGGCAACCGTTTCAGCAAGATCTCACACTTCTGTACTCACCGTCGGATCCACACTGGAGAGAAACCTTTCATTTGTCCGTGGAAGGAGTGCAGCTGGAAGTTTCGGAGGTCTGATGAGCTCAAGCGACATTTCCGTAGACACACCGGTGAAAAGCCGTATCGATGTCCTCAGTGCGAAAGGCAATTCAGTCGGTCTGATCACCGAACAGCGCACCTTAAAAAAGTTCACTCAAAAACACAGCAGTCACAGGCCACGAAAAGCCAAGAAGATTGAGCGGAGACAGCTTAATTGTCGCTGTTTATACTGGAACTAAAACAAAATCTAAACATGGAGCAGTAGTGGAGTATCATCTGTTTCGGCCGAGCGTTGGGATTTCTTAGTTTACTCGTTCAAATGGAAGTGCAATAAGGGGATCGAGTGGTGCCAAGTCTCTCTTACTGCCAACAATGAACATTACTTAACCAAAGATACTTGTTGAAACTCACTCTAAATGGACAAATGGAACCAGCAGGACGTGTCATCACTTTAAAAAATGCGATCGTTAGTTTTCTCGAATGATCAGTGCTTAAAGTAATGGATTTCTATATCTATATATCAACACTCTGCAACACCTTGTGAGTAACTCGCAGAGATTTATTAAAAGTTCAAAAATATTTAACAACTACTTACACAGTCCTAATCGTAAAAGTACAGAAAAAATAAGCAGATGAATAATAAGTGAATGAAATTAATAACAAAAGTTCTGTGTATCCTTGCATATGATTACTTCTCCTTCAGAGCTGTCTTGAAGGACTTACGGTTTGTAGTCTTCTTAAAACATCTACTGGCAGTATATTCCAGTCTCTGATAGTTCTGGGCCGCTTCAAGCTGAACTTGTAACCATCTGTTGAGGCACACAGTTGGATTTTGCGAATGGGGTGATAGTTTTGAGTTCGTTGATCAGTGGGGATCACATACTTAGGTATGGTAATTGCTGCTGTTCCATGTACCGCTTGGTACATTTGAGAGAAACGCGCTTCTTTTCGTCTTGATTGAAGTGAAATCCATTTAAATTCATCCAGGATTCCACGAGTTACAGTTCCTGGTTCTCATGTATAATTACGTTTAACAATACGGGCAGATTTCAATGTTTTTGATATCTTTCTTGAGATGGGGGTCCCAAGCAGTACTGTCAAACTCCAAGTGTGGTTTAACTAAGGTACATTACACCTGACTTCACTTGTTCTGGACAGCAATTCAAATATCTTGTCAAGAATCCAAGTGTTTTGTGAGCTTTGGTTACCTTGTAATTTATGTGGTGGTCCCATTTCAGGTTGGATTGTAGCTGTACCCCAAGATATCGGTGGGTGGTGATCCACAGGTGTTAGTTCCTTCTCACACACTGTGTAGTTGTACTGCACTGGCTCATTCTAGCGGTGGGTATTAAGATTGTAGGACTTTGTTGGATTTAAATTCATCTGCTAAGAATCTGGCCATTTTAATTAGTGCGTCCAGGTCATCCTGTAGTATTTTAGTGTCACTTTTTCGCTTAGTTTGTGGAGGAGTGGTTTGTGTGGAACAGTGTCAAATGCCTTTGAGAAATCCAGGATCAGATGTCTGTTTGTTTGCCTTTAACCAATGATCGATCTTGCTATTAGCTCGATAGTATTAATTAGTTGGGTTTTACAGGATGTTCTATTCTTGAAGCCTTGTTGGTTTGTGGGTAATATACTGTAGGTTTCTAGATTGGTTCAAGATGGTATGGTCGATGAAGTGTTCCATTATTTTACAAGGGATGGAGGTAAGGGAGATAGGTCTGCAGTTGGATGGGCAGTTTCTGTTATCCTTCTTGTGAATGGCAACAATGTTTAGCAGTAAGCCAGTCCTTTGGGAGTTCTGCATTTTCAAAGGACTTCTTGAATATCAGCTGCAGAATCGGTGCTATTTCTGTTGCTGCTTCCTTAAGGATTCTGGTGGGTAGGAGATCAGGACCACATGCTTTCTTTAGGTCAAGGTTACTGAGGAACATTTTTTGATACCTTCGGTATTCAATGTAATGTTCTCCACCACTGATGGCCAAGGAACTGATTCATTTTCAGGAATTTCTCCGGGATTTCGTTTGTGAACACAGACTGGAATTGTTTACTAAGGATGTTGGCTTTGGATTTATTGTCTTTATACTCCTGCTCTTTTATTTTAGAGGAGGAATACCCACGTTGTCTCTCTTTCTTCCCCAGGAACCGAATCGTTTGGTAATCGAGCACTTGGGTTCGTTATTCTCGATTTGTTCAAAGTCCAGAGGACCGGTGACGTATTTCATGTGAGATTTGTTTAGTTCCTTTCTTTATTGTCTTCCTTAAGTTAGTTCAAAATGCTCACTTGTCTTCTTTTTGTTCGTTTTCCTTGCACGGTTAATGTGATCGTTGTTTGCGTCTGAACATGGTCTTGATCAGTTTGATCATCTATGGCACATCTGGTTTGTCTCTTGTGATTTTCCGAGGACATGATATGCTTAGTGATTGAGCCATTTAGCTTGCCACAGAACAACGATCAGAAATTTTCGTAGCGTAGCTTGATGCATCATATATATTTTTTCCCTGCCTCTCTGCCGTACCAGAAACAAAGTCAATATCACCTGCACACCTAAGCATATAAATTAAAAGAATAAAACGTTTCTCCATCGATGAAGACTGTGTTGTTTCTCAAAGTTCATTAAGTGACATATGTTGAGAAATACTCTTATAAATATCGCCGGAAACGTTGCTGCTTTAACGAAATGAACCTCGTGCTTCGTGATACACGGATACATATATCATACATACAAAAGCTTACCTCCTCCGTGTGCCGGGATAGTTGATATGCGGTGAGACCCATGATTCGAATCAAAGCCTGCTTTGATAATCACCAATCTGTAGAAGATTTCAGTTAGTATTAGTGGTCCTGGTGACCTAACTGCTTTAAAATGTCGACCTTGATGACTGATGCCCTCTGAGTAATTGTGTTTGTGTTTCTCATAGACTATTCGGTGATACCGAATGTGAAAAATACATCAAGACGTGCTCGTTTAAGCCTATTTGAATCAAAGTCGTTGATCATCAATGTCAGTATTAGTGTAGGTAGTGACCAAAACAGCCTTAGTTTGTCGGCTGTAGCACTGATTCCTTAAAGAAGTAGTTGTGTTAGCGTTTGTTTACACTATTTGGTGATAACGAATGACTTGTGCATGGAACCTACATCAATCCGTGCTCGTTGCTGGTTGACCCACGTCGTGCTGTTTGAGCCAGTTTTACTGTCCATACTATTGGAAAGCTTACCTGTAAAATACTCCCGGCATAGTTGGCATGAAGTGAGACCCATTGAATCAAAATCAGTTTCGTCGAACACTCTTCTGCAGGAAAGTTCGTTTAGGATTAGTGGTGATAGAGACATCGACAGCCACAGTGTGTAGGCTTTTTATTTGTACTAGTACAAAAAGGTGCTATAAATAACGGATGTAGTGTGGTTTGAACTTTGCCGACTGTATCAGTGCTAAACATGCCAAGCATGCAAGTTTTCTTGCCATGATATTTGTGACGAATATATGATGCAAAGTAGAATCACTAGAGCTCAGTTGGGATTCTTGACGCTAATGTTCGCACATTCAGACTTGGCCGTCCCATAAGAGTAGCACGGCATCAAGTACTGAACAGTATAGTACAGTTGAATCCTGACAACTCGAACCTCCAAGGGAAATCAAAAATGTTATCGGGAGTCGGGAACTTCAAGGGACAGAAGAAACTCATTGACACTATAAAGAAACAACTGTATTTTTAAGCAGTACGTTTTGATGAACACTGGTTCCGTATGATTTGCTGAGTTCCTGTTCAGAGTTCCTATTAACACAACTGCTGACACAAAGGACAATGTATACACTAATAAACTCAGTATTGTGGATTACATCTGTATGTTTTGACTTTGGAAGATGAGGTTCGAGTTATCAAGGGTATAATTATAAAGAAAATGAGCTGAAGGGAAAACGAAATCACTTCGAGTTAGCGGGAGCCAGGTTGAAATTGTCAAGGGTTGAGTTACTGGGGGTAAAATTACAGTAAATACATAAAGCAAAAGCAGGTGAAGTCGATTTTGGTTCGCGTAGGTTCGAATTACCGACTATATTATAGTAGAAACAGCAGCATCATCAGAAGTAGAACATATACAAGTGATATTATAGTACTAGTATATAATGATAGCAATAGAAGTAGTACTTCAATTAGTAATAGTACTGATCGTTTTATACCAGTAATAGTAGTAGTAGTAGTAGTAGTAATAGTAGTAGTAGTTGGCAGTAATAGTATGATGTAGTGGTACTGGTAGTAGCAATAGTAGCAAATATTATCAGAGAAGGAATTTACTTCTCACCATGTTTTGCAGTTACTTCGTGAATGAGTCGTTGCTGAGGTATTTTTCCTAAGTTTTGCAGCATTGCTCGAACTGTTCCTAATGAAATGAAAATATTATAACAAAAACAACAAAACAAGATCATGCACGTTAACTGAATTTCACTGCCTCCACGTGGCATGTTCCCATTTAGACCGTACCCATGGTCTATGACTATGAACTCAACAACACAAGATGCAATGATGACTCAGGAATATTCTCTGTCGAATCAGCAAGGAAGCGGGTGACCCAACTCCAGAGTGTGTGGTTACACATTAAGAGTCCATCACATTTCTGTAAGAGATTTAGCGATATATTTAATGGCTAATTTACATTGTTTTAGACATAACAAATATCTTTGATAGAACACGCGCTCTGAATGGTTGAAAACCATGCCAGTCTGTAACCGAAAACAAAGAAAAGTTTTGTTTTAGACAACACGCGTCGTTTTTTCTCGTTAACTTTTTTCTCGACATATGCATGTGTTTTCCACATCATGAAAAGAATATTATTTTTATAACTATACAAACCTAAATACTGAAGAGTAGCGGTTTGCATTATTTGTTCCATTAGAGGAACCTCCAAGTTATGCGACGGAAAAAGTTGAGTCACGAACGAGACAAAATCATTTAAAAATGCTACGAATATCTATTCGTGGTCAATGTTGCGGAAATGACTCAATAAAAGAGTCAAGCTATGCATTTGCTAAATGTGTGTGAACTGGCTGAATACTGCTAAACAGAGTTCATCACGTACAACAGGAGAAATAGGGTAAAAAAATATATCGTCCAATATCCTTAAATCGTCCACAAATCTATATACATATAGAGACATATTAAGAATAAAGTGTTATATTTTATTTCATAGTTAGTCTGTTTTTATATCATAGTTATTATTTAGATATTTTATATCATGGCTATTCGTACTTTTATGGTATCTTAGGTAGTTAGTGCACGGCGTACATGAAAACCAACTAGTATCTAGTATCTAGAGTAACAGTTGATGTAATCTTCACCGTGGGTAAACAAAGGTTTCATTCATTCACTGCGTATAACTGAATTCTGCTGTTTCTGCTAATTTTTTGAAACATTTTCCCTGAAACCGTGGCCTTTACATGAAACGTTTCCTTTCGTATCGAGGGTGACCGCGTATTTGCATAACGTCGTGTAGAAATCCGCCCTTATAGCGCCCTTCCGTTTCCTGTTCGGAGCTGTTTAACCTTCTCGAGGTAATATTCACTGCCGCTTATTCACTACACCTGCGTTTTTCTTTATATGAAAGAATGCAAACGGATTCACGCAAAACTTTCGGAAACTCGCATCGTCACAACTTCGGGATGGCAAAATCCAAAACTGAAATAGCAGTCTGGATTAGTACCCCCGCAGGGCTCAGGGATTAAACTATAGACAATAGAGGACATCTGAACTCGTTTAAGCGCTATCCGGCGTCATGTGAAAATATTAGAATTAGCAACTACCTGCAGTTTGAGCATTGCAGCATAATACGCTACAATGTTATGCTTACTTCGTATTGCCCTATACTTCCGAGAGTTTAATTGAACTTTGCATGATTCACAAAAAATAATGTCAATAGGCAATACTCGTATTCTCGAGCAGCCTGGGGAGAGTTTATAAATTCAAGTGAAATAGTCGAGACAAATGCGGATCAAAATCTTCGAGATGGCGGAAAAAGAATTGGAGATTTCCAGGGCTAAAAGCTTTTTTGCAGAAAAGAGGAATCACGGTTTCCCAGAATCAGTAGAACTGGTCGTAAAAGAACAGGAATTGCATCCGAGTGCTCTTGACGACGAAAGCCCCACGGATGTGATCGAAGGCAAGCTAAAGATCGATGTAAATGTCAGCCTTCCAAACCCGCTTGGGTTGATGTCCGACTCAGACTACGGACTTCTCATCGTGTTTAAACTACACCTACAGCGATATGTATTCATATCGGCCCGCATTAGCCTCGATCTGATACAGAAGTCGGCCCATTCTCCGAGGACGCGCGAGAATACGAATATTGCCTATTCCACCAATAAAGAGATCATCTTCAGATGAGAACCTCGGTACAGTTTCGCCTCTTTATATGGTCTTGTGACTGAGTTATTGGAACTTATCATGCTACAACGCTCAAACTGTTGCTCTTTCACGTAGTGTAACCGATCTCTTTTGATCGCGTATGTGCACGGCAAAAATAATGACATACAGCGGCGCCCATAAATGATTCATATGGCACATCTGGTTTGACTGTTGTGATTTCCGAGGACATGATATGCTTGGTGATTGAGCCATTTAGCTTGCCACAGAACAACGATCAGAAATTTTCGTAGCGTAGCTTGATGCATCTTATATATCTTTTCCCTGCCTCTCTGCCGTACCAGAAACTAAGCCAATATTACCTGCACACCTAAGCATATAAATTAAAAGAATAAAACGTTTCTCCATCGATGAAGACTGTGTTGTTTCTCAAAGCTCATTAAGTGACATATGTTGAGAAATACTCTTATAAATATCGCCGGATACGCTGCTGCTTTAACGAAATGAACCTCGTGCTTCGTGATACACGCATACTTATATCATACATACAAAAGCTTATCTCCTCCGTGTGCCGGGATAGTTGATATGCGGTGAGGCCCATGATTCGAATCAAAGCCTGCTTTGATAATCACCAATCCGTAGAAGATTTCAGTTAGTATTAGTGGTCCTGTTGACCTAACTGCTTTAAAATGTCGACATTGATGACTGATGCCCTCTGAGTAATTGTGTTTGTGTTTCTCATAGACTATTCGGTGATACCGAATGTGAAAAATACATCAAGACGTGCTCGTTTAAGCCTATTTGAATCAAAGTCGTTGATCATAAATGTCAGTATTGGTGTTGGTAGTGACTAAAACAGCCTTAGTTTGTCCACTGTAGTACTGATTCCTTAAAGAAGTAGTTGTGTTAGCGTGTGTTTGCACTATTTGGTGATAACGAATGACTTGTGCATGGAACCTACATCAATCCGTGCTCGTTGCTGGTTGACCCACGTCGTGCTCTTTGAGCCAGTTTTACTGTCCATACTTTTGGAAAGCTTACCTGTAAAATACTCCCGGCATAGTTGGTATGAAGTGAGACCCATTGAATCAAAATCAGTTTCGTCGAACACTCTTCTGCAGGAAAATTCGTTTAGGATTAGTGGACAGTGTATAGGCTTTTTATTTGTACTAGTACAAAAAGGTGCTATAAATAACGGATGTAGTGTGGTTTGAACTTTGCCGACTGTATCAGTGCTAAACATGCCAAGCATGCAAGTTTTCTTGCCATGATATTTGTGACGAATATATGATGCAAAGTAGAATCACTAGAGCTCAGTTGGGATTCTTGACGCTAATGTTCGAACATTCAGACGTGGCCGTCCCATAAGAGTAGCACGGCATCAAGTACTGAACAGTATAGTACAGTTGAATCCTGACAACTCGAACCTCCAAGGGAAATCGAAAATGTTATCGGGAGTCGGGAACTTCAAGGGAAAGAAGAAACTCATTGACACTATAAAGAAACAACTGTATTTTTAAGCAGTACGTCTTGATGAACACTGGTTCCGTATGATTTGCTGAGTTCCTGTTGAGAGTTCCTATTAACAAAAACTGCTGACACAAAGGACAATGTATACACTAATAAACTCAGTATTGTGGATTACATCTGTATGTTTTGACTTTGGAAGATGAGGTTAGAGTTATCAAGGGTATAATTATAAAGAAAATGAGCTGAAGGGAAAACGAAATCTCGCCGAGTTAGCGGGAGGTTGAAATTGTCAAGGGTTGAGTTACTGGGGGTAAAATTACAGTAAATATATAAAGCAAAAGCAGGTGAAATCGATTTTGGTTCGCGTAGGTTCAAATTACCGACTATATTATAGTAGAAACAGCAGCATCATCAGAAGTAGAACATATACAAGTGATATTATAGTACTAGTATATAATGATAGCAATAGAAGTAGTACTTCAGTTAGTAATAGTACTGATCGTTTTATACCAGTAGTAGTAGTAGTAGTAGTAATAGTAGTAGTAATAGTAGTAGTAGTTGGCAGTAATAGTATAATGTAGTGGTACTGGTAGTAGCAATAGTAGCAACTATTATCAGGGAAGGAATTTACTTCTCACCATGTTTTGCAGTTACTTCGTGAATGAGTCGTTGCTACTTATTTTTCCTAAGTTTTGCAGCATTGCTCAAACTGTTCCTAATGAAATGAAAATATTATAACAAAAACAACAAAACAAGATCATGCACGTTAACTGAATTTCACTGCCTCCACGTGGCATGTTCCCATTTAGACCGTATAACTCCCATGGTCTATGACTATGAACTCAACAACACAAGATGCAATGATGACTCAGGAATATTCTCTGTAGAATCAGCAAGGAAGCAGGTGACCCAACTCCAGAGTGTGTGGTTACACATTAAGAGTCCATCACATTTCTGTAAGAGATTTAGCGATATATTTAATGGCTAATTTACATTGTTTTATACATAACACATATCTTTGATAGAACACGCGCTCTGAATGGTTGAAAACCATGCCAGTCTGTAACCGAAAACAAAGAAAAGTTTTGTTTTAGACAACACGCGTCGTTTTTTCTCGTTAACTTTTTTCTCGACATATGCATGTGTTTTCCACATCATGAAAAGAATATTATTTTTATAAGTATACAAACCTAAATACTGAAGAGTAGCGGTTTGCATTATTTGTTCCATTAGAGGAACCTCCAAGTCATGCGACGAAAAAAGTTGAGTCACGAACGAGACAAAATCATTTAAAAATGCTACGAATATCTATTCGTGGTCAATGTTGTGGAAATGACTGAATAAAAGAGTCAAGCTATGCGTTTGCTAAATGTGTGTGAACTGGCTGAATACTGCTAAAGAGAGTTCATCACGTACAACAGGAGAAATAGGGTAAAAAATATATTGTCCAATATCCTTAAATCGTCCACAAATCTATATACATATAGAGACATATTAAGAATAAAGTGTTATATTTTATTTCATAGTTAGTCTGTTTTTATATCATAGTTATTATTTAGATATTTTATATCATGGCTATTCGTACTTATATGGTATCTTAGATAGTTAGTGCACGGTTTACATGAAAACCAACTAGTATCTAGTATCTGGAGTAACAGTTGATGTAATCTTCACCGTGGATAAACAAAGGTTTCATTCATTCACTGCGTATAACTGAATTCTAATTTTTTGAAACATTTCCCCTGAAACCGCGGCCTTTACATGAAACGTTTCCTTTCGTATCGAGGGTGACCGCGTATTTGCATAATGTCGTGTAGAAATCCGCCCTTCTAGCGCCCTTCCGTTTCCTGTTCGGAGCTGTTTAACCTTCTCGAGGTAATATTCACTACCGCTTATTCACTACACCTGCGTTTTTCTCTATATGAAAGAATGCAAACGGATTCACGCAAAACTTTCGGAAACTCGTATCGTCACAACTTCGGGATGGCAAAATCCAAAACTGAAATAGCAGTCTGGATTAGTATCCCCGCAGGGCTCAGGGATTAAACTATAGACAATAGAGGACATCTGAACTCGTTTAAGCGCTATCCGGCGTCATGTGAAAATATTAGAATTAGCGACTACCTGCAGTTTGAGCATTGCAGCATAATACGCTACAATGTTATGCTTACTTCGTATTGCCCTACTTCCGAGAGTTTAATTGAACTTTGCATGATTCACAAAAAATAATGTCAATAGGCAATACTCGTATTCTCGGGCAGCCTGGGGAGAGTTTATAAATTCAAGTGAAATAGTCGAGACAAATGCGGATCAAAATCTTCGAGATGGCGGAAAAAGAATTGGAGATTTCCAGGGCTAAAAGCGTTTTTGCAGAAAAGAGGAATCACGGTTTCCCAGAATCAGTAGAACTGGTCGTAAAAGAACAGGAATTGCATCCGAGTGCTCTTGACGACGAAAGCCCCACGGATGTGATCGAAGGCAAGCTAAAGATCGATGTAAATGCCAGCCTTCCAAACCCGCTTGGGTTGATGTCCGACTCAGACTACGGACTTCTCATCGTGTTCAAACTACACCTACAGCGATATGTATTCATATCGGCCCGCATTAGCCTCGATCTGATACAGAAGTCGGCCCATTCTCCGAGGACGCGCGAGAATACGAATATTGCCTATTCCACCAATAAAGAGATCATCTTCAGATGAGAACCTCGGTACAGTTTCGCCTCTTTATATGGTCTTGTGACTGAGTTATTGGAACTTATCATGCTACAACGCTCAAACTGTTGCTCTTTCACGTAGTGTAACCGATCTCTTTTGATCGCGTATGTGCACGGCAAAAATAATGACATACAGCGGCTCCCATAAATGATGCATATGGCACATCTGGTTTGACTGTTGTGATTTTCCGAGGACATGATATGCTTGGTGATTGAGCCATTTAGCTTGCCACAGAACAACGATCAGAAATTTTCGTAGCGTAGCTTGATGCATCATATATATTTTTTCCCTGCCTCTCTGCCGTACCAGAAACTAAGCCAATATCACCTGCACACCTAAGCATATATGTTAAAAGAATAAAACGTTTCTCCATCGATGAAGATTGTGTTGTTTCTCAAAGTTCATTAAGTGACATATGTTGAGAAATACTCTTATAAATATCGCCGGAAACGTTGCTGCTTTAACGAAATGAACCTCGTGCTTCGTGATACACGCATACGTATATTATACATACAAAAGCTTACCTCCTCCGTGTGCCGGGATAGTTGATATGTGGTGAGGCCCATGATTCGAATCAAAGCCTGCTTTGATAATCACCAATCTGTAGAAGATTTCAGTTAGCATTAGTGGTCCTGTTGACCTAACTGCTTTAAAATGTCGACATTGATGACTGATGCCCTCTGAGTAATTGTGTTTGTGTTTTTCATAGACTATTCGGTGATACCGAATGTGAAAAATACATCAAGACGTGCTCGTTTAAGCCTATTTGAATCAAAGTCGTTGATTATCAATGTCAGTATTAGTGTTGGTAGTGACCAAAACAGCCTTAGTTTGTCCACTGTAGTACTGATTCCTTAAAGAAGTAGTTGTGTTAGCGTGTGTTTGCACTATTTGGTGATAACGAATGACTTGTCCATGGAACCTACATCAATCCGTGCTCGTTGCTGGTTGAAGCACGTCGTGCTGTTTGAGCCAGTTTTACTGTCCATACTATTGGAAAGCTTACCTGTAAAATACTCCCGGCATAGTTGGTATGAAGTGAGACCCATTGAATCAAAATCAGTTTCGTCGAACACTCTTCTGCAGGAAAATTCGTTTAGGATTAGTGGACAGTGTGTAGGCTTTTTATTTTTACTAGCACGAGAAGGTGCTATAAATAACGGATGTAGTGTGGTTTGAACTTTGCCGACTGTATCAGTGCTAAACATGCCAAGCATGCAAGTTTTCTTGCCATGATATTTGTGACGAATATATGATGCAAAGTAGAATCACTAGAGCTCAGTTGGGATTCTTGACGCTAATGTTCGCACATTCAGACGTGGCCGTCCCATAAGAGTAGCACAGCATCAAGTACTGAAAAGTATAGTACAGTTGAATCCTGACAACTCGAACCTCCAAGGGAAATCGAAAATGTTATCGGGAGTCGGGAACTTCAAGGGACAGAAGAAATTCATTGACACTATAAAGAAACAACTGTACTTTTCAGCAGTACGTCTTGATGAACACTGGTTCCGTATGATTTGCTGAGTTCCTGTTGAGAGTTCCTATTAACAAAAACTGCTGACACAAAGGAAAATGTATACACTAATAAACTCAGTATTGTGGATTACATCTGTATGTTTTGACTTTGGAAGATGAGGTTCGAGTTATCAAGGGTATAATTATAAAGAAAATGAGCTGAAGGGGAAACGAAATCACTTCGAGTTAGCGGGAGGTTGAAATTGTCAGAGGTTGAGTTACTGGGGGTAAAATTACAGTAAATATATAAAGCAAAAGCAGGTGAAATCGATTTTAGTTCGCGTAGGTTCGAATTACCGACTATATTATAGTAGAAACAGCAGCATCATCAGAAGTAGAACATATACAAGTGATATTATAGTACTAGTATATAATGATAGCAATAGAAGTAGTACTTCAGTTAGTAATAGTACTGATCGTTTTATACCAGTAGTAGTAGTAGTAGTAGTAATAGTAGTAGTAATAGTAGTAGTAGTTGGCAGTAATAGTATAATGTAGTGGTACTGGTAGTAGCAATAGTAGCAACTATTATCAGGGAAGGAATTTACTTCTCACCATGTTTTGCAGTTACTTCGTGAATGAGTCGTTGCTGAGGTATTTTTCCTAAGTTTTGCAGCATTGCTCGAACTGTTCCTAATGAAATGAAAATATTATAACAAAAACAACAAAACAAGATCATGCACGTTAACTGAATTTCAGTCCTCCACGTGGCATGTTCCCATTTAGACCGTATAACTCCCATGGTCTATGACTATGAACTCAACAACACAAGATGCAATGATGACTCAGGAATATTCCCTGTCGAATCAGCAAGGAAGCAGGTGACCCAACTCCAGAGTGTGTGGTTACACATTAAGAGTCCATCACATTTCTGTAAGAGATTTAGCGATATATTTAATGGCTAATTTACATTGTTTTAGACATAACACATATCTTTGATAGAACACGCGCTCTGAATGGTTGAAAACCATGCCAGTCTGTAACCGAAAACAAAGAAAAGTTTTGTTTTAGACAACACGCGTCGTTTTTCTCGTTAACTTTTTTCTCGACATATGCATGTGTTTTCCACATCATGAAAAGAATATTATTTTTATAAGTATACAAACCTAAATACTGAAGAGTAGCGGTTTGCATTATTTGTTCCATTAGAGGAACCTCCAAGTCATGCGACGAAAAAAGTTGAGTCACGAACGAGACAAAATCATTTAAAAATGCTACGAATATCTATTCGTGGTCAATGTTGTGGAAATGACTGAATAAAAGAGTCAAGCTATGCGTTTGCTAAATTTGTGTGAACTGGTTGAATACTGCTAAACAGAGTTCATCACGTACAACAGGAGAAATAGGGTAAAAAATATATTGTCCAATATCCTTAAATCGTCCACAAATCTATATACATATAGAGACATAATAAGAATAAAGTGTTATATTTTATTTCATAGTTAGTCTGTTTTTATATCATAGTTATTATTTAGATATTTTATATCATGGCTAGTCGTACTTATATGGTATCTTAGATAGTTAGTGCACGGTTTACATGAAAACCAACTAGTATCTAGTATCTGGAGTAACAGTTGATGTAATCTTCACCATGGATAAACAAAGGTTTCATTCATTCACTGCGTATAACTGAATTCTAATTTTTTGAAACATTTCCCCTGAAACCGCGGCCTTTACATGAAACGTTTCCTTTCGTATCGAGGGTGACCGCGTATTTGCATAATGTCGTGTAGAAATCCGCCCTTCTAGCGCCCTTCCGTTTCCTGTTCGGAGCTGTTTAACCTTTCTCGAGGTAATATTCACTACCGCTTATTCACTACACCTGCGTTTTTCTCTATATGAAAGAATGCAAACGGATTCACGCAAAACTTTCGGAAACTCGTATCGTCACAACTTCGGGATGGCAAAATCCAAAACTGAAATAGCAGTCTGGATTAGTATCCCCGCAGGGCTCAGGGATTAAACTATAGACAATAGAGGACATCTGAACTCGTTTAAGCGCTATCCGGCGTCATGTGAAAATATTAGAATTAGCGACTACCTGCAGTTTGAGCATTGCAGCATAATACGCTACAATGTTATGCTTACTTCGTATTGCCCTATACTTCCGAGAGTTTAATTGAACTTTGCATGATTCACAAAAAATGTCAATAGGCAATACTCGTATTCTCGAGCAGCCTGGGGAGAGTTTATAAATTCAAGTGAAATAGTCGAGACAAATGCGGATCAAAATCTTCGAGATGGCGGAAAAAGAATTGGAGATTTCCAGGGCTAAAAGCGTTTTTGCAGAAAAGAGGAATCACGGTTTCCCAGAATCAGTAGAACTGGTCGTAAAAGAACAGGAATTGCATCCGAGTGCTCTTGACGACGAAAGCCCCACGGATGTGATCGAAGGCAAGCTAAAGATCGATGTAAATGTCAGCCTTCCAAACCCGCTTGGGTTGATGTCCGACTCAGATTACGGACTTCTCATCGTGTTTAAACTACACCTACAGCGATAGGTATTCATATCGGCCCGCATTAGCCTCGATCTGATACAGAAGTCGGCCCATTCTCCGAGGACGCGCGAGAATACGAATATTGCCTATTCCACCAATAAAGAGATCATCTTCAGATGAGAACCTCGGTACAGTTTCGCCTCTTTATATGGTCTTGTGACTGAGTTATTGGAACTTATCATGCTACAACGCTCAAACTGTTGCTCTTTCACGTAGTGTAACCGATCTCTTTTGATCGCGTATGTGCACGGCAAAAATAATGACATACAGCGGCGCCCATAAATGATTCATATGGCACATCTGGTTTGACTGTTGTGATTTCCGAGGACATGATATGCTTGGTGATTGAGCCATTTAGCTTGCCACAGAACAACGATCAGAAATTTTCGTAGCGTAGCTTGATACATCATATATATCTTTTCCCTGCCTCTCTGCCGTACCAGAAACAAAGCCAATATCATAAGCACACCTAAGCATATAAATTAAAAGAATAAAACGTTTCTCCATCGATGAAGATTGTGTTGTTTCTCAAAGCTCATTAAGTGATATATGTTGAGAAATACTCTTATAAATATCGCCGGATACGCTGCTGCTTTAACGAAATGAACCTCGTGCTTCGTGATACACGCATACTTATATCATACATACAAAAGCTTACCTCCTCCGTGTGCCGGGATAGTTGATATGCGGTGAGGCCCATGATTCGAATCAAAGCCTGCTTTGATAATCACCAATCTGTAGAAGATTTCAGTTAGCATTAGTGGTCCTGGTGACCTAACTGCTTTAAAATGTCGACATTGATGACTGATGCCCTCTGAGTAATTGTGTTTGTGTTTCTCATAGACTATTCGGTGAAACCGAATGTGAAAAATACATCAAGACGTGCTCGTTTAAGCCTATTTGAATCAAAGTCGTTGATCATAAATGTCAGTATTGGTGTTGGTAGTGACTAAAACAGCCTTAGTTTGTCCACTGTAGTACTGATTCCTTAAAGAAGTAGTTGTGTTAGCGTGTGTTTGCACTATTTGGTGATAACGAATGACTTGTGCATGGAACCTACATCAATCCGTGCTCGTTGCTGGTTGACCCACGTCGTGCTGTTTGAGCCAGTTTTACTGTCCATACTTTTGGAAAGCTTACCTGTAAAATACTCCCGGCATAGTTGGTATGAAGTGAGACCCATTGAATCAAAATCAGTTTCGTCGAACACTCTTCTGCAGGAAAATTCGTTTAGGATTAGTGGACAGTGTATAGGCTTTTTATTTGTACTAGTACAAAAAGGTGCTATAAATAACGGATGTAGTGTGGTTTGAACTTTGCCGACTGTATCAGTGCTAAACATGCCAAGCATGCAAGTTTTCTTGCCATGATATTTGTGACGAATATATGATGCAAAGTAGAATCACTAGAGCTCAGTTGGGATTCTTGACGCTAATGTTCGAACATTCAGACGTGGCCGTCCCATAAGAGTAGCACGGCATCAAGTACTGAACAGTATAGTACAGTTGAATCCTGACAACTCGAACCTCCAAGGGAAATCGAAAATGTTATCGGGAGTCGGGAACTTCAAGGGACAAAAGAAACTCATTGACACTATAAAGAAACAACTGTATTTTTAAGCAGTACGTCTTGATGAACACTGGTTCCGTATGATTTGCTGAGTTCCTGTTGAGAGTTCCTATTAACAAAAACTGCTGACACAAAGGACAATGTATACACTAATAAACTCAGTATTGTGGATTACATCTGTATGTTTTGACTTTGGAAGATGAGGTTCGAGTTATCAAGGGTATAATTATAAAGAAAATGAGCTGAAGAGAAAACGAAATCTCGCCGAGTTAGCGGGAGGTTGAAATTGTCGAGGGTTGAGTTACTGGGGGTAAAATTACAGTAAATATATAAAGCAAAAGCAGGTGAAATCGATTTTGGTTCGCGTAGGTTCAAATTACCGACTATATTATAGTAGAAACAGCAGCATCATCAGAAGTAGAACATATACAAGTGATATTATAGTACTAGTATATAATGATAGCAATAGAAGTAGTACTTCAGTTAGTAATAGTACTGATCGTTTTATACCAGTAATAGTAGTAGTAATAGTAGTAGTGTAGTAGTAGTAGTTGGCAGTAATAGTATAATGTAGTGGTACTGGTAGTAGCAATAGTAGCAACTATTATCAGGGAAGGAATTTACTTCTCACCATGTTTTGCAGTTACTTCGTGAATGAGTCGTTGCTGAGGTATTTTTCCTAAGTTTTGCAGCATTGCTCGAACTGTTCCTAATGAAATGAAAATATTATAACAAAAACAACAAAACAAGATCATGCACGTTAACTGAATTTCAGTGCCTCCACGTGGCATGTTCCCATTTAGACCGTACCCATGGTCTGACTATGAACTCAACAACACAAGATGCAATGATGACTCAGGAATATTCTCTGTCGAATCAGCAAGGAAGCGGGTGACCCAACTCCAGAGTGTGTGGTTACACATTAAGAGTCCATCACATTTCTGTAAGAGATTTAGCGATATATTTAATGGCTAATTTACATTGTTTTATACATAACACATATCTTTGATAGAACACGCGCTCTGAATGGTTGAAAACCATGCCAGTCTGTAACCGAAAACAAAGAAAAGTTTTGTTTTAGACAACACGCGTCGTTTTTCTCGTTAACTTTTTTCTCGACATATGCATGTGTTTTCCACATCATGAAAAGAATATTATTTTTATAAGTATACAAACCTAAATACTGAAGAGTAGCGGTTTGCATTATTTGTTCCATTAGAGGAACCTCCAAGTCATGCGACGAAAAAAGTTGAGTCACGAACGAGACAAAATCATTTAAAAATGCTACGAATATCTATTCGTGGTCAATGTTGTGGAAATGACTGAATAAAAGAGTCAAGCTATGCGTTTGCTAAATTTGTGTGAACTGGTTGAATACTACTAAACAGAGTTCATCACGTACAACAGGAGAAATAGGGTAAAAAATATATTGTCCAATATCCTTAAATCGTCCACAAATCTATATACATATAGAGACATAATAAGAATAAAGTGTTATATTTTATTTCATAGTTAGTCTGTTTTTATATCATAGTTATTATTTAGATATTTTATATCATGGCTAGTCGTACTTATATGGTATCTTAGATAGTTAGTGCACGGTTTACATGAAAACCAACTAGTATCTAGTATCTGGAGTAACAGTTGATGTAATCTTCACCATGGATAAACAAAGGTTTCATTCATTCACTGCGTATAACTGAATTCTAATTTTTTGAAACATTTCCCCTGAAACCGCGGCCTTTACATGAAACGTTTCCTTTCGTATCGAGGGTGACCGCGTATTTGCATAATGTCGTGTAGAAATCCGCCCTTCTAGCGCCCTTCCGTTTCCTGTTCGGAGCTGTTTAACCTTTCTCGAGGTAATATTCACTACCGCTTATTCACTACACCTGCGTTTTTCTCTATATGAAAGAATGCAAACGGATTCACGCAAAACTTTCGGAAACTCGTATCGTCACAACTTCGGGATGGCAAAATCCAAAACTGAAATAGCAGTCTGGATTAGTATCCCCGCAGGGCTCAGGGATTAAACTATAGACAATAGAGGACATCTGAACTCGTTTAAGCGCTATCCGGCGTCATGTGAAAATATTAGAATTAGCGACTACCTGCAGTTTGAGCATTGCAGCATAATACGCTACAATGTTATGCTTACTTCGTATTGCCCTATACTTCCGAGAGTTTAATTGAACTTTGCATGATTCACAAAAAATAATGTCAATAGGCAATACTCGTATTCTCGGGCAGCCTGGGGAGAGTTTATAAATTCAAGTGAAATAGTCGAGACAAATGCGGATCAAAATCTTCGAGATGGCGGAAAAAGAATTGGAGATTTCCAGGGCTAAAAGCGTTTTTGCAGAAAAGAGGAATCACGGTTTCCCAGAATCAGTAGAACTGGTCGTAAAAGAACAGGAATTGCATCCGAGTGCTCTTGACGACGAAAGCCCCACGGATGTGATCGAAGGCAAGCTAAAGATCGATGTAAATGCCAGCCTTCCAAACCCGCTTGGGTTGATGTCCGACTCAGACTACGGACTTCTCATCGTGTTCAAACTACACCTACAGCGATATGTATTCATATCGGCCCGCATTAGCCTCGATCTGATACAGAAGTCGGCCCATTCTCCGAGGACGCGCGAGAATACGAATATTGCCTATTCCACCAATAAAGAGATCATCTTCAGATGAGAACCTCGGTACAGTTTCGCCTCTTTATATGGTCTTGTGACTGAGTTATTGGAACTTATCATGCTACAACGCTCAAACTGTTGCTCTTTCACGTAGTGTAACCGATCTCTTTTGATCGCGTATGTGCACGGCAAAAATAATGACATACAGCGGCTCCCATAAATGATGCATATGGCACATCTGGTTTGACTGTTGTGATTTTCCGAGGACATGATATGCTTGGTGATTGAGCCATTTAGCTTGCCACAGAACAACGATCAGAAATTTTCGTAGCGTAGCTTGATGTATCATATATATTTTTTCCCTGCCTCTCTGCCGTACCAGAAACTAAGCCAATATCACCTGCACACCTAAGCATATATGTTAAAAGAATAAAACGTTTCTCCATCGATGAAGATTGTGTTGTTTCTCAAAGTTCATTAAGTGACATATGTTGAGAAATACTCTTATAAATATCGCCGGAAACGTTGCTGCTTTAACGAAATGAACCTCGTGCTTCGTGATACACGCATACGTATATTATACATACAAAAGCTTACCTCCTCCGTGTGCCGGGATAGTTGATATGTGGTGAGGCCCATGATTCGAATCAAAGCCTGCTTTGATAATCACCAATCTGTAGAAGATTTCAGTTAGCATTAGTGGTCCTGTTGACCTAACTGCTTTAAAATGTCGACATTGATGACTGATGCCCTCTGAGTAATTGTGTTTGTGTTTTTCATAGACTATTCGGTGATACCGAATGTGAAAAATACATCAAGACGTGCTCGTTTAAGCCTATTTGAATCAAAGTCGTTGATCATAAATGTCAGTATTAGTGTTGGTAGTGACCAAAACAGCCTTAGTTTGTCCACTGTAGTACTGATTCCTTAAAGAAGTAGTTGTGTTAGCGTGTGTTTGCACTATTTGGTGATAACGAATGACTTGTCCATGGAACCTACATCAATCCGTGCTCGTTGCTGGTTGAACCACGTCGTGCTGTTTGAGCCAGTTTTACTGTCCATACTATTGGAAAGCTTACCTGTAAAATACTCCCGGCATAGTTGGTATGAAGTGAGACCCATTGAATCAAAATCAGTTTCGTCGAACACTCTTCTGCAGGAAAATTCGTTTAGGATTAGTGGACAGTGTGTAGGCTTTTTATTTTTACTAGCACGAGAAGGTGCTATAAATAACGGATGTAGTGTGGTTTGAACTTTGCCGACTGTATCAGTGCTAAACATGCCAAGCATGCAAGTTTTCTTGCCATGATATTTGTGACGAATATATGATGCAAAGTAGAATCACTAGAGCTCAGTTGGGATTCTTGACGCTAATGTTCGCACATTCAGACGTGGCCGTCCCATAAGAGTAGCACAGCATCAAGTACTGAAAAGTATAGTACAGTTGAATCCTGACAACTCGAACCTCCAAGGGAAATCGAAAATGTTATCGGGAGTCGGGAACTTCAAGGGACAGAAGAAATTCATTGACACTATAAAGAAACAACTGTACTTTTCAGCAGTACGTCTTGATGAACACTGGTTCCGTATGATTTGCTGAGTTCCTGTTCAGAGTTCCTATTAACAAAAACTGCTGACACAAAGGAAAATGTATACACTAATAAACTCAGTATTGTGGATTACATCTGTATGTTTTGACTTTGGAAGATGAGGTTCGAGTTATCAAGGGTATAATTATAAAGAAAATGAGCTGAAGGGGAAACGAAATCACTTCGAGTTAGCGGGAGGTTGAAATTGTCAGAGGTTGAGTTACTGGGGGTAAAATTACAGTAAATATATAAAGCAAAAGCAGGTGAAATCGATTTTAGTTCGCGTAGGTTCGAATTACCGACTATATTATAGTAGAAACAGCAGCATCATCAGAAGTAGAACATATACAAGTGATATTATAGTACTAGTATATAATGATAGCAATAGAAGTAGTACTTCAGTTAGTAATAGTACTGATCGTTTTATACCAGTAATAGTAGTAGTAATAGTAGTAGTGTAGTAGTAGTAGTTGGCAGTAATAGTATAATGTAGTGGTACTGGTAGTAGCAATAGTAGCAACTATTATCAGGGAAGGAATTTACTTCTCACCATGTTTTGCAGTTACTTCGTGAATGAGTCCTTGCTGAAGTATTTTTCCTAAGTTTTGCAGCATTGCTCGAACTGTTCCTAATAAAATGAAAATATTATAACAAAAACAACAAAACAAGATCATGCACGTTAACTGAATTCCACTGCCTCCACGTGGCATGTTCCCATTTAGACCGTATAACTCCCATGATCTATGACTATGAACTCAACAACACAAGATGCAATAATGACTCAGGAATATTCTCTGTAGAATCAGCAAGGAAGCAGGTGACCCAACTCCAGAGTGTGTGGTTACACATTAAGAGTCCATCACATTTCTGTAAGAGATTTAGCGATATATTTAATGGCTAATTTACATTGTTTTAGTCATAACAAATAACTTTGATAGAACACGCGCTCTGAATAGTTGAAAACCATGCCAGTCTGTAACCGAAAACAAAGAAAAGTTTTGTTTTAGACAACACGCGTCGTTTTCCTCGTTAACGTTTTTCTCGACATATGTATGTATGCATTTGTTTTCCACATCATGAAAAGACTATTATTTTTATAAGTATACAAACCTAAATACTGAAGAGTAGCGGTTTGCATCATTTGTTTCATTAGAGGAACCTCCAAGTCATGCGACGGAAAAAGTTGAGTCACGAACGAGACAAAATCATTTAAAAATGCTACGAATATCTATTCGTGGTCAATGTTGCGGAAATGACTCAATAAAAGAGTCACTCTATGCATTTTCTAAATTTGTGTGAACTGGTTGACTACTTCTAAACAGAGTTAACGACATACAACAGGAGAAATAGGGTAAAAAATATATCGTCCAATATCCTTAAATCGTCCACAAATCTATATACATATAGAGACATATTAAGAATAAAGTGTTATATTTTATTTCATAGTTAGTCTGTTTTTATATCATAGTTATTATTTTGATATTTTATATCATGGCTAGTCGTACTTATATGGTATCTTAGGTAGTTAGTGCACGGCTTACATGAAAACCAACTAGTATCTAGTATCTAGAGTAACAGTTGATGTAATCTTCACCGTGGGTAAACAAAGGTTTCATTCATTCACTGCGTATAACTGAATTCTGCTGTTTCTGCTAATTTTTTGAAACATTTTCCCTGAAACCGTGGCCTTTATATGAAACGTTTCCTTTCGTATCGAGGGTGACCGCGTATTTGCATAACGTCGTGTAGAAATCCGCCCTTATAGCGCCCTTCCGTTTCCTGTTCGGAGCTGTTTAACCTTCTCGAGGTAATATTCACTACCGCTTATTCACTACACCTGCGTTTTTCTTTATATGAAAGAATGCAAACGGATTCACGCAAAACTTTCGGAAACTCGCATCGTCACAACTTCGGGATGGCAAAATCCAAAACTGAAATAGCAGTCTGGATTAGTACCCCCGCAGGGCTCAGGGATTAAACTATAGACAATAGAGGACATCTGAACTCGTTTAAGCGCTATCCGGCGTCACGTGAAAATATTAGAATTAGCGACTACCTGCAGTTTGAGCATTGCAGCATAATACGCTACAATGTTATGCTTACTTCGTATTGCCCTATACTTCCGAGAGTTTAATTGAACTTTGCATGATTCACAAAAAATAATGTCAATAGGCAATACTCGTATTCTCGGGCAGCCTGGGGAGAGTTTATAAATTCAAGTGAAATAGTCGAGGCAAATGCGGATCAAAATCTTCGAGATGGCGGAAAAAGAATTGGAGAGTTCCAGGGCTAAAAGCGTTTTTGCAGAAAAGAGGAATCACGGTTTCCCAGAATCAGTAGAACTGGTCGTAAAAGAACAGGAATTGCATCCGAGTGCTCTTGACGACGAAAGCCCCACGGATGTGATCGAAGGCAAGCTAAAGATCGATGTAAATGTCAGCCTTCCAAACCCGCTTGGGTTGATGTCCGACTGAGAGTACGGACTTCTCATCGTGTTCAAACTACACCTACAGCGATATGTATTCAGGCCCGCATTAGCCTCGATCTGATACAAAAGTCAGCCCATTCTCCGAGGACGCGCGAGAATACGAATATTGCCTATTCCACCAATAAAGAGATCATCTTCAGATGAGAACCTCGGTACAGTTTCGCCTCTTTATATGGTCTTGTGACTGAGTTATTGGAACTTATCATGCTACAACGCTCTGTTGCTCTTTCACGTAGTGTAACTGATCTCTTTTGTTCGCGTATGTGCACGGCAAAAATAATGACATACAGCGATAGGTATATATAGTACGTATTCCTTATAAAACACAACCGGACGAGCAAATACCTGGCCCTGACGAGCAAATACATTGCCCCATGAGCAAATACGCAACCTTGAATAATAATTAGACGTAAATTGAATTGATGCGAGTGAGAAATACATATAGATATACGAAAATTACGGCCCAACCCTGACCATAACCCTAATCCTAACCTTAAACCTAACCCTAACTCTAACCCTAACCCTAACCCCAACCTTAAATCTAAGTCTAAACTATAATCCAAACACTGTTTATCCAGTTGCAAAGTTACGGCTAATTAGAGCCGTTTTCGGATGACTGTCGAAAACCAAAACCAAAGTAATCACACAAGCCAATCACAGAGACTGAGAGAAAACAGTTCAGCCAATTGGAAGCCAAAGTCATTTGCGTTTGGTCTTGCGTTTGGTTTTACTTTCCAATCAGCAGTGCGAGTACACGCCATCGCTTGCGTGAGAAGTGTTTGGTTTTGGTTTTGGTTTTGGTTTTGTTCCTGATTGGCTGAGCATGCTGACAAACTAGTGTGGACCAATCCGAAAGCGAAGCAAACGCAAAACCAAAGCAATCACACAATTACTTTCGACAGTCATCCGAAAACCGCTCTATTATTCAATGTCACGAATTTGCTCGTGCGCCACGTATTTTCGGCTACTTATTATTCAAGGTTGCGTATTTGCTCGTTGAGGCAATGTATTTGCTCATGAGGGGCAGGTATTTGCTCGTCCGGTTGTTCCATTTATGGAATACGTACTATAACTACAGATGCATACAGCGGCGCCCATAAATGGTGCGCCGTGTAAAAAATCAGAGCTTATAACGGAATTTGCTATACAGTGTTAGCTTAACGCCCGCCCATCCAACCTTCTGGAGAGACTTTTGAAGTCAAGATTGGTGAAATTCTGTAAATAATATTTTCAAACTCCTACCGCTTTAAGTATTCATGCCAAATCATTCCGAGTAAATCAGCCTTTTGAATCGTAGCGCTGCATGAGCTGCTTTCTTTCAGCACTAGAATATGAAAAGTTACGACTGGACTACCCCTTCCCTTAAAATATTACCGTAACTTGGGGCTTCTCATCAATAATGTATATACACATCAATTCAAGACATACTATATATTGTATCGCTAAGGTTCCAATACGTGCGGCAAGTTAGACGGAGCAGTTAGAAAGCATCACTGAAACATTGGTCACATCAGCATCAGGTAAAAGAAAATTATAGATCCGAGACCCAGACCAATCACCTAAAAAACCATAATTATTGTCTGAAATTTTAAATGTGTCGCTTGCGAGAGGGTCAGCTACAATCACAAACACTTCAGACTAAATGGACCACTACTTGTGCGCAAGTCATTCCACGACTTGTTTAGAACCCTGTAGCACGCGAGCCGAAATGGCTGAAGCAAATTCTCAGAGGAGTGATTGCCAGTTTGAACTACGTAGAAATGGCTGTTTTTACGCTGAAATTGCATGCACGTCCGAAATGCCTTATCCAGAAAAAAGGGAGAATATGTCTGGAGCAAGCGCCATCTATAATGCCAAGATCCCTCAATTTACTGTCTGTATCAATCGCTTAAAGGTGCCTAAGGAGGATCGCGTATTCACTTGCGGTTTTCCAGGCTGTGGCAACCGTTTCAAAAAGAGCTCGCACCTTTGTACTCACGGTCGGATCCACACGGGAGAAAAGCCTTTCATTTGTCCGTGGAAGGAGTGCAGCTGGAAGTTTCGGAGGTCTGATGAGCTCAAGCGACATTTTCGTAGACACACCGGTGAAAAGCCGTATCGATGTCCTCAGTGCGGAAGGCCATTCAGTCGGTCTGACCACCGAGCAGCGCATATCAAAAAAATTCACCCAGAAGCACAACAGTCACAGGCCACGAAAAGCCAAGAAGATTGAGCGGAGACAGCTCAAGTTGTCGCTGTCTATACTGGAACTAAAACAAAATCTAAACATGGAACAGTAGTGGAGTATCATCTGCATGTTTCGGCCGAGCGTTGGGATTTCTTAGTTTACTCGTTCAAATGGAAGTGCAGTAAAGGGATCGAGTGGTGCCAAGTCTCTTTTACTGCCAACAATGAACATTACTTAACCAAAGATACTTGTTGAAACTCACTATAAACGTTCAAATGGAACCAGCAGGACGTGTCATCATTTTAAACCAACGCGATCGTTAGTTTCTCAAATGATCAATGTTTGATTTATTGGTTTCAATCCACCGTAGCTTGATGTATTCTATATATACTCGCGGGACCCCCGTAAAATACGGTGATCGGATTTCTTTTTTCCTAATATTTTTTGTCTTTTTTTCCTTTTTGAATTCCATTTTGAGCATGGCTGAAAGGCTACGGTCGAGAAGATTTCTGGCTTGTCTCTCTGCCGTACCACAAACTAAGTCAATATCAACTGAACACCAAATTTTATATATTATAAAGTTATATCCCCAATGTTTCTCAAAGTTTATTAAGTGTCATATGCCGAGAAATACTCCGATAAATATCTCCGGATACGACAACTTAACAGTAGTAAAGCAACTTCCACGCTTGTATTGGAACACGTAATTTACCAACAGGGATCAAACTTTTCAGGGACTGCATACACACATACATGACTGACATGTCCACATACTTTTAATATATAATACATAAGTAACTAACATACAAAAAATGAAATATATAATATACACACATGCATACATACATACATACATACATGCATACATACATACATACATACATGCACACATACATACATACATACATACATACATACATACATACATACATACATACATGCATACATACATACATACACAATTGATGCACTGATTACATATCGGGTAGGATGTGTGTGAAGTGTTACTGCATGAACAGACACTGAGTATATAATGCATATGTATGTGTGGCAAACATGTATGCAGACATATTACATGACGTCACGACACCTATAGGATTATTATGTTCTACTGCAAGAGACTCAAATAGGGCTGCAAAGTTTTGTAGTTTGAATCTCCATGGATTGCCTGAAAACCATAACGAGCCTATTCATACAAATGCTTGGTATGCCTCTCCTAATTTCTGCACATTTGATCTTACGTCACACGTCCAGATATGCTTTCTCAGATATGTTCCCAAATGTGATTGATACCATGACCGAATTCCCCCTGTACAATTACTGAACATACGGATTCTAGATCACCAATTAGAAATTGAAACTATGAATAATGTTTTACTATCCCGGATTATACCCTAAAATGGTAATCATGGTCATGCTTACTGACATACTTCTCTTAAGGTATCACTCTCCCAAAATATGTCATACATGTTTAATATTTTTTTACTTGACAAAAAACATGAAACATTGGCATGCGATTATTATATCAAAATGTTTGCTGCAAATCAGCACATTAATTTTTGGTGGTGGTTGCCATGGATATTGAGCTTGAGGAACCTATTGCGCAATCAGTGACGCCACATATATATTTTTTTGACTTAATGTCCCTCACTTTTTAACCGATCGAAACGAAACCAAGGGCATATGATAGCTAATAGGGGTCTACAAAAAGTGTCTCAGAAATTTGAAATTTTGCTTCAAACATTTTTTATGAACGTTTTATTGTAAACTGTAAAAATTTCTCACATTGTTGAAATTTAAAAAATCATAAAAGCATTTTGAAGCAAAACTTATAAAAACTGAGACACAGCTTTTCAGACCCCCATGGGCCCTTTCATATATCATTGGTTTCGTTCCAATCGGTTTAATACCGAGGGATATTAAGTAAAAAATATAAAAACACCTATGACGTCGATGATTGAACAATAACGTTTGTCATATTTGGTATCAATAACATACACTATAAGCAGCAACTAGAAAATTCAATAACAAATAGTTATTGTTACAAATAGTTGATATATAACATGCCTATATTTAGCCAGTTGATGCCATTTAAAAATAATATGCTGGAAAGTGGTCATTTTGGGGGGTATACCTTATCATTGATACCCTGAGTAGTTGTGTCTGCGTTTATTTTAGACGATTCGGTGATAACGAATGTGGAAAATATATCAAGATGTGTTCGTTTAAGCACATTTGAAACAAAGCCTCTTTCGTTGATCACCAATTTTCAGGAGATTTCAGTCAGTATTAGTGGTAGTGATGACCATAACAGCATTGGTATGGCGATTTTACTAATGACTCCTTGAACCAGTTGTGTGTTTGCGTTTGTTTAAACTATTTGGTGATAACGAATGACTCGTAGAAAATACATCAATCCGCGCTCGTTGCTGTTTAAGCCACGTGCTGTTTGAGCCACGTGCTGTTTGAGTCAGTTTTAATGTACTTCCATACTATTGGAAAGCTTACCTGTAAAACACTCCCGGCATAGTTGGCATGAAGTGACACCATTTTAAATCAAAATCAATCTCGTCGAACACCAATCTGCAGGATAGTTCGTTTAGGGTTAGTGGTGGTGGGACCTCAACATTTAGCAATCAATCAATCAATCAATCAATCAATCACTCAATGATCTTTATTTAAACATGATAAAGTTTAAGCGTTACCGCTTTGTGGGGTCGTGTGTAAAACTATCTAATCTAGCTACGTATGTATATGTAAATATCATGAATCTAATCTAATCTAGCTACGTGTATATGTGTAAATGTTATAAATTTAAATTGACTTAACATAATATAAAATCAGACATAAAATTCGGAATTGATTGAACTGATAAAGCCTTAAAATCCATTCTTTGGAGAGTGGCATTCCCATTAGCCATTCTACAGTACTTTTGTAAGCTTTGTAATTGATCTTCACTACAGTTCTCTATCGGCGCAATATATCTAAACGCTAATTTAAGTTTTAGTTATAAAAATAACTTTGATAGTACACGTGCTCTGATTGGTTGAAAACCATGCCAGTCTATAACCGAGAACAAAGAAAAGTTTATATTTAGACCAGTATAACACGCGTCGTTTTTCTCTTTAACCTTTTTCTCGACATTTGTATGTATGCATGTGTGTGCTTTCCATATCATGAAAAGAATATTATTTTCATTTTATTAACTAACTTGAAATTAACAAAAATACATACTGAAAATATTTGTTCCATTGGAAGAACCTCCAAGTCATATGCGACGGAAAAAGTTGTGTCACGAACGAGACGAAATCCCTTAAAAATGCTACGAATATCTATTTGTGGTCAATGTTGCGGAAAATGACTCAATAAAAGGGTCACGCTATGCATTTGCTAAATTTGGATAGGTATATATAGTACGTATTCCTTATAAGGCACAACCGGACGAGCAAATACCTGGCCCTGATGAGCAAATACATTGCCCAATGAGCAAATACGCAACCTTGAATAATAATTAGCCGTAAATTGAATTGATGCGAGTGAGAAATACATATACATCTACGAAAATTACGGCCTAACCCTGACCATAACCCTAATCCTAACCCTAACCCTAACCCTAACCTTAAATCTAAGTCTAAACTATAATCCAAACACTGTTTATCCAGTTGCAAAGTTACGGCTAATTATTATTCAATGCCACGAATTTGCTCGTGCGCCACGTATTTACGGCTAATTATTATTCAAGGTTGTGTATTTGCTCATCAGGGCCCGGTTTTTCAAAGCACGATTAGGCTAATTCTGGATTAGGTGTAAACTTTCTTGTCATTTATAAGCCTAAAAATGTGAAGGTTTTGTCCTGCAACGATTTTCTTGATACGTTTTCAGCTAAAACAAGCTTATTAATCCATCTTCGAACAAAACTCTGCAGTTTATTGGCAGAGAGGTCAAGAGAAATAATTTCGTTAATCCTGGATTAGCTTAATCGGCTTTCGAAAAACCGGGCCCAGGGCCAGGTATTTGCTCGTCCGGTTGTTCCATATATGGAATACGTACTATAAATACAGATGCAAATTTGTGTGAACTGGTTAAATACTGCTAAACAGAGTTCATGACGTACAACAGGAGAAATGGGGTAAAAAATAAACCGTCCAATGTCGTGAAATCGTCCACAAAACTATATACATATAGATACTGCGTATAACTGAATTCTGCCGTTTCTGTTAATTTTCTGAAACATTTCCCCTGAAACGTTTCCTTTCGTATCGAGGTTGACCCCGTATTTGCAAAACGTCGTGTAGAAATCCGCCCTTCTAGCGCCCTTCCGTTTCCTGTTCGGAGCTGTTTAACCTTCTCGAGGTAATATTCACTACACCTGCGTTTTTCTTTATATGAAAGAATGCAAACGGATTCACGCAAAACTTTCGCAAAATCGTATCGTCACAACTCCGGGATGGCAAAATCCAAAAATAAAATAACAGTCTGGATTAGTACCCCCGCAGGGCTCAGGGATTAAACTATAGACAATAGAGAACATCTGAACTCATTTAAGCGCTATCCGTCATGTGAAAACATTAGAATTAGCGACTACCTGCAGTTTGAGCATTGCAGCATAATACGCTACAATGTTATGCTTGCTTCGTATTACCCTACTTCCGAGAGTTTGGATGATTCACTCCGAGGAAGAGAATAATGTCAATAGGCAATACTCTTCTCGGGCAGCCTGGAGAGAGTTTATAAATTCAAATGAAATCGAAGCAAGTGCGGATCAAAATCTTCAAGATGGCGGGAAAAGAACTGAGTAATTGGAGAGTTCCAGAGCTAAAGCGTTTTTGCAGAAACAAGGAATCGCGCTTTCCCAGGAAAACAACATTGAATCAGTAGAACTGGTCGTAAAAGCACAGGAATTTCATCTGGATGCTATAGACAAGGACGAAAGCACCACGGATGTGATCGAAGGAAGCTAAAGGTTAATGTAAATGTCAGCCTTCCAAACCCGCTTGGGTTGATGTCCAATTGGAGTGCGGACTTCTCATCGTGCTCAAACTACACCTACAGCGGTGTGTACTATTCATATCGGCCCGCATTAGCCTCGATCTGATACAGAAGTCGGCCCATTCTCCGAGGACGCATGAGAATACGAATATTGCCTATTCCACCAATAAAGAGATCATCTTCAGATGAGAACCTCGGTACATTTTCGCCTCTGTACATCGTCTTGTGACTGAGTTATTGAAACTTATCATGCTACAACGCTCAAACTGTTGCTCTTCACGTAGTGTAACCGATCTCTTTTGTTCGCGTATGTGCACGGCAAAATATTTAACGGAATTTGCTATACAGTGTTAGCTTAACGCCCGCCCATCCAACCTTCTGGAGAGACTTTTGAAGTCAAGATTGGTGAAATTCTGTAAAGAATATTTTCAAACTCCTACCGCTTTAAATCATTCCGAGTAAATCTGCCTTTTGAATCGTAGCGCTGCATGAGCTGCTTTCTTTCAGCATTAGAATATGAAAAGTTACGGCTGGACTACCCCTTCCCTTAAAATATTACCGTAACTTCTCTTCTTCTCTTCGACTTCTCATCAATAATGTATATACACATCAATTCGAGACATACTCTATATTGTATCGCTAAGGTTCCCCTACGTGCGTCACGTTAGGCAGAGCAATTAGAAAGCATCACTGAAACATTGGTCACATCAGCATCAGGTAAAGAAAATTCTAGATCCGAGACCCAGACCAATCACCTAAGCAACTATAATTATTGTCTGAAATTTTAAATGTGTCGCTTGCGAGAGGGTCAGCTACAATCACTAGCACTTCAGACTAAATGGACCACTACTTGTGCGCAAGTCATTCCACGACTTGTTTAGAACCCTGTAGCACGCGAGCTGAAATGGCTGAAGCAAATTCTCAGAGGAGTGATTGCCAGTTTGAACTACGTAGAAATGGCTGTTTTTACGCTGAAATTGCATGCACGTCCGAAATGCCTTATCCAGAAATAAGGGAGAATATGTCTGGAGCAAGCGCCATCTATAATGCCAAGATCCCTCAATTTACTGTCTGTATCAATCGCTTAAAGGTGCCTAAGGAGGATTGCGTATTCACTTGCGGTTTTCCAGGCTGCGGCAACCGTTTCAAAAAGAGCTCGCACCTTTGTACTCACGGTCGGATCCACACGGGAGAGAAGCCTTTCACTTGTCCGTGGAAGGAGTGC
The DNA here is from genome assembly GCA_964036295.1 of Plumapathes pennacea. Lineage (NCBI taxonomy): Eukaryota > Metazoa > Cnidaria > Anthozoa > Antipatharia > Myriopathidae > Plumapathes > Plumapathes pennacea. The sequence continues at coordinate 12,276,575 of OZ038465.1, read as the reverse complement.
AGCTGGAAGTTTCGGAGGTCTGATGAGCTCAAGCGACATTTTCGTAGACACACCGGTGAAAAGCCGTATCGATGTCCTCAGTGCGGAAGGCCATTCAGTCGCTCTGACCACCGAGCAGCGCACATCAAAAAAATTCACCCAGAAGTACAACAGTCACAGGCCACGAAAAGCCAAGAAGATTGAGCGGAGACAGCTCAAGTTGTCGCTGTCTATACTGCTCAAGTGGAACTAAAACAAAGTCTAAACATGGAACAATAGTGGAGTATCATCTGCATGCTTCGGCCGAGCGTTGGGATTTCTTAGTTTACTCGTTCAAATGGAAGTGCAGTAAAGAGATCGAGTGGTGCCAAGTCTCTTTTACTGCCAACAATGAACATTACTTAACCAAAGATACTTGTTGAAACTCACTATAAACGTTCAAATGGAACCAGCAGGACGTGTCATCATTTTAAATCAATTCGATCGTTAGTTTCCCAAATGATCAATGTTTGATTTATTGGTTTCAATCCACCGTAGCTTGATGTATTATATATATACTCGCGGGACCCCCGTAAAATACGGTGATCAGATTTCTTTTTTCCTAATATTTTTTGTCTTTTTTTTTCCTTTTTGAATTCCACTTTGAGCATGGTTGAAAGGCTACGGTCGAGAAGATTCTGGGCTGTTTCTCTGCCGTACCACAAACTAAGTCAATATCAACTGAACACCAAATTTTATATATTAAAAAGTAGAACGTTACTCCAACGGTAAAGACTGTATTGTTATATCCCCAATGCTTCTCAAAGTTTATTAAGTGCCATATGCCGAGAAATACTCCGATAAATATCACCCGATACGACAACTTAACAGTAGTAAAGCAACTTCCACGCTTGTATTGGAACACGTAGTTTACCAACAGGGATCAAACTTTTCAGGGACTGCATACACACATACATGACTGACATGTCCACATACTTTTAATATATAATACATAAGTAACTAACATACAAAAAAACAAACATATGATACACACATACATACATACATACATACATACATACATATATACATATACAATTGATGCACTGATTACATACGTGTGAAGAAGGAGGAAGAGGGGAGTAGGATGTATGTGCCCGACAAATGTGTTGTCCAATGTATGAATGTCGTGTGTGTGTGTGTGAAGTGTTACTGCATGAACAGACACTTAGTATATAATGCATATGTATGTGTGGTAAACATGTATGCAGACATATTACATGACGTCATGACGCCCATAGGGTTATTAGGTTCTATGGCAAGAGACTCAAATAGGGCTGCAAAGTTTTGTAGTTTGAATCTCCATGGATTGCCTGAAAACCATAACGAGCCTATTCATACAAATGCTTGGTATCTCTCTCCTAATTTCTGCACATTTGATCTTACGTCACACGTCCAGATATGTTTTCTCAGATATGTTCCCAAATGTGATTGATACCATGACCGAATTCCCCCTGTACAATTACTGAACATACGGATTCTAGATCACCAATTAGAAATTAAAGCTATGAAGAATATTTTACTATCCCGGATTATACCCTAAAATGGTAATCATAGTCATGCTTACTGACATACTTCTCTTAAGGTGTCACTCCCCCAAAATATGTTATACATGTTTAAGTTTTTTACTTGACAAAAAAACATGAAACATTGGCATGCGATATATCAAAATGTTTGTTGCAAATCAGCACATTAATTTTCGGTGGTGTTTGCCATGGATATTGAGCTTGAGGAACCTATTGCGCGATCAGTGACTGTTGGGAAAACCACCCGGATAAAACTAAATTTTTTGCTGATCGGAACGAAACCAAGGGTATATGAAAGAGCTATAATAGAGGTCTACAAAAAGTGTCTCAGAGATTTGAAATTTTGCTTCAAACATCTTTTATGAGCGTTTTATTGTAAACTGTGAAAATTTCTCACATCGCTGAAATTTCAAAAATCATATGAACGTTTGGAAGCAAAATTTACTAGAAATACGATAATCGTAGATACCTCCTCGCTCTGGCGACTATTACTTTGGTACTGCTCAACAAAAGCAGCCTTTGTTTTGCTGAAGTTTTGACGCAATCATTTCTTCGAAGTCAAGTGTGTGTTATACTTTCGCGTAGAAAGAAGAATCGATTGCGTGACGCCGTAGGTATTTCTCACGGTCGACATACCAAATTAATTCATGCAGTCTGCAGGGCACATTCTCAAACATTTAGCACTTGAATTGTGAAGTTGGTCGGCCGCCATAGGACGGGAAAAAAGGAATACTGATTTTCCAGTTTTGAATTAGTCATAGAGTGCAATTAAATGGGCTTTCTGTGCCATTTCTTTTCTTTTTTTTTTTTTTTTTTTTTTTTGTACTCTGGAATGCATGCACTGGACCTTGAGGTATGCATATTTAATGAATCGAGTTGTTTTCCATGTGAACCCGCTCAAAACAGCGTGATTTCTCCCAGAATCAAATCAAACAAATTATACACGGGCTTCAAATCTAATCATGCTTCAAAGAGCTTGTGAATGATTCTCGTTGCAATAACCGCGTGTCAGATTGTAGCATTTCTCGAATAGACAATTACAGTTTTAGATCTAGAAAGAAAAACAGACATCTGACTAAATCATTTAAAACCCCAGGTTCCGACTCCTCTGAGCAAATACGCTAGCCGAAACTGGCGACAGAAGCCGGTATTAAAACAATACCTCGAGAGAAAATGATTTAGATATTAGATAGCAGATTTTAATATTTTCTTGAAGTGATCGGGTCACAAGATACAGACAGAATATATACGGCGTACTTGCGATTTTGCCCGCTTTTTCTCCTGAAGTTACCAATTCCCTTTCAAGCGGTGTTCTGTTCATGTCGCTCTTGATCGGCATTCTTGCGCTGTTCTCTTTGCGGAGTCATTTCATCGGCACAATTCTGTTTACGACGCTGTCGCCCACATGAATGTCGTCTTTTCTTGAGTCGGAATTGACTGTTCGATCGTTCCCACGATTACCCGTGTTCCCTTCTCTTTTGAAGACGAGATTCGTTAGACTGTTGTGTTTCCAATTTTGCAGTTTTCGAATTCACTTTCGTGAATGCAGTACAATATTGTTGCTTCGTTCAAATCGCTTTTCTTTCTGTCGGTCACGCGTGACCAATCCTTTGTGAGGTGCTCTCAATGCATTCTGGGCCTGGTCGTACGTACCACTGACTGACTGACTTCGAGATGGCGACCCGCTTGGAGTCTCCACATAAGGCGATTTTGCTGCATAAGCGTCGTAATTATTACCCTCGCTTCGCTCGGGGATAAAAAATCCCTGAGATACAGCTTTTCAGACCTCCATGGGCCCTTTTATATACCATTTGTTTCGTTCCAATCGGTTTAATACCGAGGGATATTAAGTGAAAAAAACACCTGTGACGTCGATGATTGCACAATAACGTTTGTCATATTTGGTATCAATAACATACACTATAAGCAGCAACTAGAAAATTTAATAAAAAATAGTTTGATATATAACATGCCTATGTTTATAGTCAGTTGATGCCATTTAAAAGTAATATGCTGGAAAGTGGTCATTTGGGTGGTGATACCTTATCATCGATACCCTGAGTAGTTGTGTTTGCGTTCGTTTTAGACGATTCGGTGATAACGAATGTGGAACATACATCAAGATGTGCTCGTTTAAGCACATTTGAAACAAAGCCTCTTTCGTTGATCACCAATTTTCAGGAGATTTCAGTCAGTATTAGTGGTAGTGATGACCATAACAGCATTGGTATGGCGATTTTACTAATGACTCCTTGAACAGTTGTGTGTTTGCGTTTGTTTAAACTATTTGGTGATAACGAATGACTCGTAGAAAATACATCAATCCGTGCTTGTTGCTGTTTGAGCCAGTTTTAATGTACTTCCATACTATTGGAAAGCTTACCTGTAAAACACTCCCGGCATAGTTGGCATGAATGACACCATTTTAAATCAAAATCAATCTCGTCGAACACCAATCTGCAGGATAGTTCATTTAGGGTTAATGGTGGTGGGACCTCAACATTTAGCAATATATCTAAACGTAAAAATAGCTTTGATAGTACACGTGCTCTGATTGGTTGAAAACCATGCCAGTCTATAACCGAGAACAAAGAAAAGTTGTTTTAGACAACACGCGTCGTTTTTCTCGCTAACTTTTTTCTGGACATATGTATGTATGTATGTATGTATGTATGTATGTATATGTTTTCCATATCAAAGACTGTTATTTTCATTAGTATTATTAACTAACTTGAAATTAACAAAACTAAATACTGAAGAGTAGTGGTTTTCATTATTTGTTCCATTGGAAGAACCTACAAGTCAAATACGACGGAAAAAGTTGAGTCACGAACGAGACAAAATCACTTAAAAATGCTACTAATATCTATTTATGGTCAATGTTGCGGAAGATGACTCAATAAAAGAGCCACGCTATGAATTTGCTATATTTGTGTAAACTGGTTAAATACTGCTAAACAGAGTTCATGGCGTACAACAGGAGAAATGGGGTAAAAAATAAATCGTCCGATGTCCTAAAATCGCACACAAAATAATATACGTATAGAGAGACTGCATATACCTGAATTCTGTAGTTTTCTGTTAATCTCGTGAAACATTTCCACTGAAACCGTGGCCTTTACATGAAACGTTTCCTTTGGTATCGAGGTTGACCGCGTATTTGTATAACGTCGTGTATATATACAGAGACACTGCGTACAAGTGAATTCTGGGATTTCATGTTAATTTTGTGATGACATATTTCCGCTGCAACCGTAACCTTCACGTATTTTTGGTATCAAGGTTGACCACGTATTTGCATAACCTCATGTAGTAATCCGCCCTTCTAGCGCCCTTCCGTTTCCTGTTCGGAACTGTTCAACTTTGTCGAGGTAATATCTTGCTCTTATTCATACTTGCGTTTTTCATTCAATATTGCCAAACGTGAGAAGTCTATGAAAGAATGCAAACTGATTCACGCAAAATCTTCGGAAACCCGTATCGTCACAAGCCCGGGATGACAAAATTCAAAAACGAAATAGTGATCTGGATTAGTACCCTCGTAGGGCTAGGGGATTAAACTATGAACAACGATGTTTGCTGGTAGAGGTCAACAAACCGTTCAAGCGCTATCCGTCCTATACCAATACAGTACAGACACAAAATATATTGTTAGTTCGGCTTGAGTCAGCAGTGCAGACAATAAATATCATGCTGAATTCCTCCATGATTTAATGTAAAGCCAATTTAGTGTCAAAAATATTCAGGTGCTAATTTACATGCCGTATATTTACTTTTCAGAAAAACTTTAGAAAGAGCATACGGTCTGATTGGTCAAAAATCGTTTGAGCAGAGAACAAAAGCATGGTTATCTTATGAAAGCAATATAACCGTAAACACTTGGGATGTTTAAAGCACACTTGAATGTGTCACAACAGTATAAATCCCCTATCCCCTGAGATTTGAAGCCCGTGTATAATTTTAAGTAAACCTTCAGTATTTGATTTGTTGTGAGGTTCACATACAAAACAATTTTAATCAATCATTAAAGCTCATTAAATCTGCATGCCCGAGACAATGCCACCGTCCGCAGGGCTCGGGGATTAAACTATAGTCAATAGAGGACATCTGAAATCGTTCAAGCGCTATCTGTCCAATGCCAAGACAGTACAGACACAAATTCTAGCAAGTTTTAGTTCGGCTTGAGTGGGTGTTACTAATCTGCGGAACAGCGACCGCGGAACTGCGGCGGAACCTACCGAAAATGACTTTTTTCGCTACTTTTCGTTTCTGCAGTGATATTTTGAGCTGCTTTAAGCTTACATTTCCATACTCGTCCATAACTTCCATGCGTTACAACAGAGTCAGTATACTGACAAGCGACTGGACGAAGACTCACACTGACTAAAATTGGAGTGATATTTCGGCTCGAATCTTGTCGTCGCAGCAATCAAGCCCAAAAAAGTAACTCAAAGAACACAAATATAAGTGAACTGCCTCTTGGCATCAACACGATTTAATAAAATTTAATAAGATTAAATAAGTTGTATCGTTTATCTGGCACGATAAATGTGTTTCATCAAAGGTAAAACGGATTCAGTGCTAAGTTTGGCTTACGTTCGCTGATATGCTCTCGGTATATCTCTTGAATGGTCTGTTTTAAAATTGGTTCGATAGAGTGAGTTTTGTCGCTTGTCCGCCAAAGTCATAGATACCAGGTCTTCAAAAAAAAAAAAAAAAAAAAAAAAATGACTGAAAAATTGACAGGATATTTTACCGTGAATCCTTTTCACCGTCATGGCCGTTCGAAGAAAACAACAAACAGCTTTGTTTAATTGGCTGGCGTGTGTCATGAAACTTATATGTCAATCTGTTTTTATTATATAATGAAGTCAAAGTCTGGTTCACAATTTACATAATGCATATCGGTATTTTGACAAGGTATACTCGATCAGCTCAAAATAATTATGAGGTAGCCACTTTAGTGTGATACTTGCAGTTTTTTTTTCTTGTCTCTCTCTTTTCCTTTCCTCCCCCTTATGTTTCTTTTCCATTCGGTTTAGCAAAAAAAAAAAAACAAGTCATTTTTAGAAGGTTCCGCTAGTTCCGCGGTCTGCTGTTCAGCAGATTAGTGACACCCGGTTTGAGTCAGTATCAATTTCCTCTGTGACTTAATGCAGAGCCAATTTTAGTGTTAAAAATATTCAGGTGCTAATTTACATTATCTGTATAACATAGTAAACACTTGGGAGTTTTGAAGTACATATATATATATATATATATATATATATATATATATATATATACTAGAAATAAGATAATCGCAGATAACCCCTACCCTTGGCATGGAATGGCCTATTAGAAAGGTAGCTCAATAAGAGCAGCCTTTGTTTTACTGACGTTTGTGACGCAAACACTTCTATTCTTTTTTTTTATAGTATTACCCAAACACTTTAATAGTATTACGCAAACACTTCTTGGATGTCAAGTGCTGCACGCAAAGAAAGGAGAAAAAGAACAATCTATTCTAAAACATTTATAACTTTGTGCTATTTAGATTACTTACTCGAAACTCAGCCAAAAGAAGAAAGGCATAGTTTTCTTTACGCACGTATTTAGTTTGGATGCAGCCTAGGCTGGAGCATCATGGCCTCTGATGAATATGTAGGTGTCGAAGATAAGCTGTGCATGATATATACTGAACGAATGAAGTCACGAATAGACTTTTTTCTTTGCGGCTTCCGACGGTCTCTTCCCGTTCAGAGATTCGGCAGTGAATAATTCTAAATTCTCCCATTTCAAGCGCCACACTAAGTTTTATAATTTTCACCTTCTGCCACCTTGTAAATGGAGGGTTTTTATGCTGGGCTTAAGGGTCCAGCATATAACTGTTTTCACCCGAAAGCCAAAGCGTAGGTATCATGACAATTGGTAAAAGGAATCCCCCCTTTAGGATTTTGGAGTTTGATTGACGTGCAAGCAAAAAAAAAAAAAAAAAAAAAAAAAAAAAAATATATATATATATATATATATATATATATATATATATATATATACATATATAGAGGATATTACACGGTGGCGCGAAGATATGAATTTTATTTTCGAGTGGTAAAAACAATATTTTGCGAACAAGCGCTTCGCGAGTGAGTAAAATATTGTTTTTACCACAAGAAAATAAAATCCATATCTTCAAGCCGCCGTGTAATTTTCTTTTTATTATATTAGACACGAGTGTTTTACGAGAAATTGCACAAACAACCGTGCAAAAGCGGGAAATGATGCCAACGATATCCTCACTAATGAGGATATGAAAAATACGCCATTCGGGTCCCGGATGTAGTTTCGTATGGATTTTACGCACGGTATATTTTCCAGTAAAACACTCGTGTCTACATAATAAATATATATATATATATATATTGCGGTTTTGAATAGACCGACTAGAAATTCAGAAAGCCTGATAGAAGAAATGCATTTTAGAAGAAGAACAACAACAGAAAAGTAACGAAACGCAGGCTGGATTAATCGTGGCCTGTGATTAGAAATAAATGTTCGAAATCGATTGTGCATGACTATAAGAAAGTCACGCAAATTACTCTTTTCTTTGCTGGCCGACTCTTTCACTCCCAAGCTCAAAATTCTCTCAACCTTTTGAACCAAATGTTGAATGAGTGTTGTAATTATAAACTATAGTTTTTAAAACAGCTTTCATTTGAGCAAGGATTCAAAGGCCAAGTTCCCTATACTGTATGATATTTTTTTGGTGAGAAACTGAAAGAGAAAATTGAAGTTAATCGCTCTTGGGAGTCTCCCTCTAGTCCAGAGATCGCTTATTAAAGAATTCTAATGATGCGTTGCCACACCAAACTTGAATCTCAGCATCTGCCGCGTTTTCACGCGACAAAACTTGTTAAAACTGAGGCTAATTCGAATACGTGGTTCAGCGAAAGTGAAGGCCCACGGAAACGGATGCAAACTTCCACATACCTAAAATTGAGCAAATTTTAAAATGTGACTTTGAGCCATTTCTAATACCTACTCCCGCAAAAGTACTTTTTACAAAGCTACAGCTGCCTTGCTACTTTGATTTTTTCTATTCAGGACTGCACTAGACGGTGGCATTGTCTCAGGCATCCAGATTTAAAGAACTTTAATGATTGATTCAAATTGTTTTGTATGTGAACCTCACAACAAATCAAATACTGAAGGGTTTACTTAAAATTGTACACGGGCTTTTCTCTCCTCGCCTGGGGGGCGGGGTAGGGAAAAGAGCCTGGGAACGAGGATGGACACATTCGAGTGTTATTGCTTTTATAAGATAACCATTCCTTTGTTCTCTGCTCCAAATGATTTTGGCTAATCAGAACGTATGTTCTTCTAATATAAGGTATGTAAATTAGCGCCTGAATATTTTTAACACTTGATTGGCTTTGCATTAAATCACGGAGGAAATTGCAAGATATTTATTGTCTGCACTGCTGACTCAAGCCGAACTAACAATTATATTTTGTGTCTGTACTGTCTTGGTATAGGACGGATAGCGCTTGAACGGTTTGTTGACCTCTACCAGCAAACATCGTTGTTCATAGTTTAATCCCCGCGCCCTGCGAGGGTACTAAGCCATTGTTCATACAATTATAGCAAGTCCATCCGTGACCATGTTATTTAGTCCTCTGATACCGCAACAATATTCATTGATGAGTAAGTGGTGAATAAGGGCAAGATATTACCTCGAGAACGTTGCACAGTTCCACCAGGAAACGGAAACATGGGAAACGGAAGGGCGGATTTCTGACACGAGGATATACAAATACGCGGTCAACCTTGATATCAAATAATACGTGAAGGTCACGATTGCAGCGGAAATGTTTCATCACAAAATACGTTTTACCCCATGAATCATATTTTACATCATTAAGTCTGTCTCGCAGCAGTATTCAACCAGCCACTGTTCATACAATTATAGCAAGTTCACCCGTGACCATTTTATTTAGCCTTCTGATACCGCAACAATATTCATTGATGAATAAGTGGTGAATAAGGGTAAGATATTACCTCAAGAACGTTGCACAGTTCCGTCAGGAAATGGAAACATATGGGAAACAGAAGGGCGCTAGAAGGGCGGATTTCTGATACGAGGTTATACAAATACGCGATCAACCTCAATACCAAATAATAAGTGAAGGTCACGGTTGCAGCGGAAATGTTTCACAAAATTAACAGGAAATTCTCAGAATTCAGTCATTCGCAGTCTCTCTATCTATATATTATTTCTTGGACTTTTTCAGGACTATTTCAGGACATTGGTATATTTTGTACCCCATAAATCATATTTTACGTTAGTATTCAACCAGCCTCTGTTCATACAATTATAGCAAGTTCATCCGTGACCATTCTATTTAGTCTTCTGATACCGCAACAATATTCATTGATAAGTAAGTGGTGAATAAGGGCAAGATATTACCTCGAGAACGTTGCACAGTTCGTCAGGAAACGGAAACATATGTGAAACGGAAGGGCGTTAGAAGGGCGGATTTCTGACACGAGGTTATACAAATACGCGGTCAACCTCAATACCAAATAATACGTGAAGGTCACGGTTGCAGCGGAAATGTTTCATCACAAAATTAACAGGAAATTCCAGAATTCAGTTATACGCAGTGTCTCTATCCGTATATTATTTCGTGGACTTTATCAGGACTATTTCAGGACATTGGTATACGTTTTACCCCATGAAACATATTATGCATCATTAAGTCTGTCTCGCAGTTGTATTCAACCAGCCACTGTTCATACAATTATAGCAAGTTCACCCTTGACCATTTTATTTAGTCCCCTGATACCGCAACAATGTTCATTTGATGAGTAAGTAAGTAAGTAAGTAAGTAAGTAAGTAAGTAAGTAAGTAAAGACTTTATTTAACGAGGGTATCACAAAATAGTACAAAGTACTAACAAACAAGTGGTGAATAAGGGCAAGATATTAGCTCGAGAACCTTGCACAGTTCCGTCAGGAAACGGTATTCAACCAGCCACTGTTCATACAATTATAGCAGGTCTACTCGGCCGTGACCATTTTATTCAGTCATCTGATACCGCAACACCACAAATAGATATTTGTGCTACCGCAACAATTGACCACAAATAGATATTTTCATAGCATTTTTAAGTGGTTTCGTCATTATTCTCGTCCGTGACTCAACTTTTTCCATCGCCTATGACTCGGAGGTTCTTCCAATGGAACAAATAATGGAGAAATAAGGCACATAGGGAAATTAACTGAAAATTGTTCAACCCGGCATATTTTAAACCATGTATTAAATTTTGACAGCAATTTCTCATAAAGCATCGAAGGTTTCACCGCATTGCCTGTTATTTCTCTATTGAACAATAAAACCAAATCAGCCAAGGGACATGTTAGCTTCATTCTTTCAGGCGTATTTCTGATCCACTGTATAAAACATCCGTAGTCATTAGGGAGACTACAGTAGATACACATTTTACCAGTTAAAAAATTTATAAACCGTTGTTTGTATGCTTTAATCATAGTGTACATACAACGTGAATTATTTGTTTCAGATTCCGACTAAACATCTTCAAAATTTTTTTAAAATTCTCGCACGTAATTTTTATCATACGATCTCTGGTAATTCGTTAAAATATCATGCATGTTTTAAGAGTTGCATCCGACGCTTAAATACTATTGTCTAAACACTTCAGTTGCTTGGCAACGTCTCTCTGCCTACAGACACAACCTATATTCTACCCACTTCAGCACAAGCTACTATGACTCAATATACAAATGTGTGTCGCAGGCAGCAATTCTGTCGTTTCAAAAAGTCGTCAATTTTCTCAAACCGTTGAGATTTTATGAAATTAACTTCCAGAATTCAAAACCTTATCAAATCTTACATTTTACATATTACAATCAATTGACGACGACAGACGACAACGAGAGCTTCTTGTAACAAAAATGTGTTCAGTTTAACTCAACGATTCATTGACCGGCAGGTGGAGGAATGCACGACAAGAAAACTCTTCAGGGCCTTCTCGTCCACATGATTGTCAATTCTACTCGACGGAAAACAGTATCTTCTGTTTTAATTCCTCACCTTCTCAAATGTTTAGCAGCCACAAATCCAGACTGAGCGGAGGTCGATACTCATCTGTTCAATTACAATACCGCGACCATCGTCGAATCTCTTAATCCTGTCCAGAACTACGACTGTTCCACGATCGATGTTAATGACACTTTGCTCAACAGTATACAACCTTCGTCGAACGTGCTGAAGGTCCAGAGCTGGGGAAATTTAAGTTCTACGTGTCTACGTGTAACAAAGGAGGGAGGTTCAAAGGTTCCGGTACTGTAGGCGTACAATGATCGCCCGCAACAACGAGCGAGCAAAGAAAGGGAACAATTACAGGGGGACGAGTAAGCAAACAAGCACAATTTAAAGGCATATACCGTTCGCCAGTGCTGGGAAAAAAAAAAAAAATGCGGATCGAGCGGTGTCAACGTGCTCTTCAGTACGTGCGAAAGTTCAAGGTCAGAGGGAATATCAAAGAGCCGAACTATCACGAATTTAATTATGCAAGCTTAGAATAAAACGTAATGCAACAACCAGTACTTGAAACTAATACTGAAACGCGAGGCCGTTGTTAAGCTTATTTTCTAGTCCTGATAATCAAGTCACACTAGAAAGTTAAAGCGCGCTTTAGCGCTGCTTAATCACGCTTTAGTATAAATCTGTGTGTGACTGTAAAAAACGCGCTTTAGGAGACCGCATGGGTGAGGATGTAAAGCGATACCAATAGCGGCAAAGTTCAAACAGCTAACTCTCGTTCTAAAGCGCTTCAAAAAGTACGTCTTAGTACGAGCTTTAGTGAAAGCTCGATTTGCTGACCAATCACATGCACGCTCGGAAAAGCCGCTGTCAATTCCCCAAGTTGATCATCAGCATGCGTTGGAAAGTAAATCACGTTTTTCCCGCACTTTTGATTTTTCGCATTTTGGTGTCTTCCCTGGCGATCTCTGGTCCGACTCGTTGACAAATGTTAGCAAATGTTTCTCTCGATATCCGAAAATGCCTCCTCCATTCCGCTTCTAGGTCAGGGCTATTGAGAATTGATGTAAACCAATGGTGGTCTTGGAAAAACCCACTTAGCCGGCGTCCGTGCTCTCGATTGTGGCCAAGATATTGCTGCAAACCGACAGCAATCCTTCTCCTCCGTTGTCTCAGAAGTAACATAGTCCTGATTCTTTTGAATCGCCTACACCGCGCTTTCCAAACAAGTTTTCTAATCAAAAAAATAGCAAAGAAAGCTATGATAATTTGCGACCGGCATTGTGCTCGAAAAACTGATCCACGGGTGTTCGGGTGAAACCTTTAATGGGATTAGGATGTTGGCTGTCATATTTGACAGCCAAAGGAAACCTGAACGTTACGTCTCCTAAAGCGTGATTAAATCGTGCGGTTTCGTAAAGCACGATTTCGACCCCTAAAGCTCGCTTTAACTTTCTAGTGTGACCTCTGCCAATATTGTACTCTTAGAAAACATTGTTCAAGTTGTCATGTTGGATGACGTTACTGTCATGTGCAGACGTTTGTCAGTTTTGGAACTTTTATGTCGTGTCAGGCGAAGATGGAGTGGTGCTCAGGTGTGAGGGGGGGGGGGGGGGGGGGGGGGGGGCACTCATTATAATTTTGGGTGGGGGTGTGCCGCCCGGTCCTGAAAACCCTTACCCTATTTCAGACCAAAATACTTGATTTTCTATACCCTATTTCAGACCTGACTCCAAAAATGTATACCCTATTTCAGACCTGACTCCAAAATGTATACCCTATTTCAGACCTTTGTTTAGAGATTTTTTGCTCCTTTGCAACGATTTCCGCTCTGTGTTTTCTTCCATTTGCCGTGCAATGTCCGCGGCGACATATTTTTGTTAAAATCATACCTATCCCAGACCAAAAAGACAAAATCGATACCCTATTTCAGACCAAAAAGGCAAAATCGATACCCTATTTCAGACTAAAAATGCTTGAAAACGATACCCTTTGGGGCGGCACATGCCTATATGGCTTATATATGGGAGAACCCCCCCCCCCCCCCCGGGGAAAATATCAAATAATTTGCGACGCACTGTTGGCATTGTGTATATCTGAAATGCAATCGAAAAGTAAAGGTTCACTTTTTTCCAGATAGTCTGATCGGGAAATTAGTTATATTTCTATGTCACGAAGTTTGAATACATGGCTGATAATTGTAGTAATTCAGAAAAATGTTCCGTCTCCACAAGATTTATTCATTCTATAAAGTTTAAAGGGGCCCTCTCAGCCAATTTGATACCTTTGCTTAGATCGAGAAATGTGTAAAAACCGAACGCCAGCATTGATTCAAAAGTTTTAGCGGCAAAGTAAACACATGGACGGCACTACATCTTCTAAAACAAGCCGGACAGAAATGAATTGCCAATTGCCAATTGCTCTCGACTTTCTGAAAGAGCCCCTTTGACTGATTGTAAATATTTCATTTCTTCTTCTTATACTTTTTTTTATAATTCCCTTATTCGGGGGCAATTTTTGTTGCAAGTCAACTTCACAGCTAATCCACAGCGTAATCACAGTTTTACTAGATGCGGTCCATAAACCGGAAGGTAATTTTGTGTTGCTAAACTGAAGATGGGCTTATAGCATTCAGTATCAAAAAGACTCGTCATCTCCGAAACAGCTTGATTGGCTGCGGTGAAGTGTGGAGGGTGACCGCGTCATCCTGGAGGACTGGGTCGGCTGCCTGCTCAACACTCCACTTTCACGGCGTAAGTTCCACTCACTCAAACAACGCTCCCGAGTCATTTGGTCCTCAGAAGCAAATTTGCTTTTGAAGGAATGCTTTGGGCCCGTAAGACAAACATCGCTGGTCCACTTACCGCTGTTCCATCTGTGATTGTTGGGGACGAACTGATTCCTAGAGAGCCTCCAACTCTCGAGTGTATCGCGCGATGGTTGGACATAAGACTGGTTCCTCTCTTTCGCTCTCGATCTCTTGCTATCTCTGCGCTTCGTCTTTAAGGTATCGTTTTGACGGCCCTGTCTGTAACTAAAATCCTTTGCTTCTGTTTCATTGCGGGATACCTCGTCTACGAACCTCACGCTTGACAGCGACAAAGCTGATCTTTCAGTAAATGAATGACCCGCTTCCAGGTCCTCTATTGAACTCACATTCGTTTCAGCCTCGTTTGAGAACCTGGCCTGGGACTCACTGCAATCCCGGCGGCCTGTGCGACGACCAGTAAAGTCTTCGTGTGTTACGTAGCTTGAGAATTTGGTGCCATACGGAGCTGCTTCGGCACTTTCGTGGTGCACTATCACTGGGGAGTCTACACTAAACCTATCATTCCTACTGGAACGCTGCACACTCCGGCTCCTAGATAATTCAATGTCTGCCAAGCCCGAGGCGGACGGAAATTGCCACTGATGTTGCAGTCTTGAACTTTGAACGTCTACGTTACTCAGACTTTCGCTCCTTCCCTCTGAAATGCTTGACTTAAAATCTTGACTCTTTGTAGTCCTTTTATCAGACTTTGGTGCACCAGGTGTTTCTGTTCTCGTGAGCCTCTCTGATTCTTCTCCAAACCTGTTTGACATGTTTGAAATATCACCGAGGTTAACTTGGCCGGAGCGAGTTTTATCTCTTCTAGCCTCCAGCTCAAAAATACGACTTTCCAATTCCTGGAGACGGACCTGGCTCTGCCAGGGTGAAAGAACGCTCCAACTACTATCTCCATCAGTTTGTGTCCCTGTAGACACAATGGACCTCCTAGGAACTGTGCGAGGCGGAGAGGCTTGCTGTGACTCGCAGTCGTAATAAATAGATTCGCGATCGTAATTCAAGGTCGTCGATGAGCCCCTAATATTCTCAATCCCTGATGTTCTCTGTCCCTTCACCTCTCCCGAGCCTTCTTGGTTATTGGATTCTTTCGCGGCGGATTCTGTATCGTCTTTCGTTTTCGATTCTTTACCCTTTCCGCGATTTGCGAGCCGTACAACTATCCTAACCATTCGAACAACAAGAGGGATCAAACCTCCAGATTTTTGCGCGCCTTTTGCGGCGGCTTTTCCGGCGCCAGCAGTCAGTGAGCCGGCCAGCTCTGCCGTGCCCTGGGCCATGTTTCCTGCCATATTTGACCCTAGTTCGCCTACAGCCTTTCCAGCTTCTAACGTCTCTCGTTGTGTCGCGTCCGTGAGGATTATCGCGCCCTGCTCTAAGTCGCGCGCGGCGTTTAAAGAATTCCTCCAAACCTCTTGCGTTGAACCCGCAGCTTCTCGCCTCGCTACAGCAGCCACCTCATTGATTTCTCGAGAAGTACGCTGCACGTTAACGCAAACCAAAGTCGCGTTATTTGTTGTAAGATTTGTGGTCGCCGTGCAGGTATTAAGGGCAGCCAGTCCTACCTGACCACCTGTCTCTATTGCAGTCTTTCCAAGGCTCGAGACTCTGCTGTTGGCGGCCTCAAGAGCATTTACACTGTTCGCGCAATCCAGTGCATTTGGTACCTGATTTTGGACCTCCCCTGTTTCGTTGTCTGGCGTATCTGCTTCCTTATCCTTTTTCCTAAGCTTAGCCACAATACCACCAACTAACATAACAACGCCAAGAATTTTGCGGATTTTTGCTTTGTTCTCGTTCACCGGGGCATTATCGTCAAGTCCACCTTCCGCGTCGCCACCGTTTCCAACGCACTCCCCTTCAGGGCCTCCGCCCCCATTCTCGTCGCCTTCGTCCAATTCTTCCACTACATCATCCATTACATCCATAACATCCTCGAACATTTCCAGAGCTTGTCCCAGTCCACCCGCCGCCTCTGCCTCTCGTTTCGTTTTACGTTTCTTCGTACCAAATAAGAACACCGACGTTGTTACGATGAACGAAAACGTTGGAAAGAATGCCATCCTCCAGCCCTCGAATCCAAACAGACCAAGAACATCTTTTATTAGGCCCATACTAGAATCAACAACAGCCAGTAAGGTGACTATCTCAAACATGAACTTTTCAATGTATTCACCAAAGTCTTCCACGATCGCAAGAAACTCTTCTGTTATAGTTCGCTGTTTAGCCATTGGGTCCTCCGGCGGCACGTCAAACATATCGGCCAATTCGTCCGCCATTTTGATTTTAGCAGTCCAGTGAATTTGACACTTCGTTGTGGTACTTTTCCTTAGCCTCACAGTCTTATGCGCGCTTTCGTTACTTTTGCATGTTTTTGTGTGAAGTGGTCAAACGAAAACATTGTTTACTTCAAGCCTTTTTATATAATAACAAAAAACCGCACCGACAGCCTGTTTTTATAAAAAGACTTCATAAAACTGCAAACTCAACCGGCAACTTTGTTTTCCAGGATCCCAGATAAAATTAGTCTTAGCTCTCCAGTTTTTATCGAATTTCCATGCTTTCTTATATTACACAACACCATGAATTACTCCTATTTTCATCCATGTTTAAATGGGCATAAACGAGTGAAATCTCTTCACTCCAGATTCAGCAACAATTCGATACTTAGTGTAAACGTACCTATCGCTCTATCAATATTTATCTCACACAATTTGTTGCTTTCTGAGCACCTGAATGCGTATTGGCGAAAGCTAATTTATAGGACCGTACCATTCAGTGTATACACAGCGTTGTTTGATATTACTGATTTCGCCCGTTTTAAACGTCAAATTCAGCAATCATGTGAAGTATTCAATTCGAATGCTCTTTGAACAATGTTAGTTTGTTCATTTTGCATTGAACTCGACCATTGACAAATAGTTCAACGCTGGACTAGACCATACTCGCAAAAGAAACGGTATAATTGATCAACCTGAGTTTGGTGTGGGAAGTCGGAACGCCGTCGAAGACAGTGGTAGCTGACATTTCGAGCGATAGCCCTTCGTCGGAACTAGGCTTTACGATATCTTAGTAATGTACTTAAGAAAAGGAGCGAATGGAAATTCTTTTCATTTCGCTTATACAGATAAAATATCGTAATAGTGTTACTCAGCAATATTTGGATTAGTATAAACGGTACCAGCATAAACCAAACGAGGAAATTAGGTACAGAAGCCAATACTAATTGAAACAATATTCAAGTCGAATGCAGCAGTAAACACGTGCGTGTACAAGAACCAATTATGACTGGTAAGTCGGGGAGTAAAAACAAACCAGAAAATAAAGACAAATAAAACAATATTGATAACCCTTAAACTGGCGGTAAGGACACTAAAAAATAACGCCCAGTTGGAACCAAATCAATACAACTACGCTATCTCAACAAAACACTTCGTCCTGAACAATTCTTAACGACATGGCAATTTGTAAAGCCAACAACTGTACAAGATTAACTCGGATTTGGTCACGCGTATATCGAACCCACACGTTTGTAAATACACATAAATATTTCATAATCGTAAAAGCAGGTGAGGTTTGCTTTAATTCACAAAGAAAACTACTTGGTAACTACAACATACTGATAAACAGGTCAAATATTTGCATTAACCAACAGTCACACTCTTCTAGCGTTTCCAGGCTCTTTTCCGGTGGGGTAGGGAAAACAGCATGGAAAAGAGGAAGCTTAAAGCATCGGAATTTTGCAACTGCCACCGGGTTCCGAGACCGCCAATCAATAATAATTGTCGATCCATTTCCCTAGACTCGTTCGATTAATATTATTTAGTTTCGATCCACCGTATCATTAAAAAATAAAAAGAACCTGACAGAAATTTGTATGGCTGATTAGATTGAGAAGAAGTTCGGGACTAAAACGATATAACGACCATTTTTGCCTCCCCCCTCCCCCCTGATGTTGGTTTACATAGGAACTTAATTATAAAGATGTTTTTAGCTATTGTGTTCCACCCCCACCCTACACATATTGCAAATAGATCTCTGGTTAACAACAAAAGGTGACATAAAACATCGCTACACCATACAGCTTTTTATGGAGCGATTCCTGGAACGAAGCACTCTTGCCCGCTCTGTGATGGTACGTCCCGGGGGAGGGGGTACTCAATAGCTCAATAGGAATTTGGGTAGGGGAGTTCCGCTGACTCTATAAAACCCTGACCCTATTCAAGACACAAAAATGGAAATTTTAAGTCTAAGTCAAAGTGCTCTGATTTGATACCCTGTTCAAGACTAAGTTTAGATAAGTTAGCCTGCGTTGCACGCGTTTCCACTGGAGCATAAGAAGAAATCGCGCGAAAATGGCGAGAGCAAAAATGTCGTTGAGTGGGGAGGGGAAGAGGAGAAAATCTTCGGAAAATAACCCTGTTTAAGACACGAAAATGTAAAAATTGATACCCTGTTTAAGACAGAAGACCCTGAAAATGATACCCTATCGGGCGGAACGTCCCTATATAGGAAAAATATGGGAGTACCCCCCCCCCCCCCTCCTTCCCCCCCGGGAGTACGTCGCCGTATCAGCTGGGTTTTCAGTTCGCTCCGAATTGCAGTGAAGTAAAACAGGATGTCTCAGAGTTTCCAGCATGTTTTTAACACAAAAACGAAACCCAACTGGGTTCAATCGTACACCTAATCGAATAGATTTTTACAAACGACCCCCAACACAAACCGGAAAACAGCACAGCTTAATTCAACGGACTTAACAAATTCACTCGCTGTGCAGTTGACACTTTCTTCGCCGGAGTTCAGTTCGAAGTCAAATTACAGGCAAGCTTTTGCAACAAAATCGGCAGTTATTTGTTGCAATCTTGCACAAGAACGAGAAAAAGTTGTGAAGCATTTACGCGGCATTCAGTGTACAGTCGAACCCCGCTATATCTAAGTCGCACGGGACATGAAAAAAAAAGTTCGAAATAGCGGAGTTTCGAAATAGCCGATAGTAAATGACTGAAAAAAAATATCCACGGGGATTCGGCTTGACTTCGAAATAACGGGGACTTTGAATTAACCGAGTTCGAAATAACGAGGTTTGACTGCATTTCAATTGCAACTGGTGAGTCAGTGTACTAGCTCCAGTGTCCAAAACAGTTAGATGTCTACATGGTACGCAAGGTATGTCTCTATTTCTCTATAACTTGCTATATCATGTGCACTAGAGCCGTTTTCGGATGACTGTCGAAAGTAATCGTGTGATTGCTTTGGTTTTGTGTTTGCTACGCTTTCCGATTGGTCCACACAACTTCAACAACATTCTGGGCCAATCAAGAGCAAGCAAAATCTGATTGCGATATTCTCACGCAAGAAAGCAAGTCGCGATGGCGTGTTCTCGCACTAGTCTGTTGATTGGTTTGTAAAACCAGTCGCAATTACTTGGTTGTGACTTTGGTTTTGCTCGGACCTAATTGGTCTGATGTACTTTTGCTCGCCCCACTGATTGGCTCTGTGATTGTTTTGGTTTTGGTTTTCGACAGTCATCCAAAAAGCGCTCTATCGTATGGTAATCAGCCAAGCACGTATGTGGTTACGTAACCCCAGGGGGGGGAGGGGGGGGGGTACTCCGGTATATTAGTGACGGGGAGGTGAAGGCCGTTTTTGGTTCGAAATTCGCGATGTTTGGACCTTTTTTGGGGTAGAAAGTATTTGGGGTAGAAATATTTTGGCAGAACCTTTTTAGGGTTGGAAAAAGCGTGCCGTAGCTTTCGTAACTTTTTATCTGATTTCCTTTTCCAGCTCATACGAACAACAAATGACAAGGACTTCCTGTAGAAAGGGGTTTATTCGTGAGATCATGTTACCGCAGTTACAAAAGCCATGCACATTATTTACACCTTCATTCACTTGCTGCAGGTGGACTCTAGCTAACAGATCACGTTCAATTCCCGGGGTCTTTTTTTGGGGGGGGAGGGGGGGGGGAGGGGGAGGGGTGGTGGACTTTTTTTGGCCGGTTACGATCTGAGCCATTGGTCTTTTTTGGGGGGTTACGTTCTGCACCATTGGACCTTTTTTGGGTCTGACATTTTGGCCTCATTCGCTCCTCCCCGTCACTAATATACCAGAGTACCCCCCCCCCCCCCCCCCTGGGTATGTAACTAGCTAGCCACGAGTGGTTAATCTTCGTACGGGCTCGGAACCCACGTGTTATTAAATGGCTTCTGTTTAACTACCTCGTGTCTCCACTCTTCGGATCTTTACATCACTCACCTTAGAACGCAAATGAAGACGTCAACAGCAATGAAAAAGGTCGGGAAGCAACGAAATCTTCCTAGTTCGGCAGTAGTTCGCCACTCTCCGTTTGCGAGTCTTCGCCAACCTCAGTAACCAACAACGCCTCTTACGAAAGGGAAGACACTGACGCTGATTGCTTAGCCACATCCTGGAAAAGGCGAATGGACACGAAACTGAAGAGAGCACAAACTCACGGCGGCAATACATATCTGACGTCACTTCCGTTCGTCAGCGTCCACTGTGGCCCACTACAGTCGAGCCGCACTCGGGGAAATTGCTAGTGGCCAATAAGGCTTCGTAAGGAAATTACCATAAAAGGCCTGATAGAAACGTCACTGTATTTGAATACAAATACGCTTGGAGGCTTGCGACAACTGTTGCATGCGTGTCAGAATGTTTTTATCAGTCGTAGCCTTCGGACTCGTAAAAACAACAGGAGAACCCTCGTCGGGACGACCAAAATTGGCAGCGGCCGCTTAAAACACTGACGACAGGTAGTATATAAAAGGAGCGTGTGTACACATTAGGATGATATGTCGCCCCAAGTCCATTAATGCACCAGTCAATTGTAACCCCCACCCCCCCCCCCACCTCGGGGAATAGTGGGGACATGGATTTTCTTTGTTGCAATAATCGACTATTCCCCCACCCCATGGGACATAATGTGCTGACAAGTCCCCCACATTGTGGGGCCAAAAACTTGGCAAAATCTTACAAGAGGCTTTGCACAGAAACTTCTCACGAACGAACCGCGTGGTCGAACTGGACGAGGCCGCACTGCATCATATTTTTGGTCAAATCTCCCACCTTGAGCCCCACCTCCGCAGGTCGGGAATCATGAAGAGAAAATCCCCCACCCCTTTGGGCTTAAACACCTTTCAAATACGAAAAAATGCCCCACATTGCCCCACCATTCCCCGAGGTGGGGGGGGGGGGGGGGGGGGGGGGGGGTGGGGGTTACAATTGACTGGTGCATAAAGGGCAAGGGATTAAAAACCTGGACCGACTCTCCCCGTACAAGTAAAGTCGGTCGATCTCATTGGTCAGAAAATTTACAGTCACCTCATGTTTGTAAACATGAGAACATATGGGCGACCGTTCTACAGAAACACACGTTTCAAACGTCGCGCCAAGTGTTGCCGAGCCTAACTCAATTGAAATGATCGGTTCGAGTGTGGCGCGGCAATAGCACGGCAGTGGTGTCAAATCGTAAGGAAACTGGCTTTATAAAGAAATAATATAAAATCATTATAATGTACTTTGCACTGATGTCAACACGGCTACGACATGACCTTTGAAACCATGTCGTGCCACTGGTGAGCCAGCGCGGCACAGAAGCTAGATTCCTCTAGCTTGGCGAGCTCATGGTCCGAACTTTAAATTGTTTTCAAACGTCGCGCCACACTCGACAAAAGGCTAGCTGACCCCGGGTTGCCTGACCCCTTGTGAAATGCTGACCTGACTTCCAACTGAAAGATTCTATTTTAAAGCTCGGGGGTATGTTTCATGTGGTTAGCAAAGCAGACTGAAAACGTACAGACGGGGGACCCATCTGCAAGTTGCAGTTGCAAGTTAAAACGAGAAAATGAAATAAACTCTTGACCGATGAACACATCATCTTATAAACAAGTCGGACATACCGATATCACGTTCGCATTTCGTGGTCGAATCCAAGTATTTGGTGAGTTCTAGTTTCTTTCCCTGGCGTACGATAGAACAACGGAGCGCCCCAGTTCTGTTCAGTTGTACCATGCAGCTAATAAAATAGTTCCTGTTCCTGGTTTTTATATTGAACGACTTTTAGCCGGTTGTCGGCCATCTTTGTTTGGCTCAGCTCAGTCTTCGCTCAACATTCGCCCCAGTTTCCCGCTTCGGGGTCACGGTCAAGATCAAGATGTTTAGGCAGTTTGCAGGTACTATTGCCATACGGCCGTTTTAGGATAACACTATTGGTTTATTGGTTTATTTCAATTTTTCGTTTTAACCTGCAGCCTGCAGATTGGGCCCTTCTACATACAGATAATAATTCTGCTCTCGGAAAACGTACAACGTTTTAATAGCACATTCCTTTTTGTAACGTGTCGCCGGATAACTCATCACGCTTGGACGATGCGCAGCACGCTAATGCCAAATCAGCGTACTTTTACCGTCATCGTATCGCGCCGCCACGCCAACTCCAGTGTTCAGCCTTAGTAGCCGCGCCTGTAAAAACTACGCCCCAGGGGAGGAGGAGGTGTAAAGTATCATTTTCAGTCAGGGGGGTGGTGAAGGTGACTTAAGAAGCTGTATCGACTACGATCTCTGAAGGCATACATAAAGTTCAATCCGGGATCCAGCTCTACTCATACTGAAAATCTATTTGATGAAAAGCTCAAAGAAGTTATACAAGAAGTTGTACAATAAATAATGATCTCTTTACTATTGTCTTTCATTTACAATAATTATAGCTCTTCTGTTTACTTCTATTGTACTAAAATATTTGTTGTATTTTCATTGTTGTCAGGGCTACTGGCTAAAACGCAATGTCCAAGAGTAAGTGGCAAACTCACTCATCCTAAGCATCGCATAGACTTCCAGCGAAGCCAAGTAACTTTAAAGCCTGGTTTCCATATAATCGTCTCTGACGTAAGGATCGTCTCTGCATTTCCGGTCGTCTCCGACGCAAGGATAGAACATGGTTCCATCGGGATGATCGAGTCGCTTCTGACATAAGGATCGTTTGAAACAATCGCAAGAGTGTTTCCATATAATCGTCCCGATCGCTTGACAAAAAATTCTGCGACAGAGACGATCCTTACGTCAGAGACGATTATATGGAAACCAGGCTTAAGACGCTATTGACGAAAGCCAGACATACTGGAACGGGATAAAAGTAGCTATAAACACCCCTCTCGCGCCACATCATAGACGAAGCGTGAATTGATGATTGCTGACCAACGGAAGTGACGTGCAGACCATTTCTGCGGTAGCAGAGTTCACGTGACCGACTCATCAAATATAAACACACACAGTTAAACTCTCTACAACGGTCATCCAGGGAACAGACTAGTTTACCAGCCGTTGTGAGAAATAAGAGACCACGCAAGTATGATCCTGTATCGAGTATTGCAAACGTTTCCCAAAGAAACGGTCACTTTACAGTTCAAGTGTCTATCATGGCATGGATAGGGTTCGAGACTTTTTGATAAACTTTAAAACCTATTTCGTAAACACGTGTTGGCATCGCAAACCAAGTGTTGATTATGTGGGTGTTGTGGGGAAGTTTCAAAAATAGTAAATGCATGGATCGGCGGCCGACACGAAAACCCTTGGCCGTTGTAGAGAGGTGGTCGTCCTAATCAGGAGGCTGTTAGCCCATGTGCGTTTATCCTATCTCCATTCCTGACTCCCGTCTTCGTCCGAATCGTCCGTGGATGCTTCGGGACTTTCTGGTGCATACTTCGTGTAGATATCCACGTCGCTCAGGTCCAGGTTGTACTGTAAGCTGACAGACTTCGGTTCAAGCTCGTCTTGTACGACTTCTTCTCCTTCATCAACGTCATCGGGGCTGTCTGCACGCACGCACACCTTCCACCAGCACTCCTGACACAAACAGACAGACAGACAGACAGACAGAGAGCGGAGAAACAGATGAGACAGGAAGGAAGATCGAACACAGTCGAACCTGTATAAGCGGCGAGTGAAAAAAATCTTCGCTGGATTGATTACCTGTAAACTTGACAGAGGTTTCAAGTGACGTGTTGTTTTCTAAGTTCCCTAATTTAGTTTTAGTTCCGGCTCCCTTACCGTAAAAATTGTGTCAAGATAATTTAAGCTGGCCGTTTGACACAGGTTTAAAAAAACAATGCGAAATGCTCGTAGGTGGCCCCGGCCGCTTAATAGAAGTGGCCGTTTAATAGAGGGACAATCTACAGTAAATTACTGAGAGGGCCTAAGGATGGGAAGAACGGTGGAATGAATCAAGAACAAAGAAAAAACTTCACGTACCGAGAGAGCCACCAGCCAGCCAATGCCCTGCGTATTTTCAGCTGTGATGCCGTACCGCTCCTCCACTGCGTTATTGTGGCACACCCACAACTGAAGTGAAAACACACGAATGAACATAAAGTTACAATACGGTGAAGAGACCAGTTTCTCAAGGATGCACGCGATTCCACGCTTGATGGGCCAAGAGCTTCAATTTCAACTTTCTTTTATGGTGGACTGTATTCGGCCTCAACGAATATGTTTCACGTTGCGCTCTTATTTGAGCGCAAAAGAAAAGCAAAAAATTAGTGTCTCAACCCCAGTGCTGCGCACCTGGTCTTTAGGTCCAGCGGACAAGTGGGTCACCTGACCCTGCAAGGCCTTCCATGCAGTGCCTTCTGGGTAAGAATCCGTGATGCTTTCTCTGTACCAACACACACCTGACAAAAAATAATACACAAAGATAGGATACTGAATGTAAAAACTACAGCTAAGTGTAACATAATACAGCTAGAATGACTTTGAAGGTTTCACTGTAAAGTGCCTATAATGTCAAAATTTTAAGCGACGTTAAAATCGATGACTGGTAAATAGCTGATTAGTACAATCTTTCTTGGTTTGAATGTCGCGCCTATAAATTATAAGGTTAAAACTTCGAATATGCTAATAACGTGACGTCCACCCGGGTATCATTTATTGTATAAAAACTTGTTGGTCGAGATGAATTACCTTTATACACGTCTGTATTATATTTAAAACTTATATAACTGATTTTACCAGTTATTCTTTCTGGATTATTCTTCTTTCTATTTCTTTCTGAATCCGAAAACAGTTTCAGTCACAAGGGTCATGACTCTGGATATAGTAGAGAAAATTAACATAAAAAGAAAACAACAAAAACGAACGCAAATGCGGACTAATAAAACGGGTCGCCACAGAGGCACAATCTTACCTTCTCTATCACGGGCCCAAACTGAAGAGGCCCCTGCGGAAACCTGAACTAAATTTGGGGGCCTCTCACTGATGTGGAACCAACGGTCTCCTGTGTAATACATATCGTGTAAAGTGGGCGATAAAAACCAATGATCACGGTCAACATTATCCCTTCACTTAAAAAAAAGCTGTGAATAGCTTGGTATGGATAAGTCGTCGGAATATCTGTTTCAGAAAACAGTTTCTAAAGGCGCGTTCTTTTGTAACTATTCTGGAATGCGAATACATGGAATAGACGGTAATCGTGTGCTTTTGGGACCTATTCTAATTCCAATAATACTCTATAAATTCTATTCCCGATAGCAGAATAGAGGGACTAGACGGAATAGCTGGTAATCGTGTTCTCATGGCAATTTTCGTTTCTGCTACTGAGCGTGCGCTAAGCGGGTCCTGTACCAAGACTTCCTCGGTCTCTGCAAGTCATTTCTCGGAAACGTCAGCTATTGTTTTCAGAAAAACAGGGCAGATTTGTTGGAGTACGTCCTTAACGTACCTGTTGCTTTTTCCCTGCTAAATCCCGCTCTGAAGTAGGCCGTTCCATTTTCAGCGATTCCCCAGATTCTCCGCTTGCAGCCAATGGATATGCTCACAAATGGCACATCAGTTGAAATAAACTCCCATGATGTGCCCTTGGTGAAAGAAATCAACGCCTTAAAACCTGCAGTCTTGTCACGAGGAAAGGAAGAGAGGTAGGGAGGGAGAGATGGTGGACGGATGGAGATAAAAATAGAAGGATCGTGGGAAGAAAGAATAGAGGGGGAAACGGAGGAGGGAAAAAGGGAAGGAAAGAATTATGAAGGCGAGAAAGGAAGGGAAGAAACTAAGGACGGATTGATGGAACACACAAAGGAACGGAGAAAAAAGGAGGAAGGGTTAGGGGAGAAAGCAAAGAAAAAGAAGGGGAAAAAAGAAGGGAGAAAACAAAGGATGCAGAGACAAACGGATTGTGGGAAGGGGAGGAGGAGGAGAAATCAATCAATCAATCAATCAGTCAATCAATCAGTAAAACACAAAACAAAACAAAGATGAGACGAACAAGAGAAGATGTCCTAAACAAACAAAGAAAGGAATAAACAAGAAAGACTTCATAGGTCCCTCAGTACATCTGCTCGCGAAGGTACGTGAAACTTGTAATAACAACACACCTGAGGACATCTGGGAGTCACACCGTGTCTGAAGAGCACGTTGCCCTTACTGTCTACCGCCCACACACCCAAACAAGTGTCCACCGAGTCTACTGAGTCAATCTGGATAGAGCAATCCTTAAGCTTCACTGAAGGAGTCACGTAAGCCCACGGACCAGTTGTGGTCAGTTTACACCGCCTGCAGAAAAACAAAAAATTTAATTCCCGAAAAGAGCAAAGCACAACCCCACTCTTCTGGTAGAATATCCGTCCGCTCCGGGGCACAAAAAATAAAAATCTCCGAGGAGTACCAGGGGAAAGGGTGGAAAGACGGGTGGGGTGGATTTGATGATAAACAGACCGAACTGATCGACTGGCACACCAAGCTGGTTATTCAAAGAGCATTCTGACCAAAATATTTTTATGATTGTCCTGTCCTTTATTTGACTGAGGGATGTCTTCAACTCTTTTACTTCTGAACTATTTGACAGTGGATCCGGCTAACCATTTACAAAGAAAAGTTGTAAATTGCAGAATGAGAAGTGCTCATTCCACGAGCTTTTCTCTAAGCGGCAATTTATCACACACATGTTGATCACTCTTAAGAGTAAACGGCTTAAATAACTCACCTGTGCCACCTTCTTCGCCGGACGTAATCATTCCATCCTTTATCGCGATGATATTGCCTTCAAAAGAGATATCAAAATACAAATCAGCCCTCGGGAACGCGAAGAACAACGAGGAGCTCAAAGAACAAGAAGGTAAAGAGGAACAATAACGAGAACACCAAGGTTAAGATCAAGGAGGAGGACGAGGAGCCTAAAGACAAGAAGATAAACAAGAACAAGGCGGAGAAGGATGAGTTATACAAGGTGCCCTGTGACATCATTTCATCTCTCATTCACAAAGCAGTCTGACATACCGAGGGAAGTCGATGGCATAGCGCCAGCCGTCAAGGTCTGTGAGTTCCGGGTTGGTTTCCACTGTCCACTGTCCTGCCCACTGCCACTGACTAGACGGCAGATTGAAGCCCTCACGTGTACGCTCGTATACCCCTGACGCGTCACTCCAGTTCCACCGATCACTAGGGAGCCTCCTGTACACAAAGGAAAGTGAAAAAAAAAAAACAAGCAAACGTTTGAACGCTGACAGGTCTGGTTAGGTCTGACAAGTGTCGTACTAAACCAGCTTACCATGCGTGACAAAACAACACATAATGCACAAAGATGAAAGTGTACACTTAAAACAATTACTACACTACTTTCTTTCTGGTTCAACAAAAATTCTAACTTCCCAAGAAGTCATCTTTGGTACAATACTGCACGGCTGCTGCTATTCATACCACTCCACCTCTGATAGTAAGAGAAAAACGAGTTTAAGTAGTATCTAACCAATGACCTTTTTCATGTCATAACTTTTAGTTGCAAATGTCAATTGAATATTCTCCTTGCGTACCTGTCAGAGAATCCCTGGATCGGATTCCATCGCTGGTTTTCATAAATATACTGCACATCGTAGTCCTCTTGAGAACATATACCGTGCGCACTGCTGCTGAAACCGCTAAAAATTCCCCCACCGTACCCCCCAGTGTAAGCGTACGGAACACCGTCAAACCCAATCCCCCAAACGACCCCGCCGGCACCAGCCTCGACCTGGCGCATGTGGCCACCGATTTGGCGCCAAAACAAGTGGTTCGGGTTTGGATGAAGCAAGCCCTCATAGGAAGGCGCTTCACACACGAAAACGTCTCCACTGAGACTGGTGGCCCAGAAAGCTTTCTGGGCAGCGGCTCCGATTGAGTTGTGAACCCGTGACACAACAGTCGCGAGGGCGGTTACCCAGTCGGTCAAGTCTTTTTCGTCCGCACATGCCAGCACGAAGGGGTTTCGCTCCGAAGTTCGGTCGGGAGTGTGAATAGCAAAGCAGTTGTGGCGCGACATCCTACGCACTATACAGACACACTTGATGTCGGTGAGCGGAATTCGCATTTCCTCGTAGCAGGAATTCTTCTCGAAGTAGCATAGCATCGCCCCTTCTCTGTCCTCGCTGCCCTGGTCAAGTTTCGCCACACACTCACTCCAGAGGTTGCAGTCTTTATCAGTGAGCAGCTGGAAACGACCTTTCTTGAACCAAGTTCCCTACGGATTATGAAAAAAATCGTTTACTTTTGACCCTTTCAATCCTTAGCACAAAACAACAATTCTCTAGTCATCCAGGAACAATATGGTCCAATAATTTGGTAAGAATTGGCAGTTTTAATTAGCTCACATACGAGTAACATATTAAAAGAAAAATCAAATTCTTCTTACAGTACGATTTATAATCTCGAAAGAGAACGAACAGAGAAGATTGAAGTCGATCACTCAAGAGTTACAGGAATGCTTACTAGGTGATATGAACAGTTAGAGCAATTTTACGATTACTGCCAAAGGTATTCCTGTGATTGCTTTCGTTTTGCTTTTGCTTTTGCGACGCTTTTGGATTGGTCCAAACAAGTTTTGTAGCATTCTCGGCCAATCAGGAATAAAAGCATAATCCGATTGCGATCTGCTCACACAAGCAAGGAAGTGGCAATGCTGATTGATTTCTTCTCCGAAGTAAACCAAACGCAAACTACTTTGCCTCTGTGATTGGCGCTCCAATTATTTTGGATTTGAATCTACAAATTAAAAAGTCATCCAAAAATCGCTCCATCGGTAACTTTTCAAACTACCAGCACAAATCTGCGAGTGAAGATTCACAAAATCTTCCTGCCTGTCTAGAGTTTACGGCTCTATCTAACCGTCTATCTCTTATCTCTGTCTGACTGTCTCTCATTGTCTGTCCGTTCCTGTCTTTGTCACCGCCTCCTTCTGTCCCAATCTCTACATCCCCAACCAAATTTTCCAATACCTGGGAAACTGCTTCTTCGAACGCGTCGAATCCGCTAGCAACTTGACGGTCTCGTTCTATGAGCAGTTTCAGTACAGTATTTCTCCACTGTGCGTCCCGGTAGCCAACATTCTGTAGACTCGTGCTGCTCACAGAGGAAAACAAACCACGGCGGCTGTCACTGAAAAAGGATCCGTCGATTTGACAAGCGCCGCTATCGATCCAAATCAAGAACTCGATCTGACTTGGTAAGCTGGACTCCGCGGACTGCGAATCTACAGTGCTGTCTCTTCTAGACTCCATAAGTTGACCTAGAATTGTAACGCAAGAATAAGACTGTTTTAAATCCGGCGAGCGGATTTCCACTTATTTCTCTGTATCTAAACGCTCTTTAAGCCGGACACCTAGACCAGGTCCCGAGGCTGTCCGTCTTAGAGAGAGTTCACTGTGGTTCAAAACCGTTCAAATTAGTTTCACTCGTGCGTTCATTTCCATGTAAATCAAACTCATTTTCATAAGAAAGCTTTCGCACCAGCCCTCGCTTTGAAACAGAAGCAACAGACCTCTCAGAAATGACCTATTACAAAAAGGCCTGGTTACCCTCAGCGATGATCGCGGATTCGGGCCACGTGGTACGTACAGCTTTCCACCCTCTACCACACAACTCATCTGGAGTGATGTCGGTTCTGAAGTAGATGTGGTCCCCATGTGTACTGAGTGCGAACACCTGGAAGGAGGAACGAAAAAAAAAAAAAAAACGTTGTACGACATTCCCATACTCGGCCCGCCAACGGGAGGCGGTTGCATGCGAGGCTACTTCTCAATAAGGGAGCTTTTCTTTTGAATTTTGGGTCACACTGAGAGGGTTGTCCAATAGTACGGCTCGTAACGACTTTAGGGATAGGTGAATTTCACTTTCACGAGCAGTGAATACACTTGACGATTCATACAGATCGACGACTGTTCTTACGACTTGTGAATTCATCATGCAAACCGAACGATTCGTACGGATTGTGATTTCACTTTTACGGGTCGTTACGAGCCGTAGTATTGGACGTGTGTTATGAGATCTCTAGCTGCAAGAGACCTATTAATGATGCAACCAAGTGCACTAATGCTCGTAAACGCTCTCCGGGTTCCTGTGGAAGGAAACCTTTCGATGCGGTTTAGCTAAAAGAAAGTATGCGCTTACGAACGTAAACGTATACGCGTGGACGGGGCCTTATAAACACCCTGGAGTGGGAGTGCGCTGGAAGTTTGTCTGTTTTGAATGTGGGATGCAACTTGTCACATTACCTGGTCGTTTGGTCCGACAGAGAGAAGGTAAAATTCACCAACCATCTGCACCCAGCCCGTGCCAGCCACATCAGTTTCTGTCTGGTGCAGGGACGCACATGTCGTACCTTTTCTAAACCACACCTGTCCAACAAATTGAAATGCAGTTTTCGTAGTTGGCGTGCAACGCATGCAAAACCTCAAGACTTGTCCAGGGAACTCAGAAGTTATGACTCAATACTCAAACATAAGTTCAATAGATGTGCCGTGCTGCACATCAATGTGATTGTCGTAATTACGACTTTTTAAGTGTCGCATGCGACAGTCGTAACCAAGTCGAAGGGTTGATTTACACACTATGAATACGCTTTGTGTCGTAGAGTCCTACAAAAACCACAACAGTCGTAAGCAAAAATCGCATCGTGTAAATCGGCCTATAATTCAATACATTTTCTGTATGTCTGAATAGCTGGGAGAATCTGCGTTTAAAACGTGCAATAGAGTCAAACGCTCAACGGGTCAAATGCTCTTTATACATTACAGATAAATGCTTTTGCTCACCTGATAGTCTTTCGTGAGGGCCCACACGCTGTGATTACCAGCGGAGATTTGAAACAACGCAGAAGGTTCAGCACCAGGCGACTGTACTGGACTGTTTACTTCCACCCAGGCCGTGCCTATTGATTATGTGATATTGGGATGGAAAATAACAACTTGAACTCTCTCTAAGGCGGACACCCTGGGGACTAGCATTTTAGTAGTGTCCATCTTAGAGAATTCAGTTATAGCAAAACAAATTAAAATCAGCAAGGAACAAATCTGCATGATGTCCACTTTAGAGAGGTGTCCGCTTGTCCTCTCGTGGTTAAATATAGGCATTATCCTATCCTATCGCTTAGAGAGAGTTGACTTATTGTATTGACTACTAAATTTGACTATTAAATTGTCACTTGAGAGAGGTGCCCACTTAGAGAGAGTTGCCTAGTAATAAATTGCTAGGTGCTCATTGAGTTGTACAAGCCTTGTATTTAGTATTTATTTATTATTTATTTATTTATTTATTTATTTATTTATTTATTTATTTATTTATTTATTTATTTATTTATTTATTTATTTATCTCTACTTGATGGGAAACCGTTGTAGAGTAATAAAGTAGAAGTAGAAGAAGTTTAGAGAACAGTAAGTGCAATGTATTTAAATTCTTACCCATTGGCTGGTAGTATGTCACCCCAACACGCACATAGGCTACTTCTGCCCAGGTCACTGCCCATACAACTCCTGTCTGACTGATGGAGAGTTGTGTAACATTTTGTGGGGGACAGGGCACTTCAACCCACTCCGTTCCCTCAGGACACATCTCAGTTACCCCTTCTCGGTACACTATCTGCACAGAGAAAAGCCAGGAGGATACAAATACATATTGTCAATGTTTGTTAAAACTACAATATAATACATTTATGAATTAACAGCCCTATCAAGTAATGGTCAACTTCTAAAAAAAAAAAAGCAGTCTGAAACAATCATTACAACATTTCCTCAAATAAGTGCCTGAGTGAGTAGCCTGTGAATACAGCAGCTTCACATCAGGCAGCCTTTCTGCCCAATGTGAGGTGGCTAGTACCCGAAGAGCTTAACAAAAATTCAGAGTGGACATCTTGAAACTTATTTTTAGTGCTATCTTTGTAGTGCAAATTACAATAATTAACAAATAAAACATCAGTGACTGCATAGTGAGTACCTTGCAAGTGAAGGTTACTGCCCAGACAGACAGGCATCCAGGTTCTCTTCCAGGAATTGCTGTGCCACCAACAGCTATGTCCTGGAATGGGTGCTTGACTGGGTCACTGCATATTCCAGGAATCTGTAAATAGTATGAATAAATTAATATGCAGTTAATCTTTGAATCCAAAGTGCATTGACATTTGCTCGATAAAACACTTTAATTCACTCTTGATCTCAAAAAATTAATAATATAATTATCGTGGTATAGGGAAAATGGAGGTCTTCTTTTGCATGTAGTCAAGCTGATCAGACTGTCATTTCTCTGGAGTTTGGGATAATTTAGGGCGTATTCAATTGGGTCTATTCTGGAATAGGAATAGGAATACTGATTGATAAAATAATTTGTTTTGGGGCTGAATTATGTTGAGATGTATCAGGAGCTGTTCAAAATGTCAGTGTGAAGGTTTTAAAAACACTCCTGAAAAAAATTCCCCCACCCAGAACAAGCAAGACTTTTGGATCCTTTTAGTTATTCCTACAGGTACTCTGAATATGGTCAATCGAATGCACCCTTAGTGCCTGTACCTTTGTTGAAATGCTATACAGTATGACCTTTACAATACAATGTCTGGCGGAAGGTGATCAACTTCAAGTTTGTCTTGGATTTATTAATACAGTTTTATGAGGGGAATCTGGCATTTGAATGTGTACTCAAAAAATTGTTTATTGATGAAGTTATTTGTGTTGTAAAACTTATCTTAATGAGAAAGTTTAGGAAACTTTGGATATAACACAATGTAAGTTGTTTTAGCTACAAACCTGCAGCCAGCAATCATATCCATCAAATCTGTAGTATCTCATCCAGCGACGTCTCCTCACAAATGCTGCCTGGAATTTTTCTGCATGATAAGTCCGTGGGAAATCAATAGCATATTGCCATCCCTATGGAAGGAAATAATTAATATGCAGGTCAAAATTTTAGTACTTTTTCTCTTACTACCCACAAATATACCTTATCTACTCTTCCATATCATCATACATGATGTGATATTTTTTTATTCCAACTCACAAAATAATAATTAATATAAATCCAGTAACAATATGTATCCTTTTTCTTCCCTTTCACAACAAAGAATCATGTATCTAGATGAATAGTTATGATATTATAAAATGCATATAATGATAATTTCATAATGTGTTTTGGGCATGTACGTGACTGTATAAAGCCATAGTTACCTCGATGTCCCCTGGGAGTCCTCTGTCAATAGCCCAGGGTTCTTCCCACACCCAGTTTTCTGAAGGTAACTGAAAGGAATCCTGAGGAAGTTTCCTTTTGCCATCCTGACTGCTCCATGCCCAGCGATCAGTTGGGAACATCTGGGATGCAGTAATAAGCAATGAACAGTTCATTTTGTACATGGGTGTTGGACATTTCAAGATGTGCTGATGTTCGGATAAAGCACGTAGATGGCTCTAAAAGTGCAATATTTCTGCAAAACTTTGTATAAGATATGAATTCTGGCCTATTAAAGGATAAACATATTTACAGTCTCCCCCTAAGACGGACACCTCTGATGCTCCAACTATACATTTTGCAGAGATGTCCATCTTAAAAAGATTTCAGTAAGATTAAAATATCAACCTGAAGAAATGGCAGGGACCGCTCCTAACATGTGTCTGTCCTGGAGAGGTGTCCATCTTAGAAGGGGTGCCCATTATGAGGGAGTTGACTGTAAAAACTCTTGGCCCATGCCACTGGCATAATGAGATAGCATGCAAAAATCCTTGAAAATTATGAGACATTTTTTCCAGTGTAAGACAATCTTTTTATTCTGTCCTGCGGTTTGGCTATATTCCCATTATGCTGTTCCACAGTCATGAAAGTGATCAACACATCGTGTTCTATAATCTTACCGACTTTTCGCTCCAACCTTTCAATGGCGCCCACCGTTGATTCTCAAAAGTTTCGACCTTTATTCTGCATGGCAGATCACTGGATCGCACGTACAGACATGGCTGTTGGCTAGCATTAATGGCCCATGCACATCTCTCCGCGGCCGCTACGCGCTTGAAGCAGTTCCTAGAGCGCAGACGAGGGGTTGAAATGTGTCGCCATGAATTATCTTGCAAATTGAGAACGAACGTTCGACCATCCCGATCGATGACCCATAGATCACTGGCTGTCGTTGCCATATTTTCTTCATTAACCCGTTCCGTGCAGCATAGTCAAGCACAGGCCGAACTAAATGTGAGAGAAGAAAGATCGAAAAACCGAAGAGGAAAATAATAATAACAAACTTCCACCAGGCGTTCGCGTGACTACGTCACTTCTGACTGCGCAATATTTACCGCTTACGACTGCTGACCGCTTACTGGCAAATTCGGAGAACTGTGGGATAGAATTCGAGCTTCTAGATCTTTTCATTTCCACTATTGGATATGGTTCCAATGAACGTCAGAAAGCTTTCTAAACGTTCTTTCAAAGTCCTTATGTTTATCAGATGCTCAGTGAAGAAGAATCGTGGAAACAAATATCCCGAGAATCTTCGAGATAACGTCGGAATTTTCCGACATGTGCTCGTACATTCTCAACGCTGCACACGTGCAAGCAAACGCACAGCGCTGCACACGTGCAAGAATTAATAGTCTCTTGCGTAAACATGGCCCAGGAGAAGTTGCTGACATTAGCTTTTGTCAGAGGGGAAGGAAAGATTCTTCTTGGAATGAAAAAGAGAGGATTTGGTGTTGGGCGATGGAATGGCTTTGGCGGGAAAGTTGATCAGGGGGAAACGATCGAGGAGGCCGCTAAAAGGTGAGATTAATTTATATATAGTGCATCAATAAAATCAATATTGCCTTTAAGTGAGGCCAATTGAACTATGCAACTGTTTGTCACCTCCCGCGAAAAATCACGTTAATCTCCCACTAATGAATATAAGACAGTATAGCTGTAGTTTGGAACTTTATTCTTTAGATGATACATAAAAGAGCTGACCAACTTTCTTTTTCTGGCAAAAGTCGCTCTAAACCTACCTCAGCCCCAACCCCAGAGGATTCCACCCCTCAACTGTGTGGGACCCAGACCCCTGGACTGAAATTCCCACCTGACTATGTTGAGGTTGGCATATTGCTCATCATTATGCAAATCAAACATTATCCCCATCCTGGTCCCCAGAGGTTAACTCTCACTCATGGTCAGTGGCCTGAAGCCAAGGATGTGAAAACAGTTTGCCCTCACACTCAAGCACCTTTGGCATACCTGCCCCAGACGGAGAGTGAGAGGAACTCTGGGAACCAGGGAACCTTATGGCCAAGCCCCACCAACCACACCTCCAGGGATTTTTCAGGCTTCTTTTGCAAGGGGAGAAGAATAAGATGAGATTATCTCCCTCCCCTCCATCTTATACCATTCAAATTAAACTCCTAAAATCTCACCAGAGATCAGACTTAACAAACTACAATGGAACCCCAATAACTCGAACTTTCCTATATTTTGAACCAAAAGTTGTTTCCTTTTGATGATAACATGAGGTATGGAAATAGAAGAACTCTGTTTTTCTGCTTACTTAGTACAGTCTTCAGACTCTAGACCTGTTCACAAACTAAATTATTTACATTATTTTTCTTTTTTCTCAGAGAACTTCTTGAAGAGTCTGGTCTAACAGTGCAGACCCTCAATGCAGTAGGCCTACTCCAGTTTGAATTTGTGGGAGATCCTGTGATTCTCAAAGTCCATGTGTTTGATACATATAAATATGAAGGCACTCCTACAGAGTCAGAAGGTGAGATAAGCAGTATATTGAAGCATTCCACATGATTGACAAACTCTATATTCAATAGTACTACAGTAATCGGTAACAAAAGCAAACTGCAATGTATCAACAAAACTATCATACCATAAATTCCAGGTTATTAATTAGATTTAGAGATCGAGGCTGGGCTTACAACTGGGATTTTACAGTATGGCAAGCAGAGGCCAAAACTACAGCAGGACCTTGCAGCAGGAACTTCTCTGAATACAATGTTTTATTAGGCCTAAACAAGGGGTAGCAGGGAAGGGTAGGGTATAGTTTCCAGGTGTTCTTGTTTTGACCATTTTGTACTGGTTGTGGTCTTGTCAACAGAAATGAGACCCAAGTGGTTTGACGTTGGTACCATACCTTTCCAGGAAATGTGGCCAGATGATGAGTTGTGGTTCCCAATGATGCTCAAAGGACAAAAATTTTCTGGTTATTTTAAGTTTGAGGGGCATTCAAACATTATAGACTATACACTGAAACCTTGTGAAGGAAATATTACACCAGTTAGCTTATCTTCGTAACAAGCTTGACACAGCTGTTGGTACATGCAGCAGTTAAAACCTGAAACAAGTCCAAATGCATCTAAATTCATAGCTGGGAATCATATCTATGAGAGTAATGGTATTATAGAACTACCATTTTGCTAGTCCCCATCCCTTCCCCTCCAAAAAATAAAGTGGGGCAGGGTGGGTAAAAAGTTAGTCATAACTATAAATGTGGTTGATTAGTCCTTCAATTTCACCTGCAAAACTTACTAAAATGGTCTATCATAGTTCCAGGATTACAAGGTGTAGATTCAAGAGTATAAGACAGTGTATAATCATATTAGGTGTATTACAGGAGGTTTGAAATGAAGAATACAACATCAGTTTTATTTTAACATTTTTTAATCAAGCCTTATGTCATGATACCATCTAACATAAGCTGAGCAGAAGCAGCTATTTACTGGTACAAAAACTGGTTAAAAACTAACTACACTGCTACTGCATGCAGAATACATGTTTATACTTTCAATACTGAACCAGTACAACTAACTATATGTAGCTGCATGCACAGTACCATAAATGAGAATTTTTATCACAATTTGACTCTTTGAAATCT
Source organism: Plumapathes pennacea (assembly GCA_964036295.1). Lineage (NCBI taxonomy): Eukaryota > Metazoa > Cnidaria > Anthozoa > Antipatharia > Myriopathidae > Plumapathes > Plumapathes pennacea. The sequence goes on along the minus strand of OZ038465.1, from coordinate 12,239,030 downwards.
TGCTTGTATCCCTATGTATGTTCAATATACCACACAGAAAATACTCTAGTTTACACAAAATAAATTATTTTAATGTAACAATATATTATTTTGTTTTAAGCAGAATCAATATTATATCTCTGCATTCACTCATTGGTACTGTAAATGACCACAGCTAAGCAACACCTTTGTTTTTTGGACAAACAATAAAGAAACCAAGAATGATGTAGTACACTAGCTAAGGTTAATGAAGGATTGATCAGCAAGCAAAAATCATATTGACCAGAGGGTGCAACAGCACCAATTCATGTAGTGAGAAAGGTTGGTGAAGGTATCCTGCTTCTACCACTGCGTAGATGGTCAACAGCAATGTGAAAACCAACTGTACATCCTTCGAGGTTATCCAATTTACTGCAGGCTTGACACTGAGAAGGAAGAGAAAATTTGTTATTGTTATGTGTAACCATCCACTAAAGATTTTATAAAAAATGGTACAAGAACTGAGTGGAGTCCATTGGGCTAATACATACCATCTGTAACAGTCCAATGGAAGGGTTGCATAAGGATTTCATCCAGGATGAAAAATAAGAATGAATAACAGATTAGAGTTTGGAATAGATTCTTAAAAGACATTAGAAGGACATTTGTAGCCATATAACAGAATATCCCCCCCTCCTTTTTTCTTACAGTTGGATAGTCTTAGGATATACAGGGAGGGTTCACCCAGAAGACTACCAAAAAAATTATGCTCCCCCTCCCCCTACCCCCCCCCCCCCCCCCCCCCCCCCAAAACAAGAAGGAAACAAAAAATGTGATATGAGTATCCAGCCTTCTATAGCATGAGGATGCATGGCTATTTTCCTAGGCAAGCACAGTAGAAATAATAAATGAATTACTCACCCCCTGCTTAGGAGGAATTCCAAATTGATTTGTGAAGGAGAACAAGAACAATATATTAGTAAAATATGTATTGTATATTTTATTTCTATCAGCCAAATAATGTTTCACATATGGTAATAATATTTGCTGTGTGCGTGTTTGAAGTAGACTGCTAGACAATGCACTCACCCCCTTTGTGACAAAACCACAAGCCAATCCAGGGTAAATCCAAAGCAAAAGAAAGAAAGAATATACAAATTAGCAAAGACTGATGAAATATAATTCAATATCGTTATTACTAGCTCAATTGGCCCACATAAATATTTCCCTGAGCTACAGCTAAGTGCTATAATACCAGGTATATTTTGATGTATTTAATATTATATTAATATTAATATACTTAATGATACTATCTTTTCCTATTATGTTGGCCACTAAACATAATGGACAGACATGAAAAAGCCATAGCTGTGATTTGCAAACAGAATCATGATTTATTACAACCCACTGACTCACACACTAATATATCATGTGACAACAACATTACATGAACTGTAGTTTACATTATTTTATTAATGGCTTCCTAATACTTACAAACTGATGTCATCAATGTATCCATGTTGGTTATGTGGAGAGAAAGTATTGTATGGTAACTTGTTAGTCCATCAAATAGCAGTTCCAATTGGATCAGAGAATAAGGGATTACAGGAAGCTGGTGTAACTCCAGGAGTCAAAATCAGTATTAAAGACAGAGTTGCCTGGCATTATAACCCAATATTGGTCTTATTATACGTCACACTGTGTACAATATTATGTTGCAAATTTCAAATGTATTACTCTAATCAAATACTGTTGCAATACAGTGGAACCTCCCATAAGCAACCACCCTTCGTTCGTCTTCTAGTGATTGCTTACGGGAAGTGGTCGCTTACGGGTATTTCAGGGGTCCAACATGTAAAATACAGGATGTGTACCATATTAAATTTTGTATTTATCAAAAGTACAATGTATACTTAATATATAGGTAGCATACTCACCACATCTAGAATCTGTTAATTCAAAGTGTTGAAAAGAGTAACATTAAGAGAGAAAATAAAAACATTAGTAACACATGGAAACATGTCAACAATATACATACAGTCAACACTTTCAAGATGGCCGATATCAGCATTTAAATCATAAGCAAGTTGTCATATGTTAATTTATTTGGCATGCCCTCCCTTATCCTACTCTGTGAAAGGCAGAAGTTCATGATCACAAAGGAAAGGAGACCAATGAGCAAGGTTGACTCTCTTCACCACAGAAAAAATATACACATCATGTGCATGCAAAGGCAAATAACACTTACTGGCTGTAAAGATCAGCAACATGGAGTGACCCAGATGAATTATGCAAATGGGAAAGAATGTCACAATCAGTAGTGTCAACAATAAAAAAAATATTATTATATCAATATATACTATGAATCATTATTATTTAAATATTATTATTTGCTGTGTTAAACTATGATGAAATTATTATTTTTATTATTATATTAAGTTGATCTTTACCAGGAAAGCTTCACATTTGATAATTTTTAATTAATACTGTATAATAATTTAATACTGTATGAAAGATACAAAATTAAAAGTAAGAAATCAAATCTAGTAATGATTTACTTATTCCCAAGACCACTTGGGCATATAAAGTTGACTTTAATGAAAGCTTTAATGAATTACTCCTAAAAACAGTATTTAATATACTAGGGATCAGGTCTAAACTATATATTGATAAAATTAAGTGTGTATGACTTTATAACCTTTGAATGTTGCACCTATTGAAACAATTTAAACCAACAAATAACGATAATATTATTACTCACTCCTTGATGGAACACGCAAGCCTCAGGGTGATTGTTCCTCTCGGTGAACATCTTGTTGCAGTTTGCACACAACTTGCTCGATCTTGACTGCGAACCAGCTGAGCGCGTAGCCCGAGGAGTGGAAGCATTGGTACTTTGGTCATGAAGCACAGAGCCTGGCGAGCTGTACGCCGGACTGACGGGTCGAAAGGGCCTGCCCTTCATAATTGTGCCCCACATCTTCGCCTTCTCCAAGTCTCTCTTCTCGACCTCTCGTCTGAAGCTCTCCTCTTCTAAATGCCTTCGGTGTTCCTTCACTCTTTGGTCCATTTCTCGGCGGTTCTGCACAATTGAGTGCAAATTCCTCCGTTGGATGCATTTTTGCACAATATGATGCATCCGTAAGTTGGCGTTGCGTGTCTCAAAGCCACAGCCCTCGCAGCGAACAATGCGGAAATCACATTCCGATAAATGCGACGCCATCTTCGATCTCCTCACTCGTCGACTACAACCAGAATTTGAACACCGAGTGAATGTCAGAGGGCAGTGGTTGTCTAAATGATCCTTCAGTTCGCCAACCAAAAGCAGCTTCTCGCAGCCTTTGGGACAGTTGACTCTCAAACTATTGTATCTGTGCATCCATAACGTGTTGACTCTTCCGTCGCTCGCCGTCAGGCTTTTCGTACAGACGGGGCACGTTTGTCGTCGGCGATGCTTTACTCTCTTGCTGAAACATTTCGCACACAGTACGTGGTCACATGCCGTCAACATGGGCTCCAAAACAACGCCACGGCAGTGAGGACAGATAAATTCGCTTGGTACATTCTTATCGAAGTGTTCCAACTTTAAGCCCATCTTTATAAGCCCACACTTCGTCGACGTTGTGTCTGAAGAGTAATCGTGACCTAGCGACTGGTGTTTGTGTAAGCTCCAATTACAAAAGGCATCCGATTAATTTCGCAATACTATTGTGTGTAATTATCCGCTTGACAACAAAACGCTTTTGTTTTGCAAATCAGCGTGCGCATTGGTCGACTGACTTTGACACATTACGTCGTTAGGGAGGGGAGGGTGGAGAAATGTCGTCTTGGGTTCCAACGTTTGTTTGTCTTTTGTCGCTGTATTTTCTAAAACGGCGGAATACTGTTATCCAATTATATGGTCAACATTTCAGAAAATCTCCAAAACAAGCAGTATTCATTATGACAAAAAAAAAACTTTCAAATGAATATACCAATGAAGTGCCGCGTCGTTTCAATTTAGTTTTATTAGTCGCGGTTCTGACTCGTCGCTAGGCTGTAGATTGTTTTGCCCTTCTTAGTTTTCTTCTGCCAACAAACCAGCATTTGGAACGTTTCCATTATAGTTAGCAAACTGAGATTTTTGTCGATTCTGTTAAACGGCGAATCGCGAATCGTTACAACATGCTGATTATTTACATAATAAAAGATTTCAGTTGTAAAAAGTGATCCACAAACGTGGACTTCAAGGCAAAATTGAATTAAATTATCTTTGCAATTTTTTTTCAGAGGAATCTTTTCTTTAAGGGTCTTCAGTTTCAAATATTCGAACGGTTAAAACTGCTGAGTCATTTTTTCCAAGATTCATTTTATTTACTGTAATTAATGAAAACCGCTTCCAATTTTCACGACTAATGGCAAGCATTCAAAAATAGCACCTGCACCTACTAGATATTAAAACTTAAAGCAAGGAACTTAAAGGGCTTCCAGTTTGACTTCCTGCAATAATGCTTCTTGAGATATTTCATTTGCCGACAGTGTATATTACCTTCTGTTCCAAAATTGAATTTGACTCAAGGTACATAAATGAAAAATCTTGACCAGTGCAATCAAGTATTCCTTTTAGGGGGGGTTGGGGTTTTTTGAGTCACTTTGGACCCCGAATATGACAGTGAAATAATTAACAAGGAAACCAAGCAAAAACAATCAGGTTCTCTGTTTACTTTTCTTCCTTAGCATGGGTTCGTAGCAACACCTCCTCCTCAGCAAGAAACCTTGATTATTTTCATTTGTAGCAGCAGTAATAACGATTGATTAAATTAATGCTAAGTCACGCTCATTTTCCCGTTAATCCTTGGCAATCATCGCGACCCGCCAAGAAAGAAAATTAAAAAAAAAAAAAAAAATCAGAAGACGATAAACATCGGCTTTGCAGCAATTTTGGACTGAAAGACGGCCTGGAGATATAGTTTTAGGTGTGAGTCACGATAGGCGATAATTAATAAATGAACGCGAGTGGAATAAAAAATTCTGATATGTTGCCAGAAGAAGCATAGTGGCCAGTATTGGAATCAATATCTCGCTGGACCCAGCTTTGCCTCGTAGGACACTTATCAAGTAAGTAGTTGATCTGCATCTCAGCGTAAGTTAATGTGAATCCATTTTATTTGAACGTCAGTTACTTCTGGATGTGATTAGTGTCTTTTTCAAGCCGAGCGCTTGCCAACTAATTAGCATCCTTATTACCTTTTCGTGAACATCTTCCCACTGAAGGAGTATTGTCATATATATTTTTTTCTTTTCTACGCTTTACGCAACCGCTCTTAAAAATTGTAAAACAGTTTTAAAGTTAATATTTTCTTCTGCACCCAGAGGAGCAAAAGTTGCATTCGCTTAGTGTTATACATCTTATAATGGATGATATCAACTTCAAGCTGTCGAGGACACGCTGAAAAAGCCGTTACAGAATGCCAATTGGCTTTGTGTCGAATATAGATGTTCCTTTGCGTTGAAGGTACAGAAATCTTGACGGGTTACCTCACTCATACTAATTCGTATCATTTATGTATAAAACAAATTAATACTTGGGATAACCCTCCAGTAATTTTACTCAGTCGTGATGCCGACAAAGACTTTTTGAATCACTGTCTTATACTGAGTTTTTCACGTAATCAAGTATACAGCGAGAAAATATTTTATTCCAGTTATTTTTCATCGATGCTTAAATCATAAACAAAACGTTATAAATGTTCGTTTTGTTAACTTGTGAGGGATAAGCGCGGCCACGCATGTAATCATTTTTGGACCAAGGTTAAGAAAGTCCTGGTCTAAAACAAGGTTTGAACCGTAGCCATGATTATCGGACCACGGCTAAAACGTGGTTTTTATAAACCGACGCCGATCCATTTTCTAAAATTGCATTGTTATTAACCTATAATTGGCTAATCCTGGTTTACGGAGTCCGTCTAAACTTCAATTTAGCGATATAAACCAGGTCAATGTTAAGGCCCCTTTTGCTCATTGCTTTACAGACATGCCGACTAAAGTCCAGGCGATATCGCTGAACTCAATTAGTTCTACAATACCAGAACCAAGGCAAGGTCGTCAGGAATCTTCTTCTAAAGCTGCACCGACCAACTCTGAACTATTTCTGGACTTCATTAACAACACGACTCAGCATGGAGTGCGTTATGTCTTCCGGCCAAAGTTTAAGTGTTTGCGCATTCTTTGGCTGGCAGTTATCGTTTCGTTTGTCTTTTATTACGGCTACATCGTTCGATGCGCCATCCGGGACTATTTCAGTTACCCAGTCACTACAAGCATCGGGCAGACGTATGTAAGTGAGATGGATTTCCCAGCAATTACGATTTGCCCTCAGAGTTTATTCCAGAAGAGCAAAATGACCATAACTGATCACGATGTTCGGTTTTCCAAGCTTGGTTTGAATCTGACAATGTGTACCGCAACGGCAACAGTGCGATCCGGTCGGCCCTGTGGTCTTTCGCTGCTCTGCATTCTTGAATCTTTCCAATATTCAAATTTCGCCCGCATGATTCCCTTCTGTACTGATCGCTACAAGGCGGACTTGTACCAAGCACTGGAAATAGCCGGGGTTCCTTTCTCTGTTGCAGAGTTAATGCTCGCTTATAGCTTGGATGTAACTAGTGTTATGACTCCTTTTTGCACATTTGGGATATTGTCTTCTACGCCATGCAAACCAAGTGATTTCGAGCCCGTATTGACTTTAGAAGGGGTTTGCTTCACATTCAACTCTGGTAAAAAAGGAAGGAAAGTCATAAAAGACTCGGCGAGTCGACCTATTCATTTGTCCATCATGCTGGACACACAATTAGAGGATTACATGGCGGGCAAACTTTCTCAGGGATTTGTTCTACACGTTCATCAACAAGGCCAGCACCTCAGCTCGAGGTATGGGATTCTGGTCGGACCAGGATCCCACGCAAGCATTGCTGTCTCCAGGAAAAAGGTAAGTCCACGAACTATCTATGACCTGATGGTACTGTAGAGGTTCTTGGAACCGCGTTGGGGAGGTCTTAGCAAATGCCGCCTTTATGAGTGTTGCAGCGTGCGGTTTATGTGGCAGTTTGTTTTAGGCCTTTAAACACATTCAGTGGTTAAACCATGTCATATTCACTGTCATTCACACTTTGCACAGGTACTATTGGTATCGATTAATGTTTAGACATTACGTGAGAAAACACTGTTTGTATAATGATTTTGGTATCGTGTTTGAAGCGTAAAAAATGGTTAGACGGTTTCTGGACACGTGACCGTTTATGCAAACAACTCGTTGTTCTCACATGTATCATTTAAAAGAGGAGCAAAGTGTCCCTTATTTCCACTAAGAATTGTCAAACCTCCCCGTGCAAAATGTCTCCCCTACCCGCCCCCAAGAGTTATTTTTTAAACAGGTCAACTTAATCGTTTCTTTGAAATATTTGTTTTCATATCTTTACTTGGCAGTTTACGTATCTTCCACATCCCTATCCATCAAAATGCGGCAGCAAGAGGTTGAACACGTTCTCCGCGTATACGACCGATGGTTGTTTGTTCGAGTGCACACAAGAAGAAGTAAAAAGTAGATGCGGCTGCTACACCCAATCCTACAGAGGTATGTACAGGTTGAAGTATAGCTTCAACTGGAAACATTTCACTCTTGAAAGTTCAATTTTGAAAGTTCAGAAAAATTTAGAAGATTTGTACGGGAAAACTACTGGGACGCAAAGGCTTGCGTCTCGCAACTTTTTCCATACAAGTCTTCTTAATGTTTTTAAATATGACGTAGCAATTTTAGATCATAGTGTAAATACATTTTAGAATTCCTTGCTTTGTTCTTTTTTCTACTTGACATTTGTAACACGGGATATGTATTTTAGAATTTTAAACTCAATAAAGATCTATTATTGTAATTATTATCAATATATAATGAGTTATAGTTTTGTTTCTCATACTGTCTCTTTATGAATTGTGGGGACAATTTGTATTTTAAAAGGACACAAAAGGAAAAAATTAAGTGTTGCTCATACCTGGACTTGCTCCTTTTCTGCAGGAAATTCTGTGGATATTCACGAATGCGGAAAAGTGGAAAAACCATGCGTGTGGAAAACCATAAGTACAGACTACGTCTTATAATTTAACTGCGCGTGTTTTTGTTAAAGAGGTCATACAGCCTACTTTGTGGTATTTGTGGGGACTTGCCATGGTACGCTTTAGGTCCCTATTACGCTCACCGCTTACTTGTGTGAAAATATCGCAATCAGGTTTTGTACTTGTTTAGACCAATCGTATAAAGCTTAACAAACGCAAAGCTAAGGCAATTACACAATGTACTTTGTAGTTGCATTATTTTATTTTCTCGAAGTGCTCTGAATGAAACTTTACATGAAGGTTAAGAATGGTAAGAATTTAATTAGGAGCAGGTGTAGTTTACAGAAAATCTTACCAGAATGGAGAGCCAATGACCAAGAGGGGCCTAAAAATTGGAATTTTTATGCCGTCTTAAACTTCTTTCCTCATTTTCGCAGATAATTTCAATAAATCCGACAAGTGCGACTGTCCAGTGCCATGCGAATCTGTCCATTATGATGTGGAGGTGTCGTATTCTAAGTTTCCGACCAAGTGGGTGTCCAGTATACTTGGAGTGTTGGGCTATAACAAAAGCTACCAATACCAAAAGTATGTGTCGCTTTGACTTTGTGGTTTGGGCTACGTCCACACTAATGCGTTTCCATGCGTTTTCAAACGCCTCTGTTGCCCGGTTAATTCTTTTGATTTGATATTGGGAACCGTCTTCAACTCATCGCTTTGGTGTAGACGGAGAACAAAAACGCATAAAAGAGTGTGTTTTAAAATGAAAATGCATTGAAATGAAATGAAAATTTTGGCAACTTGTGGCTAGGCCTGCTGCCGGTGACAGTGAAAATCTTGCGTCGACTTAAATTTGAACATGTTTTGGTTATAATTGTTTTTTATTTTTTGTGATTTAGGGAAAACCTGGTGTTGGTTCAGGTTGGTTTCAAGTCCCTCAGCTATGAACACCAAGAACAAAGAGCCGCGTTTGACTTCGAAGCCTTCCTGGGTAAACACTTTAATAATAATAATAATAATAATAATAATAATAATAATAATAATAATAATAATAATAATAATAATAATAATAATAATAATAATAATAATAATAATAATAATAATAATAATAATAATAATAATAATAATAATAATAATAATAAGGAAAGTGTCGTGACATTCAAATCATTGCATAATCTTACTTCCTTCTCAGGTCAAGTTGGTGGCAACATGGGACTGTTTCTGGGATGCAGTTTCTTGACGTTGTTTGAGTTCTTGGATTTTCTGATAGTGTTTGTGTTAGTCAGGAAATGTCGACGTGTTATCCCTGTTTAAGCCAGGCATTTGAATATTACTAACTACTTCATTAAAGGGTTTGGAAAGAAAGCTTTACCCAATGACACCACGGAAATACGATATTGACGAAACTTCCGCTGGTCAGCGTTCGTCACCATTAGTGTGTAACTCGGTCTATAAACTCGAGGTAAAATTATACCTCGTGTAAACCCCGTTTTTTACGCGCAACTTATTGCTCGTGGGGGGCCACGCCCCACGAGCTTAAAAAAGGAAATTCCTTTTTTTTTTTTTCTGGGTCGAGAATCAGCACACGGTGATTGGTTCATATTATCATGTGATTTGTGATGACGTTTGTGATCACATGACTTGCCGGGCGAGCAGTTTCGCCATTTTGAAGACAGCGAGATGGGGGCGATAGACTTGTATTATATAAAATGCACCGATTGAACTAATTTATAGTTGAGTTTCGAGTCCTAGTATTGCGTTTCTTAACTAAGACTTGAGCTGTTGTTTTACTAGCGCTACACTGAACTACAAAATCTGTACTTGTAAGTGACCGCACGGTCAAAAATTTCCAAGTCAATTTGCCACTGGGGACCCAATAATGATGTAAAACTAAGGCCGCTGGTAGGGAGTGCAGATAGCGGTCTGCTGTGCGATATGTCGGACACTCGCAGTTAAAAGTGTTAAATAGCTTTGGTGTGAAAGACGGGGACAATTTAGTTATCCTGCTAGCAGGCTCTCCAATAAAGGGAATGAGACGGGGAGAAAATAGGATATTGTCCTCCTTAGAGAACCTGCTTAGCTCAGTATGAAAGGCAAAGGGGTGCTACTGTACGCCGTGCAGCGGGTTGATAATAACCTGAACAACAAGCCGGGCAGTACTTGATCGAAGATGTTACATAAATAAATAATAAACTACTTTTGGCGAGGAAATATGCACGGATAATTGTCCAAGGATATTATCTGTTCTGAGAAGCGAACAGTTGCCCGAGAGCGAAGCTCGAGGGCAACTGTGAGCTCCGAGGAACAGATAATGTCCAAGGACAATTATCTGTGCATATTTCCGAAGCCAAAAGTAGTTTATTGTCTTTATTATCCTTCAAATATTTCCTCTCGCAGCGCAAATAACGGCGCGGAAAATGTAAAGCTTTTTAGTGCTTTCTGGAACTGCTTTTTCGACCAATAAATTGATGTCCTCCTCAGTAGTCATCTTTGTAATGATTTTTGTGACTAAATAAATAGAACTGTGTTCGGATATTGTCAATAAACAGCGTTAGTTCGCCAGGCGGGGGTTATTCTCTGATAACGTCCGCTCACGAGCGGACGTTATTCGGTCACGTGTTACGATTCTACCAATCACGCGCGGGAGGAAATATTTGATGGGTCATAATGTAAAATAATGATAGCAGTACTTGAGCTAAAATGATCATTTTTCTGCTTCACCGATAATTCCCAAGTCTGTACAAAGCAAATCAATGTTGAACTTAACACAGTATAGAGCGGTTTTTGGCACATTGCCAACCAAAAGGGGACGAGTAAATAGATCCCACAATACCATGCGTCATTATTGCCTCGAGTTGCGTGACGTCATGTATTCCATCCTGACCTCACTATCTCTCCGAACCAGGAGCGAGAGGAGCCCTAGGAACTAGCGCACTGTCTCTTTCGCCATATCGAGATAACACATTATCACTAAGCCGCGACCGAAGTCTTGTACCGAACCTATTTAATAAATTATAATAATGATTATTACAATTATCGTTTCTCTTTGGTTTCTTAATTGCACATATTTTAGAGTTCTTGAGTTGCTGCTGTGATGACCATGAAAACATCGTTTTTAAAATATGTGACAATGAAACATGAAGCTCACTGTGGCTTGCCAAATTTTAATCAGTCGTTACCCAATAATTCGGCCATCAACTTACCTGAGGTGTGTTTGAAGCTATGAGAGTGTTTTTACAAGAGGTGTAAAAAGGGTTGCTATTTCGATTCGGAGGGGGGAGGGGGGGGGGGGGGTTATCTGCATAACACTTAACATTAAAAAATTCAGGCCCATAACACTTAACAGTAAACCCCATCTAGGCCCTCTTGCCTTGTTTTATTTAATATCTAGTCTTGTAACACTTAACTGTATTTTTTTACATAACACTTAACATTAATATCTTTTTGGCTTCATAACACTTAACACTCAGTAAAACCCATCTAGGCCCTCGAAAATGCTTCTTCGTGAGTTGCAGCTGCCTGAGCCGAATAGGGCTAGAAACAAACGCTTGCTGTAAAATCGCCCAAATATTCCCCCGAAACAAGTGCTAAATGTCTCAAAAAAAAAAAAAAAAAAAAAAAAAACGGATCCACGAATCATCTAGCGCCTGGCTATTCATGCATAGCCGGCTAACTACATGCGGATAAAGATGGACAACATGATTGTATTTTTTCTTAATTCCTGTTGTTTTGTTGCTTCTAGAAGACTTGGGGTACGTTAGTCATGAAGAAACTGCTGGTTCAGACTACTGTTGACACTGAACTGAATAAAATAGGTTCAAATGTTGAGCCAACAAAGACGCGAAGACTGAAAAAGTATTCTAAATATCTCCCAAACTATCATCTTTCTAAATATCTAAATTTTTCTAACTAACCCAGGAACCTCGAAATAATTATCTTAAAACTAAATAGTAGTAAAAATAATATCCCAATATTTGTATGTAGCCCTAGAAAAAAAGAAACACTGAATAGCTATGAAAGTAAAATGAAACAAGCACTTTCACTTACTGTACAGTATCGCCAAAACTGTAGATAAAATATACGCGTTTCGTTCAGTGATAAGCAAAGTGAACACTGGTACACAAGTCATGCACAAACTCATCAACCAGATTAACTACTTAATATCAGGATTAGTGTGTATCGTATCATCAATATGAAACCTCCCGCTTATTTTTTTGTCTGCACACTGGCCCTTATGTACTAGTCAAAAATGCTGCTAGCTGACGTTGCGAGCGTTAGCCCTTCGTCAGAAAGAATGAATGAAACTCAAGGAAAATTTAATTCGCTCTGACGAAGGGCTAACGCTCGAAACGTCAGCTACTGTTACGGCGCTCTAGTACTTCAATCAACTTTCAGTTGATACACCAGCGTATTTATCACTACGCCGACGCACTTATTCTAGTTCTCTTAAGGCTGGTTCACGCGGTAAAGCAAGCGCAAGAGAATGAAAAATTTTCCATTCTCTTGCGCTGGCTTCACAAATTTTACCGTGTGAACCGGTCGCTTGCGCTTGCGCTTGCTTTACTCGTGTGAACCAGGCTTTAAAAGCTGGTATCAAATCTTATGTAGTCACTTTGGTGGCCGGGGCTCCATTTGGTCCAAGTTGGTCCTCTTGGTTTAGTTTTCTTTAGAGTAAGACTTTTCTTATTGCATGTATTTTTGGTACAATGAGCGCAACGTTTTAAAAAATATTATAGAGTAGACTCACCATATTGTGGTTTGCGGCCAAATTTCAAGAGGTCGTTGGCTTTGATGAACTCAAAGTCCACGTTTCAATTCTTAATACACGAAGTAAATTTTAGGTGTGTTTGAAACTATGAGATATTTCGGGATTTTATGCACAGCCAAAACGCTTCGGGAATTTTTAACATTTACGGTTTGGCAAGGCAATTTTTACACTGAGTTCAATTGGTAAGCGTACTAAACTTTTCGCCACTTTCTGGCTGGTTCTCACTGTTCTACCAAACTCTTCGATTTTTCAGAAATTCAAAAATATAAATTCCTGAAATAATAATCTCAGGCGTTTGACATTTTCGTTCGCTTCGCTTAAACTTGCGTTTGCTTACGCGTGAGAACCACAGGTTTTTCAACTCAATTGAGTTGTTGGTAGTATCTGTTGGTACCATCAGAAATATAGCTAGCGTTATACAATAAAACTGACTCTGAATGTTTGTCCGTACATTAATGCACATTAGATATTACTAACCGTTTTCGTGTCGATATAAAATAGAATGATCCGAACTAGGCGTAAACACTTCCCATAAGCTGTATACGGGGGACAACTTTCCGGCCGAAACTTGTGAAAGCCGTCTTTCTACTATGGAATAAATGAATACACTTTTACGAGGTACGCAAGGGGGTCGCCATTTCGACCATAATGGATTTCAACTTGTGAGTAGTAATCAGGGTGTAACAGCTGCTGAGTATAGTAACAACTGAGGGTTCCATTAGCAAACAATATGATGTCACTAAGCCACTAGTTCAATTCACGGGAAATGCTTTGAAACGCTTGTTTGTCTGTCCAGCTGTCAGAGCCGAAACAAATGTGTCGCTGTCATAATTTTCTTCATCAGAATGATAAAGGGAGCGACGGATTAATTATTATCCTTTTCACTATTAAAGGCGTCCAACTTCAATTTTCTCCTTCAGTTTCTCACCAGAGACCTATATACAGTGAGGAGAACTTGGCTTTTGATACATTGCTCAGCGACATGAAACCTGATTAAACTATCAACTCTCATTACATTGCTCATACAGTTTTTTCTTGAAGAGTTGGGAGAATCTGTCACAGATATTTCGGGAGGAGTGAAAGTATTAAAGGAAAATAAAGCAAGCGGGTCCTCGCTCACAGTGCAGTTATCGCCGACACTGAAGCTGAGAGGGTCACTCCGTTTTCCGATTCGGAACCAGGAGAGCTTTTCATCGTCAACGCTTGGATGGGAAGCGCGCTTTTCATGAATGCTAGTCTCAGTCCTCTTATTTACTCCTGGCGAAACTCGATAATTCGTCAGGCGATTGTTGGATTTTTTAGGGACTTTCAGTAAGCAAACTAACCACGATTCGTTCAATGATAAGCAAAATCATGAACGTCACACAAGTCACCAACCCATCAACCAATTTCTGCTACAGCGGGGTTTACCATTACCATATCAGCAACTGGACGCCCGCTTATTTTGTCAGCACGCTGGCCACTTGTGTAGTCAATTTGGTTTGCTCCATTTGCGGTACCTTGGGAAACGTCTTGGTCCTCTTGGCCATCAAAAGAAACGCAGTTCTCCACAGGAACGCTACGTATGTCATCGCCTTGTTAGCCGTCACTGATCTGTTGAATGCTTCTCTCACTCAGTCCGTTTTCGTCGCAATTCACGTGGAAATGCTTTTAAACAAATCCGCCAGCTGTGCAGCCATGGCTATCTTCACAGCTCTTCGCAGTCTGACCTCCATGGCTTCCCTCTTCGCGACCATGACTGTGAGTCTTGAACGTGCCACTGCTATTATGGCTCCGTTTTGGTACAATGAACGGGTCACTCCGTTTCGATTGATCGTTGCCCCCGTCTGCGCCTGGTTGATCTTCATGCTGTTGGACGGTTCCAGATACGTTGTCAGTGCTTCAATCCGATCGATCGCTGTAGTTCGGAGCATTCTTTTTTTCGCCTGCCTGTTGACAACGTTGGTCTGCTATGGTTTGCTGATCAAGGTGGCCAGAAAACACCGAAGACAGATAAAGGCTCAGGAACGTGTCGCAGAAAACGGCGCAGAGGCTCGGAAAAAGAGTATCAAGGAAGAAAAATCCCTCTATACAGCCATCTACGTAGTCGGCGCTGATGTGCTGAGCTACATTCCTATAATCATCGGCCTCATTACATTAGCGTTTTCCGATTTGGAACCAGGAGAGCTTTTCATCGTCAACGCTTGGATGGGAAGCGCGCTTTTCATGAATGCTAGTATCAATCCTCTTATTTACTCCTGGCGAAACTCGATAATTCGTCAGGCGATTGTTGGATTTTTAGGGACTTTCAGTAAGCAAACTGGAACGGCGACGGCAACGTGAGGAACCAGGAAAAAAGTCCCTCCATATTCCTATGTCTTTGTAACTTTGCCTATTCTTAGGTTGTTGAATTTGTTCCGCTTTTGTCGGGGTTCTATTGTATTCATCGTCTCCTACTGAGAAGAACGACTCGTAATTTCTCGAAATGTTGTCCACGTCCTGACAACAACGTAAAAAAGAAGCATTTGAAATCGCATGCGAGCGCACGACGACCCCGAGATCAGATCAATTTCAGATGTTCACGTGCTCCTTTTGTCTTTTGCAATTATTTTGTATTGTTTCACCGACGTTGCCGTTGCCGTCCTGGGCCCGGTTTTTCAAAGCACGATTAGGCTAATCCTGGATTAGGTCTAAACTTTCTTATCATTTTTTTAGCCTGAAAACGTGAAAGTTTCGTCCACAACGACTTTCTTGATAATGTTTTAAGCTGGAACAAGCTTTCTAATCCATCTTCGAACAAAACCAAGCAGTTTAATGACAGAGAGGTCGAGAGAAAGAATTTCGTTAATCTTGGATTAGCTTAATCGACCTTCGAAAAACCGGTCGATTTGTTACGACGATTTGTAACAATACGATGTTGCGCTAAAATTTGTTGAGGTGTAACACCCTATTGCAAACGATTTTTCGCGATGTTTGCAGTGCTGCAACGTATTGCAAGTTTTTGAAAGCGGTTCAAAAATTTGCAACACCGTTATGTAAATTTGAAGGAAATCGGCGTTGCAAATCGTCGTTGCAAATCGACCAGTGTAACACCACCTTAGTCCTTTTTGTTAAGCGGGTAAAACTTGATGTTACGAGCTAAGAAAATCAGCCAAAATAAGCTAAGCTTGTAGAGCTGGCCAGATTTACGGAAACAAAAAGCGCTCAAAAATAAAAGTATCGTGGCCGAACAACTGGAAAGGCACATTAATCTCCAAAATGTTTTTCGCATATTAGTGACACACCCTAATATTTCGTTATGGGGGAGGGGGGGAGGGGGACGCCCAGTCTACTTTCAAATTCAACCAAAAAGCTCTGGTCTCTAGGTCCAACTAGAACGCAGAAAATAGGCACTTAAGCCAGTAATCGATAGACTGAATCTGGCTTTTGAATTTGAAAATATGTTTTAGTCTTAGAGACTCGGAGATAGTTAGGGTTAGACCCAAGCTCATAGTGTTATGGTTTAAAGAGTTTTGGGGACAGAGGCATGCGACGTCATAACAGTGCGTTTTGCCGAGTACACATGCAAACGCGGCAATTGCTTTAGATACTCTATAGAATTCTTTTTTCTCGTCAGTGACCGTTGTTCTCGCGGCCAATCAAGCTTAAAATCAAGGCTCATTTTAAATATCATTCGATACCTTTTTATCGCTCTTTCGATTAGCCGAGAGACTGCTACGTCACCTGCAAATAACTGCCTACAAATAAGTATTTGCTCATGCGCGCTACTGTTTTCGGCTTGTCCACTGCAAATGACAATCTGCTCATGCGCAGTTTTCCCCACCTGTGTGAATTTCGCCACAACGTGCGCTTCCCAAAACATTTCATGCCAAACAATTTGTAAAATACAAGCTCACTCGAATGATAAAACAATTATTGAATTAGGTTATCGCAAAATATCGTAATTTGCCAGTGTCTCGCAGATCAATTCATTTGCCTCTGCCTCCGGCAAATAATTGATCTGCTCGCCACTGGCAAATCACGATATTTTGCTCAACTAGTAATATTTAATGTAATCAAAATGTTAATTGATCGCAAGGTTACTGGTTGAATGGATGGCGTAAAAAAGGTTTATCGCCTGATGGTTCTGACCAACCAATGAAATTTGTTGTGGAGAATACATCATTCTCTTCAACTCGGCAAGCATACTCGATGGTATGCATCTAACAGACTATCGTGATACTCAGCCAAGTACGTTTTTGTTTGGCCGATAACCTTTGTTTTTGTTAGACCAAAATATCTCGTTGGTTATGTCTCCGAAAATTAACTCTCATAACCAAGGCCCATCCAAACAAATACTACATTTCCGGAAGAACATGTTTGACTTTTTTGGCCACAAAGTTTGATTGTCCGTCAAATATTTTGTACAGTATCGTCCAATGTATCTTTTGTTCTCGGGTTTGTCTCATCGCAGACTGTTCAGCCTTAAGATTGCTGTCCCTGTTTTTTGTCAGTTGACCACAACATTTTGCTTGCAAGTCAACTAAAGACCTTGAGAAATACTACTTGATTTATCAATAAAAATACAACAGCTGAAACCACACATTTCACTCTCACTGTCTTTATTGAGTTTATTCAGCACCAGCAGTCAGCTCCCTTTCACGGTCTTTCTTTAGCAGCCCCATGAAAGCCCTCTTCTCTGCAGGATGCTGGAAGCGCCCATGGCCAAACTTGGAAGAAGTGTCAATGAATTTCAGGGTGATCTTCTCCAAGGCAACACGTTTGGTTTGCACCAACAATGACTGAAACAAAAGCAATGAAATTAAATATCCAATGAGAATTTATCACAAATCAAACAGTACTTTATTACAAGACTGGACTGTTTTTCTAAATTTCTTCTCCAACCCATCCAGAGCTTATCCCTCCCTCACTCACTTACACAATGTTTACAGACTTCCCTGGTTTGAGAGGGGTAGCATACTCACCTTCCTGAGAGTCAAGACTCGTTTCTTAGGTCCAACAACACATCCCTTTACCATGACAAAGTCTTCACTGACTTCACCATAATGTGGGAAACCACCCTGAAAATGCCAAAAAAAGTCCTTATCAGTTCTTAAGCATTGAGTTTAGAAAATTCTTACTGTATTCATCATGGAAAATTGTAACTGTAACAAACAAACAAGGGGTGAATCTAGTAAACAAAAGAGATTCTACAGTGCTGTATGTACAGCAAGGAATGATCTGCCTGTTTTTACACACTTCTGTGGAAAGTTTCTGCACAGAACTAAGCAATTCTTAAGTGTTCAGCTAGTTACAGCAGAGTACAAAACTGCTATGCTTTAACCCTTTCATACCCAAGCTCAAAATGCAGATACTCCCAACCTCTTAACAATAAAATGTACGAGTAATGTAGTGAGAATTGATAGTTTAATCAGCTTTCATCTTAGCAAGGTATCAAAAGCCAAGTTCTCCCTACTGCATTATGTTTCTGGTGAGAAACTGAAGGAGAAAATTGAAGTGGATCACTATTGGGAGAAGAGTAGGAACTACTCACCATTGGAGTGATGCTCTTGTCGGTCAAGTCGTACTCCGTGGAAGCGTTGTTTTTGATCACTTTGCCATCCTTAGTGTGAATACCGCGACCAATACGGTAGATCTTCTTATTCATCTCTGTGCGGTGATGGTAGCCCATCTGACCAGCACGGGCAACAGAGTATCCCACTCGAGCCGGATGCCAGGCACCAATACATGCCACCTTGCGGAGACCTTTGTGTGTCTTGCGTGGAAGCTTCTTGGTGCCCCATCGTTTGGTCACACCCTTGAAACCTTTACCCTTGGTGACACCAATGATGTCAATCATCTCGTCTTGTGCAAACACTTTGCGTACAGGTGCAGGGTTTTCAAGACGCTCTCGGCACCAATCTACCTTTTCGGAAATGTCCTTACCACCATTCACCTGGATTTCAATGATGTGTGCCTTCTTTTGCCTTAGCTTGATCAGTTTTTGCTGCAAAAAAACAAACAAACAACAAATACAACAACAAAAATTTAGGCTCCTAATCTCCATAAAACCACCATGCATGCTTGGATATTACAAACAAGGGCACATTAATGGTACATACAAATTTTGTAGAATTCATGGTGTACAGAGACACAAAAAGTAAAGCAATGAAAATAAAAATAAAAGAAAGCCTCTTTAGAGGACAATGAACTTGAAATTAAACAGGATATGTGGATGATGCCAAAAAGAGCTGATCTACGGTACTTATCTTACCTGAGTGTGACAGATGACTCGGATGACTTTGCAGTACTTCTTCATGGACTCAAAGTCCCTCTCAATGCTTTTCTTGCCTTCATCATCTGCCCACTTCTTGGAAGCTTTGGAGAAGGCCTTCTTCTTGGACTTGCACCTTTAGGTACAAACCAATGGTTTTACAGCAGATGTGGAGAGACAAAGGGGAGGGTACCGAACCTCATCAGTCAATAGCTTCTGAGAGGAGATTCAGCACTTTGAGGGCAACAATGGTTAGATGAACCACACAGACTGAATCACAACCATTCATCAAAGACTACTGCAACAGAATCTATCCACAACTGGAAAGGTATGAAAAATCCACGAAATGAAATTGCAACAAGTCAAGTGGAAACCCCAGTACAAAACTAACTCACAAATTCAATAGTTCTAAAAATAATATTCTATTCTATGTAAAAAAACAATCCTATCGTTCTGTCCCTCCAAACATTGGCTGCATTTCAACGACAGGGTCTAGTAGCATGGCAAACTCCCAGTTCCAAATATTTATCCATTGATTTTCAAATAATTACCAGTTCTTGTAGAAGCGCCTCTTGCACTCCTCACTGAGATGTTCAGCCCAGACAGTCTTTAACACACGAAGTCCACGGGGAGTCTCAATATATCCAACCACACCGACTACCATCAGGGGTGGAGTCTCGATGACAGTGACTGCTTCCACAACTTCTTTCTTGTGGATTTCTGTTTAGAGGCAAAATAAACAACTTAATGGAACTGTATTTATCACCGTCAACTTCAATTTTCTCCCTCAGTGTCTCAGCAGACAACGTCATATGGACGATTTTATACCTTCAGATGAAAACTGATTATCTATTAATCCTCACTTTGTACTTGTACATTTTTTCTTTCCTCTTTCACTTTTAAGAGTGATCAATTTGGATTTTTCTCTTTCAGTTTTTCATCAAAAGGTACTGTTTGTAGAACTTGGTGGCTTGTGATAGCTGATCAAACTGTCGGCTCTCACTAGACCACATATGAAGGGATTTTGAGCTCAGGAATGAATTTTACCTTGTGTTCTACAGTCAGGGAAGGGGATTTTATGGAGGGGGTGGTACTTCACAAACCAACGACTGGCGACGTAAAATATTTGAGCATTCCCTCTCCATTGCTTTCACGTGTTTTAGAGGCCTAGAGGTCGAAGGGCGACAGAATATACGGAGTACTCACTTGATCCGGGTTTCTCGACATCTCGTACGATGTGTGTCATTCCTGCCTTGAAGCCAACAAAGGCGGTCAAGTGAGGTGGCATGCTTGGATCATCCTTCGGGAAGGACTTCACTTTGCCTCGGTGCCGTTTGCACCTCTTTCGCGGCAAGAAGCCAAGAGAACCGTGTCGTGGTGCTTCAAACTTACGGTGAGACTGCAACGAGAAATTAGGGGTAAATTCAACTGCAGTGCTTTACTTTTTCAGACTTCAACTGTATGTTGCTTTTAAGGATAATCGTTTACGACCGGATTAGTCATAGATGCACTTCCCAACACTCCACCGGCGAAATTGCAGCAGAGCAATGAGCAATGTACCACAATGTTTAATTCGGGGAAAAAGGGTAAATATAGTGTTTCAGAAACATATATAATTTCTTACTACTGACTCAATGTATCGTGCTTTTATTCCGCACATTTTACTGCAAGGATGGCTTGAAAGAATAGTCTGATTGCATAGATTTTAACTCGCACTAAATAGAGCCTCACCATTTTCACCAAGCACTCAAGGAAAGAGAACGAGACTACACGTGATCCACAGTCATAAAGCGTGGGAGGGGGTACCAGCAAATGGAAATATTGCACACCCTCGCCAACCAGCGGTTTCACTCTTGAGCCGGTTGACGCCATCTTGGATTTGTACTTTATACCTATATCTTTGGTCAAATATTCAGAGAGAAATCGAACAAACACATTAGCGGAAAGTTGGTAGGTACTAAGCCTTTCATAAAGTATTCAAAGTGCTACTTTGATGGAGTGCTTCGTTCTATTTGTTGACTACGTACCAGAACATTTCTAAACTAGAAATACGTTAATCGCAGATACCCCCTCGCTCTGCCATTGCTGGACTTTTACTTTCGTACTGCTCAACAAGAGCAGCCTTTGTTTTACTGAAATGTTGACCCAATCTTTTCTTCGAAGTCAAGTGCTACACGCAAAGGAAGGAGAGAAAGAATGATGTGTGTTATACTTCTGCGTTGAAAAATTGTCGATTGCGTGACGCCGTGCGTATTGGGCCATTCCATTTTATATCCGCACCCCCACTATTGAGGGTTTGCTAAGGAGACCCCTTCGGATAATGCATGATTGGTTGACCCCCTGGATATTTGAGAAGCTACCCCCATGGAAAAACTGGGTTGGAGTGGTCTAATTTCACCTAATTTTATCTAATTTTACCTAATTTTATCTGATTTTACTGAAACCGAACCACCTCCCCCACAGCCCCCCATGGATTTTGTCAGGGATTCACCCCCTTGAATATAAGCCCCCATGGATTTTATGCTGGGACCCCTCCCCCAAGGATATCCACAACCCTCAATGGGGGGAGGGGGGGGAGGGGTGCACATAAAAAATGGAATGGCCCATTTTCCACGGTCGGCATGTCAAATTAATTCATACAGTCTACCAAGCACGTTCTCAAAATTTAAATTAAACTTAAATTTTGAAGTTAGTCGACCGCCGTAGTACAGGAAAAAAGGAACACTGATTTTCCAATTTTGAATTCATAGGCAGTACAATTAAATAGGCTTCCTGTCCGATTTTTTTTTACTCTGGACTGCATGCACAAGACTCAGGCATGCATATTTAATGAGCTCGAATTGTTTTGTATGTGAACCTGCTCAAAACAGCATGATTTCTCCCAGAATCAAAGCAAAACTTGAACGGTTTACTTCAAATTGTACACGGGCTTCAGACCTAGTCATTCTTCAAAGGGCTTGTGAACGATTCTCGCTGCAATCACCGCGTGTCAGATTACAGCATTTGTTACAGTTTTAGCATTGAAAGAAAAAATAAGACATCTAACTAAATCATTCAAGACTCTAAGTTCCGTTTGCCCTGAGCGAATACGGTAGCCGAAACTGGCGACAGAAGGGTATTAAAACAATACTTCGAGGGAAAATGCGGAGTCCAACTGTAATTAACAGTCATTCATACAAGCCCTTTTGCTGCAGATTTCATACCATGTCCGAGAAGTTTTTTGAAAGATACAACGAAAGAGCAAATGCATCTACTTTTGAGGAAATTGACCGTCGGGACCCTGTAGCATTTGCGAGAGCAAGAGAGCGGTGGGTGCAAGAAAGGCTGGTGGAACTAGAAACAGTCAAGATTCTTAGAGATCGAGTAGGACAGTGCTACAGAAAAGAGGAGGTGAATTCCAGACAGAATTGTCGCAAAGAGGTTCAGAAATACATGGAAGCATTCAAAGCCTACAAGGCAAAAGGTGGGTGAGAAAATTGTTAAACAAATGGACCTAAGGGAGCCCAGGCACTTTATCTACCAACAGTGAAGGCACAATTTCGCTCACTTGACCAGTGTGTTCTTGTATGAAATGCACTGAAATAATAAATTGAGAGATGCACATTCAACCAGCAGTCATTCAAAGGCAGCAACTGTTGCATCAATGAAACTGAAGACTTGCCACAGGCATTCACAAACACGCTACAGGAATCTGGGACATTGCGCTCTGAAGAGCAAGTTGCAGGTGGCATCTCTGTGCTATTTCAATGTATGTTGTATATTTTTTGTTTTAGCTTGGGGCAATACTCCTGAAGGTAACTGGAGCAAGTGGAAGGTCGACGCAAGTGAATTCTAGTTGGTGGCTATGATGGACAATATTATTTTGTGGCATTCTTTCCTGTTACCTGCTGGTTTATTTGGGAGAAAATTATAATGCCAAACTGTGAACTGAGGAAGATTTAGAAGTTTCAACCTTTACTGACTGTTGTGGTTTTGCGAATACAGTGTGTTCAGGTTTCTTTATATCACAAACATTCTCTGGTATATGTAATAATGTATACACCACCACAAATCTACCTAAAAAGAATGTATGATTTCCTAGCTATCATCACCTGTCTTGATCTTGAAGTCACAATCATATGTTTTCTTTGAAAATATGATGGATTTTTAATCCTTACTTTGTATCATAATCAAATAAAAGGTTTCAGAGAAGCCCCAAAATATTGTTATAGCTGCAGGTCTTGATACATTATGATAAAAGAATGTCCTACAGTACAAAATCATCTTCAAATCACCTTTTGATGTCATTACTTGAGGTCCTCACACAGTCATCATATAATAACTAAATGTCATACAAAATCACCTCTGAATTACACTTCAGCTTCAGGTCTTGGCATAATAATTATAATTATTATAATAATGGAGCATTCTACAAACCACCTGTGAATTACATCATAGGAAAAGAATCAACTTTGAAATTACAGTTTTGGATATCTTCTCATAACTTGAGGTCCACAAACTCTAAAATTATTTTGTACTGCTTGACATATACAATACATTTAGAATGATTTTTGATGGATTCCTGTAAAACTTAAACCACTGTAATATATTATTGTTGTGCTCAAAGACAATAGTTTTAACCAACGACTTGAAACCAAAGTGATTACATGATTTCTTTTGGTGGCCAATCAAAAACTGCTCTATCATAACATGAAAATAATGTGCAGCTGCATGCAATGGGATATGGAGACTTTGGGTTCAGGGGCAGTCAAGGATGCTCCCACAATTTGTACACATTTTAGGTACTATGTTTCCTGCATGATCGCACAGAAAACCAAAACACATTTGCCCACTTTTTATCAAAGAGATTTGGCTGTTCAGAGGATACCAGATTCCATTATTATAACAGCCTTCTTGGGTGGTGAGAACTGTTGTGTCTGGCAAGGTTGTTGGATAAGCAGGACTTATTGTTGTTTCCTGTGTTGTTGTTTCTTCTCTTGTTGTTTCCTGTGTTGTTGTTTCTTCTCTTGTTGTTTCCTGTGTTGTTGTTTTCTTTGTTGTTGTTTTCTGTGCTGTTGTTGTTTCCTTTGTTGTCATTTCTTCTGTTGTTGCTTCATTTGTTGTTGTTCTTGTTGTTTCCTGTGGTGTTGTCTTATCGGGTTGGCAGTTCCAGTCATCCCATGGAATAAGATTTCCATTAGCATCGCAATACAGTCCATAACACCAACCATTACCATCCGATCCTTGGCTGACTTCGTCGCCTGGATCATACCACTTCCCTCTATGGAAACATCCTTGGTGGTGCATTGGAGGAGCTGTCGATGGTTTTGTAGTGGGAAGGCAGTCCCAGTTATCCCAAGCAATAAGATTACCTTTATGATCACAGTATGTTCCATAACACCAACCATGACCATCAGATCCTTGGCTGACTTCGTCGCCTGGAGCATACCACTTGCCTCCTTCGAAACATCCTTGTGGAACTGTTATTTCTGTAGGAGAAGTTGTTGTTGTGGGAGGAGTTGTTGTTGGCAGAAGTGGTACTGTTGTTTCCTTAGTGGGAGCAGGGATAGTGCTGAGATCACTTCTTTTATGGATGACATGGCATTTGATGGGGTTCACCAGGAACAGGGAACAAAATCCCAGGATCTGAAGGCACATGCCCTTCATTGTGTGGCTCTTCTGAGGGATTAAATAGAATTTTTTGTCAGTTGGTTCTCTTTTCTTTTGGAGGGGGGGGGGGGGGGGGGGTGGAGAGGGGGGGATGATTAAGGAATGAAAGAGAGCGGAGTAAGCTGAAATCACTACAGCAGCAGGAAAATACACACAGAAACAAGGTATGGGAGATTCAGCTTTATTTATGCCCGTAAAATCCGAGTTTCGCGACCGACCAAACTCTCCCATACAAACCCTTATTGAATGCAACCATCCCTGTTGCGCAACGCAGCGGGTATCACATATAACATGACGTGCGCCAGGAGCTTTGGGCGCTTTCCATTTGACCAAAAAAAAAAAAACGGGAATTCCGGGAAAAATCAAATGGAACCGCAAGTTTTCGGTAAGAATTTTCGGAAATTGTGGACAACCTCTCGAGGTTGTTCTCTTTTTCGAAAAGTCCGGAATAACCGATGGTCAAATGGAAAGCGCCCCTGGCTGCCTGTGGTAATACCGAGGTAAAAGCGAACCGATTGGGAGGAA
Organism: Plumapathes pennacea; assembly: GCA_964036295.1. Classification (NCBI taxonomy): domain Eukaryota; kingdom Metazoa; phylum Cnidaria; class Anthozoa; order Antipatharia; family Myriopathidae; genus Plumapathes; species Plumapathes pennacea. Next base: position 12,213,810 of record OZ038465.1, on the reverse strand, counting down.
GGACCAGTTAAAGTGCCTCGTGTGGCAGCGGACACCATCGCTCAAAGTGTGTCTACAAGCCCAGTCTACAAAACTTAGCCAGAAAACGCCACTGGATGCTTTACAAACAGACGGGAATTTCGGGAATTTTTTAGAAAAGAAATTGCGACGTGAGAGCTAATGCGCGACTCGGACAGCGTGTTAAGTCGAGAACTTAGGAATCCGATTAGTTTACCCGTAAAACATTGTAATGTCACAAACCTACCTGTTTAATACGCAGGACTAAAACGCGGAACCAACTGAATTGAAGGGACCCAAGGTCAATCTCTTTTGAACAATCGATGTTTTATGGTGTAGAGGGTGTCTAGTTTCGCCCGAGTGCATGCGTGTCGAGGCATGTGTGTACCCCATCCGTCGAGGAACTGTCTTTTTTGGTGCACCCCCATAAGGATTCCACCATAGAATTGACCTCTTAAGAAATCACTGAAACAGCTCTGTGCCCCGAAGAAATGCATGATGCGCAAATGCCCTGAAACCCCTGAAGATTTCCAGCTTCTAGGCAGGCTAAATCCACTTGTAACGTCGACTATCCGAGTAAAGATCTGACTGGAGTTTGTAGTTGCAGATGAAAAATACTCACACAGTACACACGGTTGTACGATCTGGTACGATACTGCTTTTATTAAACTTGATTAGCTTCTTATATATATTTCAAAATAGCCATTTTGCAACTACGTTTCAGCGCATTATAGCGACCGTATTTGGCCTAAGCTATAACGTTATCCATTAACACCGCTACACCCTGAAGATTTCCAGCTTCTAGGCGGCTAAAATCCTGAAGATTTCTACGTAGTTCATCAATAGGGGGGTACGGTTTTTTTTTTTAATGGAATAGCCCAATTGTCGGGTATCGCCTCCCTGTTCCCACGACACTTCACGATATATTCAATTCTAGTTTTATTTCACTCCAAGTTGATAAACAGCACTCGCTCGCTCGCACTTCAATCACGTCTGTCTAACACAATAGCCTATTCATTGGTATCACTTCACGAAATCAATGTCAATCTTACACACAGCTGGTAATATGAATCCGCCCTTCTCACTCACGTCACTATCAGCCCAGTCTCCGACACAATGTTATCCGGTGTTCTTTTTATTCCCCATGCAGCACATAAAGGGTTAAAACAATAAATACTGTATTTAGTTTCGCATCATTCAAAGTCTGTACTGAACAATAAAAGATCCCCCTATGGGATTCTTTTACAGTGGACCCCGTGGAACCCCGCCTTATGGCCACCTCGTTATTACGGCCACACCCCACTATTGCGGCCACCTTTTTTTAGTCCAAGGCCCTGTTTACATGGAGGGAGGGTAACCCTCCAAGGAGGGACACCCTCCAAGAAGGGTCAGAAGATAGCCCCCTTTTACACGCCAAGCGTTATCCCTAGGGTTATCTCGCCAAGAGTCTGAAAGGAATCGCGCGGTCGCGAAATTTGAGATAGTAACCTGGTACCGCTAAACCTAGCCCCCCTGGGAGGGTAACCCTCCCTCGAGTGTTTACATGGCCAAAAGTTGTCCCTACTGGGAGGGTAACCCTAGCAAGAAGATAGGGTAACCCTCCTCCTAGGGTGACCCTACCGATCATGTAAACGGAACAAGGAATTTCAATAGAGAAGGGCGACCCTTCTAGGAGGGTGTCCCTCCTGGGAGGGTTACCCTCCTTCCATGTAAACAGGGCCTAATACGGCCACCCCGTTAATACTATTAAAAAATAAACCCCGTTCCGCACATGATCCCGATCACTAAACTTCCAACAACGACCAACTCGAACTGTCAAATGCCGTGTGACCACTCAAACGAAAGGTATTCTAAGGGCCTGATTATATGAAGCCGGGCTGGCCCGGTTGGGCGGTTTGCTAAGATCCCGGCATGGCTGTGAAACACACCAAAAATCGACTACGCGATTATATGAGAACCGAGCCAGCCCGGAAAGCCGGGATCCCGGCTGACTGGGCTGACATTTTTCCATGTAATCGCATGAACCGGGCCAGCCCGGCTCATATAATCAGGCCCTAATAGTAGTGATCATATGACTATGAAATTTTTTGCAATCTGATTGGCTGAGAACAAGCAAATAATGTTAACGTTACGATACCAATCAACAAGCAGTGCCGTATACTGCAGCCCGCAAAAAGTCATATGTTCTAACTTAGCTATACCTATCACGTTTTGTTGAGCACAGTTCAAAATTTGCACATAATTTGGGCAGAGAAACTATAAAGCTGGTGGTGAAAGATCTTAGTTTAGCGTGAAAGCTTCTCAGACATCTGGAGAAACGACCCGACCTGAGTCTGTGTTAATTCCCCCCCCCCGGGGGGGGGGGGGGGGGAGGGTACTCAATAGGAATTTGGGTAGGGGGTTCCGCTGACTCTATAAAACCCTGACCCTATTCAAGACACAAAAATGGAAATTTTGCTACCCTGTCTAAGACAAAGTGCTCTAATTTGATACCCTGTTCAAGACTAAGTTTAGATAAGTTAGCTTGCGTTGCATGCGTTTCCACTGGAGCATACGAAGAAATCGCGCGAAAATGGCGAGAGCAAAAATGTGGTTGAGGGGGGAGGGGAAGAGGAGAAAATCTTCGGAAAATAACCCTGTTTAAGACACGAAAATGTAAAATTTGATACCCTGTTTAAGACAAAAGCCCCTGAAAATGATACCCTATCGGGCGGAACGTCCTAATATAGGAAATATATGGGAGTACCCTCCTCCCCCGGGGGGGGGGGGGGGGTTAACCCATCATGTGGTGGTCATCAGCTCCTGCTCCATTTCTGCCAGCTCACGCACACATTGATCTCTGCGCAGTTGGATGGACGCCATGATCTCATCGTGTCTGGCCGGGTACTTCAACAGATCCTCCTGACGGAAAGAGTCGAACTTCGTCAATTATCTTTTAACAACGTGCCCTCTTCCCCATCCATACTTATCTTCCTTGAATTCCTCTGAACTTCCTTGACGCGTGGAGGGAGTGGAATTCAGGGCCCGGTTGTTCGAAGCGCGGATAGCGCTATCCACTGGATGAATACTTATCCAGTTGACTGAATTACGCTTAATGGTTAATACTATCCGCTGGATAGCGATTCATCAGACACATAGCGCTATCCACTCTTTGAACAACCAGGCCCAGATAAATTGCTATCCAGATTAAGCCTAATTCAGTCAACAGGATAAAGACTTATTCAGTGGATAGCGCTATCCGCGATTTGAACAACCGGGCCCAGAAGAGTTAAAAAATAAACCTCGCAAGGAATGTTTAAACTGTTTAACTTAAACAAACCTGGAGAACAGCAGCAACTGGAGTTAAGGGTCGCGGTGTCTCTTCAGAGCTGAAGAAGTGACAAAAGTAATGGAGTTGTAATCAAATATATTCAAGTTGTTATCAAAATAAGGCTTTTCATCTCCGGAGGAGGGAAGAAGGGGAGGCGGAATCTTCAGATAACTCTAAACATAACAGTGGTCAGAGACACCGCGGACGCACGTTCGTGACGTAACTTTTCTAACCAACTCAAGGTGTCCAGAGTTTCACGTCGTGTGCATGCAAGCCCCGCTTTCCTTGTGCACAATTTATGTTTATACAGAAAATATATTACATTTACTTTTACTTGAGTACCGAGCCTTAGTTTGAGTTTTGAAAGTCTTGAGGCTTTACAAGCGCTGCACAAACCACGAATATATATATTGCCCTTGAACGTGCCGCCGTTTCCACAGTTTTATGCAGTGACCGCACTTACTTCCGCGGTGTCGGTACACATCGTTTATTTTGAATTCCATGCCAAATTATAATATGCATCTCGATCGCCCAAATGGCCATACATGTGCTTATCTTGCGCAAACTATCCATATATGAACCCCGCGTCTGTGGTAGTACATCCGGGGTAGAGAAGAAGGGAATGGGCGGAGAAAGGGGCGAGGGGATTTTCCTCATAGGCTGTTTACATTACTCACATGCCATAGTAGTCCAAGGTGAACTTCGCCATGTCTTTTAAGCGATTGATGTCATGTTGATACCGAACAACGAGTGATGACCCATGCGGGTTTCCTATACCTGGATGAAAAATGAACACAACGTTGAGTGGATCAGTGCTACATGTCATGTTATGTAAAGAGGACGATTGCGAGGGCGACGACATAGAACAACAAGGAGAAAAGAAGGAGACAGTGACGATGAATGGGAAGAATCTTGAAAAAAGAAACAATGAGGAACAGGGAAAAGGGAAAAAGACAATAACTGCAAGAAAGAATGACGGTTCTTGAACACAAGTACTCACCCTGCAGTAGATGCTCCAAATCCTCAATTTCCTGTCGGATGATCTCAGATGTTCGCTTACCTTGATAAATTCTGTTACAAAAACAGTAGAGAAAAGGAGAACACGTCACTGATTACTGAATATTCTTTACAAGCATAAAACATTCTCTGAAACTAAGGCCCTGTTTGTACGAGCTCGGGTGGACGAACTCGGGTCAGGCCGCCTGTTGATATTTTTGGACAGACACCGGACTGAATCATTGAAAGTTTCTTCATTCACACCTAAGAGGGATCGACTTTAAAAATTTTCTCCTTCAGTTTCTTAACAATTATATCTTTATCAATATTCTCGCTACATAACTCATACCTTTTCTTCTTTTAACAGGTTGGGAGAATCTGCATTTTGAGCTTGGGAGGGATCGGGTTAAACAAAGTCGTACTTACTCGTGAATGAGTTCGCCATCTTTTCCGTAAAGTTTGATTTGACTACGTTTGGAAATGGCCGCAGAATCATCACTGATAAGAACGACAATTTAATGTCAGACATCCTGATAGTACGGCAAACCTCACTATGATAACCACATGCAGTAGCTTGAATGTCCAATCAGACGTTTCTTAGCCATGGTCGACCATGTTCAGATATGTTTTATGACCATGTTCGACCATGGTCAGATATATTCACTTCGTCAGACATGTTTCCTAACCATACTCGACCATGGTCAGATTTGTTTCCTGACTATGGTCGACCATGTTCAGATGTTTCGTGACCATAGTCAGACATGTTTCCTGGCCATAGTCGACCATGGTCAGACATATTTCCTGACCTTGGTCAGAGATGTTTCGGGACCATGGTCGACTAAGGTAAGACATGTTTTCTGACCATGGGTAACCATGGGCAGAGATGTTTCGTGACCATGGTCAGATTTCCTGACTATGGTCAGACATGTTCTTTCCTAACCATGGTCGACCATGGTCAAGTAAAAGGGAACTGATAAAAACTAGGACGGCGACGGCAACACGAGAGCCAATAAAAGTTCTGCGTTTTCCTTACGTTTTTGTATTCTTGTCTACTCTTATACTAGGTTTCTCGGCTATTTGTTTCATTTTCGTTGAGGTTCTATTGCGTTCCTCGTCTAGGTCTAAGAAGAAAAACATTGTCTTAACTTCTCGAGACGTCATTGACGTTCTGACAACTACTTGAAAAGAAGCATTTGAAGTCGCACGCGAGAGCTTGACGACGTCAAGATCATGCAGGCCAACTTCACATACTTTATTGTTTTGACGAGGTTGCCGTTGTCGTCCTCGGTTTCTTTCTTAAAGTGTCTATGAAACGAGATTGGTGGTTCTGCTCGCAGGGTAGGTCAACCATGGTCAGAATAAGAAGAAGACCTTGTTACAGTAAGTCCGGCAGCTACAGTTTACAAACCTTTGAACTGGCTTCCTGTGCTCCTCCTATCAGAATGAGGAGAACAATGAATTTAGTCATCAGTGGGAAAAAGACCTGAACCCCCGCAATTAGCATTTAAATTGAGGTGTTCAAGGCAAGAAGGGCGTTTGTAGGTCGCTGTTTCTAAAATCCCAATTTTTACGTCGATCGACAGCGATCTTTGTTGTTTTCATCAGAAACACAAGGAGAAAGGACTTCTTGCTCTCAACAACACAATTATAAGAACGCGTATCAAAATTTATGTGTTTATGTATTGGGGAAAAAATCTCGATTCACTGGACTGCACAAAGGACTGCACTTAACTGCCCAATTAGACCACAAGGGCTCATGCACACCAGAATATTTTGCAGAACTTGGCTTCATCCTCAAAATCTTTTTTTTTTTTTCATGCAATGAAACAGGCTGTGGAGTCTCGCTGGATATTTCGTTTCATCCCCCACATTTTCTGGCGTCTTTCTTCTCACGTCACGTCGATCTTGTGTTACTTCCCTGATACATCTAAAGTTTCGTTTCTAGGTAGGATTTTCGCAACAAAACCTAGAAAATAACCCCCGAAGGTTGTAAGACCTACCAGCTTTTCTCTTGTGATTTTTGACAGTTTTAGCACCTTCTGCCTGAAGTGTTTTGAAATCTTAAATATCACGCCTGACTGTTGCTCAAGTGAAAATGAAAGCATGAAAGACAGGGATAGGTAGTACTTTACAGTAGATAGTTGGTGGGAAGCGGCTGTATCCGCAGGCTAGTTCCTCCTTAATGGAATTATTGTTAATTATTGTCTTTGCTGCCAACTCTCTTTCGCTAGCCAGAAAAAACATATTTTTTCCACATTATACCTTTTTAGCCCTTTGCCATTATTTTCTATAGTGGACAAGCAGTCTCAGATTTTCTGTAAATAACTTCCTTGTGCAGCAACCCAGCTACATATTGGTGTACTAGAATCACTTTGACACTCACAGGTACTAGCCAAGTTACATAATGCACCTCTATTAGACTCACCTCCATGAATCGCTTCAATCTTGGTTTTGGCGGTCTGTAGTGCTGTAAATACAGTAATGTTACAATAGGTACCAGAGAAAACAAATCACATTTCCTTTTGATAATGAGGGTCAAAAATCAAGCAATGCATCCCACCCACCCCATCTTGTTACAAAAAGTGGCACAATGGGGATATAACAGAATTGAAACCTGTGGCCCTGTATTGAGCATGGACACCCTGAATCATGAGCAGACAGTTGTCCAAGTCCCCAAAAATCTACTCCCCAGAAAATAATACTGAAAACTTGTTGTACTCATTGTGACTCACATTAGAATACTATAGAATGATAGAATATATGTCAACACTTCACCATAACCAAGTCCCCTACAGTACCACTGCATGTAACACCAGTTCATGAGTCACTTGTTGTACTCATTCTGACTCATACTCATGAATACAAACTAATGAATACTCATTGATGAGTTTGGTTGAAACAATAGCAACTGCTTGATACACCTTAACAGTTGGAACTGGTGTGAATGCTAATACTTCATCAGGGCCTTGATCAGGAGGGACATGGGGTAGGTTGTCATGGTCACCAGGAAGGAACACAAAATTTGTCTGAGGGTCATAACCAGAGGACCTGTGGATGGAAAAGGCTACATAATCATTCAATTAAAACAGTTTGTCATCACGGTACAGAGGATAGGGGTCTTTATGAGGAAGTTAAAGCACAGCTACAGGAACTGAATGTGTGTGTAGAGGATGGTAGGTGGACATTTTCATTGAATGGTTCAGCTTACCAATTTTTAGGGATACTCTCTGATAGCCACTGCTGTAAAGCCACTAGACTCTGAGGAAGCTGCCTGAAAGGGAATGAGAGATGTATATTTTTGTTTACTTTGATACTAGATTGAACTACTTTTGGCACAAGTAACAAATATTTTGTATTAAAGTCCTGTTCTGAACAGCAGTGTCCACTTCTGAAAGAACCAAATTCAGTACAAATGCTTACAACATTTACCACTCTGACAGTAATTTGTGTAGATCCTCAAAAACCAAATATATAAATATTAAAGAAAATGCACTTGCAGGTACCTACAATATTTATGCAAATGTTCCAGTTAGGACACATGTAGGCATGCAGCTCTAACAATGCAGAAGCATGCAGAATTTTGCATGAAATGTGACATCTGCATGTTTGCCTACCAGGGGTGTAACAAACTTCTTCTCACAAAATTGCTTTTGATAAATAATAAATTATAATTTATTGACTTGGTTGGAAATTTGCTCCATAAACCATGGGCAGAATTGATCATGTCCATGTATATAGAATAACACAAGAAAACATGCCGACAGTCAGACCTGTTTTGGTAAACATCAGGAATGCTCATGCTGTCCATTTCAGACACATGTTCTGCTTGACCATGATGACTCTCATAACTGTCTCTCCGTCTGTCAAGACTCGAACTTCTATGTCGGCTCAGAGCAGCATGGCCCGAGAAAGGCCTCCATGGAGGTTTGTCCTCTGTTGGTAGCGCATTAGCTTGTGCTGATACTTTCTCCCCAACCTTTTCAGTGTCAATGCGAGCCTTTGCACTGAAAGGCCGCCTTTTCCTGGTTATGGGAGGTCCTTTCGCACCAGAGTAAACACCTCGTTGAGCACTTGATGGTGGCCTCTTTATGGAAACTATAGTTTAGGAGGTTCATATCCATCAGTTCTATGCTAATGTCAAATTGATCCCAGATTTTGATGTCAGGGCAGGGATTTGGGGAAAAAAATACTTCATGTCTGATATGACAGCCTACAACACAGCACAGTTAAAACATATGGTAGCCACAGAACTAAGTCTGTAATTTTGACATATGGGAACCTTTGAAATCATGACCAAGGAGTATCGATCTGTGCAGAGATGTATCTACAGATCATCACCAGACATGAAACAACTATATAATATTAATGCCGCCGTTGAAACATTTTAATTGCTAACTAATATGTCAATCAATAACTGAAGTATGTACATCGGGGGGAGGGGAGTGAAGTCTGACCTAATGTCCATTTGACACTGGAAACAATAATTGGTTGGGACATCATCAAGTCATCATCAATTAATTATTAATTAAGCCACTGCCACCAGAGGGGAGGGGGGTCAAAATGGTACAGCTAAAGTGTAGTAAAGTTTATCTGACACAAGAGGGATATACAAGTTAAATGTAGGTGAACTAATAAGAAGCAGGCTTTCAAACATAGTGTAATAATTTAGTATGTGAAAACAGTACGAGACAAACGGAAAAATATTGTAGACATTTGAGAACAAAATATTCTGGCCTTCTCGTATAATAGTAATTTGACCAAGGTGCTTTAAATTAAAATTTGCATAGATCGCCGAGGATGCCAGAAGTGTGTGAAGTCTGTGCTCCAAAAATAAAACTACTCTCTTTCTGTATCGGGGAGTATGGTTCACAGACTAAACGAAACTGTATAAAACACGGTCAGTCGGGATTTTATGGGTAAGATGGCGATATAAAAAGCCAAAATAATCGCTTACCTCTCGTCTCATAAAGTCCTCTTGCAATCTGCAATGTTTCTGGATCAACTCCTTGTCTGGTGCTTTTTTGTGATGACATTTTCAAGCTTGGCAACACGAGCACAACAAGACGGCCATGTTGGCCGCCATGACTGCCGCGCACATCTCCTCCCTACCCCCGCTAGAAGCCAGAGTGGTTTGGAACAGCGAGGATCCAAGTGGAGTGGGGAGGGGTTTACTTTTGCGCTTCCGGTTTAGACAGGAAATACGATAAATCGCAGATAATCGCAAACTGCCGCTTCACCACTTGAGTTGTAGGGACAGTTCATCCGCTTGACCGTTCGGATCCTTTCCAATCCGTTCTAGTTTTCAAACAAAGGAGATTCAAACTATGCAAACTATGATTTTCAGGTCAAACCGATGAATATTTGCAGAAAAAACCCTGTACTGTGTGACTCGGGCTGGAGTTACGAAATCGGCCTTTTCAAAGAAAAATGCATGGGCTTATTCTTTGCACATTTCAGAAAATACTAATTTTTGGCCTAATTTCAGAATTGCGTAAATAGTTCAGGAAATCTTCCTGGGGCTATAAGGGAAGTGTCCATTTTGATATTTCATACAGCCGCGCAGCGAGAAATAAAAGCAAATTTTCAACCAACATCAGCACTCTTTTCATAGGAAAGAGGTTCAAACTATGCATGGTTTCTTGCTACATTTTATAACTCATAGATCAATTCCATAATTCATTTACACAGCTGTGAATTTCAAGTTAAACCAATAAACATTTGCAGAGAAATCCCTGTTACTATGTGGAGTTACAAAATCGGCGTTTTTTGAGAAAAATGCTCAGACTATTTCGATGGGCTCGCTGTTTCCAAAGCATTTTCATGTGCGACTTTAGTTGTCTTACCTGCTCCAAGCTGGTTCCCAATTTACGTTTGCTTGCGTATCACTATAAACACGGGGGCTATGAAATGCTGGTTCAGAATTCGTTGTGTGAAATGAAGATTTAGAAATATCGCAGATACCCCCCTCCCAACCCCCCTCCGCCCTGGCATAGGAAGAGCATCCTATGTTTTACTCAATAAGTTTTGACGCAAACATCTCTTGGAAGCCGTCGAGTGCTGCACGCAAAAAAGGAGAAAAAGGATGGTTTAAGGAAACCGGTTTAAGACATTTATAACTTTGTGTTACTAAAGATTAGTATATTTTGGCGTTGAAAAATAATCCATTGCGTGACGCTGTACGCATACATCGTCGCGCCATTCTCCCGCATTTATTTCTGAAACTAATGACTTGGCTCTTCGAGGTTCAGCTGCTAAGTGGTGCATTCTTGCTTCATCTTCTGAATTGGTGTCGACTTTGATTTTCTAATTTCCTTGAACTTTTGCTGTCTTTACTTAGAGCTATCGAGCCACAATCCAATGACATTAAAAAGGCTTTCTTGATCATATATCTCCCCATAATGGAGACTACAAAGATACACATACGGCGAGTTATAAACCTCCAAGCGATGAAAAATGTGTTTTGGTTCAAAACCGGACTCACTCAAAGGCACAACATCGGACAGACTGAACACGCTGTTACGCCGATTTCCCCAGAATGTCAAGGTAGAAATAATGACGGTGTCGTTGCTCTTATTTACGTCTATTTGACCCACAATACGACGGAAGAAGTAGCTTAGGACAAAAAGACCGACGGTGGTTGCAATCGCTGCCACAACACTTGCAGTCAAACTCGAAGTGGAGACAAGACCTTGTGTGTACCAGTATGACATTGGCCATGTTAAGGCCGTGACAACAGCGACGTGCACGATTTTCACGCGAGATATAAAACGTAAGTGCTTTATCCAGCGGAGGCGATAGAGTGTTTCCAGATCCCCACGTGAGTTGGGAATCGAACGAGGTTCTTTTCGCAGGGTTGAAGCACGCCGTTTGAATCCCAGTTCGTTGCGAACAAAATAGATCTTGTTCACAGTGGTTGATCTGAGTGAAAAGTGTCTTTGCACTGACCCATTATATACAACACGATGACAAGAGTGTTTACTCAGGAGAGGGGAAAGAAGCCAAGCTAAATTCGATGTTCTTGTCTTGCACAGAAATCGCAGCTGGTTGGAAGCCATCTTGAATACGAGCCGACGCTACTTTGAGCCAGCGTTAGTGGTTTCTTATTATCCCAGAGGCCCTTGCGACAATGTTATGTTTTCAAAATGGCTTCCGAGAGTTTACGAGAGCAGAGGAAATCAGCTTGGAGGGCAGAAATATGTTTCAAATCCGAACTCAGAAAAAGATTTAACTTGGTCAGGCAAATCCTAAAGACAGATCCGCTCAATAGGACCAGCGAAGAAATTCAAATTTTAAATAATTCCGAAGAAATCGTAAAGGAAATTCAACTCAGAGCCCAGAGACAAGCACAAGCAAAGAGCAGGGTCCAAGAGGTATGTACGTGTACACCAGAGCGCCTCACCTCACCAGAGAAAAATTACGTATGATCCGATACTAATTCTCCTTTTTCCTCAGGTCTTGGATCCGCCCGAAGTACTGAAAGAGAAATCAGAGGAACTAGCCGAGGCGATTCGCCAATCGAAATGCGTTGTTATTTACACCGGTGCAGGTCTCAGTACCGTAAGTCAAGCATCCGTTTGAAGATTTATGACAATTTTGTATGACTTACGAATTCTGTTTTCTCTCACAGGCAGCTTCTATTCCAGACTACAGGTTCGTTTCTCCGGTGTTTTATCTTCTTTTGTATCTATATTTTTCGAAAGCTGTGGGACCAGCTGCTGAAAATTATATCGCGTCTAATTTTCTTTCACGATTGCAATTTCCACTTTAAATTTTACAGAGGCCCAGATGGGATATGGACGCGACTTTCCCGTGGAGAGAAATTAGGGTAAACATGCGTCGAGTTATTTACTTTTTTGTCATATAAATTGTAGAGGACGTTAAAAAATTGCGTAAAGACATTTTAATGTTTCTGCACCTCATTAATATTATATAATGACCTGCACGTTTAAGTATTTTGTAGTCAGAGGGTTATTAGCAGGTCGTTTAAGATACTTAATGCGGTTTATGATATGCAGGTGAGTATAAACTGTTCAACGTAGTAACTTTACATAGCTTTAGTTTTTTTCCTTTTTTTTTTTGAAATGGTTTGATGGACTCCTGGAGTATCAGTGCTTTTCCAGTGTGATCAAAATAAATCAAGCAAAATGTGTTATGTACTGTCAACTTGCCTGAAACATTTTAATTCCCCCTTCATAATGCACATATCAATGAATGTAAACCCCGAGGGGGGGGGGGGGGGGGGGAGTGCGGATTGTCAAATCCCGGCCTATTGCCCGCACTCTGCCCCCTCGGGGTTTACATTGATAGGTGCATAATATTTACGTAATATTTTTATATTGCAGTTCTTATAATCTGACAGATGCAGAACCCACACTGGCACACATGAGTATTGCAAAGCTTCACCAAGAGGGACTGGTGAGTAATAGTAATTTTACACACACCTTGGGAGAAAATCATCAGCTCTGAGGATCTTTATATATTCTGCAGATCAGGCTGTGGCCATACTGTTGACCTCAGCATTTTTGGTGTACAATAAAAATGTAGCACTGTTGCACTGCACACTTTTCAAAACTCTGACCCTATTTCGAGACCCCTATTTTTGTACCACTTTGTTTCAAAGGTTCAGCACGTTGTGTCACAGAACTGCGATGGTCTGCATATCCGTAGTGGGTTACCAGGGGAAGCTCTCTCTGAAGTTCATGGCAACATGTTTGTAGAGGTATGTAACTATCCTGCTAGACAGAGGCACAAAGGGGAAAGTATTTCAATAACATCTGCATACAATTGTCAAGTCCCCGACCAGAGCTATATTTTTGTACAGTATATAGAGAATTTTTGCTTTTGATGCCAGCTTGCTCATTCAAATAAAAGCTGATTGGTACTCAAATTCTCATTTCATCACTCATACATCAATTGTTATTTTATGGCTAGGAGAATTTGTGTTCTGAGCTTGGGAGTAAAGAGTTAATGAGCTGTTGTCTCTTCAGGTTTGTACTGAATGTGATCCAGACAGACTTTTCTTTCGGCTCTTTGACGTAACAGAGAGGACGGGCCTACGGCGACATCAAACTGGAAGAAATTGCTATGAATGTGGGGCTTCCCTGCAAGACACTATTGTCCATTTTGGTGAGAAAGGCTCACTCAAGGAACCTCTGAACTGGCAAGGAGCATTTGACAAAGCCAAGGTGGCAGACTGTATATTATGCCTGGGTTCAACTTTAAAGGTACTGGATGTGAATAACTCAGGGTGTCCTCTGCACATGGCAGAAGTTGGCCTTTATAAACCATTTTAATGAGTGCTGAAAATTAAAAGATATGATCCTTTTCCTTCCAAGTTGCTTGAGAAGTTTCTTTGGCCTGAAAGTGCTCTTTGCTTTTTCTTTTTCACATTGGAAACCAAATCCAGCCAGTCTTTTACACATGCATATTAAGAAATTCCAGAAGTATAAAACAAAACCACTCATACAAGCTGGGAGGGTCCCAGTGGTACTGCTGTTGTCAGGACTTGTTCATTGTTAAAATTAACTCAGGAATCATATTGGAATCCATATTTCATTTTAGGCATTGCTTCAGGAAGCAAACAAAACATTATCAACCACTTTTTTTTTCCTGTGCAGGTCCTCAAGAGGTACCATCGTCTGTGGGCCATGAACCGAGTGAAAAATAGGAGACCCAAGTTGTTCATTATAAATTTACAGGTTTGGTAAAACTTCGTTGTCAAAATACTTCCAATCCCTGCCCTTCCATGCTTTAATCTCTTTGCTTGATCTGGTCACTTTTGAGTGGCAAGCAAGCATCAGTATGACTGAGAACACAGAAAGACTTGATATGGATTACAAACAATCCTCACAGAATATTCATTGCATTTTAACTTGATCGATTGCACACTTAACCCTTTCACTCCCAAGTTCAAAGTGCAGATTCTTCCAACCAGTCAAGAAGAAAATGTGTGAGAGATGTGGGGAGAATTAATACTTTAATCAGCTGTCATCTTTAGCAAGCTATCAAAAGCCAACTTCTCCATACTGTAAGGATATATCTTTGGTGAGAAATTGAAGGAGAAAATTGAAGTTGATCACTCTTGGGAGTGAAAGGGTTATAACCTGAAATAAAATATTACTGACCTTCTATTGGGTGTCAGGGTTAATTTATAAATCATTACAGTCAAACCCCATTATTACGAACTTGGTTAATTTGAAGTCCCTGTTATTTCAAAGTAAAGCCAAATAGCTTGGAATGACTAGCTTGGCTATTTTGGTTATTTACCATTAGCAAAAAAATCCTGTTTGTTGCTCGGGAATTGCCATACAGAAAAAAATGTTTACCATTTACTCCTCACAAAAATCTCACATGGGAGGAACGCGTTCCATTTGTTTTTCACATCCGTTGATACTTATATCAGGGTGGGCATAAAGTTTATGGAAAGTTCAAATGGAACGTGGCAACCATTGGAAACGTACCAGCCGGGAAGGCAGGACTACCTTTTCAGACGATCCGTTTATTTCGAGAATTTCTCCGTTGGTCGAACCAAAAGCCGTTTTCCATTTATGTTCCAACCAAAATTTCTGGAAATTTGAAACCCTGCTATTTCGTTTTAAGTCTCACTGGACATGAAAAAAAAAAAAAGAAAAAAAAAATTTCAAAATAACCATTGTTTTTGAATATTACACTCAATGCTTTCAGTGGACCCCAAAGGATGATATGGCTACCCTAAAGTTGAATGGTAAGTGTGTGGTGCTGAACAAACAATGTAATAAAAAATAATCCTATTTTCTTGAATATCCCACACCAAACACTGCCACACAAAATTGTGGTGTTGGTCTAGCAGACGCAAAGCCTATCTGCCCATTTAATTATGACATTAGAACTTCTTAATGTACATAATATTGAACTAAAATTTAAGTTGTCCACTTGAGAGGTAGACCACAATGACTCTTTTCTCATTGTCCACCTCTTACATACTAAAAAGCATCCTTCCATACACACACTTTCACACCCTGAACATCAACACAATAACTCCTCACCCATCTACAATGCATACTTCTTCACAGCTCACCATATTTACAATTACCATACACTACTTTACATATTCTATCATACGCTTGGGAAATTGAGAAACTACACGTATTCATCATCTCTTTCATTATGCTTTCCTCCACTGAGCCAAAGATAAATAAATTATTTCCAGTCTGGTGCATTGTATTAACAATTGTTGATTATCTGATTCCCCTTTTTTCCATCTTGGGCAGGACGCTGTGATGATGTGATGCAGAGAGTAATGAGCAAGCTGGGCATCAGCATTCCAGAATACAAGAGGTTGGTTGGTTGTCATTATTATAATTAGTACCTTTAATAGTTTAAAGACATTAAAAAGTGTATATTTACATGTACATAAAATTATATAACATAGAGGTATAGGATGAGATCCTATGAAAGAAACATCAATATGAAAATCTAAAGTTCACAGTTCTTTTGTGAAAAAAAAAATTACAGCCATTATCAAAAAATAAAAGTAGTGATAAAAAATTACATTAAAAAATTAAAGATTTTTTATCCAATAGTGAATAATAT
Organism: Plumapathes pennacea; assembly: GCA_964036295.1. Classification (NCBI taxonomy): domain Eukaryota; kingdom Metazoa; phylum Cnidaria; class Anthozoa; order Antipatharia; family Myriopathidae; genus Plumapathes; species Plumapathes pennacea. The sequence continues at coordinate 12,197,936 of OZ038465.1, read as the reverse complement.
ATATTTTTATAATAAATTACTGATTGGATCAGCAGATCTGGCTATTTTAATACAAACTAATCAGCATCACTTGTTATTCAGGAGTAAAGATCCCCTTTTCACACTGGCTACACCCCTAAAGCTGGATGAGATGAACACATTTAGCACCAATTATCTGGTGCAACCTGATCACCCCCTTTTTATGGGACACCTGTCTGAACACCAGCGTTGTGTGGAGCCAGGGTTACCCGATTCCAAACTGAGCCCAGAGGTTAGCAATAAAGAGGATGCAGAAAAGAACGTAATTGTACCAAAGCGACCGGGATGGTTTGGGAAAGGATTTGCCAAAAACAGGCGACCTGCAAAGAAGAGGAAATTGCGGTAGCACTTCTTAGAAGAGATTTCTAAAGTGAAGTCAAAGATATTATATCGTATTATAGCAGTTCAGATTACTATCAACAGTAATCAAGTGATTGCTTTGGTTTTGCATTTTGCTGTGCTTTTGGACTGGTCCAAAAACAAGTTTGACAGCATTCTCAGCCAATCAGAAGCAAAGCCTGATTGCGATCTTCCTGTGGCAATGACACCTTGTACTGCTGATTGGTTTCTTCTTTGGCTTCTAATTATTGGTTGAAAGATTTTCTTACAGCCCCTGTGATTGGTTGAAAGTGTTTCTTACAGCCTCTGTGATTGGTTGAAAGATTTTCTTACAGCCCCTGTGATTGGCGGTGTAATTTTTCTTTGGTTTTGGTTTAATTTACAAAAGTCATCTGAAACCGCTCTATCACTCATAATAATAACATATAGAGGATATTACACGGCGGCGCGAAGATATGAATTTTATTTTCGAGTGGTAAAAACAATATTTTATGAACGAGTGCTTCGCGAGTAAAATATTGTTTTTACCACGAGAAAATAAATCCATATCTTCAAGCTGCCGTGTAATTTTCTTTTTATTATATTAGACACGAGTGTTTTATGAGAAATTGCACAAACAAGCGGGAAATGATGCCAACGATATCCTCACTAGTGAGGATATGGAAAATACGCCACTCGGGTCCCGGATGTAGTTTCGTATGGATTTTACGCACGGTATATTTTTCAGTAAAACACTCGTGTCTATATAATAAAACATAGTATTGATAAATAACTACATTTTGTGTAAAAATATTATGGAGCAGATCAAGGATGACTGATTGATGCCAGCCAGTAGACAAAAATACAGTGATGCAACATAAATTATATATCATAATACTGTATATTTATTATAGCTGCCTAGCTTCCCTTGTTGCAAAAATAATACTGCAATAATTAGTTATTCACCTGCTCACATTTATTCAATATTAAATGCATCAAACCTACACTTTTATACACATTTAAAATGATGATGTGCGAAACATTCATTCGCGCGCCTTCACGGCATGATCTCCTTTTGCTGCCAAAAATGAGTACAGAGGGGGAACCAATAGCTTGGAACAGCCCTTTGATTTAATGGAATTTTCCGCTGTCATTTGTGACTTCAGTTTTTATATAGGATGGACCGTATAAACCAGTGCATCAAGAAAAACACAACAAAACTCCTTGACTGACTAATGTTTATTTTCCTATGCTTACAAAACTCATCTAATCTTGCATGTGCTTGGCCCCTAGCACCAGATATTACCTGATTTGGTGGTTACGCTGTAAAAGACAGAATAGGCCCAGCCTGTGAGCAGGCTCTACTGTCCATTCCGTGGGCGTTTTGCTGGCTATCACATTGTGTTTGGTTTTGTAAACTCTCTCTAAGGCGAACACTTCCTGGACTAGCAATTAGTGTCCACCTTACTGTAGGAGAGGTCAGTTACAGAGAAACAAGTGAAACTGGGCAAGACAAGGGTCTGCATGCAAAAGAAGGCTTATGGTATATTAATATCTGGTCCAATTGCCATTAACAGTGGAGCATGCATAGTGTGCTAAAGCAATGATTTACAAAGAGGACTTGTGTTTCTATATTTCTCAAGCAAAATTGTAAAGATTAAGATTATATAACATACTGTAAGTTCCCTAGATAAGCGTCATGCTTTTGGAACAAATGTTAAGAATAAAAATATTGTTTAAATATATAAAAAGATATATAGATTTAGACCAGACTGTGTTGTCAGATAGATAGCACAACAATGCAAAATTTACAAAAAATTCACTTCTTTCACTCACTGGTTAATGTTTGAATTAGATCACCTTATAAATAAACATGAAACAGTTCAAATAATCCTTGAGAGTATGATACTGCTCTTGATTCTTGGAAACTAGCTCCCAGGCCTTCTTCTGACACAGCTCGGCCATTGTCTCCTCATAGCCATAACTTTTGTCAAACATGACATCCTCTCTGATGGAGAAACAAATTAATCCCCCAGGGCGCACCACACGCACTATCTCCTCCATAGCTCCCTCAGCCTTCAGATGGTTCTTCGTGAAAAGGCCAATAGCAATCGCTGCATCGTAAGTGTTATCCTTGATAGCCTCCACACGCTTCTGAGGGCCAAGAATTCCTACAATCAGGCTGTTGTAAAGGCATTTCTCTCGTGCCACTTCCAAACTTTCTGCAGACGAGTCCAAGGCATCAATGTTGGTGAAGTTGAGAGTTTTAAGGGTTTCAGCAACCAAACCTGTACCTGAACCAACATCCAGGATCTTGCAAGTCTCATCAAAGCCAGATTGTTGAAGTTCTTTTGCCAAAACTTTTGCTCCTACTTCAGGGCCAATGTACCCGCGGTATTTTTTTACATCCTGGAAGGAAGTGAACACAGTCAAATATTAGCATGAGCTGCTTTTACCAGAGCACACACTTTGCCATGACAGTCTGCAAGCATTAACATGTTGGACCATAGCCACACTTTCAAGATCACTAACATTAGAAACCTCATCTTCTCTTACTGTTTTTTTTTTTTTTTTTTTTTTTTTTTTTTTGTACTGCTAGATGCATTATTAAATCCTGTTAAAGGAATCAAACATCTGCTTATTGCAGACGTATCTTTCAGTTCAAACATTTCTGGTGTTTATTCTACTAGACGTGTTAGCTGTTTCATACCGCTAATTCTTTTTTAGATAGAGTTATAGTCTTCTACTGTAGCTGTAGCTCATAAAAAAGGCCAATGGCTTAACAATGAATGGCACAGAGTAAAAAAAAAAAAAAAAAAAAAAAAAAAAAAAACTACTTGATAATTCAATCAGTTAATGCTGGCAAAACAATGTATGTAGATGTAGATGTAGATGTACGTAGCATCTCACCTCATCATAAGTTGGGGCCCACTCTTTGTAGACTTTCATCAATCCTTCAAAGTTATTACCATCTTTATTAATGTCCACAGGTTCTTGTTCCTCTGCCATGTTGAAATCATCAAACTGAACAAATTATGTTAAATTATATTACAGTTAGTAAATCAGAATTATCTTCCACAGTTACTTATAGTGTGCTGTAGCATTGAACATCGAGCATTGCTCGTGCTCAAAATACAAATTCTCCCAACCATCAAAGAAGAAAATGTATGAGCACTGTAGTGAGAAAAGATCAGCTTGTTATACTTTCAAGAAACAACTGGAAACTAGCATTACGTCGAACATAGCTTTTGCGATCGATTATTTATGTCAAAAGACTAGCGTACAAGGATATTCGCAACAATAAACACGCAAGCTCTATATCGGCTGCACTCCGGAGAGCCTGCAACCCGCCGTTTGATATCTCTATTTTGTTCTGGTGTTGTCGGGATGCGCGGAACATGGACGTCTAACACATCAGTTCCGTTTGACAAACAAATGACGAACCTAGGGGACATAGGAACGAACAAGCTCACCTAAAGTCCACGTGCATGCAACTTTTAAGACTTCGACTGATTGGAAGATAACTGACCATGTACGTGGTTGTCTGCTGGCTCGTCTGACAAATGTGGATAAAGGGAGGGGGGGGGGGGGGGGGGGAAGGGTGGCACCGTAAAGAGTATGGTAATTTTTGGTACCCAGGGTAACCTTGTGGTGTTATTCGCAGTGACAATCCCCATTGCAAAATACGGGATGTTGGTTCGAATCCAACGGGGAATTTTCAAAATTGTTTCAAATCTTCATGTACAGCACGGACGAGTTCGGACTCTGACTTCCGGCTGGCGCGCACAATGTGAGCGATCCCATGAAGACTTTCGGTCCGACTCAACTGACTTCCGGCTGGAAAAAAACATCAGCGAACTAGAGAATGGAGTCCACGAAGTTGTTGTGACTCTTTCACCGCCATTTCTTCGGAAGCGCGCATAGGGAAAATATCTGTGAAGATATATTGGCCCTTTACGCAGACTTAGGAACTCTAAGCAAAGGTGTCAAGTTTTCCATAGCCAATGAAGGAGGTAAGTTTTTTACTCTGAAAGGAAGGAATCATGCTGTTCTTGGAAGGGTCACGTTGTAATAACCTTATTCCACGCGGCACAGGTCTTACAAGGAATCAATAAAATATGTAGTCCTTGGGAGAATGTTGCCACATGTATGGTTATATAGCTGTGGGGGTCTTTTCTACCTTTCTAAACCATTATATGCAAGCCCATTTATTTGGTGAAGCAATTCTCTTACAGATGACACCTGTTGCAGTCACTCTGTATGAAAGAGGGAGTTGATACGCGTCTTGTGTGATAAACGAACTCAGCCCAAGTGATGGTGAATTTTTGCCACGACTTGGAGGAAAAAGCTGGTTTACTTGATGCCATCTACATATGGTGTCACCCTCAGTGCTCATTGAGGCACCTGCAATGTGCAAGTGCCACTTGCAAAAAGATGCTATTGCCTTCTCCACATGAGTCTGAAAGTGATGAGTTAAGGTTGAAGAAAACACACCAGGGAAAATAAAAGTAATAGTCTTTTATTCCCACTTCAGGCAACTTGACTGTTGCCAATAGTTAAAGATTGTGGTTGCCACAGCTTCTGATAAAAATAGGAAGTACTCTTGACTTGTATAACATAACACTTTAAGTTAATTGATTCTCTGATCACCCAAGTCATATTTGCATAGAGCGGTTTTTTAGCTGACCATCGAGAGTAATACTGTGTGATTGTTTTAGTTTTAGTGTTTTAGTTTTTTGGTCTAAATAAGTAGAATTTTCGATCTTGAAATTTCAGTGGTTCTCAATTTCCACTATCTTAAAAGTGTTATGTGCTGTAAAGATGCTCAATGCCCCTTAATATTGGTTTTGATTTTCAACAGTCATTTGAAAACCGCTCTATCTGCTATTCTAGTTTCTTTGCCATAAATGAAAGGCCCTTCGTCTCATTGTTTACCCACTGCACACATTTTCCAAAAAGGCATCTTGCTGTTTAATGTAATCATCATCACCGTTATAGTAATATTGATAGCCATTCTTCCCAGCGATCACCTCCAAGACTTGTCCATTTGGCTTGTTAGCAAACCCCACGGCAACCATCAGCACGCCTTTGTTCTGTGAAAAATTAATATTAGATGTGCAACTCAATATTGAAATTGGTTCAAGTGTGCATGGAGTAGCATAGCACAGTGGTTGTTTCATACATCAAGCTGAAGTCGCAAAGAAACTGAATTTAAATAGAACTACAATCAAGCCCCCCAAAATAATTTGCTATACTGAGTGGACAAAAATCTGAAAATATGTAAAAACATTGGTGATCACATATCTTTGTTCCATATGGGCCAATTTTTGAGTCATTTTTGCCTGTTCCAAACGTCGCACACAAAATTTAGGAATTAAACTTGACTGTCAGTGATGTGACGTTTGAAAATCAAGCTACACACCTGAATTTAGTTTGGCTTGACAGTGGCATGACATGGTTTTATAGGCCATGCCATATTTGTGCTGGCCCTAATGCACATCATGTGTTGGGCCTACAGCGCTGGAACATGACTGTATTTATAACTTTATGTTAGCCTCATGTCACATGTGCTCGGTCTGTACATTTGAGAGATGCCCTGGCTTATTATGGAGTCATGACATGATATGTAACATGTGCCCAGTCTTTACATTTACCAGAGACACCCCGGCAGATATAGAGTCCACCTAACTTTGGTGTCCGTTAGCAGGAGGGGACAATAGACTTACCTCCAGTCTGGCCACAATGTCTTGGATGGGTTCGTAATCAGCGTTCTTGTGAGCCGTGGATTTTCCATCAGTAAACACAAAGAGAACATTTCTGTGCTCAGCACGATCTCCATGTTCCGGACTGAATAACCGCTCGGCCATTTGCAAACCTTTGTCAATGCGAGTTTGATAAAACAACCTCTTGGGAAGCTTCCGCACTTTTTGCAGGACTCTTTTGCGAAAAGGCACCGTGAAGTCGAATTCAAGGAAGGCATCTCGACTGAATTGGATCAAACCAATGCGGTTGCCATCCTTGGACACTTGAAAACGTTCAACAAAGTGACGCAGAAATTTTTTGATGGATCTTAGATTCTTGCTCTTGATACTCTGCGACATGTCAAGGACAATGCCTACGTCAATCCCAGGTTTACATGGATCGACTTTACCTGACGATGTTGAATGAAACCAAAAGACAATCATCAGCTAAAATAACAATGCTGAGGACTATTTATCCTAAGTAGTTGATTTGATATTCCACTCCCAACCTTTTTTTTTTCTGAGAATATTGCCAACGTATTTTTATACACCAGAATGGGTCAAGTGTTTCATACTAGCATGAAGGGAATAGATTTTTTGGCAGGGTGAATATTCTTGTACCCTGAGTACCAGAGGTTATTTTCCTCTTTCGCGAGCTAATAACATGCGAAAGAGAAAAATAACTTCTGGTCCCAGGGTAATTTTCTTCTGAAGACAACATGAAAATCACTTACCAACCGAGCATATCGTGGTTCTTATTTTCTCCAGCTCCACTGGCATACTGCTTAAATCTTTGAACATAAATACGGATCCGTTGGTCCCTGCAGTTTCTTGAAGGGATATTTCGTCAGTATCCATCCCAATTCCAATTGTGTATATGAGTACTCCTTTTGCCTATAAAGAGAATAAACAAGGGAGTGGTGATGTATTCAGGATCATCATCATCGTCATCATCATCGTCATCATCGTCATCATTATCATCATCATCATCGTCATCATTATCATCGTCATCATTATCATCATCATCATCGTCATCATTATCATCATCATCATTATCATCATCATCATCATCATCTTCATCGTCATCATCATTATCATCATCATTATCACCATCGTTGTCATCGTCATCATCGTAATAATCATTTTCTTATTCGGTTTTCTCAACATAATATTAATTATAGTAATATATATATTTTTACTTATTACTGTTAAAACAGCAAGAACGTCAATAATCAGACATATTAATATCATCATTATCGTTTGGATGACATGTAAACCTAGGAGATGTACGTCGTGTTGCATTCTTCGGGAAATTGCTGCGTATATGTTTTGCAAGCTCGTCACCATAAAACTTGTTTATGTATATGTATTTACTCGGGAGTAAGCCTTAAAACCCTTTCGCTCCCAAGTGTGATCAACTTTAATTTTCTCCTTCAGATCTCACAAGAATTTCTTTCATACAGTAAGGGTGAGGACGTGGCTTTTGATGCCTTTCTCAAATCAAAGGTGAGTTAAAAACTTATCAATTTTCACTATATCACACAGTTCTTTTTTACAAGGTTGATAGAATATCATTTTGAGCTAGGGAGTGAAAGAGACAAAAAGGTACCAACCTGAAGAGGAGGGAGTGTGATGTTAAAATCAGTGAAGTCCTTCTCCTTTGTTGGTTTTCCATCAGTAAATATCAAGAGGATGTTGGGTTTTTCAGGCCGATCACCATTCCCGGCAGTGAAGAGTTCATTGGCCTTTATCAAAGCTCTGTCTGTGCGAGATTCTAAGCCTTGGGCATTGATCTCAGAGAATTTCTGTTTGGCGGTTGTTGGGCTGTAGTACTCTTTATCAGCAAAGCTGAACTGCATTGTAGCTTCTTTGGCAAATGTGATCAAACCCATGTGTGTTCCTTTCCCGGTAATGGGGAATGTTTCCACAATAGACAACAACGCTGTTTTTAGCATCGGAAGGTTTGCTTCGGTTTTGGCATTCTTAGATATGTGGACAATCACACCCAAGTCCAAGGAATTCTTACACGGCATTGCTGCAAACGAGCACACAGATTAACACGATTTTACGACATGGTTGTCGGATTAGTATTAATAAGATGGATTATCTGGTTGTACTCTATTGCATTTTTGAAAAGCCGATGAAAAAATATGGATTATAAAATATATATATTTACGGCATTTTCCGTTGTTGCATTCTTCAGTTTCTTGTGGATCCCCAGTACAGTCCTCGCCACCATGAGCTGGTATGGGGTTCGTGCAGTTTCGTGATCGCTCTCTTTTCCCACCTCCGCACGTAACGCTGCAAAGTCCCCAAGCAGACCACTCTGACCACCCACCATTGACGGCTGTATAAAAACATCAACAGACAAAGAAACAAACAAACCAAGAAAAGACTATTATCTTTATATGCTATCTACATGAAAAATGTTCTGAGTGTGCCGAGATCTTTCACTGACAATGACGATTCAATACGGGAAATATAGGGACACGACATCTGACTGTTTCGTGTAAACGCTAAAATACCATTGCGTTCTAGTATATTTTACAGTCTCATATCCGATAATAGGCAAATTATAGCGAAGGTACAATACGTCGTTCCGTCCTCTTCTATATTCGACCAACTGCTAACAACATATCTGATAATAAATATATTTACGGCATTTTCCGTTGTTGCATTCTTTAATTTCTTCTTGCTCCCCAGCACAATCCTCTCCACCGTGTGCAGGTTTAGGATTCGTGCAAGTTCGTGATCTATTCCTCTTCCCACCTCCGCAGGTAACACTACAAAGTGCCCATGTAGACCAATCTGACCAACTACCATCGATCGCTGCACATGTAAAAAGAAAAGAATGTGCACGAAATACAGTTAGTATGTGATCAAAGTGATAGTATCTTATATACAATGGTCATGACAGACACTCAATAGTCAGGCATGACAGTCGAAGCTTCAGGTTGTTGCTTCATGGAATTCCATCTCATAGCAGCGACAAGGTGAAAGGAGCTCCGTTCGTTGGGCATGATACTTAGTCGTTCATATTTTTGTGCAACTTCTACAGATGTGCGGAAAAAGTTAACTTACGGCATGTTTGGCTATTGCATTCTTTAACCTCTTTTGCTTGTCCAGAACAGTTTCTTCCACCGTGTGCAGGCCTGGGGTTGATGCACGATCGTGATCTATTTTTCTTTCCTCCTCCACATGTAACGCTGCAATTTCCCCAAGTAGACCACTCTGACCATTCACCATCAACCGCTGCGTACATGGGTGAGAAGAAACGAATATGCACGAAATGCTTAAAGTGTGTGTTCAAAGTGATAGTATATTTCATTCACAACGGTCACCAGCAGAGACTCGGCAGTCGAATTGTTTTCTAGAAAAAATACAAATTAAACAGCACTCATTATACACTGTAGGTCGTTGTTTCGTAAACTTTTCTCTCATAGCGGCGACAAGGTAAAAGGAGGTCCGTTTGTTGGGCATATTACTTAGTCGTTCACATGTTTGTGCATGTATAACTTTTAAAAAGTGTGCAGAAAAAGTTAACTTACGGCATGTTTGGCTGTTGCATTCTTCAACTTCTTTTGAGTGTCCAGAACAGTTTTTTCCACCGTGTGCAGGCCTGGGGTTGGTGCACGATCGTGATCTATTTTTCGTTCCACCTCCGCAGGTAACGCTGCAAAGTCCCCATGTAGACCACTCTGACCATTCACCATCAACCGCTGCGAAAGTTAAGTATTAACTCATAAGACCACTGGAATATGGACAAACAATATTTGTTTTTGTGGTTTTGATCTGTTGGGATATCTTATTGACTATATATTTTTGTGGTTTCATTATGTTCTCTGCTGCAGTAATTGATCTTTAGTTTCTCTATGCAAATGGTTCAAATTCTGGCGCAGTTTGTCAGTTCCATATACCTAGTAAAAGCTACTTACGACAATTTTCACTGTTGCATTCTTCAATTTCTTCTTGCTCCCCAGTACAATCCTCTCCACCGTGTGCAGGTTTAGGGTTCGTGCACGTTCTTGATCTATTCCTTTTCCCACCCCCGCAGGTAACACTACAAAGTGCCCATGTAGACCAATCTGACCAACTGCCATCCACCGCTACGTAAGTAAGAAAATTGATGTGCGTCAAACTATCTCATTTTTGTAGTTTAAAATTATATATAGTAGAAATCGGCAGGTATGTTTTCTGTATGAGTCTACAAGCTGATGGCCATGTTTTTCGGTTCATGGATTTGTACTGTACCTCCATGAAACGGTAAAGCCCAGTAAGTAGTCTTTCCGATTTTGAGCAACTGGTAAGAATACTTAGATTAAGTTGCTTACGGCATTTCTGGCTGTTGCATTCCTCAACTTCTTCTAGTTCCCCAGAACAGTTTTGTCCACCGTGTGCAGGTTTGGGGTTGGTGCACGTTCGTGATCTAGTTTTCTTCCCACCTCCGCATGTAACGCTACAAAGTGTCCAGTTAGACCACTCTGACCATCCACCATCGATCGCTGCATAAGTAACAAAATTTTATGAGCAGTGTGCTGGAATGTGCACGAAACAATCTTTTTATTATTATTATTTTTTAAGGGAGATCAGTCCCGTGGTTTAAATATAGAAAATGGCGATTAAGTTTCCTTTGCGATTGTACTTTAAATGATACGCAAGTTTGTCGGTTCATTAATTTGTATGTCCATGAAGCGGAAATGTCTAGCGAGGACCGTTCCTTTTGATTTAGTTTCTGTAGTCTTTCTGATATTTTGAGCAATTGGTGAGAGTGCATAGATTAAGTTACTTACGGCATTTTTGGCTGTTGCATTCCTCAATTTCTTCTAGTTCCCCAGAACAGTTTTTTCCACCGTGTGCAGGTTTGGGGTTGGTGCACGATCGTGATCTAGTTTTCTTCCCACCTCCGCATGTAACACTGCAAATTGTCCAGTTAGACCACCCTGACCATCCACCATCGATCGCTGCATAAGTAACAAAATTTTATGAGCAGTGTGCTATAATGTGCACGAAACAATCTTTTTATTATTATTATTTTTTAAGGGAGTTCAGTCCCGTGGTTTAAATATAGAAAATGGCGATTAAGTTTCCTTTGCGATTGTACTTTAACTGATACGCATGTTTGTCGGTTCATTAATTTGTATGTCCATGAAGCGGAAATGTCTAGCGAGGACCGTTCCTTTTGATTTAGTTTCTGTAGTCTTTCTGATATTTTGAGCAATTGGTGAGAGTGCATAGATTAAGTTACTTACGGCATTTTTGGCTGTTGCATTCCTCAATTTCTTCTAGTTCCCCAGAACAGTTTTTTCCACCGTGTGCAGATTTGGGGTTGGTGCACGATCGTGATCTAGTTTTCTTCCCACCTCCGCATGTAACACTGCAAAGTGTCCAGTTAGACCACCCTGACCATCCACCATCGATCGCTGCATAAGTAACAAAATTTTATCAGCAGTGTGCTGGAATGTGCACGAAACATTTTTTTTTTTAATTTTTTAAGGGAGATCATTCCAGTGGTTTAATTATAGAAAATGGCGATTAAGTTATCTTTGCGATTGTACTTTAACTGATACGCATGTTTGTCGGTTCATTAATATGTATGTCCATGAAGCGGAAATGTCTAGCGAGGACCGTTCCTTTTGATTTAGTTTCTGTAGTTTTTCTGATATTTTGAGCAATTGGTGAGAGTGCATAGATTAAGTTACTTACGGCATTTTTGGCTGTTGCATTCCTCAATTTCTTCTAGTTCCCCAGAACAGTTTTTTCCACCGTGTGCAGGTTTGGGGTTGGTGCACGATCGTGATCTAGTTTTCTTCCCACCTCCGCATGTAACACTGCAAATTGTCCAGTTAGACCACCCTGACCATCCACCATCGATCGCTGCATAAGTAACAAAATTTTATGAGCAGTGTGCTGGAATGTGCACGAAACAATCTTTTTTATTATTATTATTTTTTAAGGGAGTTCAGTCCCGTGGTTTAAATATAGAAAATGGCGATTAAGTTTCCTTTACGATTGTACTTTAACTGATATGCAAGTTTGTCGGTTCATTAGTGTGTATGTCCATGAAGCGGAAATGTCTAGCGAGGACCGTTCCTTTTGATTTAGTTTCTGTAGTCTTTCTGATATTTTGAGCAATTGGCGAGAGTGCATAGATTAAGTTACTTACGGCATTTTTGGCTGTTGCATTCCTCAATTTCTTCTAGTTCCCCAGAACAGTTTTTTCCACCGTGTGCAGGTTTGGGGTTGGTGCACGATCGTGATCTAGTTTTCTTCCCACCTCCGCATGTAACACTGCAAATTGTCCAGTTAGACCACTCTGACCATCCACCATCGATCGCTGCATAAGTAACAGAATTTTATGAGCAGTGTGCTGGAATGTGCACGAAACAATCTTTTTATTATTATTATTTTTTAAGGGAGATCAGTCCCGTGGTTTAAATATAGAAAATGGCGATTAAGTTTCCTTTGCGATTGTACTTTAACTGATACGCAAGTTTGTCGGTTCATTAATTTGTATGTCCATGAAGCGGAAATGTCTAGCGAGGACCGTTCCTTTTGATTTAGTTTCTGTAGTCTTTCTGATATTTTGAGCAATTGGTGAGAGTGCATATATTAAGTTACTTACGGCATTTTTGGCTGTTGCATTCCTCAATTTCTTCTAGTTCCCCAGAACAGTTTTTTCCACCGTGTGCAGGTTTGGGGTTGGTGCACGATCGTGATCTAGTTTTCTTCCCATCTCCGCATGTAACACTGCAAATTGTCCAATTAGACCACTCTGACCATCCACCATCGATCGCTGCATAAGTAACAAAATTTTATGAGCAGTGTGCTGGAATGTGCACGAAACAATTTTTTTTTTAATTTTTTAAGGGAGATCAGTCCCGTGGTTTAAATATAGAAAATGGCGATTAAGTTTCCTTTGCGATTGTACTTTAACTGATACGCATGTTTGTCGGTTCATTAATGTGTATGTCCATGAAGCGGAAATGTCTAGCGAGGACCGTTCCTTTTGATTTAGTTTCTGTAGTTTTTCTGATATTTTGAGCAATTGGTGAGAGTGCATAGATTAAGTCACTTACGGCATTTTTGGCTATTGCATTCCTCAATTTCTTCTAGATCCCCAGAACAGTTTTTTCCACCGTGTGCAGGTTTGGGGTTGGTGCACGATCGTGATCTAGTTTTCTTCCCACCTCCGCATGTAACACTGCAAATTGTCCAGTTAGACCACCCTGACCATCCACCATCGATCGCTGCATAAGTAACAAAATTTTATGAGCAGTGTGCTGGAATGTGCACGAAACAATCTTTTTATTATTATTATTTTTTAAGGGAGTTCAGTCCCGTGGTTTAAATATAGAAAATGGCGATTAAGTTTCCTTTGCGATTGTACTTTAACTGATACGCATGTTTGTCGGTTCATTAATTTGTATGTCCATGAAGCGTAAATGTTTAGCGAGGACCGTTCCTTTTGATTTAGTTTCTGTAGTCTTTCTGATATTTTGAGCAATTGGTGAGAGTGCATAGATTAAGTTACTTACGGCATTTTTGGCTGTTGCATTCCTCAATTTCTTCTAGTTCCCCAGAACAGTTTTTTCCACCGTGTGCAGGTTTGGGGTTGGTGCACGATCGTGATCTAGTTTTCTTCCCACCTCCGCATGTAACACTGCAAATTGTCCAGTTAGACCACCCTGACCATCCACCATCGATCGCTGCATAAGTAACAAAATTTTATGAGCAGTGTGCTATAATGTGCACGAAACAATCTTTTTATTATTATTATTTTTTAAGGGAGTTCAGTCCCGTGGTTTAAATATAGAAAATGGCGATTAAGTTTCCTTTGCGATTGTACTTTAACTGATACGCATGTTTGTCGGTTCATTAATTTGTATGTCCATGAAGCGGAAATGTTTAGCGAGGACCGTTCCTTTTGATTTAGTTTCTGTAGTCTTTCTGATATTTTGAGCAATTGGTGAGAGTGCATATATTAAGTTACTTACAGCATTTTTGGCTGTTGCATTCCTCAATTTCTTCTAGTTCCCCAGAACAGTTTTTTCCACCGTGTGCAGGTTTGGGGTTGGTGCACGACCGTGATCTAGTTTTCTTCCCACCTCCGCATGTAACACTGCAAAGTGTCCAGTTAGACCACCCTGACCATCCACCATCGATCGCTGCATAAGTAACAAAATTTTTTTGAGCAGTGTGCTGGAATGTGCACGAAACATTTTTCTTTTAATTTTTTAAGGGAGATCATTCCAGTGGTTTAATTATAGAAAATGGCGATTAAGTTATTTTTGCGATTGTACTTTAACTGATACGCATGTTTGTCGGTTCATTAATATGTATGTCCATGAAGCGGAAATGTCTAGCGAGGACCGTTCCTTTTGATTTAGTTTCTGTAGTTTTTCTGATATTTTGAGCAATTGGTGAGAGTGCATAGATTAAGTTACTTACGGCATTTTTGGCTGTTGCATTCCTCAATTTCTTCTAGTTCCCCAGAACAGTTTTTTCCACCGTGTGCAGGTTTGGGGTTGGTGCACGATCGTGATCTAGTTTTCTTCCCACCTCCGCATGTAACACTGCAAATTGTCCAGTTAGACCACCCTGACCATCCACCATCGATCGCTGCATAAGTAACAAAATTTTATGAGCAGTGTGCTGGAATGTGCACGAAACAATCTTTTTTATTATTATTATTTTTTAAGGGAGTTCAGTCCCGTGGTTTAAATATAGAAAATGGCGATTAAGTTTCCTTTACGATTGTACTTTAACTGATACGCAAGTTTGTCGGTTCATTAATTTGTATGTCCATGAAGCGTAAATGTCTAGCGAGGACCGTTCCTTTTGATTTAGTTTCTGTAGTCTTTCTGATATTTTGAGCAATTGGTGAGAGTGCATAGATTAAGTTACTTACGGCATTTTTGGCTGTTGCATTCCTCAATTTCTTCTAGTTCCCCAGAACAGTTTTTTCCACCGTGTGCAGGTTTGGGGTTGGTGCACGATCGTGATCTAGTTTTCTTCCCACCTCCGCATGTAACACTGCAAATTGTCCAGTTAGACCACTCTGACCATCCACCATCGATCGCTGCATAAGTAACAAAATTTTATCAGCAGTGTGCTGGAATGTGCACGAAACAATCTTTTTATTATTATTATTTTTTAAGGGAGATCAGTCCCGTGGTTTAAATATAGAAAATGGCGATTAAGTTTCCTTTGCGATTGTACTTTAACTGATACGCAAGTTTGTCGGTTCATTAATTTGTATGTCCATGAAGCGGAAATGTCTAGCGAGGACCGTTCCTTTTGATTTAGTTTCTGTAGTCTTTCTGATATTTTGAGCAATTGGTGAGAGTGCATATATTAAGTTACTTACGGCATTTTTGGCTGTTGCATTCCTCAATTTCTTCTAGTTCCCCAGAACAGTTTTTTCCACCGTGTGCAGGTTTGGGGTTGGTGCACGATCGTGATCTAGTTTTCTTCCCACCTCCGCATGTAACACTGCAAATTGTCCAGTTAGACCACCCTGACCATCCACCATCGATCGCTGCATAAGTAACAAAATTTTATGAGCAGTGTGCTATAATGTGCACGAAACAATCTTTTTATTATTATTATTTTTTAAGGGAGTTCAGTCCCGTGGTTTAAATATAGAAAATGGCGATTAAGTTTCCTTTGCGATTGTACTTTAACTGATACGCATGTTTGTCGGTTCATTAATTTGTATGTCCATGAAGCGGAAATGTTTAGCGAGGACCGTTCCTTTTGATTTAGTTTCTGTAGTCTTTCTGATATTTTGAGCAATTGGTGAGAGTGCATATATTAAGTTACTTACAGCATTTTTGGCTGTTGCATTCCTCAATTTCTTCTAGTTCCCCAGAACAGTTTTTTCCACCGTGTGCAGGTTTGGGGTTGGTGCACGACCGTGATCTAGTTTTCTTCCCACCTCCGCATGTAACACTGCAAAGTGTCCAGTTAGACCACCCTGACCATCCACCATCGATCGCTGCATAAGTAACAAAATTTTTTGAGCAGTGTGCTGGAATGTGCACGAAACATTTTTCTTTTAATTTTTTAAGGGAGATCATTCCAGTGGTTTAATTATAGAAAATGGCGATTAAGTTATTTTTGCGATTGTACTTTAACTGATACGCATGTTTGTCGGTTCATTAATATGTATGTCCATGAAGCGGAAATGTCTAGCGAGGACCGTTCCTTTTGATTTAGTTTCTGTAGTTTTTCTGATATTTTGAGCAATTGGTGAGAGTGCATAGATTAAGTTACTTACGGCATTTTTGGCTGTTGCATTCCTCAATTTCTTCTAGTTCCCCAGAACAGTTTTTTCCACCGTGTGCAGGTTTGGGGTTGGTGCACGATCGTGATCTAGTTTTCTTCCCACCTCCGCATGTAACACTGCAAATTGTCCAGTTAGACCACCCTGACCATCCACCATCGATCGCTGCATAAGTAACAAAATTTTATGAGCAGTGTGCTGGAATGTGCACGAAACAATCTTTTTTATTATTATTATTTTTTAAGGGAGTTCAGTCCCGTGGTTTAAATATAGAAAATGGCGATTAAGTTTCCTTTACGAT
This sequence comes from Plumapathes pennacea, assembly GCA_964036295.1. Taxonomy (NCBI): domain Eukaryota; kingdom Metazoa; phylum Cnidaria; class Anthozoa; order Antipatharia; family Myriopathidae; genus Plumapathes; species Plumapathes pennacea. Next base: position 12,181,273 of record OZ038465.1, on the reverse strand, counting down.
TGTACTTTAACTGATACGCAAGTTTGTCGGTTCATTAATTTGTATGTCCATGAAGCGTAAATGTCTAGCGAGGACCGTTCCTTTTGATTTAGTTTCTGTAGTCTTTCTGATATTTTGAGCAATTGGTGAGAGTGCATAGATTAAGTTACTTACGGCATTTTTGGCTGTTGCATTCCTCAATTTCTTCTAGTTCCCCAGAACAGTTTTTTCCACCGTGTGCAGGTTTGGGGTTGGTGCACGATCGTGATCTAGTTTTCTTCCCACCTCCGCATGTAACACTGCAAATTGTCCAGTTAGACCACTCTGACCATCCACCATCGATCGCTGCATAAGTAACAAAATTTTATCAGCAGTGTGCTGGAATGTGCACGAAACAATCTTTTTATTATTATTATTTTTTAAGGGAGATCAGTCCCGTGGTTTAAATATAGAAAATGGCGATTAAGTTTCCTTTGCGATTGTACTTTAACTGATACGCAAGTTTGTCGGTTCATTAATTTGTATGTCTATGAAGCGGAAATGTCTAGCGAGGACCGTTCCTTTTGATTTAGTTTCTGTAGTCTTTCTTATATTTTGAGCAATTGGTGAGAGTGCATATATTAAGTTACTTACGGCATTTTTGGCTGTTGCATTCCTCAATTTCTTCTAGTTCCCCAGAACAGTTTTTTCCACCATGTGCAGGTTTGGGGTTGGTGCACGATCGTGATCTAGTTTTCTTCCCACCTCCGCATGTAACACTGCAAATTGTCCAATTAGACCACTCTGACCATCCACCATCGATCGCTGCATAAGTAACAAAATTTTATGAGCAGTGTGCTGGAATGTGCACGAAACAATTTTTTTTTTAAATTTTTTAAGGGAGATCAGTCCCGTGGTTTAAATATAGAAAATGGCGATTAAGTTTCCTTTGCGATTGTACTTTAACTGATACGCATGTTTGTCGGTTCATTAATGTGTATGTCCATGAAGCGGAAATGTCTAGGGAGGACCGTTCCTTTTGATTTAGTTTCTGTAGTTTTTCTGATATTTTGAGCAATTGGTGAGAGTGCATAGATTAAGTCACTTACGGCATTTTTGGCTGTTGCATTCCTCAATTTCTTCTAGATCCCCAGAACAGTTTTTTCCACCGTGTGCAGGTTTGGGGCTGGTGCACGATCGTGATCTAGTTTTCTTCCCACCTCCGCATGTAACACTGCAAATTGTCCAGTTAGACCACCCTGACCATCCACCATCGATCGCTGCATAAGTAACAAAATTTTATGAGCAGTGTGCTGGAATGTGCACGAAACAATCTTTTTATTATTATTATTTTTTAAGGGAGTTCAGTCCCGTGGTTTAAATATAGAAAATGGCGATTAAGTTTCCTTTGCGATTGTACTTTAACTGATACGCATGTTTGTCGGTTCATTAATTTGTATGTCCATGAAGCGGAAATGTCTAGCGAGGACCGTTCCTTTTGATTTAGTTTCTGTAGTCTTTCTGATATTTTGAGCAATTGGTGAGAGTGCATAGATTAAGTCACTTACGGCATTTTTGGCTGTTGCATTCCTCAATTTCTTCTAGTTCCCCAGAACAGTTTTTTCCACCGTGTGCAGGTTTGGGGTTGGTGCACGATCGTGATCTAGTTTTCTTCCCACCTCCGCATGTAACACTGCAAATTGTCCAGTTAGACCACTCTGACCATCCACCATCGATCGCTGCATAAGTAACAAAATTTTATGAGCAGTGTGCTGGAATGTGCACGAAACAATTTTTTTTTTTAATTTTTTAAGGGAGATCAGTCCCGTGGTTTAAGTATAGAAAATGGCGATTAAGTTTCCTTTGCGATTGTACTTTAACTGATACGCAAGTTTGTCGGTTCATTAATTTGTATGTCCATGAAGCGGAAATGTCTAGCGAGGACCGTTCCTTTTGATTTAGTTTCTGTGGTCTTTCTGATATTTTGAGCAATTGGTGAGAGTGCATAGATTAAGTTACTTACGGCATTTTTGGCTGTTGCATTCCTCAATTTCTTCTAGATCCCCAGAACAGTTTTTTCCACCGTGTGCAGGTTTGGGGTTGGTGCACGATCGTGATCTAGTTTTCTTCCCACCTCCGCATGTAACACTGCAAATTGTCCAGTTAGACCACCCTGACCATCCACCATCGATCGCTGCATAAGTAACAAAATTTTATGAGCAGTGTGCTGGAATGTGCACGAAACAATCTTTTTATTATTATTATTTTTTAATGGAGTTCAGTCCCGTGGTTTAAATATAGAAAATGGCGATTAAGTTTCCTTTGCGATTGTACTTTAACTGATACGCATGTTTGTCGGTTCATTAATTTGTATGTCCATGAAGCGGAAATGTTTAGCGAGGACCGTTCCTTTTGATTTAGTTTCTGTAGTCTTTCTGATATTTTGAGCAATTGGTGAGAGTGCATAGATTAAGTTACTTACGGCATTTTTGGCTGTTGCATTCCTCAATTTCTTCTAGTTCCCCAGAACAGTTTTTTCCACCGTGTGCAGGTTTGGGGTTGGTGCACGATCGTGATCTAGTTTTCTTCCCACCTCCGCATGTAACACTGCAAATTGTCCAGTTAGACCACCCTGACCATCCACCATCGATCGCTGCATAAATAACAAAATTTTATGAGCAGTGTGCTATAATGTGCACGAAACAATCCTTTTATTATTATTATTTTTTAAGGGAGTTCAGTCCCGTGGTTTAAATATAGAAAATGGCGATTAAGTTTCCTTTGCGATTGTACTTTAACTGATACGCATGTTTGTCAGTTCATTAATTTGTATGTCCATGAAGCGGAAATGTTTAGCGAGGACCGTTCCTTTTGATTTAGTTTCTGTAGTTTTTCTGATATTTTGAGCAATTGGTGAGAGTGCATAGATTAAGTTACTTACGGCATTTTTGGCTGTTGCATTCCTCAATTTCTTCTAGTTCCCCAGAACAGTTTTTTCCACCGTGTGCAGGTTTGGGGTTGGTGCACGATCGTGATCTAGTTTTCTTCCCACCTCCGCATGTAACACTGCAAATTGTCCAGTTAGACCACCCTGACCATCCACCATCGATCGCTGCATAAGTAACAAAATTTTATGAGCAGTGTGCTATATTGTGCACGAAACAATCTTTTTATTATTATTATTTTTTAAGGGAGTTCAGTCCCGTGGTTTAAATATAGAAAATGGCGATTAAGTTTCCTTTGCGATTGTACTTTAACTGATACGCATGTTTGTCGGTTCATTAATGTGTATGTCCATGAAGCGGAAATGTCTAGCGAGGACCGTTCCTTTTGATTTAGTTTCTGTAGTTTTTCTGATATTTTGAGCAATTGGTGAGAGTGCATAGATTAAGTTACTTACGGTATTTTTGGCTGTTGCATTCCTCAATTTCTTCTAGTTCCCCAGAACAGTTTTTTCCACCGTGTGCAGGTTTGGGGTTGGTGCACGATCGTAATCTAGTTTTCTTCCCATCTCCGCATGTAACACTGCAAATTGTCCAGTTAGACCACCCTGACCATCCACCATCGATCGCTGCATAAGTAACAAAATTTTATGAGCAGTGTGCTGGAATGTGCACGAAACAATCTTTTTATTATTATTATTTTTTAAGGGAGTTCAGTCCCGTGGTTTAAATATAGAAAATGGCGATTAAGTTTCCTTTGCGATTGTACTTTAACTGATACGCATGTTTGTCGGTTCATTAATTTGTATGTCCATGAAGCGGAAATGTTTAGCGAGGACCGTTCTTTTTGATTTAGTTTCTGTAGTCTTTCTGATATTTTGAGCAATTGGTGAGAGTGCATAGATTAAGTTACTTACGGCATTTTTGGCTGTTGCATTCCTCAATTTCTTCTAGTTCCCCAGAACAGTTTTTTCCACCGTGTGCAGGTTTGGGGTTGGTGCACGATCGTGATCTAGTTTTCTTCCCACCTCCGCATGTAACACTGCAAATTGTCCAGTTAGACCACTCTGACCATCCACCATCGATCGCTGCATAAGTAACAAAATTTTATGAGCAGTGTGCTGGAATGTGCACGAAACAATTTTTTTTTTTTAATTTTTTAAGGGAGATCAGTCCCGTGGTTTAAATATAGAAAATGGCGATTAAGTTTCCTTTGCGATTGTACTTTAACTGATACGCAAGTTTGTCGGTTCATTAATGTGTATGTCCATGAAGCGGAAATGTCTAGCGAGGACCGTTCCTTTTGATTTAGTTTCTGTAGTTTTTCTGATATTTTGAGCAATTGGTGAGAGTGCATAGATTAAGTCACTTACGGCATTTTTGGCTGTTGCATTCCTCAATTTCTTCTAGATCCCCAGAACAGTTTTTTCCACCGTGTGCAGGTTTGGGGTTGGTGCACGATCGTGATCTAGTTTTCTTCCCACCTCCGCATGTAACACTGCAAATTGTCCAGTTAGACCACCCTGACCATCCACCATCGATCGCTGCATAAGTAACAAAATTTTATGAGCAGTGTGCTGGAATGTGCACGAAACAATCTTTTTATTATTATTATTTTTTAAGGGAGTTCAGTCCCGTGGTTTAAATATAGAAAATGGCGATTAAGTTTCCTTTGCGATTGTACTTTAACTGATACGCATGTTTGTCGGTTCATTAATTTGTATGTCCATGAAGCGTAAATGTTTAGCGAGGACCGTTCCTTTTGATTTAGTTTCTGTAGTCTTTCTGATATTTTGAGCAATTGGTGAGAGTGCATAGATTAAGTTACTTACGGCATTTTTGGCTGTTGCATTCCTCAATTTCTTCTAGTTCCCCAGAACAGTTTTTTCCACCGTGTGCAGGTTTGGGGTTGGTGCACGATCGTGATCTAGTTTTCTTCCCACCTCCGCATGTAACACTGCAAATTGTCCAGTTAGACCACCCTGACCATCCACCATCGATCGCTGCATAAGTAACAAAATTTTATGAGAAGTGTGCTGGAATGTGCACGAAACAATCTTTTTTTTTTTTAATTTTTTTTTTAATTTTTTAAGAGAGTTCAGTCCCGTGGTTTAATTATAGAAAATGGCGATTAAGTTATCTTTACGATGGTACTTTAACTGATACGTATGTTTGTCGGTTCATTAATTTGTATGTCCATGAAGCGGAAATGTCTAGCGAGGACCGTTCCTTTTGATTTAGTTTCTGTAGTCTTTCTGATATTTTGAGCAATTGGTGAGAGTGCATAGATTAAGTTACTTACGGCATTTTTGGCTGTTGCATTCCTCAATTTCTTCTAGTTCCCCAGAACAGTTTTTTCCACCGTGTGCAGGTTTGGGGTTGGTGCACGATCGTGATCTAGTTTTCTTCCCACCTCCGCATGTAACACTGCAAATTGTCCAGTTAGACCACCCTGACCATCCACCATCGATCGCTGCATAAGTAACAAAATTTTATGAGCAGTGTGCTGGAATGTGCACGAAACAATCTTTTTATTTTTTATTTTTTAAGGGAGTTCAGTCCCGTGGTTTAAATATAGAAAATGGCGATTAAGTTTCCTTTGCGATTGTACTTTAACTGATACGCATGTTTGTCGGTTCATTAATTTGTATGTCCATGAAGCGGAAATGTTTAGCGAGGACCGTTCCTTTTGATTTAGTTTCTGTAGTCTTTCTGATATTTTGAGCAATTGGTGAGAGTGCATAGATTAAGTTACTTACGGCATTTTTGGCTGTTGCATTCCTCAATTTCTTCTAGTTCCCCAGAACAGTTTTTTCCACCGTGTGCAGGTTTGGGGTTGGTGCACGATCGTGATCTAGTTTTCTTCCCACCTCCGCATGTAACGCTACAAAGTGTCCAGTTAGACCATTCTGACCATCCACCATCGATCGCTGCAAAAGTAACAAAATTCAGGCGAGTGCAGCGTTAAGTAAATAATGTAATATATCTTTTGGTCTGTTATGATCTTTGATTGACTATGATTGTTTGCATAGCTTCACTGTGGATCTTTAGGAGAAATGACTATCAATTTTACTATGCCCATTGAGAGGCTTTCATCTTCTACTTACCACAAACATCTTTTAACATTTCGTTCCCCTGGTTGATGAAATCTCCAACGCCGCTAAATTTAAAGTGATAGCCATGCTCTCCAGCGATATCTGCCAAAACGCGTTCAGCGATTTTCTTGCCATATCCTACGGAGACTATCCGCACCCCTTTGTTCTTAAAGAAAGAAAGACAAGGACATGTATTTAAAATGCACAAGAAATATCCCGGGGGGGGGGGGGGGGGGGGGGGGGTGGGGGTACTCCCATATATGAACCATGTACTAGGTATGTGCCGTCCCAAAGGGTATCGATTTTAGCATTTTGGTCTGAAATAGGGTCGGAGATTTTGATATTTGGTTTGAAATAGGGTCGAAAATTGCGCGCTTTGGTCTGAAATAGGGTCGAAAATTGCACATTTTGGTCTGAAATAGGGTCGAAAATCGCAAATTTTGGTCTGAAATAGGGTAAGGGTTTTCAATCCCGGGCGGCACACTCCTACCCAAAAGTTTGAGGAGTATCCCCCCCCCCCCCCCCCCCCCCCCCGGGGGGAAATATCCGGTCCCTTTTAGAATCGAGCGAATGCCAGGTGAACGCGCGATGTGTGGGGAGAACGAGAACCATCTTTTCGTTTTTCAGTCACTACGACCAAGCAATTTTCAAATAAACATGCCGGCTATCCGACTAGCCCAGCTTTATAGCTATTTCTGATAGTTAACACACTTTTATTTACCTAGTCTTCCTGGTACAAATAACATCGAAAGAGTTGCTGTTGTTGTTGTTGGTGGTGGTGGTGTGGTGGTGGTGGTGGTGTTATAATTGTGAAGGACATCCCTTACCTCCAGTCTGGCTACAATGTCTTTGATGGGTTCGAAGTTGCGGCTCTTAGTTTTCGTGGGGTTCCCATCAGTGAATACGAAGAGAAGATCTCTGTGATCAGGGCGATCTCCGTTCTTCTTTGTGAACAACTTCTCTGCCATCTGCAATCCTCGGTCCGTTCGTGTTTGAAACTTGAGTTTCAGAGGAATTCTGCGGATTCTGTTCTGGACTTCTTCGTAAGAAGTTAATTTGAAGTTAAAATCAAGGTTAGCTTTATTGCTAAATCTGATTAGACCGATGCGGCTTCCATCTCCTGACACTGGGAATCGATCAACGAAGTGACGAAGAAATTCCTTGACTTTTCTCAGACCTTTCTTCTTCACGCTACGCGACACGTCAAGCAGAATCCCAACATCAGCCTCAGGAGAACAAAATTCATGTTTACCTGGAACAGTTAATTAGACCAAAAATAACATTTTGTTAAAAGTACACCTACTGTAATTCCCCCCTTTTTTTCTGAAATAACATCTTCGAATTCTTGTCCAGCGGGGTAATTCTGCGCGAAATGTATTGATTTGATTAAAACGTCCATTTTCCGTGCCGTGTTGAAACCTTGTTTGGTTCCCAACCGCGTAAAGAGGAGTCTGGGGAGAGCAAGGGATATGAGGTCAAATGGGTAACTCCAGTCAAATGCGGAGTAATCTTTAGTGGTGTACTTTAGGCAACCGTTTCTATTTCTCGTCAGTTTGTTCACTCGAGTTTCTTACAAAATAATTATTACACCTGGGGCCAATTCAGTAAAACAGTGACATCTGTATTGCTAATCAGTTACAAGTTGGGCCAGCTTCCCTGTACTGGCTATTAAAACACACTTTAATAACCATGGCCAAATACCGTTGCAGCTATGCACTTGAGACCTGTGTCCATATTGTTTTAAGGATTTTCATCAGAATTAGTCAAACCTTGTAAACGGCAAAAAAGGTGTAAACGTGCAAATTGAATTGGCCCCTTGCATTCTTCAGCAACTGACTTGATATGAGGAACTATCTGACAAACTTACGGCATATGTCTGTGCTGCATTCTTCGGCTTCTTCTGCTTCCCCAACGCAAGGCTCTCCACCGTTTTCGGGTTTGGGATTCGTGCACGTTCGTGATCGTTTCATTGTCCCACCGCCGCACGTAACGCTACAAGACTCCCAAGGGGACCACGGTGACCATCCATTATTGGTCACTGCATGAGAAGAACACGTTTTCATCTGCTCATGATGTGGGCTATTGTTTAGACATTTGAGAGAACACATTGTCTAACTTAGTGACTACTTCTAATTGTCCTATGATTTGTTGTTGTTATTGAACGTATGATTGTGATGAAATGGATAGCGCGTATAGAATAAGAGGGGGGATTGTGGGTAAAAAGATAATGGTTCTGGGAGTGTGAATTTTACTTACCGCATAAATTCTTAAAAATGCCTTCTTCTTGTACAAGAAAATCATTGGTTCCTGTAAACATATAGTGATGACCATTTTGTCCAGCAATCTTTTCCAGATTGCCTTCAGAGACCACGGGACCATACCCCACTGCAACTACTCGCACGCCTTTATCCTTAAAGGAAAAATGGAGACATGTAGTAATAATAGTTGTCGTGATCGAAGTATTTGTTTTATAGAAAACACCTTTAGCGAATATGAAAATTTTAAAATTTAGTGAGTGCTTAATATTTGCTAAAGGATGGTACCATTAAGGTATAATGTAATCGTTCTCTATTTTTGAAAGACATTCCTTACCTCAAGTCTGGTTGTAATGTTCTCAATGGGTTCGTAATCGGGTTTATTTATACCCGTGTGCTGTCCGTCAGTAAAAACGAAGAGAATATCTTTGCTCTTACGGCGATCACCATGCTCTGGTGTAAACAACTCCTCGGCCATTTGTAGGGCTTTGTCCGTGCGCATTTCTGAGCTGGGGTGGATCAAGATTTTACGCATTTGTTTCAAGACTTTTGTTTGGGATTTGTACCTAAAATCAAAGTCAATCTGGTAGCCATTTGTCTTTAATGCGACCAGACCGAGGCGAATTCCACTCTTTACGACTTGAAAGCGATCAACAAAATGAAGGAGAAATTCCTTGATTTCTGTTCGATGTTTGTCTTCGATGCTGACCGAGATGTCAAGGATTATTCCAACGTCTGCTGGTTCTTTACACGGATCAGCTGTTTGTTCGGGTTCGCCTGATAATGACAAATCAAACCAAGAGATCATCAGCGAAACGAGTTAATCATTGTATTAGGGACAACTCCTAAATGATAATTATGTTATCAGATAAAAAAAAATACTATTGCTATTTAGAATGAATACAATTGGTTTGTTACGCTGGGGGGGGGGGGGGGGGGGGGGGGGGGGAGGGTTGCACTTGAAGATTTTTTTCCGCCCAGGCTTTCAACCTCTTACCCTTTTGAAGACCATTCTGGGGTCGATATCACGGTGACCCTTTTATATACCTCTAGCAGAAATTTGCCCCCTTTTTATACCTCTGAACAGGAAAATATAGAAAACCGCACGCAACTCGCTCAGGAACGCGACTTTTGCAAGCTTCTCAATCGAGGGACAAGTTTTAAAACCTCTGTAAAAAGCCAGTACGAATTTCATTTGGCCAGCTGTTCTTACCGAACCTTAAAATGCGCACTAAGAGATTTGTGTTTCTCTTCTTTGGTATCCTTAGAACTAAATTACTGTGGTTTCAGCCACGCGCACTGACTCTGATTGGTAACTGATTTCTTACAGCTTTTGTGATTGAAATTGTGTTTTTTTCGACAGTCGTTCGATAACCGTTCTAAATGTGTACGACAAAGTTATCGTGAATGTGAATGTTGGTGCGCATGACCAACCTTCCTTCGTCTTTCATTTACTGCATACGTCTTTAAAGATCATCTATGAACCTGCCTGGAGTTTCTTGGCTTACGCTCCTTGACCGTTTTCGGGGTTCTCTTACATGATTATTGCTCACAGTCCAACAAAGAAATTAAAAAAGCCTAAATCTTGTTCTAGACAAATTTGCTTTGACAGCAGAAACCCTCTTATCATTTATTTAACTAGACTCTGTCTCTAACAATGATTTTTGAAGTTCAATTTTATCCAGGTAAAGGCAATCTTAAAAGTTAGCCCGAATGTCTCACCCACTGCGTCCATTTCCTTTTTGTCAGGTACATTCATGTTATCTGCACCTAAATTACAAAAGAGAAGAATTCCCGGTTTAAACCAATCACTGCCATATGATATTTCTCTGTCCAAATTAACTACAAATTAAAATAAAATGTAAAAATGCCACCTAACAAAAGTGAATTAGTCTGCTGGTTATTTTAGTTGGCAGTCAGTAATACTTCCTCTTGCCAATATATAGTCTAGTTTTCTTTAGAATCTGAATATAATTGTCGTTGCTGGTGCTTTCATTTTGCGCCAACTAGAAATTAAATTAAACTCTAGCTTACCTCTAAGCATAACAGAAACACAGCAAACCAGCAAGAGAACCTTCATTTTGGTGCTGGGTGAAAGGAAAAGAACCGTAAGTGATCGGAAATTCGGACCCGGATAGAAAGCCCATGATCCTGTGCGCGCATTTGTAACTTGCAGTGTAACAGCGATTAAATATGTGAGTGCCCAGATTGAAGTATTTTCCCAAAAAACTGTCAAGAACAAATTTGGAAGGAATGTTCATGGGCGCCATTTGGCTGAGGAAACTTATATACAGCGATAGAGATGCAGTAAGAAGGGATGTATACGCATGTCGTTGTTTGGCGTGGCCTTTTCATTCTTGGCCCAATTCATGGGCGCCATTTGGCTGAGGAAACTTATATACAGCGATAGAGATGCAGTAAGAAGGGATGTATACACGTTTCGTTGTTTGGCGTGCGTTGTATGATGTGATGTAGGTTTTCTTGCGTGCATATGTTGCATATTGTTTGTGTTGTATGTTGTGCCGCAAACTTCTCAAAATTCGGACCATATTTCAAACCAATGTTTTTGATTGACTATATTATCGTTTTACTATATCATACATGTCCCAAAAATGCATAGCCTATTTATTCCTCTTCTCACATAAAAAAAAAAAAAAAAAAAAATCACCTTAATCCCGGACCAAAGGACAAAGTATACACACTTTGTGCAATGTGGCTTATAACTGGAGTATCCTCTCAGGGAGCTAAGACTGTTTCATATAGTTCACACAAGACTTGAAAACTTCTACCTCTTTATCTCCTGGCTGCTGTCAGCAAGGTGTACTTTCGGCTACTAAGCTTTACCCACATATGTGCCCTGAAGAAAGGAAAGCCATAGTCACTATAGTCCTTGCAAGTTGTCTGAAGCAGATACGTAATACTAGTGATGCGAATATCAAAAGCATTACAAATTACCTCTTGCATTACTTTCTATTTGTTGTTCACTACCAGGTTTCGAACGCGTCATTTTTTTTAAATCCATTTTGCGAGTGGATAGAAATGTTTGGCCTGCTTCGTTTGTCGTATAATAAACAATTTATTACACGAAAAATTGTGCAATACGGCTGTATTTTTACTCGTCTGTTTTATTTTTTCTCGCCTGAAGCAGGCTCGAAAAAATAAAACCGACTCGTAAAAATACCCCGCCGTATTGCACTCCTTCCCGTGTAATAACCTCTTTTTATTCTGTGTCGCTTACCGGTACGTAGCCGTTATGCTATCTTCTTTTCTGAACTTTGTTCACCACTACAGTTGCTGAAAAATCTATTTGGATCTCTCAGCTGGATGGCACCAAAGAAATCCTGGAATACTATAGGTCGTGGGTCGTGTGGGAGGTGAAACGAAGAATACACCGGTCCTTGGTTGGTGTGGATATGTTGGGAGGCGCAAAGAATGTGTTCTGGCTTTCAATTTGCATATTTAATAAGCCACTTTCACAATCATGCGCAGTTCGTGAAGCGCAGATGTTCTGGCGGGTCACGTGACGATAAAACTTGGCGGGAAGAGTGGAAAACTGATTCTTTGGTGATAATGTCATTATGTAGAAGCAGACCAAGCTCTACGGAGAGATTTACTTAACAGACACTCGCTTATGTGTGAAATAAAAAGTGCTGTTTGCTTATTCTTCAGAGCGAACACAGAGCAAAGGAATAATGACAAACAATACACGCATCGTCCTGGCAACCGAAAATGTCTTTACTAGTATTCCAGTTGTTGCTATAATTTCATTTTATCTCACCACAGCTTTTAGCCTGAGATGGACACATGTTTAGCGCGGTTTAAAGAATTGACTATCAGGTGATTCATACGGCAAGGTTAAGCACCCCCAAGACACCAATAAAAATAACAAAAATCAAACTTCGATGTTCTCGACAGCAAATTTTAGACGACACAGTTTTTTCACTATAGTTTTAGCGCGAGGAGTGCATTTTGATCAAAGTTTTAACCTTGTCACTCCCAAGAGCGTACAACTTGAATTTTCACAGTCAGGTTTCTCATCACAGATATATCATACAGTAAGGAGAACTTGGCTTTTGATACCTTGCTCAGATAAAAGCTTTAAATCAATTCTCACTACAGCAGTTGTCTATTGTTGTTGCCTGGCAAACTATGCGTTGTTTTCTTGCGATATCTCGTCAGGGGCTAAAGCCAAATAGACACTAAATATAGTGCAAAAGTCTCGTTATAGTCCCAGGAAGATTTCCTGAGAGTTTCAAGAGTCAAACTCGGCCATGTTTTGAGAAGAAAAGCTTGGGTTAAAGCCTTTGCATTATTTCAAGAAAAATGCTCATTTTTGTCCTAATTTTAGAATCGCATGAAACTTTCAAAAAACAGTCCTGGGACTGTAAAGAAGATTGTTGATATTTCACACAGCCAGGCGCCCGAAATAAGAGCAAAACAAAGACAGTTCAAATTATGCGTTGTTTTCTTGCAATATCTCCATAATTCATAATTCAAATCTATAATTCATTGCACAGAACTATGCATGTCACCTAGGGCCGGGTCTCACTAGGAAGTTTAGTCGATCGACGGCTTTTTCAATGTTTGGTAGTAACTTGTTGACATATTTCTGGTGACAAGCGCTGTTTGCACTTCAAATGATGTAAATGTCGATATTAAGAAGTTACAAGTGCGACCGGAGCCGTGTGCACAGTGATTTTCAGGTCAAACCGATAAATATTTGCAGAGAAATCCTTTTTACAAGGTGGTAGTCCGGAGCCGCTCATACAGTTCCTTCTTAAAAGTTAGGAGAATCTGTATTTTGAGCAAGGGATTAAAAGGTTGGGGTTAGAAGCTCTCAACAAACTTTTAGACAAGCTAGCGCTGTCAGCGCAACATTTGATTGTATAACGGTATGGTTTATTCGCAACCCAATAGCAATATTGTCAAAATATTATGTGAATGGTTGTTTTGAAACTCAATTACAGTGGAACCCCGTTAATATGGCCACCGTCGGGACATTAAAATCTGGCCGTATTAACGGGGTTTCAGATAAGAAAATGACTGGGCGTTTGTTCCGCGGGACAAAAAATTAGTGGCCGTAAGGCGGGGTTCCACTGTACCAGGCATATCAGACATTTTATTCCCGCAGTGCGATAGTTCAGCGGTTTCTTCTGCAACTGATCATGCTCAGATATATCGATTACAAGATGGCAACCAAGAGAGAGTCAAGGGAAGAGCTGACTATGATAAAGCTCTAATATGACCTATGTTCAAACGCCATAGCCAAGTGCACGCAGGCACAGTGATACTTGGTTTAAACCTAGATTTTGTTTCTCGACGTCAAGCAATGACTAGGGCAGTACCGTCCGCACAACTATCAGTGTTCAGCGGGACTGACTTGAGCCTTTATTTTATGGTCAACAGTGTAACAGAGGAAATTGCCAGGCTCCCTAGCTTTGTCAATATGGTGGACGAGTGAAGAGAAGAACGGGGGTTTTGGCGCAAGTGTCGTAACTCCTTGCAGATCTTTTGCAGTGGATTTGAATGACTCGTCAATCGAGCAAGATTTTAAAAGGTCAGCACCGAAGGATCCAGGTAAACGCAGCTCTAGCACGAGCCACTAAACCGAAGGTGCTACTTCACTTTTTGACTAAATTACAAGCGATATATGTCAGAATTTCCTCTTTATTGCAGTTCGTTTGGGCGCTCTTTTGCAACGTCTCAGCTCGCGTGTTTTAAACTTCCTCGTTTTGGCACAAAGGTAAGATTGTAGTTTTATTTTAGAGGTCTGTACCAGTGGTACGAAGCCGTTAAGTACCTGAAATTTCGCCATTATTTTCAAAGTCCATATAATTTAATGGAATGGCCGGCGGCCATATTCGATTACAGCTGTGCAGAAATTTGAAACCCGGTTTTGCAATATGTGTTATATTTTTGGTGATAGTTTCTTTAGTGACTGAAAGCTGATTTTCACAAGCGAGAAAATCGCAGCTGCCAGTGCTCAAACACAAGAGCTGCGTCTTCACCACTCAGAAAATATACAGAAGTCGCTGGCAGCTGTGCAGCTTTGACTCGGACGCTTCATGCTCCCCGCATGGCACCCGCTCTTCCCAGAATGCGCGCTGTGCTGTTACGACCTTTGATATGGACCGAGGGCATTTTGCAATTTTCACTTGAGCTTGAGGTGAGCTTCTGTTTCTACTCCTGATCAGCTTATGTCGCTGTGAAAAACGATTTGGAAGACAGTGAAACAAGCTCGGCCTGTTTGTTTGAAATGCCCTACTAGTTAGTAATAAATGCAAAGCAAAGTAGATCTTGGGCTGTTTCAACTTCTGGGCTTTTCCGTTGAAATTCTTTACAGTAAAGAGAAATGAAGTGAAGACACAACCGCAATTTACCATGATCACCGTTTTATTGTTACCAGAATTTTCATTCTACAACCTTCTGCTAACCGTTGCACCCGCTTGATTCAACTGGTTTAGTTGAACACTTGCCCACTCCCGAGCATCCCATTAGTATGTCCATATTTGCCCCGAAGAACCACTTTTTAAAGCTCAATGGTCACCTGGAAATAAAGTTAAACAATAAGTAAACATGACCTTTTGAACTCAACTACTTTAATTGCTTGTGACGTCACAAGCTTTAAAATGCAACGATTTTTTATTTTTTTTTTATTTTTCTGGGTTAGAGATCTGCATGCGGTGATTGGTTCATATTATCATGTGATTTGTGATGACGTTGTGATCAAGTGACTTGGCGGGCGAGCAGTTTCGCCATTTTGAAGACAGCAAGTTGCTTGCTGTGGATCATTTTATGGACCGCTCATCTTACTTACAAACGCATACGCCGGCTGCGGTAGACCCATACTAAATTTCATTGAGCGGTTTTGGCTTGGGTCGGTCCGTTCAGCCTCAAAAGCCATATTGAAAGCCATGAAAGCAAATGCAATGAACTTATCAATGAACTGCATAACTATGCACAACTGTACAGAAATGTACGAAGAATTTGACATCCAGAACCTTGAGAACTTGAAGGAACAAGCTGAACGAAGCCGCTCGACATACAAAGACGAGAACCTGTGTAAAGACGGCGATTCTTGACAAGCGCTTGATAGCGGATTATATGGAACTGTTTAGTATGAGGGTGAACTTGAAGGTACTTTGTATTCTTTTACTTTGTATTATTCTTGTTGATACAAGTAAAGCGTCAGAAAATCTGGCTTTTGTTTGGGATCAAAATTTCACTCTGCTGTGCATTTATGTGCATTTATGTTGTTGTTGCGACATTTTGGCTCGGTGCCATGAAGGTCAAACAATCAGTGGAACAGATGGCGTTGTTATTTGAAAATTGGGAAATGGCTGAGGAAAAAGTGACCGTTGGTAGATCTCGCTTCGCTCAGTTTTATTGTATTCCCACAAATGTTTATGTGAAAGAAAACCGAAGTCCTGCAAGACGAAGTCGTGAGCCAAGCCACGTACCCTTGAATAACCTTTCACGCATTTTGAACAAGAGTAGAAAAAGCAGGCGACTAATACAAGAATACATTTCAAAGAATGTCCCAAAGTCGTCAAAAGTTCATGATTATACCCGAGCTTACGTACTTCACAATGCTAATGCGTTCCGAGAACGTGCATGTAAACAACATGTAAACAATAAAAAGCCACAGATGGAAATGGAAAGAGAAAATTAGGATCAATAAACCATCGCTGCGAGAAAGCTAGAAGCTCAAGAAGAAGATTGCCAAAAGTAACCGAGGTGCTAAGATACGTTTGTATTTTAAAATGTGTTAAAAAAACAGGCATTGCAAGATCAGACGTACTCAGAGATCAAAATCACAGAACCAAGTACAATGGGTTTTCTCTGTCAAGGGATATAGAAAAAAATTCCGGTCCTTCAGTTGTTGATCCAAACAAAACGATCATCGGTTGGCTTTTCTGGATGCACGGAAGCCATACTTTAAGAGCGATTTTGGCTTGCATTGTTTTTAAGCGTCGGAAGACTTGAAAATAGCCGTACACAAATGCTTGATGTGTTACCAGCGGGACCCCCGTAAAGTACGAAGGGTTGTGTTTTGCAAATGCTCGATTATAGATACCGCTTCAACCAATGTATCTGTGTTCTGAGCAATATTTGTGTGAAAGAACATCGAATAAGTAGTAGAAGACGTGTCGAAACTTGATAGAACTTGAACTTTTCCCTGCGGGCAGAGCGTCTCCCTTTGTCGGAAACTCTGCGGCTTTATGTAACGCGCGGCGCATACGAACAGTCGGCGTTTAACTTCGTTTTGCGTGCAGTAACTTTTTCGTGAGTATGTCTCAGTATGTATATAATAAAGGTTCTTTGTTTATTGTCTGAGGATATTGAATTACTAATAGGTTTGAGGCAAATATCACGCGAGATTAAGATACAAGATCTGTCAATGAAATGTCACGAGCATAATATCATAGAACGGGGAATCCCGAATCATCAGCTACTTAGCTTTCACTCACTTTCCGCTTTAACAAAAGCAGGAAAGACCGGCAGCGATTACATCGAGAATATTTGTCACTGAATACCTCGAAGTCTTCAAAAGCTCAAGGTTGATATCCGACTATCCGAGCCGTAATGTTCGCTCCACAAGCCCGTGATGCACGCCTTTGTTGTCACGGTATTCAAACGTCTGCAGCTTCCGATAGAGATTAATTTCGTATCGACCCAGAATTTTGCGTTAAAGCTTAATGCATAGCAGTCTTGAACATATTAGTGATCAGACTTGTACATGTAGGATGAGTAACGTCTGAGATGGCTTTTTCATACGAAGTAATTTCATCATGGGAAGTGTCATGTTTTAATGTGCTACAGAGATAAGTCTGAAAGCTTTCAATTACAGCTACTTGAACATGATGCACACGCTGGGAAGATGAGATAAGGCTATTATGCTGTCTTACAGCTACTTAAGATGTCGGGTATTCCCCAGTCAATCCCATTACAAAAAGACAACACAGTTCCTCCACAAAACATGTCAGCTTGAAAGGTTGCCAGGTTGTATAGCAAGCGTCACACAAGTACTGTCACGTGCATCGGAAAGCAATGAAAACTGGGTTGTTGCAAACGAAGAATATTCCTACGGGGCCTTCGATAATTGTTTTCTCTCAATTATTATAATACACTTTTTCGTGAATATCTGTTTGACCGAAATTAGAAGAAAAGAGGGCAAGAAAAATAAAGGGAGCTCTTGGATCCGTCATGTGCAAAAACTGACTCGGCTATAATATCTTTTGCATATAAACGCACGACAAAAGTTCCTCTCCCGGGACCCCGCGTGTCTCTATTCATTGTACTAATGACGTCACAAGCGCACTGGCCACGGGCCTGTCTTGTTAAACTAAGAATACAGCCAAATCAAGTGTGACGGAAATGTCTGGGTCAGCAATGTTATGAACGAGCGGTATTTCACATCGTGCCCAAGCCCGTTTTATTGTGCACGGTGAAATGTTACACAGAAAATATATTCAGCTAAGCTATACTTGAGTATGGGAGCCCGAGCTCTGAATAATTTCTGCATGGCCAAGTTTGGACGTTCTATAAGCGTTGTAACTGCGAAACTAAACTTGATTTTTAAAGTTAAGAACTGGTCGACAAATGAGGTGATTTCACGCTCGACTACGCATTTCTACGCTGTGCCAATTTGCATACCTCCACAGGCCAAACTGGAGATGTAGGCTAGTTCATCACCCAATTTGTTGAAGTCCTCGACGACAACAACGTCTCCAGTCTGACCAGCGATTTGCCTGAGGACGTCTTCGTCAATACCGTCTCCTATGCCAATGGCAACGATGTGGACGTCTTTAGCCTAATAGAGAGAGAGAGAGAGAGAGAGAGAGAGAAAAGAAGCAGAACAATGACATTGCAATGTAATATTTCTCAGATCGTTAGTTATGGTATTAAGTTCGCTTGCCTCGCAGGATCTTCTGGGCACCTCTAAATAATTTACGATTTGATCACGTCACCGCGAGAGAGTTTAGTATGCAGCGAACCTCTTGGAGTTGAAACAGAGCAAAATGAGAAAACTAGAAAACTAAAAACGCAAGTCTCACCAGAGGAAATAAGCTCGCCTTTAAATGCAAAGGGAGATACACGCGCAGTGCCAAATCTAATTTTAGCAAAGACGGGTAGCAGGAAGCTGACAAAGGCTAGCATGAAATCCGATTAAAGGCGTCATTAATAGAGCTGAGGGAGCTTTCAACATGAAATAGGTATGGTTGCTCGTCGTACCTTTTGGGGGTCAAAATCACGGGTGTTGGTACCGCTTAGGGTGATCAAGTTCAAACGTGGCCAAAATAAGCTCGGGCCACGCCCATTTTAGTACCTCTTACTCTTAGGGGTCAAAACGAAAATCCCGACAAGCATCCCTACCCATTTTATGTGGCAGCCCCCCTCCCCCAACGGCGTTTGACAAAAAATGGTTACAAGTTTATAACAGGTTTACACAGGTTTATAACAACTGCTGCTTGTTCTTGTTCTGTTTGTTTGGAATTGAAAGTTTAACGCACCTCAAGTGGAGGAACTGTTACATCAAAGTCCTTGTAGCCAGGCTTTGGTGTTGGTTTTCCATCAGTTATCACCAACAGTACGTTAGCTTTGTCAGGTCGATCTCCTCCAGCCTCGGTAAAGAGCTCGTCGTTGGCCATGATCAGAGCCCTGTCCGTGCGGGTTTGAAGAAACAACTTGTTGATCTCGTCAATCTTTTCCTTGGCTGCAGCTGGGTTTTGATACTCAGTGTCGGCGAACGCGAACTGCATCTCGGCCTCTTCGGCGAACGTAATCAAACCCATATGTGTTCCGTCGGCCGAGATCTCGAATTTGTCGGCAATGATTTTCAGAGCGTTCGTCAGTTTGGGCAGATTCTGTTTTTTGACACTTTTAGAGATGTCTGCAATTACTCCAAGATCAATGGTAGTATCGCAGGGTACTTCTGTGGGTACAAGTAATATGAAGGCATCTTAAAATGTTATTTAAAGCGAAGCACTCACTGACGTGTTAATTATGGTAAGCACTCTCTACCACTACCTTGGACCAGTTATCAAGGCTGAAAGATAACATAAGGCACTTTTCAGCCTTGACACATTCAAAATTGCAATTCGTAAAGTAGATATTAAATGTTTGTTGGACAATAATTGCAACTGCTGCAATCTATGCAGAGTAATATATATCAGTGATTCCATTATACTTGTATTTTTAGAATTTTAACATATTTTAACATTTCAATTTATTAGTTGGACTACATGTAGGTTAGATAGTATAGTTTATCAATTAGTTTTTTAAATTAGTTTGTCTAAGCTAAATATTTCAGGCCCTTAAGTACAGTCATTTTATTATTATTATTATTATTATTATTATTATTATTATTATTATTATTATTATTATTATTATTATTATTATTATTATTATTATTATTATTATTATTACTATTACTATTAATAATGTTATCAAGCCAATTGTGATATTGGCATCGTGATAGCAGTCATTGAATGCTTCAAACCAGGGTATACAGGAGTGTTTTAGTCAATTCAGGGAAATTGTTCATGTTCTTTTTATGTACATGGTGTGCATGTTTTTGTGCTTAAAAATCACCGCCAAACGGATTAGTAAATCAAACCACCCTAGTATTGCGTTTCTTGACTAAGCCTAAGGTTTTTCAAGCGTTACACCGAACTACAAAATCTACGGCTTGAGTTTTGTGCAATGACCTCTGGCTCAAAATTAAGTGACCAGGTGGCCGAAAACTACGTATTACCGCGGTTTCTGTAGAAGTGTAGAAGGGGTGTCAGACATCTCTACAAAAAGGAATTTTCAATAGACCTTAATGTCTAAGATTTAAATATTTAATTACCGCACGAGTCTGTCCCACACTCCTCGGTTTCTTCGCCCTCTCCTTCACAGTCTTTTCCACCGTCAGCTGGCTCGGGTTCCGTGCACGTTCGTGATCGTTTCCTCGTCCCACCTCCGCACGTAACGCTGCAGTCTTCCCACTGAGACCACTCTGTCCATTGGCCATCGACGGGTATGGCTGTGGTATCAACATCCATGGCGTTAGGAACGACAGTATAACATTTCATTCCAGGAAGTCTACATGCATACATACATACATACATACATACTGATACATAATTATACAGATACATATACATACATCGATTGATAGAAAGATGATGTATAACATACAGAGTGAGAGTGTAACATGTATTTATTACCTGACTGAATTATTAAGTAAACTATTGCTCTAAATTTGAAAAGACTAACTGAAAATGCGAAATATTCAATCATGATAAGAAAGCAGGGAGGTTCAGTTCGGTGCCCAAGTGTTTATGGCGATAACTTTATAATTTTCTCCTTACGGCATACTTCTGCCACAATGGTGTCCACATGCTTCAGCAACGTCTGGGCATCCTCGTAGAGGTGGTAGTGACCATTTTCTCCAAAGTCTCCTCATCAATGCGGTTTCCATATCCCACGGCAACGATTGTCACACCCTTGTTCTGTGAGGGGAGTAAATGATTGTGAGCTGCAGCACACAGCCACTTGGGAGAGGAGTCATCTGTGAATGTCGATTTCTAGTAGCAGATTACTTTAGTACTTATATAAGGTCGTCGAACACAAAAACTGCCGTAAATGTGTTTAAAATATCGCACGTGAAGTGAGATCAACAAGAAAAAAACAAAACAATTACACGATTACTTTCGACAGTCATCCGAAAACGGCTTCCATCATATCATTTCACACAAACCCACATTCAGTCTAGCGGCAACATCTTCTACGGGTTCGAAGTCACCCTTGTTTTGTCCTGTAGGTTTCCCATCGGTGAAGACGAACAGGATATTTTCTCTATCAGGACGGTCTCCACCTTCAGGCGAGTACATTTCTGTTTCAGCACTTCGCAGTGCTCTATCAGTGCGTGTTTGCCAGCAGAGTCGGTTCTCGATATCACGCATTGCAGTCTTCACGTCATAGTTGCTGGTGTACTCGTTGAAGTCGAAGTCAAAGATGGCGTTCCTACAGAACCTGGTGAGACCAATACGGCTTCCTTCTTGCGACACCTCGAAACGGTCAACAAGTTGGGCAAGGAATAGCTTTATACCCACTAGATTTCTCACTTTGATGCTTTTTGATATGTCAAGGACGATTCCAACGTCAGCGCCTGGGACACACGCGTTTTTATCTGTAGAGGAATCAATTTAGCATTGGAATGGAACAAAACTGCAGGTATTGTGAGCCCGAAAACTATCCAATGACTCCGGAGTTTTACCGGGCGTACTCGTCCATAACAAACTTTGGATCATAACTTTTTTGGCCTTAATGCGATTTCTATAAAACTTTAAGAAACGTTGCAGCTATCATTCAGCAATATTATGATAGAATTCGATTTAACAGGGGAAAAGTATTGGCAGTGATATAGCCTAAGTGGACTGCACTTTTTGAACAAAATCGCACCCAGTGAAAAATTTTGCTGGTATATTTTTGTTAAATTTCTAGAATCAGCTTATATTGACTTAATACATACCTTAACCAAGTTTCAGCAAAATCGTCGGAGCAGAAGGAAAATTAATGGTGAAATTTTGATGGCTTTATTAGCGAGTTGCTGTCAAGCAATCAACCCTCTTAATTTCAAATCTACCATATGCTCTTCAAAGCTGTTAGTGCAGTCATTTGTCTTGCTTGTTTAATTTCTTCAGTATATTTTGTATATCACAGCTATCTTCAATATTCTATTTCTATTTCTTTATAACTTACTTCCTTCGCTCAAAACATTATCCCAGTCTGCAATGAAAAGGAAAAATTGAAATTTAGTAAAATATGAATTCACGAATTGAATAGAACCATATTAAACCATGTTTACCTTCTTTGGTCGGCCTGTCGATCTTTGCATCTACAGATTGTAAAAAAACAACAACAACAAAACAAGGAAATTAACAAGTTCCCGTTGAAAACTTTATTTCTAATTTAAATCTAGTTTAAGTAGTAAATAGTGACAATTGATAGTTTGACAAACTTAATTAATCTGAGGAAGGTATCAAAAGCTAGTATCTCCTTATGATACAGTACGTTTCTGGTTAGGAACTGTAGGAGAACATTGAAGTTGATCGGTCTTGGGAGTATGAGGGTTATCTTAAGTAAACGCGTCTCTACAATCAACCATTTACGTAAATCATGACCTTCTTGGGATCCATATACAACCAGCAAACCCATCTACCATTAAACAACAGCAACCTTGAATAGATAATGTTACTTTTAATAATGTATTATTCGGAGCAATTTGTTTTGCCAAGTAATGTTGCCTACCTGACAGCAACACGAAGCAACTGAATGCCAACAAGAGAATCTTCATCTTCATGCACAGCCAAGTAACACTGAAACTTTAATTAACACGTCTTAGATTTTGAAAGAGTTTTATGAAGCATAGAGCGGCGCGATTAATTCGCCACTTTGGAAATGAAAATAGGACTGGGAATAAAAGGAGTACCGGAAGTGCTTCTGGGATCGTTTGAGGGGACGCGTGTATAAAAAGCATGGCGGTAGCAAGTCAAGGCTGAGCAATAAACTCTGATATTATCTTTACTGAGGGCAATTAGAGATCTTATCACTCTTCCAACCTGATACCGCCATGTTTCATACACGCGCGTCCCCCCAAACGATCCCAGAAACACTTTCGGTACTCCATTCATTCCCAGTCCTATTTTCATTTCCAAAGTGGCGAATTCTGCGTTTGCTGCACTTTCGTCCATCGTTCTTGGCCAAGCAAGACCAAAACCAAAGCACGATTGCTATATCGTCACGCAAGCAAGCAAGTGGCGATGGCGTTCCTTTACAATGACTGCTGATTGTCGGAGGGGTGATGATCGCTCAGTGGATTTGACTCGTACATTGTCTGCATCTATGCTGTTAAAGTTAGGGCTCGGTGACGTGCTGCGATCGCTAAAATGGTAACGATGGATTGGTACTATGCTATTTGCATCAACACAGCTCACTGTGAATCAAGGCCCTATAGATGTGCTTTTCTACTTTTGTACCGAACTATAATTATCATTCTTTATACTTGCAAACTTCCGATGATGTTGCGCAAATTTGTCTCTCTCTTTGGTGTGACGTAGGCGGGTTTTTACCCGGACAAACAAAATACTAGCCTGGAGTGCGTGCAGTCGTTATGCACACAGGACATTTGCACGCAGGCTAAGAAAAAACGTCTGTGCACTTTGAAATACAAATTTTAGGCGTGCTTCAAACGTCGAACCTCACACGCGCCGAACACAAATGCAAATGAGCAAAATCTATTGTTTCAGCTATAAATTTAAACTGTATTCGACGCATGTGAAGTTCGACGTTTAAAACAGGCCTTAGACAGAGAGAGGTCCAGAAGGCCAAAAAATATGCATCGAACGTTTCTGCTTCACCCAGCGCCACTCTGTCGCCTTTGGTTGTCAAGGAAAGTCTGGATGGTTTGCTCTCCAGAGGGGCGGTTACTACGGAAAACACTATGTGACCAAATTGTTGCAAAATTGCGTACTTAAGATTATAGGAGAACGTATGGGGATTTTAACGATCTCGAAAAATCATAACATTTTCTATGATTTTTCGAGATCGTTAAAATCCCCATACATTCTCTTATAATCTTGAGTTACGCCACAACTATACCCCCCGGAGCCTGGACCATCTGTGAAAGGCCCACTAATTTACGGTTTCCATGGAATATCGAACTGAAGGTTATAGAAAGATAGAACAATAATGTAAAACACCAGTGTAATTCGGCCAGTTTTTTGCATTTTTACTGTTCGCTTAATACGAGAATGTGTTCTGTAAGCGACCACGCGCCGCAACAAGAGAGAGACTGGTCGCTTACGAGAGTATTTAGCACAAAATCGCACGGTTGCTCCAGCCGAAAATCATCTTGAACTCTCAATTCGCGATATTAACAACAAAACGTTAGTGCAATATTTTATACGAGCGCGGACCAGGGGAAGTGTTTTTGCAATTTGCAATATTCTTTTGTTGTACATTAGCAGTATTAGTATTAGGCTTTTCAAAAATTCACGAGAACATTTTCGATCCGGTTGTATTTCATCTTCGACAAAGAGTGTACTTTTAGTGAAGTGTCGGATAATTTGCGTCAGGTGGTCGCTTACGAGAGCAAAGGGAAAAACCAGTTAGTAAATTCCTAAGAGTGGTCGCGGTCGCTTACGGGAGCGGTTGCTTACGAGAGCTTTTAATTGCAGAGCTTGATGGTCAATTCAAACAGAGTTTCGCAATAATGTTTGTAACTAGAGCTGATGGTTTACGAGATTAGTCACAAAGAGGGCTTCGACTGTTTATTTTCAATTCATTTTTTTGCATGTCTTTCTTGATATTTTAGCTACCACTGACTTCCCCTTAAATTCTTACTGGCAATTTTTGAACGTCTTTCATGAGCATGTACAGTAGTTCTAGATATTTTTAGTACTTTATCCTAACTGGTTCAAGTTTGGCTCTGGAAATGAAGAGCACTGTGAACTCGCCGCATGTTTACTGTATATTATCTGATCACCAAAGCGAAACACAGCTAGTCCATTGGACGATATATTTTAGTGGCAAGTACTGATTGTAATTGCTTGTCTGTGCTCTGAATTGGGTTGCGTCTTGACCAGGGCAGGCAAAGCGGAAAGACTTTGATAGCGTGTCCGAATTTTGTGTGCAAACGCCCGAAAAAATCCCAAATCATACTCAGAGTCGTAGAGGATTATTGGCTTCTCGTATGTTATAGTTATTTTTATTGCCCATCTCACTGATGTGCTAGGATAAAATAATCACGGCTGCAAAAATGACATACACTAAACGGCTTTCTGTTCAACACCTTGGTTGAAAGAAATTACAATTGGATTCTTAAAACAAACAATGTTATTTAAGCCGAACAACACAATTAGTTCGCAGTTCCGTAGCTTAAAGAGTTCGATACATAAAGAATTGCACACGAAGAATGACTTGGTGGAATCATCGCCAACTTACAAATCCATCTGATATATCAAGATACGACGAAGAAAACTGTTGACTGAGAATACAAAGTGCACGACATTGAAAGTTCATAAATTGTTCTTAAAACTTTGTACATACTGACACTTACCGCTTTCCTGTTGACTGATTTCTATCTTTCGAATTAACGTCACTGGAAACAAAATTCGGAGGACCTCCAAGCAGTTCGTGTGACAAGAAGATAATGGCAAGGAAACGTACGGTAATTGTGTGTATATAATAATACTCTCCGCTTAAAATGCTAATGATACCCCGCAAAGAATCCTTTTCATTCAGCACAGATGTCTTCTGTTTGGTCGGGTGAAAGTCCGCCTTACGTCACGCCAAAGAGATTGACAAACTATGCGCCGCCACTTCACTGGAAGTCTGCCAGTAAGAAAAAGTGATAATAAATTTCGGCAAGAAGGCAGAAATGCGCATCTCTATGACCTGGATTTACAGTGAGCTGTGCAGATTTACAGCAGCAGTGAAATGAAATGCAGATAATGTACGAGTAAAATCCATAAGTGTTCTGCCGGCCCTATTGGACATTTGTGGCAACAAAACGTTGGTGAGCGGTCTGAAAGCTAGAGAATTTCGTCGTCCCATTCCTTCGCGTGGTTTTGGCTCCGGAGGGGGGAGGGGGGGGGGGGGGGGGGGGGGGGGTGAACTGCCATCGGGAGTCGGTCGCCTGTCGACAGTTGGTCGACAGTCGGTGACAAGTCGACCGAGCGTCGGCCGCGGCCGAATTATCTCCCGACAGTCTTCCGACTGAGTCGGTCACCAGTTCTCTCGTGACTTCTGTGCTAGATTATATTGATGCGGTCGTAGAATTGATTTGATAGATCAGTAATAAAATCTGGGCTTCAACGGGAACACGTTTGGCTGCTGCAGCACTCTAGGTCAGTCAGGAACAAAAGTCCCAAGACCCGATGCTAGTGAAGCATGTAGCGATGGTGTTTCCGACGGCACTGCTAATTGGTTCCTTCCTCAAAGTAAAACGCGAATTACTTTGGCTTGTGATAGGTTGAAAGTACAGTTCCTTAAAGCCTCTAGATGATTGGCGCTGTACTTACTTTTAAATTGGTTTTGGTTTTCGACAGTCATCCGAAAACCGCTCTATTCGCTCTGGTCTTAGCATTAGCATCAGACGGAACAGCAATTTGCCAGCACCTTATTTTATTTTCACATGCTACAAGCGTCTCTAGCACAGTTGACCCGTTTATTTCACTGATTCCAATGAGACAAACTCCCTAACATCCATAATTGCCCCAAATAATGAGTACCATTCTAAAGTTATGCGCTGTTTGCTGCCATCTTTGCGGCACCTGAAAAAAAAAATTGTTAAAGCACGTTTAGTTTAAAAGTAACAGAATGTCAAAGGAACCTGGAAGTCTTCCTAAAATCAGCTCATACGGCAAAAAAGGTTACAAGGAGAGTCAACTTATTATCATTATCACTTTAGTTGTCACACTATTATCTTGAAAACACGAATGTACTAAAGGCCAAAGTGTACCCGTTATTGGCTTTAAGTTATTTGAAATCTTATTATCGTTCTTCTTCGCCAATTGTTTGTATTTCTTGGTTGTTGTGAGTGGTTTCCGAACCACTGAAAACTCTCGAATCAATGCCTGGATTTCGCCTTTATCACGCTATTGAGCAATTTGCTTATGCAAGGAAGCAAAGTATATAGAAAATAAAGGATTGCTAATATGGTTTATCCAAATAGAAAGCAAGCACAATTAACATCACTACAATCGAAACAATCTGTATATAAGATATTAGGTGGACTCTGCCTACCTTGACAAGCCATATCCTTGATTTCTTCTAGTTTGTCTCCCAGCTTGTTAAAGTCAGAGACCATGATTACGTTTCCTTTCTCTCCCGAGATATGCTTCAGAACGTCCTCGTCGATACCACGACCGATACCAACTGCACTGATGACGACACCTTTGGCCTGCGAAAAAATTCAACAAAAGAATATGCGTTACCATGGTCACTATGTCAAAGTACACCACGTGGGTGTTAATTTTTCACGTGACCCCTTGTAACCGAGCCTGGGAGCAAGACCTTAGATCGGGAGTGAAAGGGTTAAATGTGTGATTGCGTCACTTGCACGCCACAAAACTGCCGGTGTATTTATGTATTTAGACGTCTGCCTTGTTTCCAATAAAAGGTGGGAACTCACCTCAAGTGGAGGAACTGTTACATCAAAGTCCTTGTAGCCAGGCTTTGGTGTTGGTTTTCCATCAGTAAACACCAGCAGTATGTTAGGTTTGTCAGGTCGATCTCCTCCAGCCTCAGTAAAGAGCTCGTCGTTGGCCATGATCAGAGCCCTGTCCGTGCGGGTTTGGAGAAACAACTTGTTGATCTCGTCAATCTTTTCCTTGGCTGCAGCTGGGTTTTGATACTCAGTGTCGGCGAAACTGAACCTCAATTCAGCATCTTTGGCAAACGTTATCAAACCCATATGTGTGCCGTCTTCCGAGATTTCGAATTTGTCGGCGATGGTTTTCAGAGCGTCTTTAAGCTTGGGTAGGTTGACCATCTTGACACTTTGAGAGATGTCTGCAATCACTCCAAGATCAATGGAACCATCACAGGCCGGCTCTATGAGCAGACATGCACACAGTTTAGCAAACGTTTAATTTGTAAAGATATGATTTAATAAAAGCCCAGACACTCCCCGTAATAAAAATTCTGCCATTAATGCCGCGTGCAACCCGTGGGTTGGTCATTGCTACCTGTGGATTATTTTAAATGGCCAAGGCACTCCAATAAAAGAGCCCTCCTGACCACAGTAAATCGAAAACAACTGCCAGAAATTTCCATCCGACTTGTTTGATATTAAGAATTAGTTTCATTTTCTATAGATACGGATGAAAATCTAGTTAATTACCACATGGGTCTTTTCTACACTCCTCGGTTTCCTCGCCCTCTCCTTCGCAATCTTTTCCACCGTCTTTTGGTTCGGGATCCGTGCACGTTCGTGATCGTTTCCTCGTTCCACCTCCGCACGTAACGCTGCAGTCTTCCCACTGAGACCACTCTGTCCATTGGCCATCGATCGGTATGACTACAGTACGTCAACAAAAGATGGCAATTATTCGAGAAATTTAGTACCTTGTTTCATAAATTGCTCCTTCTATCAAAGCAATTGAATTCAACAGCAACTAACATACGGGTAGCACCGCAGGAGGTGGAGTTGGGGAGGGGAGGGTCCGTCCAGACTTTCAACCTCTTACCACTTATAACTATAACAGAGCCCTGGAATCGAAGCAGGGACCCTTTTGTATGCCCATATATAGTTTGCACCTTTTTATACCTTTGAACAGAAAAACCTCTACAAAATTCGCACACGACAACTCAGACACGCAATGTTTGCGAAAACCTCAATCGAGGCACGAGTTTTAGAACACCTACGCGATTGTAATACGATTTTTCCTTTGTCAGTCGTTCTTAACGACCCTTTAAAATACCAAAATGCATCATTTTTCTGTACCCCTTTTCTATTCCTAAGGCGGAGCCCGTCGGATAGCCGATCATAGGTTGTAAGCTCCACCCCTTCCCTTCCCCATCCTTGGGTTGACATAATTATCATAAATTGAAACATGAACGTGAACTAAAAAGTAGGGAATGCAACCAGGGGCGCCCGTCTTGGTCTATTTAGAGAGCACTGCTAGTTACGGAATCCTGGAAAGTATAACTCCAATCTCCAACTGGAGTATGAAAATAATAACTTAACAAATAAGGCATGGTCTTAAACACTCTGCTGGAGAACTTGAAACTGAAAAACTAACGCATGTATCCCCATCACTTAAGATAACAGATAAAAAGTTCATTCTTCGCTAACCGCAAATTTCTGCTACGATGACCTCCACTTTCTTGACGAAATCCACGATGTCTGAGAAGAACAGGTGATGGCCATTTTCCCCAGCAATGTCCTTCAAAATCTCGTCGTTGATGTGACGTCCATATCCCGCGGCAACAATTGTCACATCCTTTTCCTTTGAGGAGATTAATGGAAAGTTAGAGTCGTAATTTTATAAGAAATATAACCTAATTGCAGTCTGCATCCATTTCTAAATAGAAGCCATTGTGGTTACAGTAGGGTTTCCGTGGACTATTGGGAAGTCATTTTAAAGTTATATAGTACCAACGCGAAAACATAGGCACTTCATGGATCATATTCTCGTTTTAAGAAAAGCTGCTTTTAGCGGGAACTGCTGCATATTGTTGTTTGTCAAACTAAGTCTGAATATATAGCTTTAGGTAGACAGAACACTGAACCAGTGTGGATAAACAGTGAAGGTAAATGGGAAGATTTTTCAGAACATTTACAGCCTAAAACAACTCTATTATCACATAATTTCATTTTTACACAAACCCACCTTCAGTCTGTTGGCAACATCTTTCACTGGTTCGAAGTCAGGCTTTGAAAGTCCTGTAGGTTTTCCATCGGTAAAGATGAAGAGGATATTTTTTCGATCAGGGCGATCTCCGCCTTCTGGTGTGAACAGGCCTGTTTCAGCTCTTCGCAGCGCTTTATCCGTGCGTGTTTGCCAGCCGAGTTTGTTCTCGATAGCACGGATCGCAGTCTTCACGTCACGATTGCTAAAGTACTTGTTGAAGTCGAAGTCAAAATGCGCTCTCTTGTTGAACCTGATGAGTCCGACGTGGCTTTCGTTTTTCGCAACCTCGAAACAGTCGACAAGGTGGGCAAGGAACTGCTTCAATGTTTTCAGATTTCTTATCTTGATGCTCTTTGATATGTCGAGGATGATTCCAACGTCGGCACCAGGAGGACATGCGTTTTTATCTGCAGAAGTATCTTGCTTACTTAGTTACTATATGACAGGTTTTTATGAAATCAACTTTTGATGTCAATTTCGCCAATGATTCATTGACCTTCAAGTCATAACCAGATAGAAAAAGCAAATGTTGACTAAAAAATTTCAAAGCTGACAACTTTTTTTTACAATATTTAAATTTGTAATTTAATTATTCCTTTCCAAATATGTTGTCAGAATATTATAATTATTGTCATATTTTCCGATGCAGGCTAAACTAAGGAAAATATTCGTTTCTGCTTCCCAGCCAGCCCGTCACTAAATAACCTCTGTTATTATAACATCCAACTATTTTGATCATTATTTAACAATTATTCGCCGAAGTGGAGGTGAATGGCGGTGGATATTTACCGAGCCGTTTCGGCGAGGTAAATATCCACCGCTATTCACCGACACTGAGGCAAATAATTGTTTTAGTATATACCACACAGTTTAATGGGCAACTCCCAAATAGCTATTTTATTTCCGACAAAAGTGGGGAAAAATTGGGTTCGCGCGCCATTTTGTTTTACCGGAAGCCGCCAGGAGGTGAATAGTACTTGATATTCCGAGATTGAGGAGCCAATCAGAGCGCGCGAAAAGCACTATTCACTTGTGTGGTATATACTAAACACCGTTAGTTCATTGATTGAAATATAAAGTAAAGATATATAACTCTGCTGCAAATATATAACTATTATTTTGTAAATGGACTTGGACGAAAGTACGTCATTGTACTTACGTTTTGCATCTAAAATGTCCTCCCATTCTGCAAGAGCACGAAGAGTTGCTTATTAGAATACTCTTTAGTAAACTTATATTTATTTCCCGATGTTAACCTGAGTTAAATATTGGACTTACCTCGTGCTTCCTTCTTGCTCTCGTCTTTTCTACCACTCTGTGCCCCTACGTAGGAGGAAAAAGTTATCAGCGACATGGCGGATAGCAACCGTTGTTAAGGCCTGGGTAACGTGGGTGAAAACCAAAAAGATTGAATAAGACAAAACTGATTTTGTGATAAGTTTGGCGTTTTTGTTTCAAAACGAGGCCCAGTGATGAAAATTGGTTTTACTCGCCATGTCCATTTTCAGGCAAACTCATGACGAGCAATCACTCAATATAATATCAATACAAATCGTAGCGTACCTGGAAGGGCTACATTTTCTCAAATAATTACCGAGACAAAATATTTTTCTTTCGAGTCCAATTCTTGTCAAGTCGTTTTCACATTAAAAATGTTTGCATGTCGAAGTCCATTCTCGACTCGTCCAACGTGGCAGACAAGTCACAACGAGGCAGGCAAGGGATTATGGACTTTTAATTTAAAATTGCACTTTTCGGGCGCTGATTGGCTGAGAAAACTCTATCCGACAGATAGACAGATAACTTTAGTTTCACCTCGGTTTGGCGAGGCATACAATATTGATAATAAGCCGAGACAAAGAAAGTAAAAATTACATATTTAACTTATCTATCTATCTGATCATACGGTCATAAAGTTAAATATCACAGCTACATACATTTTCAGAAGCAGTTAGTGAGCGCACTTCCGTTTGGAGCAGGAGCTGGTAGATTTTCCATAACCTCACAAGCCTTGGAATTTTCTCAAATACATGTAGCTTGACTAAATATTCTTAAAACAGGGCAGGGTATCTGTCAGTTTTACTTTTACTATGTTTACAAAAATCACTTACCTGGAAGCAATGCAGCTGCCCAGCACATGATAACTAACATACATATCTTCATCTTGATGCGAAACACAAGGCCAACGTTCTAAATTAAATGATCATGTTTAATAAAAGTATTGCATGCGTTCATACGACATCATTTTCACATGAACAACCGTTTTCAAAATTTTGCGTTTCAGTGCCCCGTCCACACGAAAACGAATCTGGCGGGCGCTTTGAAATGTTTGCGTTTTCACCCATCCACAAGTATACGGATAAACATCGTATTCAAAAGTTTCCACTCTGGAGAGCGTTTTCAAAAGTTTCTGTTTTCGTTACTGTAATTACCGGATACGTGTGGACGGAAGGCCAATTCGCAAAGAAAAGTTTACGTTTTCGTAGAAAAACGGATACATGTGGACGGGGCTATGTAACCTATTCGGTAGCTTCCAAACATATGGGATAATTCTCCAACGTGTAAAAAAGACTGGAGGAAGACGCGATAACAGATAATTCGGACACTGCTCAGAAAGAAACTGACCAAGATTGAACTAAGTTGGAAACAACGGAGAGTTTCACGATATCACAAGTATAAATGTCCCCGTTAGTTTATACCTTGTTATTCCGATGTGAAGTGCTTCGGCTTCCAACCAATTACACGGTTAAAACGACTCAAGAGCTCTCCAAGGCGTGTCTTGACTGGCGAGCAAAGAAAAATAGTGCCGGAACATTAATAGGAAGACGTTATATCCGTGCGTGTCAAAATCGTCTGGGTAACACCAACATATATCCCCTCAGAATTTTGGCATTGGCCAATAACACCGCCACCACCACAATAATCTCTTGTGTTGGCTTTCGTTACCAGCTTGCCAACAAGTTTTCTCTAGAAAAAATGTCGCTTGTTTTCATGAATAGAAAACAAACGGCACAACAGTACTAATGGTGCTTGCTGTAATCGCTTTAATTCCTTGCCAACATAATAGAACAACAAGAAAGCCAAAAGCCACTGCCAAAAGTTCCATGAAAAAGTACAGATTCTAGAGAAAGATTGATGAAGAAAGTAGATGTATGAAATTGTATTTTTTGCGACAGCTATTTGAATGCCGCTTTTTGCCAAAGAAAAAAGAGGTCGGTGATAGGGTGAAGTAATTGCTCAATTTCCCGGCTTAGCCATGCTAAATGTCTCTCGCTGATGTTAATAAATGATACAAAATTGCCAGTCAGTAAGTATTCTGGAACAATTGAACATTTGAATCACAAAGTAGGGCATTAATTGATGGCATTAGGTGGACACACTGTGACTGGGTGATCAAAGTTTTTATTTTACACAGGTAGGTAAAACAAAATTTTTGTGTAAAACGGCGACCAGAAGTTAGGCAACATCAAAATATAGCCCTTATCTTAAAATAATTGTTTTTCATTGTCAATGAAGAAATTTAAGACATTGGGGTGCATTATTTTGGGACTATTCCATCCATTCCTGTTCCGCAAAAGGAATAGTAACAGAATACACAGAATACAAGTTCCCATAAGAACAGACTTTGCGCTGTTGCGAAAACAGAATAGCTGACGTGACAGAATAGTACGGCAAAATCTGTACATTCCGAATAAACCGCTATTCCGTCTATTCTGCTATCGGGAGCAGAATGCAAGAAATAACTATTCCGTTCATTCCGGAATCAGAATAAAGGTCCCAAAAGAACACGATTACCATCTATACTGGAATAGGAATAGACGGAACAGTCCCAAAAGAACTAGCCCATTTAGTTTATGGCTCACCGGCCCTTTTAATGCTACATTTCATTGCCGCGAAGAACATGAACTCCGCTCCACAGTAACGCGAACACTACTGTAAGAATGTACTCATTGAGAGCTTTTATTTGAGTGGTCACAGCTATAGATTTCATTTGGCAGTTCAGGAGTTCGAAGTGAAACTAAAACTACTATAAGAATGTACGCATTGAGAGCTTTTATTTGAGTGGTCACACCGTTAGGTTTCATTTGACAGTTCAGGAGTTGGAAGTGAACACTGCTATTAGAATGTACGCATTGAGAGCTTTCATTTGAGTGGTCACACCTTTAGGTTTCATTTGACAGTCTAGGAGTTGGAAGTGAAAACTACTATTGTACTCAATGATTAGAGCTTTTATGAGTGAGTGGCCACAATAAATGACAGCTGCTTTTACTGGGATCATGTAGATTTCATTTGTGACGCACAGCTTTACGTTTCATTTGATGGACAATTTAGGAGTTGGAAGTGAACATTTAAAATTTACCCATTGATAGCTTTCAGTTGAGTAGCCACAGCTTTAGGGTTCATAGTGACAGTATATTAAGTAGTTCTTTCTTTTTGAGTGTGTGGCTGCAATCCATGTTTAACTTCTCGCTTGTCCTCGTGTGTTTTGCGTTACATCTAAAATTTACATGGTCTTCAGAAATTGTTATACCTCCAGCATCGTAAATTAATTTATAAAAAAGTTTTCTACATCATTCTCAACACATACTAGTGTGTCCTAACTTCAGTCCAAAAACCAGTTCCGTAATCTTGAGAGTGATATAGCTTGGTATCGAACTCCGATGAGTCGAACTCTATGTAAATGAGCAAAAGTCATTGTTTGAGCCAACTTGCATTAAGTTCGATTCATGTGAAGATCGATGTTTGACGTGGACCCAAGATTTTGTCTAAAACTTACTAGAGTCAGTACAATGGTCGTTGCAGTGATTGTAGGAGAGGTTACTATGAAATCGACTTCTACAGTACGAACCACTCAGATTTTTTTTAATGATAACGATGTTTATTTCAAAAGAGCTATTTCTACAAACCAATACTACTGTACAACATTAACAATAATTCTAAACTTCTAAACACATATAAATTAAAAAATTAATGAAACTAAGTACAAATTCAAATATACACTAAATGCTAAAAATGATTCACTTTCCGTAGGCACGCTTAAATACAAGTATTGTTACTAGGAAGTCCATAGTTCATATCCGGCATTAAACTCGGACCCAGCGCCCTCCATCTCCCCTTTTGTAAGTGTGTGGCTTTCCATCCGGGAATTCTGATTTTAGCGGTTCAGGATGATCCAGTAGGTGTCGAAGTGCGGCACGCGTTGTAGCAGCAAAGCTCGCGGGCTCACAGTGTGGAGAAGTGGAAAGATACTGGAACAATAAATTCCAGAAATTTACTTTCACGAAAAGAAAACCAAATATGTTGCACTGTAACTACAGTGGGGTTTGAATTCGACAAGACCTATTAAAATTTCTACTCCCAAACTTTCATATGAAACCCCGTTACTAAACTACAGAATAACCCGCACTTCCAGAAGGGCTGTCTGCGTATCCAGATAGTACCCCTAACTTTTTGTCAATTGACGGAATAGACAAAATAGCGGTTTATTTAGAATGCAATCATGTTCTTTTGTCACATCAGCTATTCTGTTTTCGGGATAGTGGAAAATCTGTTCTTTTGGGAGTTCTGGTGTTCTGTGTATTCTGTTAA
Organism: Plumapathes pennacea; assembly: GCA_964036295.1. Lineage (NCBI taxonomy): Eukaryota > Metazoa > Cnidaria > Anthozoa > Antipatharia > Myriopathidae > Plumapathes > Plumapathes pennacea. Next base: position 12,146,024 of record OZ038465.1, on the reverse strand, counting down.
TATTCGTAATTCCTATTCCAGTCAGAATATTCCCAAAGAATGCACACTACCCAGGTTTTGAAAAGGTTAGTCTCATTTTGTCATTTTTTCTGTCCATTTAAATAATAAAGACAAATGTTACAGTTTTCATACCCTTAAAATAACTTCGTCTGGGCACCTCAAAAAAAAGTGAAAGTGTTGAATATCAGATACCCAGCTCACGTGGTATGAGAAGGGACCAATCCTGAGTTCTCGATAACTGGAACTATACACTTGAAGCATCTACAAGGTGAAGGTATTAATTAAAAGAAGTTAATAAAATTAAGAGGTAGGAATAGAAAAAAATCAAAGCAAACATGGAAAAAAATGTGTTTTTTACAAAGCACTCATCGTCACTTTCTGTTTACCTGACGATGGCCCCCAAAGATCCGGGCGTGTCTCAGGGCCTCGTCCGGACCCTTGTCCACAAATGACGCTGGAAATATGTCACCTTTCTGCACATCGTATCCTGGATTTTCGACATAGTTTTCATTTTTGAGATAGGGTGTGGTTCAATGCGTCAGGACACAAACAGGATAAACAAAAAAAGTTATCAAATTTATACAACATGATTTGATACAATACATGCTCACCATACACTTCAATAAATATCAACTCAAAGCCTCATTCATCAAACTAATAGTGTAATAAAAAATGATTTCCTATTGCATTTCTTATTATAGCTCAGCCATTCTAAAACCTGTTATTCAGATTTCTCACCTATGCCATAAAGGATTGGTCTGTTTTGCCCATTTAGATGGATGTTATTTAGGTCTGCAAAAGATTATAATGAAACAAAAACAAGTGCTTATGAAGTTTCCTCAAGTTATTCTGCATTGAGGTAACAAAAGCTGTACAGTAAAGGGAAACAGGTCTTTAAAAGGAACTTTGCTCGCAACTGCAGTGAATTAGTAACAACACTTAAAACAAAGTCTTGCTTCTTGATACTAAAAACAAAGGACTTAACCAGATTGAACTGCATAACTGCTGTCAGGGCACTTGATGGAAATCAGTTTTGCCGCTCTGCATTCTGAGCAAGTTGTCAGGAAAATCTACCAGCATGATGTACTGAAAGTCCAGTAGCACTTCCACCTTGCCTTGTCTTGTGCACCGCTACAGCACTTTATATACAGTCATGTATATCTACTAAAGAGAAAATTGAACTTGATCACCCTCAGGAGTGAAGGGTGATCAAGAAATACCTGTGACACAGGCAGTCATTAAGTGAACATCGTGAGAGAGCTTCTGAAAACAATCTGAGTACACAAAAACAGCAACAGCCAATAATCAATGAAAGACAACAAGTATAGGCTCAGTGATCTACTATAATTAAATGAGTGTCTATAGTACTGCAGTAGCAGTGGTAAAAACACAGACAAGAAATACAACCCAGAATACTTTAGAGTGCTCAGTTTTTGGATGACTAATACAGTCTTTGTGATTGGCATTGTAGTGTAAACATACTAGGGTTTTGGTTTTACAAAAGTCATCTGAGGAATGTATGTGTACTGAATCATGTTATGAACAATATGTTGCATGAAATTGTGTACATTCTGTTTGATATGCAGGGCTTAAATATATTATGTTACTGTGTAGTAATACCTAAAATGGCAAGAGTCAGGGAGGCTGAAGTATTTTGATCATCGAGAAAACCACCAAACATGTGAAGCTCAATTCTGCATGAAGAGAGATAAAACATTGATTTACTCACTTGAATGCTCTATAAACAAAGTGCCTTGACTATAATGTTGAGTGCAGGCACAATTAGACAATCTGGACTTTGTAAGACCATAGGTGGTGGTGTTTGGAGGTGATGATGCTTTAATTTATTTAAATGAACTATTTTTCACCAAATCTATACAGTCAGGCTGAATCAATATTAAATTCCACCAAGCAACGTGCCCTGACTGCATGCATGCTTACCGACCATCTGATGTCAAGTCTTGAGAAGTCTGCAGCAAACTTTCCATCATGCTATTTATCCCTTGCTCTGTGCTATTGCCATCAAAGTGGCCCAGGCTTACTGCACCAGAACCTGTGCACATTAATTCCACGAGTGAGCAAAGTCTGCATTTTTAGCAATCACTACATTATTGTTTATATACATACCAGTATGGTGCAAAACAATGATATGGCAAGTTGTGGCATCCTCGGAACCAATTATGGTCACATTTTCTGTAACAAGCAAAATTTCTTTATATTATAACATTTTCTATGGAAATTATTTGAACAACAAGTACTATAAAAACCAATGTGACCCCCCCCCCCCCCCCCCCCCTCTCTCTCTCTCCCAACCCAACCATGCATTATTAGCGTGCACAAATTATTTGTTTGTAATGCACGAGTCAATATTCCAACTGTGATCAACCCCTGCACATAAAGAGGTATGTAAAGCACATTGATACCATGCAGTTATGTAGCCTACCATCGCCAGGAGTCACAGTTGCATATTCTCTTTGTACTACATACAAAACGCTGTCACTCCCAAATTCACGCAAGGGCTTTTTGCAAAATGCTTCAGCAGATTTCTGTTATGGAGAGAGAGAGAGAACAAGCTCACATTTTTGGGGGCAGGGTTGGGTACATATGATGTACTATAAGTGATCAATTCAAAACTCAAACTTAATAAACTTGCTCAAAGAAACAATTTAGTCACATCATTAACCATTTTGCTTGTTTTGTCTGAGCGGGTGATGGTGCAGTTACGAATTGGTGTACATAAATTCTACAGTATATTACAAATTGTAAGACATCCATCCATTTTCATCAGGCATGTTTGTAAAACTAAATTATGGAAAAAAATTGGAATGATTTGGGTCAGAGCACTTTGGCACGTCCTCCAAAACACTCACAAACACCAATCCATTGATCTCATTGGAGTAATTACTAAACAATGCTACTGCTATCCATGGATTCCTGCTGATCAACTGACTTCAGTGAAGGTGAAGCCCTGCAACACGACTTTGATGACTTTGCAGGCTATAAAATTGGCTGTGCAGACTCCGTGATTTTCACTATCTTCAAGCTTACCTTGAACAGTGGATAGCCGCTGAAAAACTCGCTGACAGACTTACATTTACCCGAAAAAGGGCAACTTTCAATATGCAGAGGCATTTAGAGGGATTGGGGCATTACTGTCGGCATTACTGTACTGCGAATACCCTGGGCACGAGCTTGACGCTGATCAATATACTGCGGGCACAAAAACAAAACGAAAGCACGTTGTTCACAGTGGCTCATCCGTAAACTGATGTTCAGGAAGTCACTGACATGCTGGAGAGTTGTCAAAATGTCACCAAAAGAGGTCCGAGATATTATAAATAGACCAGGTAAGCGCGCATGTGCATTGAACTCTGTTATTTGTTAAAATTCAGTTGCTTATTGCATTGAATGAAGTCCCCTATGTAGTGTACATGTTCTATATAAAGTAAGCTGTCTCTTATATTATGTGGAATGTGCAACCACCTATTTGTATCATGTAGTAGTGTATTAGTAGTACTATAAAGTACACTTTATTAGGCACATAATTCAGAAAGTTATTTTACACTGTGCATATAACGCGTTCCTTTGTAATATAGCCTCATCTGCACACGCGGAATTAGTTGGGAGAACACGAGATCAATCAATCAATCAATCAATCAGTCAGTCAGTCAGTCAGTCAATCAGTCAGTCAGTCAGTCAGTCAGTCAGTCAGTTAATCAATCAATCAATCAGTCAGTCAGTCAGTCAATCAATCAATCAATCAATCAATCAGTCAGTCAGTCAGTCAGTCAATCAATCAATCAATCAATCAATCAATCAATCAATATTTTATTTTTCTCTTGATGATTGTTTTATATACATTGAATAGTTATTTTTACTTACACTATACACTATACAATTATACTAACATACACTATACATAGACGAGAGTAGCGTAAAGCAATTGAGGCCGCACACAAAATCAACAGCTCCTGTGATGCTCCCAAATGAATGTGTAGAGTATGTGTATTTGTGCTATATAAATCCTAAACCATTATCATAATAATTATCATTATACCGGTATGCTCGCTCATCTAATAGAAATAACAGTCTTTTCACCTCAACTTTACAAAAATTCACAATCCCATGTGTTCTTTATGGAGAGCTATTTACTGAACAGCACCTGAAGTTCAATTCACTGGCTGTATTTCGGGTGCGTTTTCTTGTTGATCAACTCCGCTTGAGCAGCAGTGCAGCTGTGTCTTATACCACCAAGATATTCCCCCAAGACAGTTCTATGGTGAGAGAGAGCTGTTCTCAGTTGTTGTTTGATTTTGGGAAGGGTTGAGAACAGAATTTACGCTCAACACAAAAATGGAAAACAGCGATAGCATATATACACGCCACAGATATTCACTTAGGGTGTAGTTTTGCCAGTTTAATTGCTGTCTATCTTTCTGTGAAGTCTAAACCATATTTTGTCTCGAAAACCCCATACTGTCATAGAAACAGTAAAGAATATCAAATTGGTAACCAAAAGACATATCTTCTTTATAGCGATAGTTGCCTCTCTCCTTATGTCCATGCTGGCTCCAGATCTATTCGCTACAACAAATATCCGCTGATTAAAAACAATACGTGTAAGCTGAATCATGAAACATCCGGTTTCCTGGATAATGGCCGCATCTAACGGCGCCTTCAGTGTACTATCCATTGATATAAACTTGTTGGAAGTGGTGTGACGTCATATATAGGTACCGACATACGTCATGTCACCAACGTTGAAGAAAGGCAGAGTAGCAGAAATGACACAGACCGTCCAAGTAAAAATTATGAGCAGCAAGGCAGTGCTTCTTCTGATTCTGATACGAGGTCTCATGACGAAAGCAATCTTGAAGTATTTCTCCAGAGTCATGAACAACGTACCATATACTTGGGATATCGTTGCAAATACCACTATAGGTCCCAGGATGTTCCGGTATTTGTCCATTTTTCTGCCAACATCGTAATGGTTTTCTCGTAGTTTTTCACAAAGGAAGTCAGTGTGCATCGTGACAAAGTTAAACCTTGCGTATAGCATAATGAAACCAAGCCAATAAGAAAATCACAGAAAACTAAATTAAGTACAAAGCAGACTGCCACATCGCTTATAAGAGATTTGTTAAAGGCGATAAAAAGAAAAATTGTGATATTCACAACCATTGCCACAGAACCAGTAGCGTACAAATGTAAGTACCCTTTTAGAATGACGTCACTCATTGCCGCAAAGAAGGGCAGCTGCCACTGATGAGTGAAGCATACGTCATCACAGAGACACGTGAGCCAAAAGCCGACTTTGACGAAATCTAATGCTTTGCCGTATTCAATTTGATTATGCCACCACCACCCCGCTTGGTGAACTGTACCGTTCGTAACACCACCACCCAGACGTCGAGTTAAGCGCAGAAGAATTTGATTTTAGCTTCAGCAGTGAACAGTTTTGATAATTGATAATTTTATCCCTTTCACAGATTTTAGCTTCTTCAGCTGTTCGCTTGGAAACCAGTGCTCGTTTTCCGTCACGTCTAAATAAGTCGGCGATTGCAGCTCATTGATAGGGATTCACTTTCCAATCACGGAGATTGTTCAAGGAGAGGTTCCTGTTAGAAAGATAGGTTATCTTAAAGACTACATTTACACCTAGAGCAAAAGGTTCCGGATTTATAAATGTCTCATGATTCGTTTTCTCTCCGGATTCACTAAAAATGGCACCCGATTCACCACAGCTGATGTAAACGCTTTTTACGAATCCGGAATAAATGTCTCGAATCCGGATAAATTAACTCTAGTGTAGACGGGGCCTAAAGTTTAAAGTTTATAGATATCACAGAGCGGAGGGAAATCTAGTTCTCTACCAAAACGTTTACTTTCCATTCAGAATGTCTGATTAGTTCCTCGATCACTTACAAAAATGTTAAGTTCCCGAGGTATTTAAATGCTTCAGATTCAATTTCTTTGATCTTGTTTCCGGAAAGAGATCTGTCCAATGAAACACATCCTGTGCGTTAATATACTATTAAGAGAGCGACTTTCGAAGTTAGAGAAAAATACTTTACTAAAGTATACTTCAAATTAAAACGTCGACATACTTCTCAAGTGCAAACGGCGTTTTGTCGTCGTTTTGTCGTGAGTTGCTACGAAACTTCGAAGAAGCCGTCGTTTTTTCTCTGGATGCGTTCTGATATTAACCCCTTAATCCCAAGAGTGGTCAACTTCAATTTTCTCCTCCAATTTCTCACCAGAAATATATCATACAGTAGGAGAACTTGGCTTTTGATAGCGTGCTCAAAAGAAAGCTGGTTATATCACTCATACATATAGTGTAAAATATCACGCGCGCACAAAAACTGCAGTATAAAATATTGCATGCTAATAAGGCCCATACGGAAAACTCTTATATCATGCCATGGTTTGACACCTCGGAAAACGCTTTTTTTATAATCTGTGGAAAATAATGTTTTAATGGACGCCTTGTATATCAAAATCAGCGAAACTCTGCGCAGGGCGGCCCAGGTAATTATAGCCTAAAGACCAGATTATAGGCTTGCTAAACTGCAAATGTAGGCAAATAATGTATCTGAAACTTTCGTATCTCGTTTCTGTGTTTATTTTTTTGCTGTTGCCGAAATTTCAGCGCTTTTCGTTTATCAGTAGGAAAAACTAAAGGCCGGATACTGCGCCTACCGAGCGCCAAAATGACCCGAGGAAAATCCTTCAAAAACGTGCGGACAAATCATTTGTTCTCAGCAATTTACAAATCTAAACAAGTTCGATAAAGTCATGTTCCGAAAAATGTAACAAGAATCGATTCTACCATCCTTGAAAACTTTTACGCGGAAAAAGAGAGACCTCAATTTGCATACTACCACGCTCTGGTTTGCTGCCGGTAACATGCTTCTATTCCCAGCGTGATTTGAATGCCTTACGACCGGGGGAGGGCAACAATACCGGTTTCCAGGGGCTATATGTCAGATGTAGTGTCCTCCGTGCGGCCATAAATAAGCCATTTTCTTTGTGAGAATATTAATTTGATAGCTGTGTTCTTATAATTAAAAGTTTATGTATTGCTTTACCGGACTGGGTTTTTAAATAATCTTTATTCAAGAACATTCAATTAAACCGTAGGCAGACTGGGTCCCAACTTTACGTGGACTGGACCCGGTTGTTCGAAAGCCGATTAAGCTAATCCAGGATTAACAAAATTCTCTCTCTCGACCTCTCTGCCAATAAACTGCAGGGTTTTGTTCGAAGGTGGATTAAAAAGCTTGTTCCAGCTTAAGACGTATCAAGGAAGTCGTTAGGAGAAAACTATCACATTTTGAGGCTTGTAAATGACAAGAAAGTTTAGACCTAATCCAGGATTAGTCTAATCGTGTTTTGAAAAACCGGGCCCTGGGCCCGGTTTTTTGAAAGCCGATTAAGCTAATCCAGGATTAACGAAATTCTTTCTCTCGACCCCTCTGCCAATAAACTGCAGGCTTTTGCTCGAAGATGGATTAAAAAGCTTGTTCCAGCTTAAAAACGCATAAAGAAAGCTGTTGTTGACGAAACCTTCACATTTTCAGGCATATAAATGACATGAAAATTTAGACCTAATCCAGGATTAGCCTAATCGTGCTTTGAAAAACCGGGCCCTGATGTTTTGCATATCATTTAAGTATCCGCTTCTTTTGATTTTTGTTTGGGGGGGGGGGGGGGGGGGGGGGGGGAGGAGGAGGAGGAGTGGGGTTGCTTCAGTTCACCTTCATAGTTAAATCTCTAGACTGAAGGAAGAGCAACAACGAATTGTTCAGTAGATTGCTCGGGATCTTTAGTTTTGTATAATGTTATATTTCAGCAGGAGCTAGTTGTTCTTGTTGTAGTTTCACGACGCTGTCAGTTTGCTTTTGTCTTTTTCAAGACCCCATTGACTGATACGTTTATTTCTTTTAGATGGTTGCCAACTATTCACGCATTCTCGGCCTCAGTTCTCAGAGCGACAGCGAGGGATGCTCTTGGAACCAGGGTAGCACGTGCGTATTTTTGCCCCCTGGGGCTTTCCATTTAGCACAAATTACCGGGAATTTCGCATGATATATTCCAGAACGAACCGCCGGAAAATAACTTCGGCCATTTAGGGATGTGATCCGACAAAAAAGAGTCAGACACTTTGATAGATAGTTCTTTTTTCCCCCACGAAAGTAATTTAAATTCTTTGGTCAAGACATTCTTTTTATTTGCAATTTAGATACATGTGTAATCCCATGGTTACTGCCCGGGGGGGGAGGGGGGGTACTCAAAGGACTTTTGTACGGGGAGGCTCCGCTCGGACTGTCAACCCCTTACCCTTTAAAATACCATCCTGGGGACAAAATCGGGACCCTTTTATATACCTCCAGTACAAATGCACCCCTTTTTTTCTATACCTTTGATCAGGGTCTGGCCCGAGCGTCCGACAGACGATTCCACAGCGGGGTGCTTCCCACTTTTAACAAGGCGGAGTTTCCGGTCTTCCGCCGTTTTTTTCCCCGGTTTTTCCTGGCGTTTCTCGTACCCCTTTAAAATACCAAAATTATTTCCTCACTCCACCCTTTTTATTGACCCTTTAAAATACCTAAAAAACGTCATTTTCCTATACCCTTTTTTATACCTCGATCGTAAAAATACACCCCTTTCGGGCGGAGCCTCCCCGTATAGCCGATCATAGGGAGTACCCCCCCTGGTTACTGAGTCTTCTATGTCATTCCCCTCTGGGAGATTCGTTTAATATTTACCGCTTTTCTTAAGCTCTTAATATCCGAGTCTCGGTTTCGTTTGCACCATTTTGCCGCCGAGTGAAGTTCAGAATCGACTTGAACGAGGAATTCCCTGTTGTTTTGAAGAAAAGTCGACTGGAACATACTCAGCTACTAGGTAAGAGAGGTTAGTTCAATTGCTTGCAATACTCAAATTCATTTGCCATTTCAACTGCCCTCCCGATTTTCACAAATGCCGACTGTCGTTTTTGAGTGAAGCCTGGATCACATTAAAAGCCAACAAAATCTTGCACAACAGGTTCATCGATATTGACGAACAAATTTACACAAGGCCCCTTTGCGTAGCTCTGAATGTCAATGTGCGTAAATTTTGTTTCGTTTTGTTGGTATCGATGTGGCAAACTCTTGACATGGTTGTGTCGTGATTTATTCTTTTCACCACAAATACCACCTTCCTAAAAGAATATGCCCTTTAATCGATTTGACTGCATAAACTATTACAAGCTATCTCAGTTTAATTTATCATTTACGCCATTGATTTCACAGTACGTAAGATGTGCCTCCACAGCTACGTCTTCCAAAAGCTTAATCGCTCTATTTCCAAGCTACTACTACAAATTACTAATAGCTTGAAATATGTTTGAATTTCATTGTGTATCTTGCCTACAGTGTATTTTGTTTTGAGAAGAACACGGGTGTATTTTTACAGACATTGTTATTGTCTTCGGGAAGCCCATTTTAAATTAAGCGATTATTATGAAAAAACAACAACAACAACAAAAAAAGCAACTTGGCTACTTCTATTTTGGACGAATATAACGTACAACATTGTTTTCCCTTTATTCGCTAACTCAGGGAATGAAAATTGATCAAATTCAAATTTATTCGACAAATCAATCAATTATATATGCTTATTCTCTTCGCGTGTTTCCAGCCTTCAAATCGGTCTCCATGCAAATCCTTGCAGTTGCTCATTACATGAGTCCGGTTCAAAAAAGCACCTCAGACAAGTTTGAATCAGTCAGGAGCTGTTTATGTCCAGTTTGCCATAATAAGGCTGGCCTGAGATCAGACCCTCGGCCTCCCCTCTCGAAAAAAAGAACACACAAAACGGCGGCGAGAGCCTGGAGAGGAGATTGTTGGGAAAGGAGGACCTGGTACCAAGTCAGTCAATATCACATGTCGAGTGTGCTTAGCTCAGCTGTCAATCACATGTTATATTGCACGTCATATTTTTGATAATTTTTTGGTTGTTTTTCTTTGTAAGGAGGTACAGACGATGTTAGTTTTTTTAACTTTGCAATATATGGAGATGAAGCTTTTTCTTCTGGTGTTTGCTTGCTGCATTCCGGGTCTACCAAGCGCAGGTATTATTCTGGGATTATTTTATATTTGTAGATGACTTGCCCGTATGTAAACAGTCACAGCTTTGTATGTGCTTAGTAGTTAACCCTTTCACTCTTGAGCTCATAATACAAATTCTCCCAACCATTCAAGAAGAAAATGTATGAGCGATGTAGTGAGAATTGATAGGCCAATCAGCTTTCAGAACTTTAATGCGTGAAATAAGTATATATGCATTAATATGTATACCCCAACCAAGATGACTTCTTTTATTTCTAATCCTTATTCTAGCCCTGGAGAAGATCGTAACCGATAAACGTAAGTGATTTAATTCCAAACTTTATTATATAGACACGAGTGTTTTACTGGAAAATATACCGTGCGTAAAATCCATACGAAACTACATCCGGGACCCGAGTGGCATATTTTCCATATCTTCACTAGTGAGGATATCGTTGGAATCATTTCCCGCTTTTGCACGGTTGTTTGTGCAATTTCTCGTAAAACACTCGTGTCTAATATAATAAAAAGAAAATTACACGGCGGCTTGAAGATATGGATTTTATTTTCTCGTGGTAAAAACAATATTTTACTCACTCGCGAAGCGCTCGTTCGTAAAATATTGTTTTTACCACTCGAAAATAAAATTCATATCTCCGCGCCGCCGTGTAATATCCTCTATGTATAAAACATTTTTTTCACCTATGTGTTTTGCTGTAAAATCGAATATCGCAAGAAAATATCTGTACGAGAGCAAGGAGTACTAGTTTTGTTATTTATTGTGATTCCCTCGTCTGAGATGTGGATGTCAGTGCTTTTTTGGGTGCGAATGAGTCAAAACGCAACTTTACTTATTGTTTACTTTTCGTGTCGAGAATTTGATTCATTACCTAGGGGATTTTTGAGTGTCAGATATGGACAGAGCGCGAAAAAATACGCATAACTGCAAAGTTTCAGGCTCACAGCATGTACAGATCGAATTTGGTAGCATTTTGAAGTTCAGAAAATTAATATTAACCCTTTCACTCCCAAGAGTGATTAACTTCAATTTTATCTTTTCATCACTCATAAATTATTTTTCTTATTTTATGGTTGGGAGAAGTTGTATTTGAGCTTAGGAGTGAAAGGGTTAAGAAGATTTGTATGGGCAAAGGTGCGGGACGCAAGACTTGCGTCCCAGCAACAGTTTCCCATACAAATCTTCTTTATACTTCTTGGAGCTCAAGGGCTGCCCAATGTGAGGCAGCTGTATTAGCAGGCTGGAACAACTTAATAATAATAATAATAATAATATAACAGTTCTTGTACGCATTTTGCAAAGCCTCAATGCATGCACAGCAATTAATAATGATAAAACTATTGCATCATCTAGGAAATACTAACTAACTAGACTCAATTAGAAGGAATTAGACTAACTAGAGGAAATTACTAATGGAGCAATAAAGTGGCAAATGGTTTGGACAAAAGAACATCAACTGACCAATAACGAAACACAACCAAGCCGACTCGACCAACCATAGACCGACATAACGGACCAATCACTTCTACAACCAGAGACATATATACCGCCATCTGACGAATACTTTTCACTTGACTCTGAAGATGACTTCCGCTCAGGTAGTCGAAACGTCAGTCACCAACAACAGTCTTTCTGGAGACTACTCTAACCCGGACGATCACAACCAACCTACGGAACAATAAAGCTTATAACTATATCAACGATAGTAGGAACTATAGAAACTATAGAACACCATCATTGTTATATTCTAAAGGAAAATGTAATTTAAAAAGATAAGTCTTAAGTAATGATTTAAAAGATAGAATTGTCTTCGTGTTCTTCAGTTCGCTCGGAAGCTTGTTCCAAAGCTTGGGTGCAGCAATAGAAAAGCGCGATCCCCGTAAGTCTGAGAACAGGACCTTGGTACCTCACGGAGATTTTGCGATGCTGATCGCAAGCTGCGCCGAGGAATATAATTATGGTGTAATAAGCTCCCTGATGTAAGACGGCGCGCAATTACTTAGCAGGAGTGCACTGGCATACCCAGTCTTGTTAAATTTATAAAATGTCCTAAAGCGGGTGGTTGACAGTAGTCCAAGCAGGTTCTTGTAATACGTCTCACGAGTGAACCTCACACAGTATTTTATGGCAAGACAACTAAACGAAACCTGTTTATCTCTCAGGTGAAGAAGCTTGTAAACTTGGTGTTGACGTTGCAGTAGTCGTTGACGCATCGGAGAGCGTTGGAAAGGCGAACCTCGACAACCTGAAGGCATTTCTGGCCAAGTTTGTAGACAGGTTCCATGTGTCGAAGGACGGGACTCACGTCGCTTTGCTCACTTTCAGTCAACATGTGGATGTTTTGTTCCCACTCACGAAGTTCCAAACTAACGAGGCGGTCAAGGAAAACATAAGGAAAATGTCGGACCATCTCCACTGGCACACACGCACGGACAAAGCACTAAAGACACTGGAGCATGAAATTTTTACCGAAGAAGGTGGAGATCGTCCTGACCGAGCGAATTACGCGTTTGTGTTCACAGACGGGAAACCCACCGGGGAGGACAGCTTGGATTATGAACCTGTAGGAACAGTTGTCCGCAGGCTAGAAGTGAGTGTTGTTGTGAATCGTGATCGTGATTCTTGTGTGGATCAGATAACAGCGAGATAGAGATGTGAGAGTAGGTAAAAAAGAGAGAAAGATATTATACATAAAGGAAGAGCTGAGTCGTCATTAGCTTTGATAAAGGAGCTCTCTAAACCACAGTTCTTTTCGCGCCAAAATCCTTGACCGCCATTTTTACATCCTCGTTCCCAAGCTTTTTTCTCTACTCCGCCCCCCAGGCTCCTATGTGACACGTGAATAAATATATAGAGCATATTACACGGCGGCGCGAAGATATGAATTTTATTTTCGAGTGGTAAAAACAATATTTTACGAACGAGCGCTTCGCGAGTGATTATATTATACACGAGTGTTTTACGAGAAATTGCACAAACAACCGTGCAAAAGCGGGAAATGATGCCAGCGATATCCTCACTAGTGAGGATATGGAAAATACGCCACTCGGGTCCCAGATGTAGTTTCGTATGGATTTTACGCACGGTATATTTTCCAGTAAAACACTCGTGTCTATATAATAAATAACAATAATAATTATAACATTTGTCGCTGTATGCTTTCGCATTTTAAACATATATTTCACGACATTGGCCTTTATATTTTTATCTAAAAGACGACCAAGGGCGTGACCGTCATAGCCATCGGTTACGGGAAAAAAGTAAATGACGAGACACTGTACGACATGGCCGGAACACTGGGTCACTATTTCCACATCGGAAGCATTGACGAGCTCCACGAGGAAATCGACAGCATTATCTCAGCAGCATGTGGTAAGGCCAAATTAGTCTCTCACAAATATACCGTAAATTTCCGTAAATAGGGCCTGGGATTACATATGTTCAAAGAGGTGGGTTATTAATGGAGAGGATTTTGCGTTTCAAAGAAACAGTGATCTGTTCATAGTCATGGCCAAAGTGCATGATAACGACCCCTTCGCTCATATGGGTGGGCGCTAAAACAAAAATAAGCCCATGGTTATTGAAAGGAGTTTTGCATTTGCGATGTATGTGTGTGTGGTGGGGGGTTATCGAATTTTACGGTCTGTATCATACAGTAAGAAGATAACTTGTGAAAATTGGATTCCCTTGTAATTCCCTAAAACAGTACGTTCGTGTTTTGATCCATTTCTTAGGACTCTGTATATGATAATGATTTAGCATTTGTTACATCTTTATTATTGTGTTTGTACTGTAGTCCGTGTGTAAGTGTCTAAAGTCTTCTACAAATCTTCAAATGTAGAAGCCGTGCATGGTGGCTACTCAAACTGGACGGACTGGGGAGAGTGCAACGCTACTTGTGGGGGTGGGCAAAGGAACCGCTCTCGAACTTGCACCAATCCCCCTCCAAAAGGTCGCGGAAAGAACTGTACAGACCTGGGACCGGCTGAAGAAAAGCAGGCCTGCAATGAAGAAGAATGTGGTAAAGTCACTGAGATTGTTAAATTTGGAATCATATTCCTAAAAAACCAAATGAAAGTCTATCTATCGTGTTTCTCTGTTATCCAATTTTGTTCTTTTTTTCTTTTTTTTTTTCTTTTTTTTTTTTTTCAATTTAGCCATGCTTAACAAAAATGGCAACATTTTTCTTTTTTTAGTTTGTATAAATATAATATATATTTCGCAGCACCGCCTTGCAAGACTGCCTTGGATCTGGGGGTCATAGTAGACATATCTAAGAGCGTGGGAACTTCAAATCTCCCCAAACTAAAGCAAGCGTTACTGATCATCGTCGACAAATTCAACGAGTCGTCGGACGGAACACATATGGGTTTGGTTACGTTTGCCAAAGATGCCGAGCTGCATTTCAGTTTCGCCGACACTGAGTATCAAAACCCAGCTGCAGCCAAGGAAAAGATCGGCGAGATCAACAAGTTGTCTCTTCAAACCCGCACCGACAAGGCTCTGATTATGGCCAACGACGAGCTCTTTACTGAGGCTGGAGGAGATCGACCTGACAAACCTAACGTGCTGTTGGTGTTTACTGATGGAAAACCAACACCAAAGCCTGGCTACAAGGACTTTGATGAAACAGTTCCGCCTCTTCTGGTTTGTATTCTAAATTTCTTTGTCCGCACGTGTCCGTTTTAGTTTGAAAACGGATTATTTTTCTGTTTCTCCATGATTCGTGCAGGCGCACTTGAGCCTAATTGTATACCGTGGGCTCGCTTTCCAGAATATTTGTCGTCTACATAGAGGATATTACATGACCATGTGGTGACACGAATTTTATCTTCGAGTGTTGTTCGCGACAGATATATCTACACAAGAATATAGAATTCGTATCTCCAAGTGGCCATGTAATATTCTGTTTATTATATATGATATCGATGAAATATCCAAAACAGAGATATAACATCTCACAGCCTTTGTTTCCTGTCAGAACTTGCTGTCTTCAAAAATCGCGCTCACAGTGAAGATATATAATCCTTCAGACGTATGAAGATATCGCGCGCGACAAAGATTGGAGAATTCCTGGTGTTTCATCAATATAACTATGGTGTATGTCTCTTCTTGAAGGCAAAAGGTGTGAAAATCAACGCAGTGGGTATTGGTAGTGGAGTCGACCAGGATGTATTGCGTCAGATTGCAGGAGAAGGTGGCAACGTGTTTATGGTCGATGACTTCGACAAGCTGCTTCAGGCGTTGGAAAAAATCAAGAAAGTGTCATGTGGTATGTGAGTTGCAAGGTATGAGTAAGGTGTTTCATCTTTTGGGGAAATCCTTTTAGCTTGCACAAAAGACAAAGCCAAATTTGCAGTCCATTAGAAAAAATCGCGCCGGCCATACGAAATTTTGTTCGACATTTCGGCCGTATTTCGACGAAATTTTGCGAGAACAAAGGACAAAATTTGTCGAATTTCACTGCCATTGCTTTTGCACAGTACTGTAGCACAGTGTTGAAACTTGGACTGCTTTTTATTTACCAAGGGGAATGATTATTCAGAAAATTAGAGTAAATTTGTATGCGTCCACCATGTTTGGTGTACAGTTTTTTACATCAACATGACGGCCAAATAAAGTACGTCAGAAGTTCAAATATTATAGTACCGTTCGTTGATTGATAGAATGAACAGTATTGCTTTTTGTGGCATTTGCTTAGCCGAGATGTTATAAATCTCAAAAATGCATCTCCAGAGAAATGCAGTATTGTATCTACTTGAAACTTTGCACAAAGATTGAACTTGCTAACATAAAGAACATACTAAAAGAACAGTTTGTTGTTGGAACCCAGTCGGTTGTTGTCGGTGGTGGGTGGGTTATCTATTTCAGTTTATCTAATTGTCTATTTCAGGCAGTCTCGTCCATTAAGCTATCTTTTTAACATATAAAATCCAATAAACGACTGCATTTGTTTTGTTTTCCTTTTGCAGGTCAATAAATGCCAGAATTGAGCCATGAAACAAAGAATTGTGGCTCAAGTTTGTTTTACTCTGTTAGTTTAGTAGACATTATATAGTGATAAGAATTCTCAATCTTTTCTGAAATGTAAAGGTATGAAAGCGAGACGTTGGATAACAATAAAGGTTTGTTCTCTTCTCAGTTTTCACCGTCCTACTCAGAAGGAATTTTCATGCGCCTTATTCCAAAATGGACGCCGCGCACCAGCTGGCCTTTAAAACCTCGTTTCCGTGTAACTCGACCCAGGCTTGTCCGCGCGGCGGCCATGTTGGAATAATGTGCATTAAACCGACAGTTCCAGCTCAGACAAACTTGTCTAAGTGCGCGTACTTTTGTCTAAAGTTCGCGTTGCTTACTAGTGTACAATGTGTGTACAGTGAATCCTTCCAAGGCGGATACCCTCAGAAACTATTCTAACAGGTGCCCACCTTACAGAGAACATGTAATCGGACACCAGAAATCCATGACTGAAAAAGAACGTTAAGCATGAACGCATGACTCCTGATTTATGACCGAGCTTTTCAAAACTTACCCAGTTTTTACCCTACGCCAGCCAAACTTGGTCGACTAAAAAGCAATGTTGATCTGAAGACGCTGTTGATGGATATCTATTCAGTTCAAAACAGAATCGTATCCGACCAAAAAATGATATCTCAACTCGCAGAAGGACGACGCGTCACACTCACGACTTAGGGTGAGGGGCGTTTGCTCCCGCGAAGTTCCTGTCTTCTAAAAATAGTTTCGATCTATTATCCTAAAACGATACCGTAACTGGGTGAAGGCGGATTTACGCATACGAGGGACGAGACGGATTTTAAAAATAGTATAGTGTGCCGGGAGAAGACTGGGATGCAACAACAAACCCGACGCTTGCGAAGTATGTGTTCCAAGCTAAAATAAGCCGCGAACAACTGTTGAACCCGTTTATACGAGCATGTTCGAGTCTTAGCGAAGACGCGAAGAGGGTTTTGTATCATTTATGCGGTCAGTTTGCGTCTTATTTAAGGCGCGCCTTATTTAAGACGCGTCTTATTTCTCTCGTATAAACGGCCCTAATAAGTCAGTCTATTTTAGTACAAAAGACTCGCGCAGGGGGCTCGCGGCGCGGGGAGTGACGGGAAGGACCTTTCCTCCGGCGTCCCCCACGTAGGCTTGGATAAATTCTGCCGGCATAATTTCGAGCACAATTCACTACTTCGGGCAGCGAGCATTATGCCGGCATACTTCCGCATTTTCGAGCATAATTTGAGCATAATATGAAAAAATCAGTAAGACAAAGACATGCATTACAATTGAAAGAAAAATACATAGAACAAATTCAAAACAAATCGAAAATATCTTGTGAATTGCCCAACATTCGCTAAAACGCGCCCGCATCACACACAATCGGGAGTGATAATTATGAATGATAATCGGGAGTGGCAATTGGGAGTGGTAATCGAGGGTGTTAATCGGGCCGTTGTACGCGTGAGCTCGGTAAGAAAGACGACTGGGGACGAGTCAGTAGTGGGCCTGCTGACCAGTCAGCGGTCACTTCTTCAAGGCTGTTGACAAAATGGCGAACATGTTCAGCTTTGAACTGACTGCCAAGAGTTTTGCCTAAAATTTGCATTGTTAGCGAAAATGTTGTGACCAGGGACTTGAATATACTTGGATAAAAGTGTCACGCCGTCGGCAATGGCTCAAACAAAGAAAATAGTCGCTCATGAACTCACTGAGCGCACATCTGAGGACAGACCCAGGCCCCCAGGTTTGCTGACAGTGAAGACGAATCCTCGCAGGAATGAAGGTGAGTTTTTGCTTGACATCTTTTCCATTCTAATGAGGAGGGGAGTTGATCACTCTTGGGAGTGAAAGGGTTAAACGTGAATGTCTGTAAGAATCGATCGAACGGCCGCCATGCACATACAGTATGAGTCACAAAATTGATTTCCCTCAAACTTTTTTGTCTGAACAACTTATGCACTGATCAGCTGGAATTTATCGATGCATTAAGGAGGTGCAAACCAGGGTCTAATTAGTTTTCAGAAAGCCTGAATTTTATGGTTGGAAAATTTGAAAAACCCGTATTGGTCGAAGATCCCTCAAAACCCACTCTTGCATAAAGGTGCGGTAATGCGGGCAACATTTTCAGTGCAACTTGTCGTGCAACAATGTTGCGTTGCAAGTTGCACCGTAATGTTGCGCGTATTACCACCGTGTTTGCAAGTTGCAGCAACATGTTGCACAAAGTAGAAGTGGGTTCTACTTCGTGCAGCATGTTGCTGCAACTTGCAAACACGGTGGTAATACACGCAACATTACAGTACATCTTGCAACGCAACATTGTTGCACGACAAGTTGCACTGAAAATGTTGCCCGTATTACTTCACCTTAAGCGACACTTATCCAATATTAATATTGCTCGACCTGGTATCGTAAAGAAGCTGCAGTTATGACATGGATTTACAGTATTGTTCAGGTCTTTCTTCAAAGATTTATAGCATGGGTTTTTAAATAATCTTTATTCAAGAACATTCAACTAAACCGTACGCAGACTGGGTCCCAGCTTTACGTGGACTGATATTTTGCATATCATTTAAGTATCCGCTTCTTTTGATTTTTGTTTTGCCAAAGGGGGGGGGGGGGGGGGGGGAGGGGTGGGGTTGCTTCTGTTCACCTTCATAGTTAGAAATCTTTGGATAGAAGGAAGAGCAACAACAAATCGTCCAATTAGTAGATTGCTCGGGATCTTTGGTATAATATAATGTTATTTCAGCAGGAGCAAGTTCTTGTTGTAGTTTTACGACGCTGTCAGTGTGCTTTTGTCTTTTTCAAGACCCCATCGACTGATACGTTTATTTCTTTTAGATGGTTACCAACTATTCACGCATTCTCGGCCTCAGTTCTCAGAACGAGAGCGAGGGATGCACTTGAAACCAGGGTAGCACGTGCGTAGTTTTGCCCCCTGGGGCTTTCCATTTAGCACATATATTCCAGAACGAACCGCCGGAAAATAACTTCGGCCATTTAGGGAGGTGATCCGACAAAAAAGAGTCAGACACTTTGATAGATAGTTTTTTTTCCCCCGCGAAAGCAATTTAAATTCTTTGGTCAAGACATTCTTTCTATTTGCAATTTAGATACATGTGTAATCCCATGGTTACTGAGTCTTCTATTTCATTCCCCTCTGAGAGATTCGTTTAATATTTACCGCTTTTCTTAAGCTCTTAATATCCGAGTCTCGGTTTCGTTTGCACCATTTTGCCGCCGAGTGAAGTTAAGAATCGACTTGCACGAGGAATTCCCGGTTGTTTTGAAGAAAAGTCGGCTGGAACATACTCAGCTACTAGGTAAGAGAGGTTAGTTCAATTGCTTGCAATACTCAAATTCATTTGCCATTTCAACTGCCCTCCCGATTTTCACAAATGTCGACTGTCGTTTTTGAGTGAAGCCTGGATCACATTAAAAGCCAACAAAATCTTGCACAACAGGTTCATCGATACTGACGAATTAACAAATTTACACAAGGCCCCTTTGCGTGAGCTCTGAATGTCAATGTGCGAAAATTTGTTTCGTTTTGTTGGTATCGATATTGCAAACTCTTGACATGGTTGTGTCGTGAATTATTGGGTGGGTTCACACTAGAGCTTTAAAGTACGTTTCAAGTGCACTTTGAGCATACTTTAAAGGCCAGTTCACACTGGACGCGTCGCGACACGCCGTAACTGCACGCGTTGTCGCGTTGAAATTAGCCCTTGTTCTATTTTTACGGCGTCGCTCTGAGTTGACGCGTTGTCGCTATGTTTGCGCCGTGTCCGGTGTGAATCGGATTGAAGGAATGACCGGGATCTAATTTGTCGCGTTGTCACTTGCAGTTACGGCGTGTCGCGACGCGTCCAGTTTGAATTGGCCTTAAATGTGAACGAGAAATATGAGCATTTTCGACCATACTTGGATCCTATTTGGTTACTGTGGTAATGCGCACATTTCAAAAGAACTGAAGTACACTCGTAAGTGTGGGACAGACCACACTTTAGATTGCACTTGACCAATTACAGAAAAGGAACCTTGCACGCGAGAGCACGACACGTACGCCTTTTGTCTTCTTTGATTAGTTTTATTGTTTCATCGACGTTGCCGTCGTCCTCTTCCGTCCAGCTGTTTCTTAAACTCCCTAGTTTTAAGGTGAAGTAATACAGGAAACTTTTTCTTGAAACTCGTCGTGCAACAAAATTGCGTAGGAAGTTGCGGCCTGTGTTGCACGTATTACTACCTACGCACGCAACGAAATGTAGGTGCAAAGGTAGTAATGCCTGCAACAACAAGCCCTAACTTGGTACGCAACTTTGTTGCGCGACAAGTTGCAAGAAAATGTTGCCCGTATTACTTCACCTTTATTGTATGACGGTGTCTGTCGGTGGAGCGAAAAGTTGGTTTCAAACACTCGCGCGAAATACAACATGAAATTTCGGCGGTTCCTTACGCGGAAAATTTCATTCAATAGAATGTAGAGATAAATTTGCTGAATAGCCCATGCTCTCTGGTTCAAAAGAAAAAACAGGAGACAAAACAACGGGCACGCAATTTTGTTCGTTGGCCGCATGATTCACCGAGAACTTTTCGTCTGAGAGCCGTCTGCACGGGAGGCTAGCAGCCTTGACATGGGTGATTGCTTCGGTGATTGAAAGCGAAACTACTCTCGAGTAGGATACAACGAGTATGAACGCTAATTTTGCAAGTACATACTTAAGAGTGTAAGTGCACTTAAGGGTGATGCTCACTTTCAGTATACTTTAGCTCTAGTGTGAACCCACCCATTATTTTTACCACAAATAACATCAATCCTTCCTATTTTCGATTTGACCTCATGAAGACTGCATAAATTATTATAAGTTATCTCAGTTTAATTTACCATTTACGCCATTGACAGTACGTAAAATGTGCCTCCAAAGTTACGTCTACCAAAAGCTTAATCGCTCTATTTCCAAGTTACTACTACAAGTTACTAAGAGCTTGGAACGTGTTTGAATGTCATTACATGTATCTTGCCTACAATGTATTTTGTTTTGAGAAGAACACTTAGTGTATTTTTGCAGACATTGTTGTCTTCGGGAAGCCCATTTTAAATCAAGCGATTATATGAAAAAAAAAATCAAATTGGCGGCTTTAATTTTAAACTAATAAAACATACGACGTTGTATTCCCTTTATTCGCTAAGCTGCTAGCAGGCTATTTATTCACCGTCAGAAAATCAGGGAATGAAAATTTATCGAATTCAAATTTATTCGACAAATCAATCATTATAGTTATACATGCTTATTTGCTTCGCGTGTTTCCAGCCTTTTTTTTTTTTTTCGCAGCCAAGAAGGAAAACCCAAGACTAAAAGCCCATTCACATAAAGTACGAAACTAGAACTACAAGGTTCCATGGTTAGTTATTACATAGGTGATTATATGGTACGGTATATAAAAACTCGCGCTAGTACGCCTTCCAATCGATCTTGCAGTTGCTATTTACATGAGTCCGGTTCAAAAAATCACCTCAGACCAGTTTGATTCAGTCAGGAGCTGAATATGTCCGCTGGTCCAAGTCTGTCAAGATCATATGTCAGGTGTACATAGCTCAGTTGTGAATCACACGTTATATCCCACGTCACGTTTTTGATAATTTTTGATTGTCCTTCTTTGTAAGGAGGTATGAACAATGTTTTTAAACTTTGCAATGGTATTTTCGCAGTTTCCCATTATGGAGGTGAAGCTTTTTCTTCTGGTGTTTGCTTGCTGTATTCCGGGTCTACCAAGCGCAGGTATTATTCTGGGATTATTTTATATTTGTAGATGACTTAATCCGCATGTAAACAGTCACAGCTTTGTATGTGCTTAGTAGCTAGTAACTGTGTGTGCAACTGAGTTGAAAAAATATATCAACGTACTAGATAATAACTTGGAAGCCTCACAGGGAACTTTAATGCATGCAATAAGTATATATGCATAATACGTATATGCATTTCAACTAAGATCACTTCTTTTATTTCTTATTCCTATTCTAGCCCTGCAGAAGATCGTAACCGATCGTAAGTGATCAATTTAATTCCAAACTGTATAAAACATTTTTTTACCTATGCGTTTTGCTGTAAAATCGAATATCGCCAGACTATATCTGTACCAGAGCAAGGAATACTAGTTTTGTTATTTATTTCGATTCCCCTTGTCTGAGATGAGTGTGGAGGTGCTTTTTAGGGTGCAAATGAGTCATAAAACGCAACTTTATTGTTTACTTTTCGTGTCGAGAATTTGATTCATCACCTAGGGTTTTTTGAGTGCCAGATAGATAATTTGGTAGCATTTTGAAGTTCAGAAATATTAACCCTTTTACTCCCAAGAGTGATTAACTTCAATTTTATCTTTTCAGTCACCCACCAGAGATATATCATAAAGTATGGAGAATTTGGCATTTAATACCTTGCTTAAATGACAGCTGATTAGAACATAAATTTTCTTTTCATCACTCATACATTTTCTTGTTTTATGGTTGGGAGAATTTGTATTTTGAGCTTAGGAGTGAAAGCGTTAACAAGATTTGTATGGGCAAAGGTGCGGGACGCTATAGACTTGCGTCCCAGCAACAGTTTCCCATACAAATCTTCTTTATACTTCTTGGAGCACAAGGGCTGCCTCATGTGAGGCGGCTGTATTAGCAGGCGGAACAACTTAGCAGGAGTGCACTGGCATACTAGTCTTGTTAAATTTAAAAAATGTCCTAAAGCGAGTGGTTGATAGTAGTTCAAGTAGGTTCTTGTAATGTCGTCTCATGAGTGAACCTCACACAGTATTTTATGGCAAGACAACTAAACGAAACCTGTTTTTCTCTCAGGTGAAGAAGCTTGCAAACTTGGTGTTGACGTTGCAATAGTCGTTGACACATCGGAGAGCGTTGGAAAGGCGAACCTCGACAACCTGAAGGCATTTCTGGCCAAGTTGGTAGACAGCTTCCATGTGTCGAAGGACAGGACTCACGTCGCTTTGCTCACTTTCAGTAAACATGTGGATGTTTTGTTCCCACTCACGAAGTTCCAAACTAACGAGGCGGTCAAGGAAAGCATAAGGAAAATGTCGGACCAACTCCACTGGCACACACGCACGGACAAAGCACTAAAGACACTTGAGCATGAAATTTTCACCGAAGAAGGTGGAGATCGTCCTGACCGAGCGAATTACGCGTTTGTGTTCACAGACGGGAAACCCACCGGGGAGGACAGCTTGGATTATGAACCTGTAAGAACAGTTGTCCGCAGGCTAGAGGTGAGTGTTGTTATGAATCGTGATCATGATTCTTGTGTGGATCAGTTAACAGCGAGGTAGAGATGCGAAAATAGGGGGAAAGAGACAGGTATACGTAAAGGAAGAGCTGAGTCGACATTAGCTTTTGATAAAGGAGCCCTCTAAACCACTTCTTTTCGCGCCGAAATCCTTGACAGCCAGGTTTACATCCTCTTTTCCCTACTCCGCCCCCCAGGCTCCTGTGTGACACGTGAATGAATAAATAACGATAATAATTATAACATTTGTTGCTGTATGCTTTCGCATTTATAGAGGATATTACACGGCGGCGCGAAGATATGAATTTTATTTTCGAGTGGTAAAAACAATATTTTACGAACGAGCGCTTCGCGAGTGAGTAAAATATTGTTTTTACCACGAGAAAATAAAATCCATATCTTCAAGCCGCCGTGTAATTTTCTTTTATTATATTAGACACGAGTGTTTTACGAGAAATTGCACAAACAACCGTGCAAAAGCGAGAAATGATGCCAACAATATCCTCACTAGTGTGGATATGGAAAATACGCCACTCGGGTCCCGGATGTAGTTTCGTATGGATTTTACGCACGGTATATTTTCTAGTAAAACACTCGTGTCTATAAAATAAAAACATATATTTGACGACATTTGGCCTTTATATTTTTATCTAAAAGACGACCAAGGGCGTGACCGTCATAGCCAGCGGTTACGGGAAAAAAATAAATGTTGAGACACTGTACGACATGGCCGGAACACTGGGTCACTATTTCCACATCGGAAGCATTGACGAACTCCACGAGGAAGTCGAAAGCATTATCTCAGCAGCATGTGGTAAGGCAGTGTGTCTGCAATGCGTTCTAGCCCTTTAACTCCTGAAGGTTACCGAATTTCTCTTTCAGTCTCTTACCAAATATACCGTAAAATTCCGTAAATAGGCCTTGGGAATACATACGTTGAAAGAGGGGGGTTATTAATGGAGAGGATTTAATTTGCGTTTTTTAAGAAACAGCCGATCTTTTCATAGTCATGGCCAAAGTGCATGATAACGACCTCTTCGCTCATACGGTACAGGCCATTGGTATTTGGGCGCTAAACCTAAAATAAACCCATGGTTATTGAAAGGAGTTTTGCATTTACGTGTGTGTGTGTTTGTTTGGAAGAGGGGGGGGGGGGGGGGGCTTATTTATCGAATTTTACGGTCTATATCATACAGTAAGATAGCTAGGTCGGATAAAAGCTGATTCAGCGATAAATTCTCATTGCGTCACGTTTTAAGTATTCGTGAAGGGGTTAATATTTCTACTACAAAACAATTCAGAAAAAATCGCATGACGACCTCCGACAACGTGGTATTTTTATTTCGTTTTCAATGGTTGATATTTATTCTGTTTCCCAAAGGAAACTCATACTGCTTCGAGAAAATAGGATTCCCTTGTAATTCCCTAAAACAGTACGTTCGTGTTTTGATCCATTTCTTAGGACTCTGTATATGATAATGATTTAGCATTTTGTTACATCTTTATTATTGTGTTTATACTGTAGTCCGTGTGTAAGTGTCTAAAGTCTTCTACAAATCTTCAAATGTAGAAGCCATGCATGGCGGCTACTCAAGCTGGACGGACTGGGGAGAGTGTAACGCTACTTGTGGCGGTGGAGTTAGAATCCGCTCTAGAACTTGCACCAATCCCCCTCCAAAAGATGGCGGAAAGAACTGCACGGACCTGGGACCGGCTGAAGAAAAGCAGGGCTGCAATGAAGTGGAATGCGGTAAATTTAAACTCTATCAAATATTGTACGTTCAAAATCACTTCCACGGTTCCGATAACGATCCCAGAAACCCTTCGAACCCAATCACCTTTTCAACTCTAAAATGGTAGATATACAGTCCAAGCTCTCTGGGCGGACACTCTCGTAAGTGGACAGCTCTGCTTACGAATGCCTCTACGAAACCCGCTTTAAACTCTAACCACAGGACGCAGAGGATTTCGTTTGCTTACCATTATGTAAAACCCTGTATAACTGATGACCTGCATGAATGATACCGCAAAACGATTTCATCGCGGGCGCGCGAAGGCATACGCGCACCTAAACACCCTTCGTGCGCCCGCGATGCAATTGTTCTGCGGTGTCCTTCATGTAAGTCACTATATAGGGTTTTATATAATAAAGCAAGCGAACTCCTGTGCGCCCTGTGCTCTAACTCAATCAAACTCTATATTTACAAGTTGTTGAAACCGGACAGCTCCTATTACGGACACTTTTTCTGCTTCCCAAGGGTGTTCGTTTACGGGAGCATTTTAATTTACACAATTTCGGTCAAATTTTTACGTGTTCCTCTGCTATCCAATTTTGTTCTTTCTTTTTTTAATTTAACCATGCTTGACAAAAATGGCAACTTTTTTTATTTTGTATAAATATATTGTATATTTCGCAGCACCGCCTTGCATGACTGCCTTGGATCTGGGGGTCGTAGTAGACATATCTAAGAGCGTGGGAACTTCAAATCTCCCCATACTAAAGCAAGCGTTACGGATCATCCTCGACAAGTTCAATGAGTTGTCGGACGGAACGCATATGGGTTTGATTACGTTTGCCAAAGATGCCGAGCTGCAGTTCAGTTTCGCCGACACTAAGTATCAAAACCCAGCTGCAGCCAAGGAAAAGATCGGCAAGATCAACAAGTTGTTTCTCCAAACCCGCACCGACAAGGCTCTGATTATGGCCAACGACGAGCTCTTTACTCCGGCTGGAGGAGACCGACCTGACATACCTAACGTGCTGTTGGTGTTTACTGATGGAAAACCAACACCAAAGAAAGGCTACAAGGACTTTGATGAAACAGTTCCGCGTCTTCTGGTTAGTATTCTAAATTTCTTTGTCGACAAATGGGTTCTCTAAGCCCGGGGGGGGGGGGGGGGGGGGGAGGGGGGTACTCCGATATATTTCCTATATAGGGACGTTCCGCCCGATAGGGTATCATTTTCAGTGTCTTCTGTCTTAAACAGGGTATCAAATCTTACATTTTTGTGTCTTAAACAGGGTTATTTTCCGAAGATTTTCTCCTCTTCCCCTCCCCCTCAACCACATTTTTGCTCTCACCATTTTCGCGCGATTTCTTGGTATGCTTCAGTGGAAACGCGTGCAGCGCAGGCTAACTTATCTAAACTTAGCCTTGAACAGGGTATCAAATTAGAGCACTTTGTCTTAGACAGGGTAGCAAAATTGCCATTTTTGTGTCTTGAATAGGGTCAGGGTTTTATAGAGTCAGTGGAACCCCCCTACCCAAATTCCTATTGAGTACCCCCCCCCCCCCCCCCCCCCCCTCCGGTCTCTAAGGCCTTGTCCACACGTGTCCGTTTTTGTTTGAAAACAGATTATAGTTCTCCGTTTCTCCGTGATTCGTGCAGGCACACTTGAGCCTAGTTATATACCGTGGGCTCACTTTCGATCCCAGAATTTTTGTCGTCAACATAGAGGATATTACATGACCACTGATGTGGTGACACGAATTTTATCTTCGAGTGTTGTTCGCGAGAGGTATATCTACACAAGAATATAGAATTCGTATCTCCAAGCAGCCATGTAGTATTCTGTTTACTATATCTGATATCGATGAAATATCCAAAACAGAGATATAACATCTCACAGCCTTTGTTTCCTGTCAGAATTTGCTGTCTTCACAAATCGCGCTCACAGTGAAGATATAATCCTTCATATGTGAAGATATCGCGCGCGACAAAGATTGGAGAATTCCTGGTGTTTCATCAATATAACTATGGTGTATGTCTCTTCTTGAAGGCAAAAGGTGTGAAAATCAACGCAGTGGGTATTGGTAGTGGAGTCGACCAGAATGTCTTGAGTCAGATTGCAGGAGAAGGTGGCAACGTGTTTATGGTCGATGACTTCTACAAGCTGCTTCAGGAGCTGGAAAAAATCAAGAAAGTGTCATGTGGTATGTGAGTTGCAGGGTGGGAGTAAGGTGTTTCATCTATCGGGGAAATACTTTTAGCTTGCACAAAAGACGAAGCCAAATTTGCAATCCATTAGAAAAAATCGCGCCGGCAATGCAAAATTCTGTTCGACATTTCGGCCGTATTTCGACAAAATTTCGCGAGAACAAAGGACAAAATTCGTCGAATTTTTGCTGCCATTGCTTCTGCACAGTACTGTAGCACAGTGTTGAAACCTGGACTGCTCTTTATTTACCGAGGGGAATGATTATTCAGAAACTTAGAGTAAGTTTGTATGCGTCCGCCATGTTGGTGTACAGTTTTTTACACCAACATGACGGCCAAATAAGTACGTCAGAAATTCAAATATTATAAGTAAATAAAGTTGATTGAAAGAGTGAACAATATTGCTTTTTGTGGCATTTGCTTAGCCGAGATATTATAAATCTTAAAACTGCATCTCCAGAGAAATGCAGTATTGTATCTACTTAAAACTTTGCAGAATGATTGAACTTGCTAACATAAAGAACATACTAAAAGAACAGTTTGTTGTCGGAACCCAGTCGGTTGTTGTCGGTGGTGGGAGGGTTTTTATCTATTTCACTCAGGCCACTTAAGGCATGGGTCCAACAAGGAAATTAGGGGGAAAATCATTTAAATATTCGAATAAACTCGTAGATTTCATAGAACATTATTTTACTTGCAGGGTTGAGGTGGTATGATATGATCTTCATTTAGTGATGTTTATGTGACCTTTGACCTATCACGTGACCAAATAAGGGAAGAAAATGGCGCCCAAAAATATGCCTTTCTTTAAGCTGTCGGGAGGACCTCACAATCATCCCTGAAACAGTTAAATTTAATGTTAATGGAAGAAGAGCATACCCCTAAGTGCTTAGCTAATTAGATAAATTCGATTTTCTGCCATTAACACAATTTAAGGCAATTTCATCGCAAAACTACTTCATTTTCGGTATTCACAGTGCTCAAATGAAGGTTAAAATTACTATATTCGAATATTTCTAATTAGCATGAAGAAGTTAAGATTGGCAAGAAAGTATTTGGTAGCAGAAACCGCTGGAAGAAGCGGTAAAACCAGTCCTCCCAAGCAAAAACATTAAACGTCACAATGCCGTTGTCGTTCCGCCATCTTGAAACATGAGCCCACTGTATCATTGTAGTTTCAACCAGCGGTCAGCAGCACATGCACGAAACTGACCAATGAGCACGGCTTTCAGGGGAAGGCGTTTGTACAGCAAAGATGGCGGAGAAGAAGAGCACGAAACGTCATGATACGAGTTAGCCTGTGTACTATGTGCTGGAAACTGTATGTTTAGTTTTCAGCGGAAGAGAAGTAACCACGGCTCTTCTAATCTTCTACAAATAATGCTGTCCTGTATATTAACGAGGTAAAGAGGAATTTACGAATAAACAACGCCACTGTGCGATCAGGGAAAGTTGCGTTTAGTTGACTTGGCTTCTTATTGCAAATGCGCGCGCTTTTTAATTTATCCGGCTTCTCAAAGGTATAGTATTACACCGATTGTACCGTTCATTTTGGCGCAAAATACGAGGATTCAGTTAGAAAACATAAAGCTTCCACGATGTGTAGAACATTTCTAGATCCAAAGGCTTGTGGCTTCGGTAAAGTAGCTGCTTTCCATGCAGCAAAGCAGGCTCAAAACCTAAAACGAGACATGAACGAAGGCAGTGCGAAGTTTGGCGCGCGGTGTTTACAGGAGAGATTCAGAATCTTCAGAGACACGTTCGCGTCGAGAGCTGAGTCGTATGAATTGGACTTTCTGGAGTTCAACAAAAAGTTTAATTCTCTTCAGACCACAATCAGCAAGTGGAGTCCACGCAAGAAAAAAGAAAAGGAACAGTTTCTTACAGAATTTTCAGTGGAAAACTGGAGAAGACTTTCAGAGGCGAAGAAGAGGGAACACACACTATTTGACTGCAAAGGATGCCACCAAAACTATTCCAAAATACAATCACTGTTTCCAGTCAAATCTCCACGCCTACAGAAAAGGGCATTGGAAAATCCATTTGTCATTGCTGATGGTCTTGCCAAAGAAACGACTGCAAAAGTTCTAGTCAGCAAAACCCAGATTAAAGAAACTGCCAAGGCTCTATATGACAGCATTAATCCAGTATTTCAAAGTGTGTCTGGTGGAATGTCATTTGCTGAAGCACTCTCTCAAGTCCCTGCAACCAACCTAGAAATAAGAAAAAGCAAGAGTGAGAAAAAGGCAGCAAGAAGGAATATTCTACGAGAAGCTAAGGAAAATGTGGAGGCTCACTGGAGAGAAACATCTCTCACCAGGTACAGTAAAGGATAACAACATATGAGTGCACTAAAATATTGCTTTCAACTTGGCACTCTGGCACAAACAGACAAGCACATATGCACAGACAAAATGAATATCAGTTAGAAGCAAACTTGCATGTATGATATAAACACAAACATGTACCCACAAAATATGTAAGACAGACTATAGCATACACACTAATAAAGTAAATAACATACAGGGTATGTATATGCTGCATATATACATAATCATACATAAATTATTTATACATAGACCTCATGTACTCATGGGTGCATGCAACATTTGCACAAAAATCTGAACAAAGCCTGATTTACAATTATAACTATTTATTTATATTTATTGGTTATACACTATTTTCATTCTTATTTATAGATGCATGGGAAACAGACAATCATTCTGTGCAAGACAACGTGAAAGGTTAGCCATGTCATTTGAAACGAAACAAGCTTCAAAAGAGAGAAGAGAGAGTGATGTTGGTCATGAAGGGGCCCCTAAAAGAAGAAAGGACCATGCAGGCAAGATTGACGAGATGACTTGGGACAAGACTGGCCTTAGAGCTGAGGTTGAAGGATATGAAGATGGGTTCAAAGTAAACTGGAGTGGCCTTGCTAGGAGGTACAGCATTACCAACAAGAGGGGAGAACTAGCCAAGAATGGTGGGCAAATAGCACAAGAATTTCTCATTAGGGAGGGAGTCAACATACACCGCTTCAAAAGACCAAATGAACAAGCAGACATGGAACCCAGAATTCGAAGGAAAAAACTACGGGGAATTGGAGGTACAGTACACTGTGTTCATAAGATTTATCTAACTGTTTCAAACAAAAGTTTACAAAAAGATACTAACAACTGCAACACATAGAACTGCGTATGTACAGCACCCTGATGCACATTGATGGATGCAATATTAATATACACATGTACGTGTAGGTGTCAAAATACTCTTAAAATAAATTCTACTTGCTTTATTCATAGGGGAAATAACAGTGCCAACACTTGAGACAAATGATGACATCAAGAAAACCCTCAGATTGAAAATTCAGAATGGACAATACACTGTGGGTGAGCTCATCGTTCCAAAGAAGTATGAAAAGCTTGTTTTAGACAAAGAAGGGAATGTGAAGAAAGAAGAATTCATAATAGAAGGAAGGAAAAGGCCTCTAGATGAAATTCGCAAGAAAACTATGATGAAACACAAAGAGTACACAAGATACCATCCAGACCAGTACTATGAAGAGATGTCTAGACTTGATGCTGCAAACAGGCTTTCTGAATTGAATGAGTTTGATGATGGAGAGGGGCTATCTGTAATGCTGAGAAAACTAAAGAAGATTGAAAGACAGAGGCATCTGATTGTTTGGCATGACCACTCCACGGTGGCAAATCATGGACACTTGGTTTTCATGGTATCCTGCATTTATGACCCTGCACTGTACCTCACACCAGAAGAATACCATCAGATGACAGGCAAGTGGTTGGACATACAGGCAGAGGTTGAGAAACCAGATATCTACATTGTAGGCAGATGCAAAAGCAACGATGTCGAGCAGCTGGCCTATGTGGAAACACGGTGTGACTGTCTCAACAACCTAGCCAACCAGATGGAGGTCTCGCCAGGTGTCCCTGTTACTGATGTGATGAGATTCTTCAAGGGTGATGGACCAGCAGTGGCATTTGAGACTGGCCAGCAGAAAGGGGGGCACTTCTTTTGTTCTGTCTGTGGTGTCCATGCAGCTATGTGTGATGAGCTGGATTATGTTTTCAGATGCAAGCACAGATCCTTCCAAGACAAACAGCAGCTGGTTTTAGGAGGACCTTTTGGCAAAAGGAACTCCATTGCACAAAATCCAAAACCACTGCAGGGACTGAAGAAAGAAGAGCTGCAGGAAGAGTTGGAGGAAAGAGCAATAGTGAAGGATGCTACCAGTATGAAGAAACCTGCCCTTGAAAAGGAGTTAACATCAGAGCTCTGTGGAGTACAACGAGTGCCAGCATTGCTCTACTGTGACCCAACTGCTTCCTTGGAGAGCCTCAACCTCCAGTCATATGAAGCCCTTGCTTGTGAACCAATGCATGATATATCGAATCACATATCAAATGTACTGGAGGAACTTCCCAATCACCTGGCAGGGGATGCAAAGAGAAAGTTCCAGGAGACCTGGGAGCTGTCCCTTGGACACAAGGAAGCAAAGAGAGCATGCGACTACAGGTTTGCAATCATTCTCATTGCCAAGAGACTGAAAGGCCTGGTGACAGAGACTGTTCAGATGCTTCTTGACACCCTAGTTGAGATGGAGCAAGTACTATATGCAAAAGATTATGACAGATGCCCTCGCCTGATTCTCAGGTATCACAACATCAGCTTTCTCCATTTTGTGATGTGCAGCCTCGAGTTTGGTGCAACTCCTACAGCCCTAAGTGCCAGAAAATTCTATGGAAAGTATTTGCACAACCTTGTTGCCCATGAACCAATTCAGCTCCGCCTCATATCTGGTGAGTCATCAAATTCAGAAGATGAGGAACGTATCTTTAATGCGATTAAGGGCATCACCAAGTCAACTTCTAACAACAAACCAAGTCATCTCATTCCCAACCTTCTATTGAGGCTTCAGGCAGAAGAGGAACTTGGCACTAGAGAAAACACCAGAAGAAAGCAGCAAAACCACATCAGCAAGCTTGCTTCAAGCCTGCCAAAATCTGGAAACACCAAGGTGCTTAGCTGTATCCTGTATGAGCTGAAACTCTCCAGATGGTGGCAAGCCCATTTGGAAAACATCAGTGACTTTCTTTTACCAGGAGAGGGAGTCTGGTGGAAGTATCATGATGTCAGTGGAATGGTGGAGTTTTTGGACAGCAAAGATGAACCAGACACAAGGAACGAAGGGCCAACACTGCATCATTTTCGCTCCACAAACTTCAAGGAGGAAGAAAACTACCTTTCCCAGTGCTGGAACACATGCCTGGAACAAAAGATCAAAGTCCCTGCCCACTTTCTTTACCTTCCAAATACTAATGGAAAGGTAGTGAGAGTGGTCACAGACTTCTTGGAAGAAGGAATGGGTGATGGGCAGCCTTTGGACCAGGATACAATGGTGGCAAATGACAAAGAAGAAGAAGAAGAAGAAGAAGAAGAAGAAAAAGAAGAAGAAGAAGAAGAAAGAGTGATTGACGTATGCTTGGTCCAGGATCAGGTGCCTGATCTGGGCAATGATGAAATGCTGCAAGCACCAACTGTAAACATGACCAAGAACCTCCAACCAGACACCACAGAATCATACCCTGGAACACATGAACAAACAGCTAATTCTCACCTTCATGAATCATCCTTGAAATGCTCCATTCCAGCTACATCTTCACCAAATGAACCTGACACCGACAATACTGAAGCATCAACGCATCAACATACACTAACCACACAACTTGGCAAGGCAGTAGAAATTGTGCTGGGGGCAACAGAAGAGGTCAGAAAGTTTGACTCTGCCCGTAGCCATCTAAAGAAAACACCAACTAGTGCATTTGCAACTGAAAATTATAAGGATAAGCTGGCATCGATCCAAATACGAGTGTTGGCACAAAAGGGTGTCCTCAAGCAGCACATTAAGGACTGGGAGAAACAATTCTTTCTTGACCATGACTGCCGAATGCCAACATTGAAGGAAATGAAAGAAAATGAAGTGGCATCAAAGTTGTTAAATCAACTGAAATATAGTGATGCACTTCTTAAACAATGGAAAATTAAATTCTAGTTATAAATGCATGTAATTGGCAATTTAGAAATTAACAATCAGGAAATATTTAGAAGCAATATAATAGTGTAATGTCAGTTTGCCCAATGAGCTTAATCAGTCACATTTTGTAATATTAATAATATAGAATAAGACTTGCTATAAATATTTACCAGCCACAGTACATTTATATGTGCATATTTATATTTATTTATTTATTTATTTATATATACTACACTTATGTGCTTTGAACATACATAAGGTTTTAATTAACTAGTACTTCCTGGGCATATTTAATCAATTCCCATCTTTAAGAAAATATTTTTGTAAAATACATGCATGTGTAATAATGACAAACTATGTGTCTGAGCAGTTTTTCACAATCGCCATCATGAACTGAAAGTGAAAATATTTATGATGTTCAATGATTAATTGTACACAATAGTGCTAGTTCAATTCCCCTTATTATCATTTGACTGTTATAGCTCTAAACATTTTATAGTCATTGGAGAGAAATCAGTTTGTGTACTAAATGGAGCTCCAAAAATATTTAACGATATTGCTTTAAATTATTTACTATAAGATCATATTATGTAAATATCAAGTTGTAAGTTTTAGAAAAGTTACACTAGTATGAGTAAGTGCAAATTTAGCCACTCTACATTCCAGTGAGTTCATCCCGAGGAACGAACATCTCAATTATGTTCATTATTGACCGGAGTCGAATATTACAGCTCGGCGTGATTCGGAAACAGTAAATTAAAATATGCTCACCTGCACAAGCCTCTATGATCCCAGTCTCCGTCCAGTGTAATATCCATGTCATTTAAACAAAAGTTGGCAAAGCAAATGGCGAAAGTGTGCCATTTTATCACATTCCCATTGAGCCGCCATTTTGCCTGACCTCCCGCGTTTCTAATGGCAACGAGAGTTTGCCTCGTTTTCAAATAGGACTTCGCTGGGGGTCATTTTTTTGTTTGGACCCATGCCTTAAGTAGCCTGAGCAGTTTATGTTATTATCTATTTCAGGTAGTCTCGTCCACTAAGCTATCTTTTTAACATATAAAGTCCAATAAACGACTGCATTTGTTCTATTTTCCTTTTGCAGGTCAATAAATGCCAGAATTGAGCCATGAAACAAAGAATTGTGGGTCAAGTTTGTTTTACTCTGTTACTTTAGTAGACATTATATAGTTATAAGAATTCTCAATCTTTTCTGAAATGTAAAGGTATGAAAGCAAGACGTTGGATAACAATAAAGGTTTGTTCTCTTCTCAATTTTCATCCGCTTTATTCCAAAATGGACGCCGCGCACCAGCTGGCCTTTAAAACCTCTTTTCCATGTAACTCGCCCAGGCTTACCCGTGCGGCGGCCATGTTGGAATAAGGTGCATTAAACCGACAGTTCCAGCTCAGAACTAAGAAATATATAACGCGTCACCGTGTAATATAGCCTCATCTGAACACGCGGGAAGTTGGGAGAACACGAGAGTAGCGTAAGGAAACCACGAGGCCGCCGAGTGGTTTCCGGCGCTACTCAAGTGTTCTCCCAACTTTCCAAGTGTTTAGATGAGGCTATATTACACGGGAACACGTTATATATATGTGCTCCACCTTAAAGGTTGAGCGACTCTGCATTTTGAGCTTTTGAGCGAAAGAGTCAGCCGGCAAGAAGAGGTGAGTAATGCGTGACATCTTTTTATGCACAAGCGATTTCGGCAGTTTGACTTCAAACACTTATTCCTAATCAGAGGCCACGATTAATCCTCGGTTTCTTTTATTAACTGAATGCATTTCTTCTATCAGGCTTTCGAGTATTCGTGCTCTGTAACAAATATAAAATTGAGAGCGAGGAATGTAACACGATACTTGTTTACAATATTATTGCGGTTTTGTTCACAGCGTGTTCAGTCCATTTGTGACTGAAAATGACCACTGCGAAACAAAGGCTACATGATCAAATGGAAGAAAATTTCAACAGGCTCGGTACGATAAGCCAAAGCAATTTATGAGACAACAGATGTCATGTACAGTGTAAAGCATAAATCGCTATTGTTTTACGGCTAAAGCTCATCGTAGCTTTGGTTTCCGTTTTCGGCCTGTTATCTTCCCAGAAGTGTTTCGTGTCGCCACAGAAAGTTTCGTCGGGACTATTAATTAGCGGCGACAGAGTTATTTTCGAATCCTCCAAATTTCCGCGGGGAAACTTAAAATTGCAATTTTAAGCTCGCCGCATCCGCGAGCAAAAATCAGTAAAACAAAGACATGTATTACAGTTGAAAGAAAAATAAATAAAGCAAATTCAAAACAAATCGAAAATATCTTGTGATTCGCCCAACATTCGCTAAAACGCACCCGCATCACACGCAATCGGGAGTGGTAAACGGGAGTGACAATTGGAATGGCAATCGGGAGTGGTAGCGAGAGTGGTAATCGGTAGTGGTAATTGTGATTGATAATCGGGAGTGGTAATCGTGAGTGATAATCGGCGTGGTAATCGGGAGTGGTAATTGTGATTGGTAATCGGGAGTGCCAATTACCACTCTTGATTGCCACTCCCGATTACCATTCCCGATTTCCACTCCCGGTTACCATCGGGAGTGGTAATCGGGAGTGATAATCGGGAGTGTCAATTACCACCTTCCCGTCACTTCCCGCGAGCCCCCCGCGGACACCGCGGAAAATATGTTTTTCGGCCATGCGGTCACTTTGCTTTTGAGTCAGCGGTTATTGCACAAAATCGTGGATTCAAGTGCAGATTTGTAGTTAAATGTAACGCTCTTAAAACCTCAAGACTTAGCCAAGAAACTCAATACTAGGACTCGATATTCAACTGTAAGCGTTAGTTCAAAGCATTTTCCATAACATAAGTTGTGCACAAGAAAGACGAGGCTTGCACACGATGTGAAATTTTAACTCGAATTATGAGAAGTTAGATAGCCATGGCGACGAACGCTGACCAGCGGAAGTGACGTCAGAACGTATTCCGCGGTGTCCTTCCCGCTGTCCCTCGCGGATCACTGATTCGTCCCCAGTCGTCTCTCTTAGGCCTGCTGACCAGTCAGCGGTCACTCTTTCAAGGCCCTGTTGACAAAATGGCGGACATAATAAGCTTTGAACTGACGGCCAAGAATTTCGCCTAAAATTTGCATTGTTAGCGAAAATATTGTGACCAGGGACTCAAATGTACTTGGGTAAAAGTGTCGTGCCGTTCGCAATGGCTCAAGCAAAGAAAATAGTCGCGCATGAGGACGGACCCAGAGCCGGTGCTAACAGCGAAAACGAATCCTCGCTGGAATGAAGGTGAGCTTTTCCATTCTAATGAGGAGGGGAGTTGATCACTCTTGGGAGTGAAAGGGTTAAACGTGTGAATGTCTGTAAGAATCGATCGAACGGCCGGCATGCACGTACAGTATGAGTCACAAAATTGATTTCCCTCAAACTTTTGTGTCTGAAGAAAAACTTATGCACCGATCAGCTGGAAGTGATCGATGCATTAGGGAGGGGCAAACCAGGGCCTAATTAGTTTTCAGAAAGCCTGAATTTTATGGTTGGAAAATTTGAAAATCCTGTATTGGCCGAAGATCCCTCAAAACCCACTTTTGCAAAAGTGACATTTATCCAATATCAATATTGCTCGACCTGGTATCGTAAAGAAGCTGCAGTTATGACTTCTTCAATGCCGTGGATTTACAGCGTTGTTTAGGTCTTTCTTCGAAGATTTATCACATAATATTTTTAAAGTATTCTATTTACAGGGCAAGAGAAATTTAAATGTGAGGGTAAAACTTTTCTGCATGTTTGGTATCCCACAGTACATCCAATTTGACCACAAAAACAAAGGCAATATTGTAGCTATGTGTGCATGAAATTATTGGATAACTTTAAAGTTTGTCATTTGACTTTCTAAAATAATACTGCTATTTGGTGCTTTATTTATGAAAAGATTACAATATTCTGGGCTTCTCCCTCACTGAGTATTTTCACCTAGTTGACCTAAAAATAACCATCAACCATACAGTACTCTACACCAGTTGTGTTACATGCACAATCAATGCAAGATATTTACCGTGTAGCATGAAATTATTGCGGGAGTTCATTTTCACAAATTTGACAGATTTTCTGACATCTTGCTAAAATTAAATCCTTTGAAAATAAACTTTAAACTCTGTTTATTCAGATTACTGAATTTCAATTAAATTGACTGCAAACATTATCACAGCTGTCTTCTTTGCAAGTGAAACAAAATGAACAGTGTCTGCGGTCTACTTTGAAAGAAGTTACAGATTGACATATTGCTGTACGATTGATGGAGAGAAATTAATTTGCTTCAGCTTCAGTCAAATGGTACATGTACCAGCCACAAATTTGTTCCTAACAGTAAAATTTGAAATCCAAATTCATGAAAATTTCTTCCCACAAAATGCAAAAATATCAGCAATCCAAAAAATTATACTCCCATGAAAATTTCATTCAATTTCTTCTTCTATTGAGATATTTTGAAGATGTACAGTACAGTCAAATGTAAGTTACCAGTTGCGTCTCATCTCGTGAGGTGAGTCGCTCATCTCTCGAGACAGGATCTCATCTCTGGAGACAAGGCACTCGTTTCACATTGAATCAATGACCTGTAGATTATACACAAAAAAATCATACATGTACGAGAAATCAGTGAGTTCTCAAGGCCATTTTAAATCTACCGTTGGATAACACCAAATATATTTACCTTCTAATCTAGGCACTCTGCAAAGTATTTTTCAGGAATAGTGGGAGATAATTACAGTGTTGTAGTGATAGTGTCATCCACATATTTATCGATTCGCAACACGATTCCTTCGAAGCACCAAACACAAGACAGCGTACTAAGCACACAAGTCTCAATTTGCCTTAATCACTTCAAATCTTTGTCAAAGGAACTGAACTTGCAAAAAATACAGAGGTTATTCTTGTGTGGCCCATACAATATTATGAAGAGATTCTTGAAACTGACGCAAGATAATGTGGCCAGCGCAGTGTGGTAAATATGTCCCTTGCGTGACGAATCACGTGTCAGCGTCGGCTGTAGACAACGTGACACTACCGGACAGATTTGGCTTTATCAGAGAAATTTGAGTCTCTTTTAATTAAGTCGTGGGAATTGCTCACTAAATTCACATGGCGCGGGAACCTACATATGATTAGCTGATCGCAGAGATAAGGCCGCTGAATGTCAAAAAAATTTGCATTTCTGGTTTTCTTGCATGGAAGTCCGGATAAAAAACGGAAAAGTTTACTCCGAAAAAGTACGACCAAAGTAAGACAACGAAAAGACCTAACACTGGAGTGAAGGACGTGGTGGTTATTACTATCGGCGACGTGGAAAGTAATAGGGCACTGGCAGAAGAACAGAATTTTAGTGAGGAACAGACTGCTAGTGAAATTTTTACACTTCATGAGCGGGTGATTTTACATTTTATATTTAAATGATATTAAAATGACGTCACAGTCACATGAGGAGCTTATTTTGACTCATGGTCACTCGTGGTCACTCGTAGCCACTCGTGGTCATTCGTGGTCACTCGTGGTCATTCGTGGTCACTCGTAGTCACTCGTGGTCATTCTTGGTCACTCGTGTGTTCTTTTAGTCACTATCTTCGGTTCCATCCTTCGTGCTAGGCTTTTGAGAAATGCGTTGAAAAACGCGGACCTGCCGTAAAAATGCGCATGACGGTCTGAAAAATACGTATTACCATATTTACTCTAATTTAGGCAAGGCATTTTTTCGTTTGACTCCCACGGCACGATTTTTTTTTCCTACTGGCGCTTATAGTTGTGCCACAAGATATTAACGGCAGTAGTATCAGAAATAGTGGCAGAGGATTACTGATTAGAAAGTGTGGCCCACGTAATCGATTCGCAATACAATTCCTTCGAAGCTGACACAAGATCAATGCTGGCAGCGTGCCCAGCGCAGCGCAAACATTTCAAAACTTTCAAAAGCTCACAAGCACAAACCATCCCAGTTTGTGACATCTTGAACTTTGAATCGCCAGTAAAAACGCGTAAGCAAACGCATCGCGTCATTAAAAATGCTTTTCCAAGAAAAAATATGCGTAAAACGCACGTTTATGCGTCTAACGCATGGGCTGGGTTTATTAAATTCCACAACAAAGTTCTATCAAGTTGACGAATGGCAGGATCTAGCTTCGGTTTGTGAAACATTTGTCAA
Source organism: Plumapathes pennacea (assembly GCA_964036295.1). Classification (NCBI taxonomy): domain Eukaryota; kingdom Metazoa; phylum Cnidaria; class Anthozoa; order Antipatharia; family Myriopathidae; genus Plumapathes; species Plumapathes pennacea. The sequence goes on along the minus strand of OZ038465.1, from coordinate 12,106,408 downwards.
AGGAAACTGAGGATCAGAAAACACGCGCGAACTCGCAGAAATCATTTCTGGCAGAGTTCGTCTTTAATTTTATTTGCAGTCACCACAGGGAACATAGGACGAACGATCTACAGCTTATATTCGGAAGTAGGAATCGACTTCAGGTCGGATCTTTCGCCAGTGCATGTGACACTTTCTTTATTTTCGGAAATATGTTTCTTAGAGCCGTTTCAGTCACCTTCCAAACACGAAAGAGGCGCGAACTCGCAGTAATCGTTACCGGCAGACTCGGCCGGCAGAGCGCACACTAATCTTTCTTTGTTGAGTTATGAAAGTGCGATCACCACAGGGATCATTTGCGACCATCAAAGGGTCAATGACAAGCGTTGTAAAAAAGACACGTTCCCAACAAACTTCTACTGTTGCGAAAGTCTCTTGAGACCACAAGGTGCGTGCAGTTTGATGCAGTTGAACCAGCAGACGGAAGCTCGAGCCATGTGGGAAACCGAAGCGTTTCGCGTATAAGATTCCCGCGACTTTGCCGGTTTGCGCGGGAAGGAAAAGGAACGCTTCAGATGAATCCATATCCATATCAACGATTAACTCGACGCCCTCGATTCACGACTAGCTAAGTGAACTTTACATATATTTGCATTATCAGAGTCTCAGTGAATTCGGATGAGATTCAGTAGTGCTAAATTAGATTGTTGGTACAACAATCGGTATGCTACCTAAAACACACTTAAACTTCCCAGTGCAAATTTTGTACAGAAAAGAGCAAACACATTTTCAATTTCAACATTCTGAATGAACCATGTATGAACGGATTGTTCAAGTATTAGTTCATGAGAGGCACTAAGAATTTCATTGCATAGCCCCATCGTAAACTTAGTGCCGTGTAATGGTTGTGTTCAATTTAAAGTGGTAGTACGATCAGTTTCGTGATTTTAGATTTTTTTGTCTTTTCGCATACATTTACACTTAACTAAAACAACCGTTTGGAGAAAAGTCGAAAATAAAGTTATAAAAGCTGTGAAAATCGAACCGTTTATCGGGCACGTTACGGCCGCCATTATTTTGACCTACAAAATGCTGAGGGATCTGGGCCTAGCGGATGTGATGTCATCTACTCAACGCGTGGTGGAGTGTCAAAGGCTCTTGACTCGTGTTATTAGTATTTAAAGTTATGCCATCTTCGCGTTGTGTTGTTCAAGGCTGTAGCAACAGGTCCAATACAAAGGAGGGAATATCCCTTCATCAGTCTCCAGTGGTAAACGGAGAAAGAGCGAAATGGTTGAATTTTGTGAGAACACACCGCGTTAACTTCAACTCTGGGGGACGCTTCGTCGTGTGCTCTGACCACTTTCGTGAGCCTTGTTTTGAAAGAACTTTCCTTGGAGCTGGACATGGTGGTATCCGGAGACTGAAGCCGGATGCATGCCCTACAATCTGGAAGAAAAAACAAACTCCGAGTCCTGTTTCTGCGAGAAGTCGCCGCAGAGTAAGTGCCGGCCTCTCTCGATCTTGACAGCAGTATTCCGATTTTTTTTTCAATGACCACTCTCATTGTACGCATCGCATTTATTAGGTCGTGAAAGAATTACTTCTGGACAATGCTACAAAGCCTCAAGATCCCGAGTTACGGGAATCTGTACCTAAAGAAACCTCGGGAGTCTCGCAGAAAGTAAATCTAATTTTGTTCTTTTTTTTTTTTGAAGGTGTATGAATTACTTTACCAGCGTTTTTTTTTTTCTGATTGTACTGCTCTATTTAGTCGACTTGCATGACAGTTTGTATCAGAAACAGGTGCAACCTTCCTGTAAGGCACTGCAAAAAGATAGTCAGAGAATCGTAAAACTCAGGGCGTGGCACTATTTGAGTAGGAGCAGGGTATGGGTGCGACTGGCACGTGTAGTACGGCTGAGAAAGAGAAGCGGCGAACCCTTCCGAGGCGGATATGCTCTGCTTTTGGTCTGTCGCGTGCAGTGTCGTTGTGTAATGCAAAATAATGTTATGCCAAAGAACTGCCTGGCAGTGCTATGCTAATCTATGCCACTCGAATGTAAGGATTTTACATTCCATGTGCACGCGCGCCAACTCACGAATTTGCATTTTTATTCATCAATTTGAATCTGAGCTGAGCGGACATGTCGAACGAAAGTTTAGGTTTTTCGGTGAGTATTGCTTGGTTTATGGATAAATGTTGCTGTTCCTAAGCTAAAGTCAAACTGCTCTAGCCTCGTGAAAGTATTTCTTGCCAAACAGCCTCCTGGGTCTTGTATTTATCCTCGCCTGAAGACCGTTAGTAACAACACGTGTTCTTCGTTTCCGCAGAGCTTTATTGACGAACAGTTCAAACCAGAGGAGTTCATGGAAGGTCTGCCTTTTTGGTGAGTGGTAATTGCTTCAACTTGTGCAGTACACAAACGAAATACGTGTCAATGAACAATTTGCGAGAAATTCGCGTTTGAATGTAGTCTTCTTCGATCGAACTAAATTCAGAAGAGCTCGGTCCTGTTTTCGTTCGTGTGTTATTTTTATTACCAATGAAATAGTGTAACTTTAGCTTAAAGCTTCTATTGGTTCGACAAGAATAGAGTTCGACGTCTACAAACAACAGTGAGATTCGTGGTTGGACTCGGGTGGTTTTTATGAAAAGCGTTGGTGTCCCTTGCATATTTTCTTCGTCTGTTTGTTTCAACTGGATTGCATTTTAGTGACGATATTTTTTTTCTCCAGAGATCAAGTTAGAAGTCCCACACTAGTGTCTTTGTGGAACTCTTAGACTTCACGCTTCCCTATGTGGACTCGGTTGGCAATTTCACAAGGACTTTTGTTGCTGGAAAGTCGTCTTTCTGGGACCTCAGACATGAACGTTGAAGAATAATTCAAGTCGTTGTATTCTTGGTCATTGGAACTGTATGGAGACAGGTTAGCTAATTTTGTTTTTGTTTTTATTAGAATGAGCTTTCCAGAAATAGTGAGATGTTCGATATTTTTGCGCGCATATTTTCAACCTGGTAAAACCCGACTTTTTCATTGATAAAATTTGTGCGTGAATTAAAACGGATAGGTTCTCTTCAAACCCGTCTTTTTTAATTCCTTTGGAGTTTTGGTTTGTACCAGTGAAAGCTTTATGTTCGTGTGCATTGTAAGACCTTACGAAGACTTGTATCTTGTACGCAGAAGACTTGTATCTTAATCGCAAAATATTTATACATCGCTACTTGTGTACATTGCAGGTTTTTACGATTATTTGTATCTTGAGCGCTGCAGACTCGTACGTCGCTAGTCATGTAGGAATTTACGATTTAAACGCAGAATACTCGTACGTCGCTTGTCGCGTGCATTGTAGGATTTTACGAAGACTTGCATTTTGAACGCAGAATACTCGTACGTCGCTAGCCGTGTAGGACTTCTATCTCGAGCGAAGTCTATTTATACATTGCTTATCGTGTGCATTGTAGGACTTTACAGACTTGCATTTTGAACGCAGAATACTCGTACGTCGCTAGTCGCGTGCATGCATTGTAGGATTTTACGTATCGTATTCTCAGCGCAGAATATTTTTTCGTCGCTAATCGGGTACGTTGTAGGATTTTCCGAAGACTTGCATTTTGAACGCTACGTGTCGTATTTTGAGCGCAGAAAATTTAAACGTCGCTGACCGTGTACATTGTAGGATTTCACGAAGATTTGTATCTCGATCGCAAAACATTTATACGTCGCAACTCATGTGCATTGTATTTTTAAGAAGACTTGTATCTTGAGTGCAGAATATTTATAAATCGCTACTTGTGTACATTGCAAGATTTTACGAAAACTTGTGTTTTAAACGCAGAATACTCTAACGTTCAGCAATCTATTAGCTCTTCTAAGCTATTTCTAAGCAGCTGCACTCTTCTCTGTAGGAGTATTTGACGGTACTTGTAAAATTAATTGTAATATGCGAGTGCGAATAAAGATTGTCTCGTCTTGTCTTTAATTTATTGTCCATGTAACCATGGGCTGACATCATATTAAATTTTCCATGTAAGGCAACTGTGACTATCAAAGCGTATCATTACATCATGTTTATTCTTGCACGCGTAAAAGCCATTACAAGAGCCAATCCCTGCTTGATATTTGCACTGCATGAATAAATATGATATTTAATGAACACTTTTGTATGGTCATGGTCACCTTACATGGTAAATTTAATATGATGTCAGCCCATGGTACACTGCAAACTTTGCTGACGTCACAATTCCGACTCTTTAAATTTGAGGTCGCTACAGGGTGGTTGGATGGGCGGTAGTCGATGGGTGAGCGACATTCAACTAGCTGAGCGAATAGGGGGGTTAGGGGGCTTGGGGAGGATTTGTATATAAAGATTTTAAAAACTTTTCTTTCAAGATTTTTTTTTTCAAGAAGATTATTTTGAACTCTTTATTAGTTTGTTCAAGAAACTTTTACAAGATTCTTTCAAGATTTTTTTTTTCAAGAAGATTATTTTGAACTCTTTATTAGTTTGTTCAAGAATCTTTACAAGATTGTACACTACCTGTGCTATACAAAGTATTACTGCTACTAAACTGCTAAACTCTAAGAAGAACTGTTGTGGTCAGTTCTTTACTAATGTACACGTTTACAACTACTCTGGAGGACTAACTTTTAACTACCTTCTTTACAGCTTTGGTCGCCGCGGACTTCCTTCTTCGCTTCACGAATGTTCACTTCACAGCAGCCAGAAAGAGAAGATGTCTTCGCCGCGGACTTTGTTCTTCGCTTGACTAATGTGTAATTCACAGTAGCTGGAACAGAAGATGCCTTCGCCGCGGATTGCCGTCTTCGCTTGACGAATGTACACTTCACAGCAGTCAGGAACAGAAGATACCTTCGCCGCGGACTTCGTTCTTCGCTTGACGAATGTGTACTTCACAGTAGCAGAAACAGAAGATGCCTTCGCCGCGGATTGCCTTCTTCGCTTGACGAACGTGTACTTCACAATAGCAGGAACAGAAGATGCCTTCGCAGCGGATTGCCTTCTTCGCTTGACGAATGTGCACTTCGCAGCAGTCAGGAACACAAGATGTCTTCACTGAAAAGGAATACAGGTATGGAACACTGTTTAATCGATAAAGTTTACATGTACATGCCAAAATACTGAAGTATGAAACCGGCTGTGTCTGTGAGCGAAGAGAAACAAGGCGAATTTGAATATTTTCACGAACAGCCAAAAAATAAAACAATGAGACTAGTTACACAAGGAAAAGCGCACGTGCACTGTTGGGACTGATAAATTTATGCCGTTGGACGACTGCTTCGCTTCTCTTTCAAGTTTGAAACGAAGTGCTGATAATTTGAAGACACAATGTATAATACCGGGATGGAATTAGCAATCGAACTTTCGAAAGAAGAGAAACAACACGCACAAAAATAAAATTAAGTATGTACTCACAGAAGCACAAAAGGAACAAATGTTCAAACATTTGTAAATTGCTTGCCGACGATGTTGTCACTCGCTTTATATATGGAGTTCTAAATGTGGAAAATATTTTACTTGCAGCGCTCGTGATCCTGTCGTGTGCCATTTCAAAGTCAAAGAGAAGATCTTGCATGGCACAATTGGTAAGTAGGAAGCTTAGTACATGTACCTCAGCTGGTAATTGACCATTAAACTTTTCAGCCAGTTGTTCAATCATGAAACACAGGATTTCTTGTAACTTGCAAGTAGTTAGTGCTGGTGTTGTACCCTGTACATGAGTAACCTTGCAGAATCTAGAAGGCGTCTACACATGAAGGGCTAACTTCCAACTATCTACTTACAGCTTAGGTCGCCGCGGACAGTCTCCTTCGCTTGACGATTGAACACTTCGCAGCAGTCAGGAACAGAAGATGCCTTCACTGAAAACGAATTGAAAAATATAGAACACTAGTTAATCGACAAAGTTTAGATGTCAAAGTACTGAAATAAACACCTGTCTGTCTGTGCAGCGAAGGGAACGCAGCGATGAAAGCGGCAGAATAAACAATGCGACTAATTTCACAAGAAAAAGCGAATGCTTCTCTTTCAATTTTGAACAACGTGCTTATTACTTGTTGACACAATAATGTCAGTGTTTTTGACATTAGATAAGCAATCAAACTCCAGAAGTAATGGGGGCAAGTCATACACGAAGAAACTAAGTAAGCACTCACAGAAGCACAAATATTAGGAACAAACATTTTAAAATTGCTTGCCGACGCTGTTGTCAATTGCTTCACAAACGGCATGTTATCTCAGTACCCTACTCCTGCTCCCATAACGTTCACGAGACGCGACGCACAAATGTACTGCGCTGCCAACATTTTTAATAAGTCTTCAAAGAAAAACTATAAAGATGAGTATTCTGCGCTCGCGAACAAGTCTTCATCGGACCTACAATGTTCACGAGCAGCGACACACGATTTTCCGCGTTCACATGTGACGTAGTCTTCGTCAAAACTAAAAAGATCGTGATTTGGTGACGTTATAAAAATTCCGCGCTCACGATACAAGTCTTCATAAGAACTAAAAAATCACAAGTAGCGATGTCTAAATATATTGCACTTTCGATGCAAGCCTTCATAAGCACCAGTAAATCACGAGACCGACGTATACATATTTGCGCTTTCGATACAAGTCATCATAAGAACCAGAGATTTACGAGTAGCGACGTATAAATACTCTGCACTCAGGATACAAGTCTTCGTAGAAACCTACAATGTGCACGAGTAGCGATGTATATTGTGCACTCAAGATGAAAGTCTTTGTAAAAGCCTACAGTGTATAACACAAGTAGCGACGTATAAATAATCCGAGCTATGGATACAAGTCTTCGAAAAAGTACAAAGTACAAATATTCTGCGCTCAAGATGCAAGTCCTCGTAAAAGTCTACAATGTACACGAGTAGCGATGTATAAATATTCTGCGCTCAACATACAAGTCTTGCAGTAAATCGGCGCTTCGGATATAAGTCTTCATAAGAAGTACAAAGTTCACGAGTAGCGATGTATAATTATTCTGCGCTCAACATACAAGTCTTACAGTAAAATCCGCGCTATGGATACAAGTCTTCATAAAAAGTACAAGGTTCACGAGCAGCGACGTATAAATAGTCTGCGCTCAAGATACAAGTCCTCGTAAAAGCCTTCAATGTATACAGGTCGCGACCTATAAATAATCCGAGCGCATGGTACAAGTCATCATAACAACTAGAGATTCACAAGTAGCGATGTATGAATACTTCGCGCTTTCACGATATAAGTCTTAATGAAAACTAGATATTCACGAGTAGCGGCGTATAAACATTCGGCGCTCAAGATACATGTCCTCGTTAAAGCCTATTCTGCGCTCAAGATACCAAGTCTCACAGTAAAATCTTATAGTGTACACAGACAATGTGACGTATGAATAATCCACGAAGTCTTCATAAAAACTATAAATTCGCAAGTAGCTACTTAAAAATATTCCACACTCGACAGAAGTCTTCATCGAAACAGTAAAAGCTCACGAATAGCGATTAATTGCAGTATTTCTGATCTCGCTTTCTCGTATTAAACGTTTTTTCTATCGCGTGTCTCTGTTCAAGTAGACAATACACTTCTTCCTTTCTTACCTTTATACTTTAGTTGTGTTAAGAAACGGTTCTTCAAGGAAAAACAGTGTTCCTCATGAAGGCGGCCGATTATTTATATCCAATCCCAGTTTCCTTGTCCATTATTTCCTTCTCTGAAGTCCTGTACAAAGAAAATTGACTTGAAATGAATTCTCTTATTTTGCACAAGGAAGACAGTATAGGTTATTAAAACAGTTTGTTACAAAGGAGTGTAGAGCGCACGCGGGTATATAATATCCTTGACTGACTATGATCAAGAAACACTTTCTTCTCCTTGGGGAGAGGAGGGGAGATGACAACTTGGCTCCGGCACCAAAGCTGACGCGAGCAATGCACGTTGGGATCATGCTGTCGAAAGCAGCGCGCGCAGCAAGAAAAAATAACTTTTCAACGGATTTAAGGTGATTCCCTAGTTTTGCATTGCGCATCTTTAGTGCGCACAACACTTTTGAGATGGTGGACATTAAGAACCACCGAAATTTCAAGATCGAAAGTTCTTTATACTCGTTATGCAAATAAGTTTTATTTTTCGTCGTTCCTTGTGGAAGCAGCCACCTTGAAAGTTGAAACTCGTCCCAGTCCCCTCTCGGAAAGACGTATTTTGAAGTGAATTCGCCCTTTCCTGGACAATTGCGCAAAAACGAGCATGGTGACCCCCCTTTTTTCTTTTATGTATTTTAAGAAAATACGACTCCCCATAATATATCCAAATTTAAACAAAATTTCTTTACTCAATTTTGAAATACTATCATTGAATCACTATTACAATATGTTTTTAGGCGTTTCAGTGCAAGCGTGTAGATCAGTCAAATTGCCTATTATTTCATGGTGACCCCCTATTTTTATTTTATTTTTTTAATGTACTAGAAGTAATTAATAATTATGCAAAGTTTTAAGAAAATTCAATTACTATTTCTTTTTCGATGGAATCACCTTAACGTACGAATACAGAGCTGACGTTAGCAAAATCAGGCTCGTTTTTGTACCATAGAATTTAGAACGATTATTTATTATACTTTCGTTCAACAAAACCACTAAAATTGGCCATTTCTCCGTCTTCCACGATGGAGCGTTTTCATTGGTCTACCAGTATCGATTGTGACATCACAAAAAGTCAGGACTCTCACTCCAGTGAAAAGTTTTCACGGGCGTTGCTTTACGACAAAGTCTCTGAAGAAACAAGCAAAGTTTTGCCTTTTAAACGATCTGTTAACCATCCACTCTGTATTCAAACGTTGCATAGCAATGGAATCTGCCCGAAAACAGCAAAAAAGGTACGTAAAACAATCATTCGGCAACGTTATTTTCGTAGAACTTACAGTCCTGTTTTGAGCAATGTTTGTTGCTTTTTTCAGTCAGCGAAATGCTACCAAAGCGCCCCGGTACGATACCAGGCAAAATTACCAAAAGGTAAGGCACAAACCCGACATACCAAGGTATTGTTTTGTGACAGGTTACGCCCCCAACGAATCCTTTCTAATGCACGAGTATTGCTAACGTTTTGGAGTTGGATATTTCGCGATCTCACAAGTCCACAAAACATCTCAAGTCTTTCAAACAAACTTGTTTCAAGGTATTTTAAATAGCAGTTTGTTCTGAAATGATGTGGTGAAAGTCAGGGTACGACAAGCATGCTCTACGACGTATTCTTGTTTGCGGTTTCACAAAAAGAGCTAACTCTAGACTGAAGTAAAACCGACTCTTAGATTAGGAAAATTCCGATGGTAGTTTCATTAGGAGAGTAAAATTTATGTTAGCACCAGGTGTCTGATTTGGCAGGAACTACGCCTAAAATAGTTTATCACTGGAGATGACCACCTCATTACGACAATTTTTCTCAAACTTTCAGGTGTATGAAGAAAATAACCATGCCGATATTGAAGCCGGTTGCTCAAGAGAACCTAACACCGGACCACCCAGGGAAGGTAAGACATCGGGGCGAAGAATCCACGTTACCGTTAGTGGAAGTTCGACTATAGCATAGCATAGCACAACACAACAGCACAGCACAACAAAGCGCAACGCTTGACAACGCAAATCGATACAGCGAATCACAAAGTACAAAAAGAAGATGTGTTTTAAAAATAATCAGAGCCATTTTTCATCAACAGAATGGGTCGACCCTAAGATCTTTGAGGAACAGATGATAAAGTACGGTCACATCTCTGATTTTGAACATCGGCAATGGACAGAGCGACAGGAGAGGATCTTTGCCCTCCGGTAAGTCACCACTGTCGTCGTTGTTGTTGTTGCTACTGTATTCACTGTCATAGTTGCAATGTTGCTGTCTGAGGTAACTCGATTATGACCAAATTATCCGTACCAATGACTAAGTCAGTACATTATCCCATTTCGTAAGGTAGTGAGTAATCTAATACATGTTTTAAAATCCGACTTCGTTGTACGCTCTGCTAATCGCGGCGGTATACTAAAAAGGTACCAAGCAAGGGATTCTATATGTATATTCTATGTTTATTTATGTTTTGTTTCAGCTTAATGAAGTATGGCAGAGATTTTACTAAGATTGCCTGGGAAGAAAAGGTAACAAACTGATGCAATGTTGTTTGATCCCGAAAGCACGAGCTGTTAGTAGAATTTGTAGAAATTGAACTATTAACTTAATATTGTTTTAATCTTTGTGTTTCTCTACAGGACGTCTTCGCATGTGTCCGTTACTTTTACTTCTCAAAGTACAACAAGTGGTTCAGAAAGGTAGGATAACAGAAACTTCAGTAAACATTATCGAAGTAGCAAGGACGAAACAAGTACATCATGACATTAAAACGAATTGCATTTCACGAAAGGTTCAGACTGGTTTTGGCTTTTTGGCTTTCTGCAAATGAATTATATAAACAAACACAGTTGTGTGAAAAATTCTTTTTCCGATATGACTGTACAGACACCACACTCCTTACTGTAGGTTTGCGTAGACCAACGCGGAACATTCTCAAATTTTCGTGAAGCAGATTGAAAAATGCGCACCGCAAATATCTTGGGTAATAGCGTATGTTCTGGATGACTGTTCACGAGTAATGTTTGCGTCATGTTTCAAAACATCAGCCCCTACGTTCTGCAAGTCGCGCACTGGAAAAAATATACGTTATCTGATGGGCTCCTCACGTTGTAAAATTATAGAAATGGATTAATGTTATAGATGTTCGGATAAAATGCGTAGGTCTCTTTAAAAACAGAATATTTACGCCGATTATTGCGTTACCAGAACACCAGAAAGTTATGAAAAAATCTCTCTAAAATCACACAAGCGAGTCTCGTGGACAGTTGAAAATCACCTTGAACAAAGAGAAACTAAACAAATCTCATTTTCTATTACTCTCAGGTTGTGGCGGAAGTCGAAGCTGCGCAGGCGCTGTTGCTGCTATCTCAACCTGTTTCTGAACGACGGCCAATAGAAATGCAATACCCCACCAAACCCAGCATGACCAGGCGGCCGGATGATTACATAGTATGACTATAAATTATAAGAAATAAGGGGTGGCAAGCAGCTGTCTTTGAAGAAATGTCATAGACTTGGCCTTGTTGTTTGGGACATTCAAATTTCAACCTTTCTACATTCGTCCAAATCCACACTTCACACAAGGCACACATGTACATTGATAGGTCATGGTATATTGTATATTTCTTGTTCATGCATCTGACTTGAAATTGAATAAAACAGTTGAACAAAGAAAAAAATGTACATATCTGTAATTAGATGAATATGAGCAAAAATATATATTGAGGAATAGAGGCTGAAAATTCTGTTACAGTTTCTAGAAACAAGCTATTTTTTACTCTACTGTTTTTGTACTGTACAGTTGCTTATGTGTTTTTCTTTCTAGGATGAGGAGGATGCGTACATTCTGTACTTGCGGCTGCTCGATTGCTTCAAACCCCCCTGCCACCCGGCAGGCCTTCTTTGATCTTGGTGACGATGCCAGAAGAGCCAGAGACTGGCTGGGTGAAGGTTCCCGAGCCCAAGGTGCCAAAGCCTCCAAGATCAAAGAGTGCTCGAAAGAGACGGCGTCGGGTGACTGCTAAGAAGAGTGCAAAGAAACAGCAAGCTGCCAGTGAAAGATCTACCACTGATCAGAGTCAACCACCTCAAGTATCTGATGAAGTTGGAGCAGCAAGTCAGCAGCAAGCTGTCAGCCACCAAAGGTCTACCACTGACCATATTCAACCACAACAACTCTCTGATACAGAGGGTGTGAGGCAGCAGCAAGCTGACAACAAGCAAAGATGCAGCACCAGCAGAAAGCGACCACACAAGGCCAACAATGACCATTAGAAAGAGGGTGCCAGTCAACCACCCAGTGCTAAGAGACCACGCACTCAAAGATCAATCAGGCCACCACAGAGACTGAACTTGTAGACTATTCCATAACAAATTGAGATTTAGGTTAATATTACTGTCAGAGGAAATAATCAGCTAAATTTGTGAGATATTATAGAGCAGAAAGACAATTTTTGTACAGAAATGAATGTAACCACTGTACAGTGAATACTACTAAATATATAAATTTACTGTACTCTATCTTTGGAGTCCTGCATAGCAATCTTGAGAGAGCCATACACTATGTCACAAGAGATAATGATGCATTAGATTGCACAGATGCATTGACCTCCTTCGTCTGAGGCCCAAACAAGGGCTGAAAAAATGCACTGGTCAAGAAAACTTTTTGTATATGAGCCAATCTTTATAAGAATCATCTGCAAATCCTGATTTCTGTATCAATATTCCTCAGACACAATGTTGTCTATATTCCCAAATCTAAGCTCTCAAAATTGATGATTTTTGGAGAAAACAATATAGTGTTCTCAACAAATGCTTTCAAATCAGCCCTGCAATTCGTGAAATATTCTTATATTAGGACATCAAACAACACCAACCTTTCTACAGACTTGCTTGGTCCTTGCTGCTATTCGTGTCCACATGAAACTGTCCAGCCTTTTAACGTTGTCCCCATGGTCCACAGCAACCTCATACTGTGTTGTCATGTTGTGTTTGTCCCCATTTTTTTCCATGTTGCTCTACAAAATTAATGAAGGTACAGAATATGTATAGATGCATTGCCAGAAATCGTGGACAAGATGGCGAACGCGCGTGCACAATGCAAGCGTTGTTCAAATTTCGCAAATATATCATTATACATATTAGATTTCCACGGTGCCAGCATCTAAACTTGATGAGGGTCGATCTAACAACATAAATAACACAAAAGCAGGTACTGAAACAGAGGCCTACCCACTTCCCAAGACGAGTGCATTCTCTGCCTGTTTCTCTCCACTTTTCCCATACATTTCCTTATAATCTGCCTCAAATGGCTTCCGGTATTCGTCAACTAACGGGAGAGCATGACTATGTAGTTCAAGTGCCAGCATCTGAATATGTTCAAGAGTGTTCGATGTCTTCAAATCGTTCATAAAAGGCCTGATAATTCCACGCCAAAGCTCTTCCACAGACATACTTTTATCCGAAATTTATCGTGAAATCGGCCGCCATGTTTACATGTTCGACTACGGAGGAAGGCGAGAAACAGAAGCCCAATGGCTGCACAATCTCACAGCAGCTGCCATGTTTACTTTTCTTCATCTAGCAATGATTTCTGGGATTTAATTTAGCTCCCAGGCTGCCACGATTTAAATAATTTGCCAGGAGATTTGGACGAGGCAATGTCATGGCTGTTTATACAAGAGGAGGACATAGAATGGAGCTTGGAATTCCAGGAAAATATTCACATTTATTGTGCTCGCCACTAAAGTGCTTTTTCAGTAGAAGTAAGTTCTCTGCATTAACATATTGCAGCTTTAGTGAAGTTTTGGAGTGACCTTAGTGAAAATTCTTGGTGTAATACGATACACCACTGACAAGTTAGCGCAGGTTCAAAATGTCCATGATTTCTGACAATGTGTCTGTTTTAGCCAGCATATATGGTGGGAGAAATTGTGCCAGTAATTGGTAATGGTATTCAACACTTCCCTACTTAACCCTTTCACTCCCCAGCTCAAATTGCAGATTCTCTCAACCTTTTGAGAAGAAATGTATGAGTGATGGAGTGAGAATATTGATAGTTAAACCAGCTTACAGTAGCAAGCTATCAAAAGCCAAGTTCTTCTTACTGTATGATATGTATCTCTGATCAACAAATGGGTCCAGTAAGACCCTGAACATTGTTATTTTAGGCAGTGTCAGACAAATGCAGACTGCAGACCACAGGCTAGAAATAAAATAAAACAAAACAAAATACAAAAACTTACATAAAATAAAATAAAACAAAATACCGCATCATGGTGCAAATACAAAACAAAAACTTACGTAAAATGCCGTGAAATAAGTTCGAACGACATCATCCAAACCATTGCGGAAATTCATCATCCAAACCGACTTATTGGATCAGAAAATTCCTTCCTTCCCTCAAGAGTCTCTGATCTTCTCGATAAACATGTACTTTTCGACCGCACCCTTCCCCCCTCAACCACATTTTTGTGCTCGCCCCATTTCTCGTGTGGTCTTGCTACGCAATATGACTGCACAACAACTGAAATATTTCGTATTTGATAACTTCAAAACTTTCAGCTCTGGTTTTTTAGTTTCCTGCCAAATAGTTTTGCGCTGCCAATCACAGGAACTGCCATGCAAACCAGTAATGAATATGAGACATTTGTATGATTACTACATCTCAGTCCAAAAATTTTGACCACCATTATCTGGATAATTTGTCCAAGTAAAGAATTCTGCAACAGGTATTTTTCTGACGTCATCACTTTGGTACTCTTCATTTTTTTCGTCAAGTTCATGTTTATCATATACTCAGTTTTAATGACACCAGCCCCTGGTCATGTAAACAAATCAGCAAGTGTTTTAACCCATTGCACCCCAAAGATGAAGCCACATATAACAATATAGTTGACCCGCATAGACTGCTTAAATACATACATACATTTTTTATTGAAGCTCCCCAAATGCTTTGTATAATGATCATTCAAGATAGAAACTGATTGGCTCAAAAGCCCCAAGTTGCGTGATTAAGTTCATGTTCACAAAACAAACCGGCGAAATGAACACCTTGAATTTCTTGTCATATACAGCCAAGTCAATTTACCTGAAATTTGCCTGTCCCCACTTTAAGTGCGCATTATTCAGTTAGTTTGGAGATCATGACCGCACGAGAAATGGGGCGAGTACAAGAATGTGGTTGAGGGGGGAGGGGTGCGGTCGAAAAGTACATACGTATCGAGTGGATCAGAAACGTTTGAGAGAAGGAAGAAATTTTCTGATCCAATAAGTCGGTTTGGATGATGAATTTCCGCAATGGTTTGGATGATATCGTTTGTCAAGCTCACGGGAACCAATCGAACTTATTTCACAGCATTTTACGTAAGTTTTTGTTTTGTATTTGCACCGTGATGCGGTGTTTTGTTTTATTTTATTTTATGTAAAGTTTTTGTATTTTGTTTTTATTTTATTTTATTTCTAGTCTGCAGTCTGCAGTCTGCATTTGTCAGACACCATATTTTAGGACATCAAACAAGATAACAAGACCAACCTTGCTGAAGACTTGCTTGTTCCTTGCTACTTTTCATGTCCATGTGAAACTGTCCACAGTATATAGTCAACAATCTTTTCATGTTCTTCCCATGGTCCACACTAGCCTCATACTGTACTGTACATTGTCATGGTTGCCCTCATTTTTTGTTGTTGCTCTGCAAATGAAGCGACAGACACTTTGTTTAGCTCACCATTATTTTGAAAAAGGCCAGCACAGTAAGTCTAGTAAGGGGCTGTCAACATATGTTTTCAGTTCTTTCAAAATTTTTTAAAATATTCTAAAAGCCTGAAATAAGACCACTGTTTCCACAGATCTTAGTGCCACATGAGGATTAAACAAAGGTTGTAAAGTCTTTTGAGATCAAAGTCAGTACACAGCTTACTTGATGACCAGTCCTCATATTTATCATGTTACCATAGAACATAAAGCAACTCTACAGTACTAACACAGTTTGAAAGTGTGGCTCCTGTATACCCTGTCAGGTAAAGCAACAAAGTTCTAAAATATTGTCTTAACTTCGAAATAAACAGCTTTGACAAACAGCCACTCAGAATTATGTCTCGGCAATCATGAAAATGGCACACTTATTTTGGTTCAGTACATTCAACTTACAGGAAGTCACAACATTGACATCAATGCTTGGAGGATAAACAAATTAAACCCTACCTAACCCTACCTTTGTTCAATATGCATTTTGAACGTGTTTTTTGGTTCGCTTAGTTTTAGCTGTACTGTATACACGTAAATTATTATAAATGTTACAAAGCTTCAGAAATCGAGTTGTTGGCTCATGGCACGACTCTCTAGTTCCCTAGTATATTGTATGCACCAAAAATACCAAATGATTCTGGCTGCTCTTGCAAAACATTCCAAAAAAAAGAAAATCCCATTTTAGCCCTTACTACACACCAAGACCACATGTCACATTGATACCTGGTGACAGCTTGCTGTTACACAGCCAACATATACAGTAGGTGAATGCATCTGCACTTGTTGATTTTGTAGGGTCTATATTTTGATGGTGCAATAGAGAAAATATTAAGTTTCTAGTCCCTGTTATTTCAGATGTGGTTTACTTAAGTTGAATAATATGTTATAATTTTTTCAGACAAAGATTAAAGCTGATTTTTGATGGAAAGTTGCCCCTGAGCCTTGAGAGGGTACTAATCCAGACCTCTATTTCATTTTAGAACGTTTGTCAATCAGTCAGTCATGACATTAGCTTTGCTTCACATAATGACTGATGGAAGACTTCCATTCCTAATGAGGTCTTTTGCTCCTAATAAGGAAAGTGAATGTGTTCATCACACATTCTATCACAGAACCACAACTGAAACAAACTACACTGCTGTATTCATAACTAAAAATATAAATTGGAAATTGGAAAACTGGAAACCCACATAAAAGGAAAGCTTGCCAGCTGGAAAATGAGTGAAATGATTTCTTTGAGGCATCATGGAGCCATTCCCGAGCACAACAAAATACAACATCTGTGAGAGTTGTTTCATACAAGTAGGCCTTATTCGTATTCTCACCGACAGCCTGGGGCGAGGATGTCATGACTGTGCGGGGGAAAGGGACAGAAAATACTTACTTTCCCCTGCATGAGTTTCTATTCTGTGGTCATGACATCCTCGCCCCAGGCTGTTCATGAGAGAATAAAGCCTATTACTGTGACAAATTTCATTGCATTTAACAGAAGTTTTTGCTGACATGTTCGCTCACCTAAATAAATTATTTGTAGTTCAGATATGTTGATCTGAAACTGTAACAAACTGTGACTAAAACTGTAACAAATACTGTAATTTGACATGCGGTGATTGCAGCAACAATCGTTCACAAGCCCTTAGAAGTATGACTTAGGTCTGAAGCCCGTGCATAATTTGAAGTAAACCGTTCAAGTTTTGCTTTGATTCTGGGAGAAATCATGTTGTTTTGAGCGCGTTCACGTACAAAACAATTCGAGTTCATTAAACATGCATGCCTGAGTCTTGTGCATGCAACCCAGAGTAAAAACAAATTGCACAGGAAGCCTATTTAATTGTACTGCCTATGAATTCAAAATTGGAGAATCAGTGTTTGTTTTTTTCCCGTACTACGACGGCCGACAAACTTCAAAATTTGAGTATTAGATTTTGAGAACGTGCTTGGCAGACTATAAATTAATTTGTCGTGCCGACCGACCGTGGGAAATACGTACTTCGTCATGCAATCGATTCTTTTTTTCAACGCAAAAGTATAACACACACCATTCTTTTTCTCCTTCCTTTGTGTGTAGCATTTGACTTCGAAGAAAAGATTGAGTCAACATTTCGGTAAAACAAAGGTTACTCTTCTTGGGAGTACCAAAGTAAAAGTCCCATCAATGTCAGAGCGAGGGGTATCTGCGATTATCGTATTTCTAGTTGGTACTCTGATTGAAGGTTATGTCAGCATAATTATTGGTTCGGGATATCTGAAGGGAAACAGGGCTTCCCCCATGATGCTTAAACTACTGTACTGGGTGGATAAGGGGATAACTGGGACAACTAATAAACAGAACTTATGACTAAAAACCAGGGAAAACAGAATATGTTTGATTTCTATGTCAATTGTGAAGAAACAATTATTGGTCCTCTGCCAATGTGAGCTAATATTATTTCTATCTTGAACAACAGGAAAAAAAAATCACTTTGAGAGATATTGAGTTCCTAACAATTGGTCGTATTTCTCGAGTTGCATTCTGCCCCCTATTTCAAGGGGAAGCACAAATCCTTTCTGACAAAAACGTATCCGTCAAATAATATAGGTGCTATTTTAAAGAGACCCTCTCACCGTAGATGCTTAGCGCGCACAGTGACTGACGGCAGCCATTTTCGTATCATACGAAAATGACGGATTCCTATATTTTTCTACGTTTCATCGCGAAATAAATCAACACAAACTCAGAGAGTGTATTAAATTCGGCAATCAGCGACAGCCAGATCAATCAGTAATAACGTGGGTGCCTCAGGAAAGTCGAGCTCCGGATGGAAATATAAACATGGGCGCGTAAAGCATCTACGGTGAGAGGTTCTCTTTAACCCTTTCATTACCAGGAGCGGTCAAACACAGGGCACAGAGAATATAAGGAATAAAGAAGATGTCACTGAAGCAACAACTCACCTTCATTCCTGCAAACTATATTGGTATGATGTATTTGCGAGGATCCTTTGTCGCTGTTTGTAGCAGAGTCTGTCCTTATGAGCGGCTCGTGTTTTCGCTTCACCCAAAGGCGGTGGTGTCACACTTTCACCCATAGTATATTTGAGGTTATTTTCCCTGGTAGTAATTGTCGCTAACCATGCAGATTGGTCGTCGATTCAGTTGTGCCCGATTTCCCAGGGAGAGCCTGGGAAAAAGCGATGTTTAGTCTCCAGTCCCTCTTTCCCTCCTCACCAGGCTGACTGACCGAGCAGTTAGCGCGTTTAGGTGGACTGAAACCGAATGGCGACATTGGCAGTTTGAAACAGCCGTGGGGGATAGCTTAATAAAAACCTAACCACATCATTCACATTTTTTCCATTTAAATACTCTGCAAAGCGATTTTCAGGTTAGACCTACGAATTTTTGCAGAGAAATCCTCGTTACAAGGCAATAGACTGGGCTCTTTATGGCAGTTGTTCTTGCTATCCCGCCAAGCACTGTCAGAATATCAGAATAAAAAGTTTTTAATATAGACAAACACAAGTATAAGGACAAGCACAAAAGACCTTATTTCACCCTAAAAACAGACTGGACGCAATCGCTAGCAGAACCAAAACAATCACATCATTATTTTCGACGGTCATGCGAAAACGGCTCTAATATATTGTGATCGTTTTGCTTGCGCTTGCATAGATATACTGTTTTTACAGTCAAATAAGGACCTTGTGCTTGCGGTGAGAGCGAGTTAATAAAATTACACAGGAATGACTTCCACGAATCCAAATAACATAAATAAGACGCACAAGTCCTATGCATTAGAAACATTTTTCCAAAGTTTCACGGACCCGGTGCTGAAAAAGCTAGCTACTGACTGAGTTCAAAACAGGGCCGGTCTTTGCACTGAAATTTTCAACGACAAATGAGGCATAAACACGTGACAAATATGAATCATAGATTGTCATTTTCACTGTTGAAAATTTTTACAGAAGCAGTATTTCCTCAAAAATGGTTTCTTGTCGATGATGCACTTCGGTTGATCTCCATAAAGATTAATCCTGCTCAGTTCGCCAACCACTTCAAATTTATCTTTGACGTGGGTGACCGATACTTCAAACACCGCATTCCCGGGAACAGTACGAAGCTGAACTTGATACATACAGTCCACAATAGGCACCGGACCATCAGCAAACTTTTCCACTCTGTGTCAATCGGCGGCGCGTATAAACTGCAGCATGTTACGTTGGGTATTTTCTGATAGCCGCTAGTAACTTCCGCAAGTTCCAAACGAGCGCACAACTTTACGCCGTCGGCATCTGATGACGTCAGTGAGTTTATATGGGTTACCACGGTTTGAGCCGACTACCTGATTGATCAGTGGTCTTTATCTACAGGTTGCCAGCGCACGCATGGGCAGTAGTGCTCAGGTACACCAGCTGTACTGCAGTCACGTGATTCTGGTATGACGTCAAAGAAGCTTCTGCCCCACTTCATATATTGGGGGAGTTTAGGGTACGAGATAATGTGTTGCAGCGTCGCATGAAGATCAAATGGAGTAACAAGAAGATTTGTGTTGCGTTTTAAGTTGCTCACTAGATGTGGGTATTCTTTGCGAAACCACGGTGGAAGTGTAATGGAGAGGAATGGAAGCCTTGCTTCCAACTTTCCTTGAAATGTGAACCTCGATTCTCCATATCCAAGGCCGTGGTCTCTCATTACGACCAGCATGGTATTGTTTAAGAAGTTTCTTGTGTGCAGTCTTTCTATAAGTCTGTGGAAGTCGCTCCCTGCCATGAAGACTGAATTCAAAGCATTGTGACTAACTTCCAATAAGAATGCAAAGCCAAACTTGGGTTTTGAAGAATAAGCTTGGAAGAATGACTCAATGTAATCAAAGTTAACGAGATGCTGGGGTTTACTCTCTGTGCAAAACCTTTTCTTTCTAGCAGCGTGCCAAAAGTAGCGGCTGTAATGGTGAGTGGGAGGCTCAGTAAAGCCATGTAGACGGTAATTGAACGCCGCAAAATTATCGTCTTCACTGAAAAAAGTGGCATAACCATTGGCTTTAAATTCTTTGAAAACCCACGGCCATCTATCAACAGGTCTGTTGTTAGTATACCCCTTCCTTGCCTCGGGTAGGTCGGATACATATTTACCTAATGAGAGGGAGATTTCTTTCTTCACGGGAAATTGGTTATAATCGTTTTCCAGTTTGGTGATTTGAAACATCACGGCATTCTCTATGTTACAAAGCAAGATATGGATTATATCTCGCAAACATATGGCGTCATGAATAAGTAATGATACCTCGCGCGAGGTATGATCACTCACAGCTTATCCCTGATTGGCTATTATCGGGATATGATTACTCGGTCAGCCCGGCATGAAATTTATGATCTCTGATTGGTTAAAACCGGGAAATAATTCCCCTTTCAAGTGATTTCTTTCCCTCCATGTTAAAATTGACCTCTCCATGTTAAGATTGACATGTGTTTACTGTAGTTTTGAGATGTTACAACAACACAAGTCAAGCAAATATTGGGTACAGCAAGTATCAATATTTTGCAAAGCCAATTTTGAGGGAGTTTTGTCTTCACCTGAAGCAGGGTCAAAAAATATAACTGACTTGTAAAAAGACTCCACCTTATTGCAATCCTTGGACCCCTGTGATAACCCCTTCTTGTTTTCTATAATATCCAGGAAGCACTATTTACGAAAACTAACCATACTGAGGCTTACCTATGGCTTCTTACTAAGGCTTACAGTGATGAACAGTGAGGCAAACCTGTTTTGACTTGTGCTGGATTTTGAGCAACTCTTACAGACATTATAACTCATGGCACATATTGCAAAGCCTGCATGTATGTACAGTGGAGCCCAAATATAACAAAGTGCAAGGGACAGGGAAAATGTGTTTGTTGTGATGGATGAAAACCTTATTATAACAAATTTGTTGGAAATCAACCAAAATCTTCATTATATAGGGGTTTCGAACAGTGTTACAGAAGGTACAGTGTACAATTTTTGGGGGGGGGGGGGGGGGGGGGGGGGGGAGAGTGGGCTGGGGCTTCGGAAAACATTACCTTCCTGGAGTCGAAATGTTGACCATTCTATATTTTTATAATAAAACATTTTTTTCCTTTTTATACAAAAATATAAATATAAATAAAATATAAATAAATAAAAAAAAGGACCTCGGTACGAAGGGAAGCACAAGTTTTAGAACCCCTATAAAACGCTGATACGATTTTCTTTAGTCCAGCCTTTAGTACTTGTTGTTTAAGATAAAATATACTGTAGCACGAAGTGATGAACAAAAGCGTTAATAAACTTTTTCGATCTTCATTTCAGGTCCATCCGTCACTCAGTCCTCCAAAAGCGCATCCACCACGTCACGGCATCCCCTTCCCTCCCCTCCCCTCGGTGATTCTGTGTTTCTATAAGGCTGGACTGTGACGCAATTTTATTAAGCAGAATCTTTTCACACCTCTTCTGTATATCATTATTTTGACGTTGTTGTCGGATGTCGACGTTTTTGGTACGTTTCGTATTCATCCCTGCTGTTTGTTTTGCCCCGAAGATGGGTCAGCTGACCGAATGTGTTCTTTGACTTCATGGCAAAGATAAAGTGCAGAATAGCAGGAGAATAGACGGCAGCTTCGGAGCGAAACTACACTGTCGAGCATCGAGACGAGTTATGCCTGGTGAGTTTTGAGTTCACTGCCTTCGCATTAGGTTCAGAGTTTCGTCTCAGTCAGTACATGTACATTTAACCCAACCAGAAGACATTGTTAGCTTAATACGAAATGCGTTTCTGTGCACACAGAGCTCAAAGCAACGATGTGATGGAATGGACCACGTTGAACTGGAATGGCGGACTGCAATGGACTACCATGGATAGTAACAAGCAATGGTTCCTGCAAGGACACAAGCGCTAGACTACTGCAAAGTAGGGCTTACTACTGTGATTAATTTGATAGAGATTTATTGAGGCTGATCGATACCATGCATTTGCGTACTGATAAAACTACAGACTATATTTCTGTCAACAAATTGGATTTCTAATTTCCAAAATGGAGCTTCGCGTCGTTTTCTTATTTCAAACAAATTACCCATCTCCAGAGCAGTTATTTTATGATGCATGGAACCTATCAGCCTTGTATATTCGTTATTGCACGAGTCGAGGTGTTTCGATAGCTTGTCGGAGTTCGCGCTTTTTCTCGTGTCAGAAGATTTGGTTTTCTTTATTTAATATGTCGTTAGGATTTGCTGACAAGTCATTGCTTCAAGTATATGTTCTATCGAGACACCTCATTTCGTAGTTAGCCAAGCTTACTGTATATGACTGCAAACAAGCCGTTGCTGAAAAGAACAAGAGAGATTTTCAAACGGAGATTTTCTACACGAACCAGCTTTAGTACAAAATGTAAACATTTTAGAGCGCGAAAGATCTCAATTTTTTATACTATTCAAATCAAATTCCATGTACACGCAAACCCGCGAGATTCAGATTTTTGTGGCAAAGATTCAACTTAGTTCTACAGCTTCTGACGAGAACGTGCAAGAATTTAAGATTGGTTTCGATTTACATTTTGTTCTTGTTTTTTGCCGAAACATTAACCTGTTAATTACTTCAAAACATAAAAAGCACGAAACAACTGGATGTAAAACTTGCCAAAACAGAATTCCACAACTGTAGTATTTCTGCCGCGAAACATTCTTCATTTAGCTAAGAAATATGTAGATCAAAATAATGAATTTTGAAAATTTAAGAAAATGTCAAACGTTTATTTATCAAGCCGTACCCAAGTTTGAAAGCAGCAGGAGAAATACTGTACAAATTGGGCCAAGATCAACGCAAAGGCGACTAAAAAATACAACAGTTTCGAAGACGAAAATGATGCTTAAAAAATATGTACTTAACAGAAAACACGATAAACTGATAGACGAAAACAATAACAGTTTTGTGATGGAAAAAGAGAACGATAAATTTACAAGTAGAAACGATATAAAAACGTTAAATCTTTTTCTGCGTAACCACAGCGTTTTCACAACGAACAAAAAAAGTTACGCGCAAAAGCAAGCGCCAAATTTGAACCAAAATTTGAACCAAAATTGATTGGACATCACTGTTTTCAGCAGCCAATATCTGCATTGTTTCCATAATTTATCATTTTGGATTTTTCTGCATAATATCGATACCGGACCTGGAAATTTGGCAATTTGGATCAACAGCCACCTCTAGTGAAGAAATAACGAGTGACGTTCTTTTGCAATGTTCACACGTATTGTATGTGACAGATAGCAAATCAGGGTTTTGCCCAAAGTAGTACAGTAAAATTAACACAATTCTAAAAGTGCTCTCGCGTTTAAAATCGCTCTTGTTCACAAATTAAAGTAGAGGAAAGTCTTGAGGTGGATTGAACTGACTGAGAACGTTTGGAACACCTCTTTTACAGGCAAAATATTAAATAACATACGTACTGTAGATAGCATTAACGTGTAACTAAGCTTACGGTTTTCGGCTCAATAAATTTATACAGTCGTCTTCTGTTTGAAGCCATCTCCAGTCAACTATTCCATGTAAACTTTGAGTTAAGTCCATGTGCCATGCTTCTTTTCCACTGTCTTGAAAGCTGCGTGGCGTGAAAGCCCTCTGCGAGAAAAGAGAAAGATGTATTGAATAACCTGGAATGCTTCAAAGACAGGCATAAAGCTAAGCGTAAGTTAGTTTCGTTTCTTCCGTTCATACGTTGCAAGTTTCAACTTAGAAATGCTCACCAGAAAGTCTGACTTTCGCTTGCTCCGCCATTTTTAGCCTTCAAAGCTCGTCTCACAAACACGACCATCTTCGTCGGAGCCTTCTCACAAATGGCTTCTGTGCACGATGGAACGAAATGTGTGAAAAATGCAGTCAAGCCGGTTTTGGCACGCTTGCTAGTTGGCATCTTAATTTTATACAGATGGGACGCATGAACAAAACAGCACGCGGAAATTCATAGGGCACTTGGTAAAACTCCACTGCGTGTTCGCGTATCCGCGTATCCACTTCGACATACACCTAAAAAACACAGCTGGGGTCCACTGCGTATCCAACATATACCTCAAAAACGTAGGGGGAAGGGGTATCTCCGACGAAGATGGACCTGTCACAGCGGATTTTCCCTCCTCCTGCGGATTTAGACTCCCTCCCTCCGTTTCTTTTTCAATTGTGAACGTGTTCCTGTTTTGAGTTTTTATATTATGCGAGTACGTAAAAACGAAATGCAGTATGATTTTGAAAAGTTTATCCGATGTATGAAAATATTATGATGACAACTTTGTATCCGCCAACAAACCTTTATTTACGATAACATTCCTGACTCCCAAATTATCAATACATAAATGAAAAACAAAACATATCCGAAAACTATTGCAAAAGATCACAATCTAAAAACCCTGAGTCCTTTTGTATACACAGAAAACTGCTATTCATTCCCTCGCACTTCATGTGCAGTCAGTCATCGCACAGATCACACTGGAATATGTCCTCAACTCCTCCTCGTTGGATTTGCGTAGAAGGCAGTTCGGCTGCGAGCCTCTTATCCTTAACATTTTTTAGTACATTTTGTAACTAAATGGTATGAGTAAACACCGCAATTAGCACCACTTTGAATAAAAAAGGAGGCGGTAAAACTTTGAATTTTGTTTTGAACTGTTTGAGTGTATTAAATTTGTTTCTCTTAACTTGTGAATGCATATCCACCGCAAGCTACAGAAATGTTCTTCCAAAGTAAAGAGTCGTCAAAAGTGCATTTATGTGTCATGTTTCGTTTTTCTCAAGCATGGACACAAAACTTGGCACACAAGCTCTCGCATTTTCGAAGGTGCAAACATTATTTGAATCCGAGAGGGTCACTGGAGGGCCCAAATCCGCTAGAACACCGCGCTGGACAACCGTGCTGTCGAATGATGGACAGCAAGTTGTTCGCATAACGTCGTTCCGCAATCTCCACAAAGGATAACAGGCACGCGGCCAGGACGTTATACTCCCAGGAACATTTCCTGAAAGTTGTATACGATTCTGAGCTTAGGCCGAGACTATACTCCGATTTTGAGATTGGGCCAAAAATATGACTACCTCAAGAAAAAGAGATAGCAAGAACATCTGCCGTGACTACTATGTGCCTACAATGCAACAGCATATAATTATGCACGTGCATCCACTGGGTATGCATTGTTCTAACTAAAGTTTGGTCAAGATGTTGAATGAGCTACCGGTACCAAACAACATATCACTAGAGGAGATTAAGGAAATAACAGCATCGGGCTGGTTTTCAGCATATCAGTTATGCTTGAGAGAGGCTACCCTGGGTTTCAGACTGAGGTTTCTCACTCTCGGAAGCTTCGGTGCGGCCACCGTTACTTTATCATCGGATATTAATACCTGAATCTGTAACTGGAACTGGGTTACTTTGGAGCAGTGTTCTGAGCTATCATCAGATAATCAGATCATAATACTGTAAATCCTTTAGTTCTATCATCAGATAATCAGATCATAATTTCCTTATTATATCGTCAGATAATCAGATCATAATAAATCCCGTAGTTATATTATCAGATAATCAGATAATAATAAACCTCTTGGCTATCATTAGCGCGACTTAAGGTAGTTAATGCTAACAGAAAGATGCTTAAAAAAGGTGTACGACTAAAATGTACTGTTTTAGGACAGCTGTATATTTGTTTGGTTCTGAAATTCCGGAAAAAAAAATCGGAAACATAGCTGATTGAAGAGTATATACATATTGTCCATGATCTAGTTATATAATTTTTCATAAGATGAAGAGTTACCAATGTATCTGTGCCAAGCTAGCCCTAAATTAAACCAAAAAGAATTCATGGTCATCTGGCATCAATAAAGTACCATATATAGACCTTATTCATAAATGGTGGACCTAATTTACATACATTCGGAAGGTTAACTTAAGATAAAATTTTCGACACCACATCAAAGTCCATATTTTAAGTAGTAGGCTTTGTGCACTTTGAACAGTGTATACTGAAATTAAGCGAACTTATCCGTATGTAAAGTGCTGCCAATACATGAAAGCGAGGCTTGGTAGGCCAGACTGTCTTTCCCCATAGAAATCTCTACAAATTGAAACAGCTGTAACTTTGCATATTTTTAATCTACAATGGTCAAATTTCTCACGATTTCTAATTTTGGTGTGTGCTTTCAATGCATACAAATAATTCCTTGCACTGAGGCAGCAAAGCTGTAAAACAGAGAAACACGCCTTTATGAATACGGTCTATGACGAACCCAAACACTTAACCTGCAGACACGTAACGCGGATAATACAAAACATAGAAATTAACACTCACTTCACCTCTCTTCACTCCCAAGTCCTATCAAGGCAGAGCATCTCTCCTCCAGGAGTCACGACAAACACAAGCTTGCAAAACAAAATGGCCGACGGAGACAAGCGAATAGAAAAAACAACCAGGCTTTCCAAGAGGATACGAGGAGTACTGGCTCTAGCGAGGAGTCCAGGTCGAGGAAAAGAACAAGGTGAAGACAATCAAAGCAGCAAGGCAGCTGTAAGCTCGCGAATTTGCAAAAAGTACTTTTGCGGGAGTGGTATTTAATAGAACTGGCTGAAGGCCAAATCGTAAAAATTGCTCAATTTTAGGTATGTGGAAGGTCGCATCCGTTTCCGCAGGCCTCCACTTTTGCTGAACCGCGTATTCGATTTAGTCTCAGTTTTGAAAACCCTCATTTACAAGGCGGCAGAGAGTGAAAATTATAAAACTTAGACGCTCGAAATGGGAGAATTTAAAATTCTTAACCGAGAGCCAAATCTTTAAACCGGAAAGAGACCTTCCGGAGTCGCACTGAAAAAGGTCTATCCGTGAATTCATTACTCATGTCATGCACAGCTTATGTTCAACATCTACATATTCATCAGAGGCCATGATACTCCAGCCTGGACTGCATTCAAACTAAATATGTGCTTAAAGAAAACACGCCTTTCTTCTTTTGGCTGAGTTTCAAGTCCAATAAGTTTAAGTGAAATCTGATAACTTGTTGACATTACTTGCGGTGTTGGTCAAACTCATTTTCGAATTCTTCTTCTTCCAGTTCTCTACAGCATTTTTCATCGCTGGCGAAAACTATGCGAAGCAAAGCAAATATAGTCAAACAATAGAAATAGTTCGACTTATTCGACTTGAAGCTGAAGTCGCTCAGGGCTGTCAGTGGTCACGGGTTTTTCAACTTTCAAACAACCGAGAATTTACCAAAACCTCTGTGATAATGGTTCTGAAGTGCAACAGATTTACTGGCAATTCAGGAATACAGTGATAACAATCAAAATAACTCCAGAAAACGTCTTCCCATCTCTTCGTTTCTTCATAAGTATTCGCTGATGCTCAAATTTCAAAGGCAATTGTTGACACAGCATGACGGACTGACTGACTGACGCAGTCTTAACTAAGGCAATAAGGTGGGACGCTTAAAAATGCCACCGCAAAAACTACTTCGACGATCGCGTTCTCGATTTTGTTGCGTTGTCGGTAATATCGATACTGCCCAAATTGGGAACAGCACGACTTCCATTGTTGACAGCACCGGGACACATTCCAGTTGACTGGATCGCAAAAAGCTTCGCTTTTCACCACTTCGTGGTGAACGCGAGCTTAAAAACAAAACACTAAGGACACTAAAGAAAAATTGAGACAAGAAAGGACAAAACTAAGAACCAGGACAAGGAAACATTCTACACGACAATCAGCGGTATCCGTAAGGTCGGAATGTCACGTGATCTCCATTTGGGGGAATAGTGTTAATCTTAGGCTAAGAAAATTGCCAAAAATCTGCTGTGTTCACAATTATTTGGTGAATAATGATACGGATAACAATTTACTATTATTATTTTTAATATTTTTTAATTTAATTTAATTTTTTGCTGATTATAAACAAAATCAAAGAAACAGAAACAAAATCAAGCTGATTCACTCATTGACTAAGTGTCTTATTTTTGCTGTGTTTGGACTTTGAACCCACAACAAGGTGTTTATGTGAAACGGGTGGCGTGTCACAGTTTTCGATAAATGGAACGATGATACATTTTTATTGAGGGTATGTGGGGTTTTGTCGGAAATCAACAAGTGAATTGAAAATTTTTTGAAAATTGAATTCGCCCCATGCAATGGAATCAACTTCACAACATGACGTCTGATTTCGGCAGCATAAAAATCAAGCAATCAGTTTCATTTGACGTGAATCTTCAGTTTGTTTTATTCTGAAAATGGAAATCAAGCTAATACATCAGTTATTGTTTGAAACTGCACTTCAGAAGTGAGTTCCGCAATTTTCAATGTTTTTGAATGAACGAAACACCACGGACCACTGAGGTGATTATTTCAGACTCCAAAACAATAACAGAGTAAGTATCCAAACTTTGGGGCGAAAACGATGCAAATATCGTATTTCTAGTTCCTAGTAAGTAGTTCCTATTTCTGGTGCCTAAGCAGTGATGTAATAATTATCGATTAGCGTCTCCGCCAGTGGTTAATTTTACAGACAACAGTTGTACGTAACTGCGTTCACGAAAATGAATTTGAAAACTGGAAAACTTGAAACATAACGGTCTCGCAAAGCTCCTCTTCAAAAAAGAAAGAAACAGGCACGGACAAGGCGAAATCGTGAAACGATCGAACAGCGCCAAATACTTCTAGAGAAAAGACAACAAACATGTTATAACCGACAGCATCATGAACAGAAGCGTGCAGAAGAAACGGCTCCGCAGAGTGAACAGCGCTTGAAAGCAAATCGGGAGCTTCAGACGCCATTTTGTGTTAAACTCAGATACTTATTCAAAAAGGACAAGTAACAAAGGTCAGTCAGTGGAAATCGAACAATCACCGTGACAAATATATTCTATCCCGTATCTTGTAACTCGATCACTTCAAGAACGTATTAAAACCTGCATGCTGATCATTTTGCCTCGAAGTATTGTTTTAATACACTTCTGTCGCCAGTTCGCTCAGAGCAATCGGAACTTAGAGTCTTGAATGATTTAGTCATGTCTTATTTTTTCTTTCAACTACAACTGTAACAAATGCTGTAATCTGACACGCGGTGATTGCAGCGAGAATCGTTCACAAGCCCTTAGAAGTATGACTAGGTCTGAAGCCCGTGTATAATTTGAAGTAAACCGTTCAAGTTTTGCTTTGATTCTGGGAGAAATCATGCTGTTTTGAGCGGATTCACATACAAAACAATTCGACCTCATTAAATGTGTATGTTACATTAACTACGTAATCGTTAATCCTGTCGTTAATAAGTTATAGTTAATATAATATAATCAGAGTGATTTTGATATCTGTATTCATTCGAGACACGCGACTATAGAATAAAGATCAAGTTATAAGCATCCTGTGTAGTCTTCCTACTAGAAGATACGAGGAACTTTACATGGTGGCAGCGGTTGAACCTTAGCACATACTGAATATGTCTCACAAGGAACAGACCCAACCCGACGGAGAAACGTCAGGCACAAGTGGAGCACCAGCGCAGTCGCTCCAAATCCCGTTTGCAGCGCCGATGCAAGGGATTCCCCCACCGAGCAAATTGCAGACCACAGGTAACGTCGCAGAGCATTGGAAATCATACAAACAGGTATGGGAAAACTATGCTATCATCACCGGTCTGAATACAAAGCCTGAAGAATACAAGGTAGCATTGTTCTTGCATTGCATTGGAGCCGATGCAATGAAAATTTACAACGGTCTACCCTTTGCCAACGAACATGAAAAGAAGAATCTAACGGCAATAATGAAGAAGTTTGACGACTTCACAATTGGTGAAACAAATGAAACCTACGAGCGATACGTGTTCAATAGTCACAACCAGGCAGCAAACGAGACAATAGATGCTTATGTCTCCACCCTAAGAACACTTGCGAAGACATGCGAATTTTGCGAGTGCTTGCGTGACACGTTAATTAGGGATAGAATTGTACTTGGAGTGCAAAGTCAAGGTATCAGGAAGAAATTGCTCCAGGAGCGAAAGCTCACGCTGAACAAATGCATTGACATATGCCGAAGTGCCGAATCCACTGCATCTCAGCTAAAGGCAATGGCGAATCCTGCCGAGGTCCATAAGGTGTCAACGGGCCGGAAACCACAGACGCCAATGAAGAATCATAATCTCGGAAAGAATGAGAAGAAGCCTAAATATGCTTTTAAGCGACCCCAGCGCAAGTCATGTCATTTCTGTGGCGGCGAGCATTCCCCGCAGAAAGAAGAATGTCCAGCGTGGAAGCAAACATGTCTTGGCTGTGGAGGGCGAAACCATTTTAAGAAAGTTTGCCGAAAGAGCAAGTCACGCGTGCACGCGATCTCAGAGCAAACATCCGATGAAAGCGACATCGAGTGGCTATCTGGAATTGCAGTTGAATCGCATGTCCATGCAGTAGACACAGGGAGATATGCGAAAGAGATCTATGCAGAGATGATAATCGATGACAAGCCTGTCACATTCCAGGTCGATTGCGGTGCGTCCACAAATATTCTGCCGGAGAAATATGTCAACAGCCATGCGATCAAGCCGACAACAAAAACCTTGCGCATGTGGAATGGTTCAGAGGTCAAGCCCATCGGGACAGTGAGAGTCACGATATGCAACCCCAAAAACCGCAAGAAATACTCAGTAGAGTTCATTGTTGTCAACGGCGATCTGTTGCCACTCCTTGGAGCTCGAGTAGCACAACAGATGAATCTGATCTCGGTAAACAAGGAGAATTTTAAAGTGGTAGCATCACCAGTAAAGACGAGGCAGCCCGACGTAAACCAATTGGCACCGGCAGAACAGCTTGTACAAAGATACGCTGATGTATTTGACCGCCCACTTGGAACATTGCCCGGAACAGTACACTTAGAGGTAGACCCGGACGTCGCGCCCGCGATCACGCCAGCCCGCAGAATTCCAATAGCACTCAAGGAGAGCCTAAAGCAAGAATTGGACCGCTACGTCAATATGGGTATCCTCAAGCCGGTAGAAGAGCCAACGCCCTGGGTCAGCAGTGTAGCTGTGGCAACGAAGAAATCCGGAGCACTGAGAATCTGTATTGACCCTCGACCGCTGAACAAGGCATTGAAGAGAGAAACTTACCAGTTGACAGTACTAGATGAGATTCTACCAGACCTCGCACAAGCCAAAGTGTTCTCTACTGTCGACCTCCGTTCCGGATACTGGCACTGCGTACTCGACGAGGAGTCCAGCCTCCTCACAACATTTGCCACGCCCTACGGCAGATACCGCTGGTGCCGTCTACCGTTTGGTTTGTCCGCATCGTCGGAGATCTTCCAGAAGAGAGTAAATCAAGCGCTGGAAGGCCTGAACGGTGTCCTTGACATAGTCGACGATATCCTGATCTATGGAGTCGGAAACACCATTGAAGAAGCCAACGCAGATCACGACAAGAATCTGGAAGCCCTGCTGCAGAGATGCCGCGAGCAGGGAATGGCCCTCAACAAAGACAAGCTGAAACTGAGGTTAAAAGAAGTTCCATTCATGGGACACATCCTCACTGATCAAGGAGTCAAGATTGATCCAGAGAAGGTCAAAGCTGTGCTCAAAATGCCAAAACCGGAGGACGTGGAAGGCATCCAGAGGCTAAATGGGTTCGTCAACTACCTGGCGAAATTCCTCCCACGGTTAGCTGACGAGATGGAACCACTCCGACGACTCACCAGGAAGGACCTTGAATGGGAGTGGACAGAAGAGCAAGACAGAGCACTCGACCGAATCAAGAAACTGGTTACAGAGGCACCCGTACTGAGATATTACGACCCCGGACGCGAGCTGGAAATCCAGTGCGACGCAAGCCAGAGAGGCCTGGGAGCAGCCCTACTTCAAGAAGGGAAGCCAATTGCATACACCAGCCGCGCCCTGACTGACACCGAGCACAGATACGCACAAATAGAGAAGGAAATGTTGGCGATTGTCTTTTCGCTGGAAAAATTCAATCAATACACCTTCGGACGACTAGTGCACGTGCAGAGCGACCACAAGCCGCTGGAATCCATCCTTAAAAAGCCCTTATCATCCGCACCGAGACGCCTGCAGGGGATGATGATGAGACTGCAAAAGTACATCATAGAAGTACGATATGAACGTGGAAGCCAGATGCACGTCGCTGACATGCTATCCAGAGCATACCTGCCGGATAACGCGAGTCCAGTAGCTCACGACTTCGAGCAAGTCAACATGGCTGGTTGTTTACCACTCACAGAAGAACGACTCGAAGAGATCCGGCGGAAAACAGAACGCGATGAGACCCTTCAGAGGCTGAAGGAAATAATTCTGCGAGGGTGGCCCGACCACAAGAACAGCGTACCGCCTGAAGTTTGCCCATACTTCAGCGTGCGTGATGAGCTAACTGTCCAGGACGGACTAGTCTTCAGAGGAGAGCGACTAGTAATCCCCGCCAGCCTGCGCCAAGTCATGAAGCAGAAGGTGCATTCGTCTCACTTGGGCATCGACTCGTGCCTCAGACGAGCCCGCGAGCACATATACTGGCCTGGGATGTCCGACGAGATAAGGCAGTTGATTGAAGCCTGCGAGACATGTGGAAAATTTGGTTCAAGCCAACAGAGGGAACCTCTTATGCCGCATGAAATACCATCCCGCCCATGGGAAAAGGTAGGAATTGATATCTTCGAGCATGATGGCAAAGAATACCTGGTGACTGTAGACTACTACAGCAACTTCTGGGAAGTTGACAGACTGCCAGATATGAAAGCAAGCACCGTCATATTGAAGCTCAAGAACCACTTCGCGAGACACGGTTGCCCGGACCAAGTAGTCTCCGACAACGGTCCTCAATTCTACAGTGAGAAATTTGAGCAGTTCGCACGAGCGTGGGAATTCGAGCACTACACAAGTAGTCCAGGGAACAGCCAGGCAAACGGAAAAGCTGAATCCGCCGTCAAGACAGCAGAGCAAATCCTGCGCAAAGCAATTGACGCCGGAAACGATCCTTACTTAGCCATTTTGGATTACAGGAATACACCCACCCAAGGCATGGACTCAAGTCCAGTGGAACGATTAATGAACAGGAGAACAAAAACGCTCCTACCCACCACGAAAGCACTTCTCCAACCCAGGGGCACACACCACGAACGGGAGAAGAAGCAGCTCGTTAAGCGACGAGAGAAGCAAGCCCGGTACTACAACCGAGGGGTGAAAGAGTTAAAACCTCTCAGCCAAGGAGACGTAGTCCGGATGCAACCATTCAAGCTTGGGGACAAGCGCTGGAAGAAAGCGACAGTCACGGAACGACTGGACGATAGGTCCTACACAGTGGAAACTGCTGAGGGAGGCGTATACCGGCGCAATAGATACCACCTCAGGAAGAGGAACGAACCTCCACCGGCACCTGAGCCGCAAGAGTCAGGACAGCCTCCAGTGGACCTGCAACCTCAAGCCATAACCCCAGCCCCAACTCCAGTCGAGCCAGAAACGACCAAAACCCCAACCAACCAGGGACCCGAGACCAGGACCACACCGAACAGTGATGTCACCCCGAGGGTACAGCGACCAACACGAACTAGACGACCTCCAGCATACCTTGCAGATTACGAACGTTGAGATTGTAGCTCACACTTATAGACTCGTAACGATGCTAGTTTTAATCATTAAAAAAAGGAAGGATGTTACATTAACTACGTAATCGTTAATCCTGTCGTTAATAAGTTATAGTTAATATAATATAATCAGAGTGATTTTGATATCTGTATTCATTCGAGACACGCGACTATAGAATAAAGATCAAGTTATAAGCATCCTGTGTAGTCTTCCTACTAGAAGATACGAGGAACTTTACAGTGTATGCCTGAGTCTAGACAGTCCAGAGCAAAAAAAATCGCACAGGAAGCCTATTTAATTGTACTGCCTATGAATTCAAAATTGGAAAATCAGTGTTCCTTTTTTCCCGTACTACGGCGGCCGACCAACTTCAAAATTTAAGTATTAAATTTTGAGAACGTGCTTGGCAAACTGTATGAATTAATTTGACGTGCCGACCGTGAGAAATACGTACGGCGTCACGCAATCGACTCTTTTTTAACGCAAAAGTATAACACACACCATTCTTTCTCTCCTTCCTTTACGTGTAGCACTTGACTTCGAAGAAAAGATTGCGTCAACATTTCGGTAAAACAAAGGCTGCTCTTGTTGAGCAGTACCAAAGTAAAAGTCCAATCAATGGCAGAGCGAGGGGGTATCTGCAATTATCGTATTTCTAGTTATCCTTGGAGGGAATACCGTTATTATCAGAACACCGACACATTCTACACGATGATCTAGGACCCAATCAATCAGCTCTATATTTGTAATTCAGATGAGTATGGGATCCCTTGGTTACCAACACATTCATTTCTTTCTAATAATTCGTTTTGCATACTCAAGTCGCATTTACTAGTTGGATCTGACCACGAAACTAGTGTCTGGTGATTTTACTCAAATTGAAGATTTGCGCCTAGGATTCTGACGGAGGTAAATCTTCATTGTTAAACTACAATCAAATGCAAAAGTAGTTGAGACACTGCATATTTTGAGCAATTTATCGGCTTTTAAGTTTTGCTTATTTCTGCCCCCCCTCCCCCCCGTCTCAATGTTGTTCGGGCCTGAAATCTCACTGTACGATATTGGATACTCAACATTAAAAAGGGGGAGGGAGGGAAAGATGCTGTCAAACGCAATCCAGATAACAGTGACGGAATAGAAGAGAAAATTGGGTCTTTTTTTGCGAGTGTTTCAACCATTTTGCATTTGATTGTCTGAAGCGGTTAATGTGCTATTTCTCTGTGAATATTTGAGGTATCTGCATAGAATTTGCAGAACGTACGCATGGTCCGACTACCGTTTGCAAAACAGTTAGAAATGTGTTACAACGGCAGTTTTCGAGATTTGGCAAGGAATTTTCTTTGTAAATTGAACGTTTTTAAAGGCACATAATTGTCACAGCTGGGTATCCGTCTTATTTATCCTTATACTTTACTCATTGTCTATTGATGTGAAAGTTCAGTGATGCACGTCATGTCATTTTCTGGTTTTCAGTAACAATTCTGGAACAATTGATGTAGTCTTTACATGTTCGGCCCTCACTTTAGGCCTAAAATGGGCTGTGAGGTATACGTGCGTAAGAGCAGGCGTGACTCTGTTTACGCGCGATAGCGTGTTAACGCCTAAACAATTTTAGGGAAAGAAGTCACACTCAGCATTAATGCACCTTTTTTACCTATAATTTGTGTGTGCTATATAAACCTGGGGTTTTCACCTGCTTTCAAACATTCTCGCTGAGTTTATACATCGTTTAGGCAGTTCAATCGTTATCTGAGTGCATCAGAATATCACAGAAACGAGACATGGAAGACATTCAACCGTATTTACTAGAAATACGATAATCGCATATACCCCCTCACTCTGCCATTGATGGGACTTTTACTTTGGTAACTCCCAATAAGAGTAGCCTTTGTTTTACCGAAATGTTGACTCAATCTTTTCTTCGAACTCAAGTGCTACACGCAAAGGAAGGAGAAAAAGAATGGTGTGTGTTATACTTTTGCGTTGAAAAAAGAATCGATTGCGTGACGAAGTACGTATTTCCCACGGTCGGCACGTCAAATTAATTCATACAGTCTGCCAAGCACGTTCTCGAAATTTAATACTCAAAGTTTGAAGTTGGTCGGCCGTCGTAGTACGGGAACTGAAAGGAACACTGATTTTCCAATTTTGAATTCATAGGCAGTACAATTAAATAGGCTTCCTGTGCGATTTGTTTTTACTACCGCATGCACCAGACTCAGGCATGCATATTTAATAGGCTCGAATTGTTTTGTATGTGAACCCACTCAAAACAGCAAAATTTCTCCCAGAATCAAAGCAAAACTTGAACAGTTTACTTCAAATTATACACGGGCTTCAAACCCAGTAATACTTCTAAGGGCTTGTGAACGATTCTCGCTGCAATCACCGCGTGTCAGATTACAGAAAAATAAGACATCTGACTAAATCATTCAAGACTCCAAGTTCCGATTGCTCTGAGCAAATACGGTAGCCGAAACTGGCAACAGAAGCGTAGTAAAACAATACTTCGAGGGAAAATGATCAGCATACAGATTTTAATACATTCTTGAAGTGATCGAGTTACAAAATATATATTTGTCACGGTGATTGTTCGATTTCCACTGACTAACCTTTGTTGCTTGTCCTTTCTAAATAAGTATCTGAGTTTAACACAAAACGGTGTCTGAAGCTCCCGATTTGCTTTCAAGCGCTGTTCCCTTTGCGGAGTTGTCTGTGTTACCCGCTTCTGTTCATGTCGCTTTTGGTCGGCATTCATGCGCTGTTGTCTTAACTTGCGGAGTCTTCTCTTCGGCCCGCTTTTTCTCCTGAAGTTTCCGATTTGCGTTCAAGTGCTGTTCTCTTTGCGGAGTTGTCTGCGTTACCCGTTTCCGTTCATGTCGCTTTCGATCGGCATTCATGCGTTGTTGTTCGCTCGTTTCACGATTTCGCCTTGCTCGTGCCTGTTCCCTTCTCATTTGA
Organism: Plumapathes pennacea; assembly: GCA_964036295.1. NCBI lineage: Eukaryota > Metazoa > Cnidaria > Anthozoa > Antipatharia > Myriopathidae > Plumapathes > Plumapathes pennacea. The sequence goes on along the minus strand of OZ038465.1, from coordinate 12,069,499 downwards.
AGACGAGCTTCGCGAGACTGTTGTGTTTCAAGTTTTTCAGTTTTTAAGTTTTCCATTTTCGTGAACGCAGCTTCGATATATTGTTGCTTCGTTCAAATCTAAATGCTTCGTTCAAATCTAATTTCTCTTATTTCGGAGTAAAACAACATTGCTGAGTAAAACTACAGGCCAGGGCACACGTGATCGATCCGGCCTTTCTTATTGGTTAGCAGGGTAACCGCGCCTAAAGTCGTACGACAGACTGACTGACAGACAACGTTAAATTTCGAGATGGCGACAGGCTTGGAGTCCCCAATTAGGCGGTACTAGAAATACGATAATCGCATATACCCCCTCACTCTGCCATTGATGGGACTTTTACTTTTGGTAACTCCCAATAAGAGTAGCCTTTGTTTTACCGAAATGTTGACTCAATCTTTTCTTCGAACTCAAGTGCTACACGCAAAGGAAGGAGAAAAAGAATGGTGTGTGTTATACTTTTGCGTTGAAAAAAGAATCGATTGCGTGACGAAGTACGTATTTCCCACGGTCGGCACGTCAAATTAATTCATACAGTCTGCCAAGCACGTTCTCGAAATTTAATACTCAAAGTTTGAAGTTGGTCGGCCGTCGTAGTACGGGAAAAAAGGAACACTGATTTTCTAATTTCGAATTCATAGGCAGTACAATTAAATAGGCTTCCTGTGCGATTTGTTTTTACTACTGCATGCACCAGACTCAGGCATGCATATTTAATAGGCTCGAATTGTTTTGTATGTGAACCCACTCAAAACAGCAAAATTTCTCCCAGAATCAAAGCAAAACTTGAACAGTTTACTTCAAATTATACACGGGCTTCAGACCCAGTAATACTTCTAAGGGCTTGTGAACGATTTTCGCTGCAATCACCGCGTGTCAGATTACAGAAAAATAAGACATCTGACTAAATTATTCAAGACTCCAAGTTCCGATTGCTCTGAGCAAATACGGTAGCCGAAACTGGCGACAGAAGCGTAGTAAAACAATACTTCGAGGGAAAATGATCAGCATACAGATTTTAATACATTCTTGAAGTGATCGAGTTACAAAATATATATTTGTCACGGTGATTGTTCGATTTCCACTGACTAACCTTTGTTGCTTGTCCTTTCTAAATAAGTATCTGAGTTTAACACAAAACGGCGTCTGAAGCTCCCGATTTGCTCTCAAGCGCTGTTCCCTTTGCGGAGTTGTCTGTGTTTCCCGCTTCTGTTCATGTCGCTTTTGGTCGGCATTCATGCGCTGTTGTCTTAATTTGCGGAGTCTTCTCTTCGGCCCGCTTTTTCTCCTGAAGTTTCCGATTTGCGTTCAAGCGCTGTTCTCTTTGCGGAGTTGTCTGCATTACCCGTTTCTGTTCATGTCGCTTTCGATCGGCATTCATGCGCTGTTGTTCGCTCGTTTCACGATTTCGCCTTGCTCGTGCCTGTTCCCTTCTGATTTGAAGACGAGCTTCGCGAGACTGTTGTGTTTCAAGTTTTTCAGTTAAGTTTTCCATTTTCGTGAACGCAGCTACAATATATTGTTGCTTCGTTCAAATCTAAATGCTTCGTTCAAATCTCATCTCTAAGTTATTCCGAGTAAAACAACAGGGCACACGTGATCGATCCGGCCTTTGTTATTGGTTAGCGGGGTAACCGCGCCTAAAGTCGTACGACAGACTGACTGACTGACTGACTGACTGACTGACTGACTGACAGACAACGTTAAATTTCGAGATGGCGACAGGCTTGGAGTCCCCAAGTAGGCGGTATAATATTGCTGCATTAGTGTCGTGAGTATTTCCCTCACTTCGTTCGGGGATAATATTACTGCATTAGTGTCGTGAGTATTTCCCTCACTTCGTTCGGGGATCAGAACTAGACGGTTGGGATGACGGTCAAAATTTCCCATCTGAACCAAGCACAACATTGCCCATTGGACAGGCATCTGAAGTGAATGAGACACATAAATAATGTGACTGACGAGCGAGAAACGGTGATACTGTCTGTGCGATGTTAGCTATCGGATTCCCGCAGAGGAGCAGAAAGACATTCCACCGTACCCGAAATGCTTCTCTAAGCTTATTCTCGGCCGAAATTGAGTGAACGATCATCACAGTGTCCAGCAGATTCATATCCATGAAGATTTCAACGGTCTACCACGGTCTACCACGGTCTACCATGTAAACAAAAGATTATTTACATAATTCCTTTTGTTTTGATGGTAGACTTCCTTGAACAAAACGTAACATGCACGAAATAGCCTCCATAGTGTTTATTTCAGGCCGTATTTGTGGCAAACATACCATCAATTAATAACACACCGGAAGTAATATTGTACTAGTCTTATCCCGTCATTTTCGGAAATTTCAAATTTGATACAATTTGGAACATTAAAAGCTAATCGCCCCACCTCCAAAGAACCTTGGGACTTAGTTTTCCTAATAGAAGATAACACAGTGATGAATCATACCAAAAATCGCCTTTCAAAATTGAAAAAAGACGCTCTGAGCCAGCGAGTGTCTCAACCATTTTGCATTTGATTGTAGTTCTGCTCATTTTCGTTTACCAAGCACTAAGTTCCTAGTTTACGATGTGCTCCGACATCATCTCTCTATTCACAACCTGAGGACATGTTCCCTTAACAATCGACACACTCAAGAAAATTTATCGCATTGTTCGAGTAAATGCTGCTTCAAACCAAATGACTGAGCAAATTTGACAACAGGGCGTCATCCGACGAGCACGCGAGGCAGAGCAAGACAGCATACTTGCGACCGTTCAAAGACGTCCTTGCTCATTTGCTTTTTTTGTCTGAACTATGTCGCTGGTACAGAATCAGTTGGGTGTAAATCCAGCTGTAGAGAGCCCATAAAATAACAAAACCGTGGCAAGGTTTTCTATAAGGCATTTTTTGCCTAACTGATACGTCAAGTGATCATTCAATCCAGAAAATGACGGACACTATGAGACTTGAATTGTGCCAAAAACTAATAGCAATCCATCATTCTTAATACTTATCTGAATTGCCGCTTATAATTAACAATAAATTTGTGTGACTTATGTTCAAAATAGCTAAAAGTTGGGGAAACTAGACAAGACAGCCTTGAGCAGCCATGGACACAATAGGCCATCGCCAGAAATTCCGGACATTTTGCGTCCACGATTGCTTCCGGTCTTTCCCAGCGGCTTGCGGTATGAGCATGCGCCATTCATACATTCAACATTGTTACGTACCATGGCAAATGGTTTGAACCCAGGAGTGTGAACAGTAGGTTGGTTGTGATCGTCCGGGTTAGAGTAGTCTCCAGAAAGACTGTTGTTGGTGACTGACGTTTCGACTACCTGAGCGGAAGTCATCTTCAGAGTCAAGTGAAAAGTATTCGTCAGATGGCGGTATATGTGTCTCTGGTTGTAGAAGTGATTGGTCCGTTATGTCGGTCTATGGTTGGTCGAGTCGGCTTGGTTGTGTTTCGTTATTGGTCAGTTGATGTTCTTTTGTCCTGTTGATTAGTCTATTGTTCGTTCGGTTGCGTTTGATGTCATCTATCAGTCGTTTGTAAGGTGCCGGTAGTTGTTGGCATCTGTTGAGTGGTTTCCGTTCTAAGTTTGTGTACCAGCTTTCCAGTGTAAGTCGTTGGTAGTAGTTGGTACTGTGGCTGATGCATTCAGCAGAGTCCCAGTTGATGTCGTGTTTAGTCTGTCGGTGGTGTTCAGAAATGTGATTTCTGATGTCGCCGTTTCTGGTAGCTCGTTTGTGTTCAGTAAGTCTCGTGTTCAGGTTTCTGCCAGTTTCACCGATGTAGGTGGCTTTGCAGTCAGTACAAGATATTCTGTATACTGTTCCCTGTCTGTTGATGGGTTCGTCTTTGTCCTTTACGTTGGTCAGTAAGTCGCGTAGAGTCGTGATGGGTTTGTGGGCTACCCGGATGTTGTAGGGTCGTAGAATACGTGCTATCGTCTCAGAGGTGCCTCTGATATACGGTAGTGTGGCCAAGGTCAATGGAGTTGTGTCGTCAGTGGTTTCGTTGTCGGTAGTCTCGTTGGGTGCGGTGTTCTTGTGAGTGTTGCGTTTGACAAAGTTAGGGTCGTAGTCGTTCTTCTGGAAAACGCGTTCCAGGTGTCGGGTCTCGTTAAGTAAGTCGTCGGGAGAGTCACAAAGTAGTTGCGCTCGTTTCGTCAGCGTTCTGATCGTGGTAGCCTTGTGTGAAGTAGGGTTGTAAGAAGTCTGGTCAAGTAGTCTGTCAGTGTGCGTTGATTTTCTGTAGACTGTAGTTCGTAGCCTGTCGTTGTCGTGGCTTACGAGGCAATCTAAGAACGGAAGTTTTCCGTTGTCTTCGATTTCCTTAGTGAACTGTATGTCGGGGTTTTGGTCGTTCAGGTGTTTGTGGAAGGAGTCAATGTCGTCTTTGTGTACAGCAGTAAACGTATCGTCAACGTATCGTAGCCAGAGAGGCAGCGTTTGTTCGTAGGTTGCAAGGGCGCGTTCTTCGATGTGTTGCTGATGACTTCCGCTCAGGTAGTCGAAACGTCAGTCACCAACAACAGTCTTTCTGGAGACTACTCTAACCCGGACGATCACAACCAACCTACTATTGTTATGTACTTTGCCTCAGTGGGGTGGGGGAGGGATGAGTTTCTCCGGTTCGAAAAGAGACTGCTACGTTTAGGAGATGTGCCGCTGAACGACCTAGTTGAAATTAGCTTTTGTTTGATGCAATTTCTTTGCAATTTGGAGCTTCCTAGCCCACAATATCAACATCCGAAGTCAGCGTATTTCACGGGAGGTATTCGCCATGGCTGGCTGTGAACTGCAAATTCAAACGCAAAAAGTACACATCGAATTTGCTCCAGGGGACTGAACGAGGTTTCACAGGAGATGTTCAATCCTTCGACAATCAGGTACGGGGTAAACATTTTGCGTTGTACCCAAGGTTCTTGTATTAAATGCAGCTTGAAAAGTGACAGTAGCCGGTTTTGAGCGTATTCTGCTATCAATCCCTTCTTACGTCGGCCGAAATTTTAAATTAAAAAAAGTACACATCGAATTTTACCGGAGATAAATATTTTTTGTACTGTTGTGTTTAGGAAGCTTTCCTCTTCCAAATGCTGCCCAAACATTTTTACGAACGTGCTTCAGTTAAGCGAAAAGCGCAATTTAGTATCAGATCCCATACATTTCTTTGTTATTTCTTGAGCGGCTCTCAGCGTGAAACCTGATGCCTTTTCCATATGGCGCAACCGGATGTCTGAACTTTCTGGCGATGCGCTTCGCAGAGCGATGTAGAGGAGTGAATGCAAAGAACACTGGGTCGTAATCATCACAGCCTCCAATTTCCTCTTCCTTACATGTAAAAATTCCATTCAAACCACACACCTGTAAACTACTTTTTCTTAAACGTCACACGATCACGATATAGTGTAAAACAGTCCACCTTAATTTTAACATATATTCAACTATCTGTCGCAGAGCAGCAAAGCGTTCCTCTTTCTCCGACGAATGGCCTACGCTCGATAGTCAGCTAAAATTTCATTAGGCGCCGTTCAGCTTTCCGACATCAACTTTTAGTTTATTTACAGTCATACGTGGCCAGCTTTAATCTTGGTGCAAAGTTTTGTACTACAGTCTGCCTGTGGCGGCCTGCTTTCTGAATCCGGACCGAAATTCCTAAACAAGCTATAGTGTGCGCTTTAAACGTCCGTGCAAAATTCTTTGTGCCTTATGACCGTCGTTGATGTTGACTTAATGCATCAGATGCGAAGATGAGAAGTCCGGCAACATTCATAAGCTCGTGTCTTTAATTTTAGTTACATTGCGTCAGTTTGCCGCAAATTTGATACTACTAATCTATCAAATCAATTCTACGACCGCATCGGTATATATTGGTAGTTCAAAAAAGGTGCTTACAAGAAACTGCTTCACGGTAAATTTTGACGTTGTGGCGTGGGTGGTGGGGTGAGGCATCAAGTCTTGTGACTGGAGAGGAGACGGACAGGAGACACTGTAAGTCTAAGCTGTAAAATTGGATAACCAATAATTAGTTTTTGGTGATAGTGCAAAGTCATGCAGATACAAGACCAAGCTCTACCGATAGATTTACTTAACATACGCTAATGGGGTTGAAATTGTGCTACTTGCTACTAGGCATGATTGTGAAGGAGGTTTATTGATTTTAATAAAAAACTAAAAGGGAGGGTGGGGAGGGTGCAAGTAGACACTGTAAGTCCAGGCCGTAAGGTAAAAGTCGGACCGGTCCGTAAGATCACCCGGACTAAATCGACAAGTAAAAAGCTGACTCACTCATTGGCTAAGTGTTTTAATTTTTTGGCGCTTGGACTCGACGATTTTGTTTCTTTGTGTAGTAATTGGTTGCTCACGAATCAAAGTCCAAGTGCGTGGGTCACAGTGCTGTTTTGTTTGGGCTGCCTATCACGATTCGACATTGCAGGTAAAAGGTAAAAGTCGGACCGGTCCGTAAGATCACCCGGACTAAATCGACAAGTAACAAGCTGACTCACTCATTGGCTAAGTGTTTTAATTTTTTGGTGCTCGGACTCGACGATTTTGTTTCTTTGTGTAGTAATTGGTTGCTCACGAATCAAAGTCCAAGTGCGTGGGCCACAGTGCTGTTCTGTTTGGGCTGCCTATCACGATTCGACATTGCAACACCCACGGGGACCCACTGTTTGCATGACGCATGGTAAAAATGTTTTGACTGGTAGCAAGTTAATTGATTCATCAAAAGTGTTTTCCTTCTTCGTCCAAGATGGTGCGGCGGGTGGGAGAACTGCACAATTTTGAAGAAAAAATAAAAACACGAATGACCCACTCGAAATTGACGTGATGTCGCCCCTTATCACCCACCCCACAACAAGATGTTAAATGTGAAACGGGTGGCGTGTCACAGTTTTCGATAAATGTAGCGATGATACTTTGTTTTGGGTATGTGGGGTTTTGTCAGAAATCAACAAGTGAATTGAATATTTTTTGAAAATTGAATTCACCCCATGCAATAGAATCAACTTTAACGTCAACGTTGGCAACGTGACGTCTGATTTAGGCAGCATACAAATCAAGCAGTCAGTTTCATTTGACGTGAATCTTCAGGTTGTTTCATTCGGCAAGTAGAAATCAAGCTAGTACATCAGATATTCTTTGAAACTACATCCGCAATTTTCAATCTTTTTGAATGAACGAAACGCCCACGGACCACTGAAGTGATTATTTCAGACTTCAAAACAATAGAATAAGTATCCAAACTTCGGGGCGAAAACGACGCCAATACCGTATTTCTAATTCCTATTAATATTCTTGGAGGGAATGCTGTTATTATCAGAACACCGACACATTCTACGCAATGATCTATGAGGACCCAATCAATCAGCTGCTCTATATTTGTAATTCAGATGAGTATGGGATCCCTTGGTTACCAGCGCATTCATTTCTCTCTAATAATTCGTTTTGCATACCAAAAGTTGTATTTACTAGTTGGCTCTGACCACGAAACTAGTGTCTGGTGATTTTACTCATATTGAAGATTTGCGCGTAGGAATCCGACGAAGGTAAATCTTCATTGTTAAACTATTTCAGCTCATTTTCGTTTACCATGTACTAAGTTCCTAGTTTACAATGTGCTCCAATATCATCTTCTCTCTATTCACAACCTGGGGACATGTTCTCTTTACAATCGACTCACTCAAGAAAGTTTAACGTATTGTTTGAACAAATGCTGCTTCAAACCAAATGACAAAGCAAATTTGACAAACAGAACGTCATCCGACGAGCACGCGAGGCAGAGCAAGACAGCATGCTTGCGACCGTTCAAAGACGTCCTTGCTCATTTGCTTTTTTTGCCTGAACAATGCTGCTAATGCATTGGGGTGTGAATCCAGTCTGAGAGACCCCATACAATGACAAAACCGTGGCACGGTTGTGTTATAAGGCAATTTTTGCCTAATCGATACGTCAAGTGATCATTCCAGAAAATGACGGGCAGTATAAGGTTTGAACTGTGCCAAGAATTAATAGCAATCCATCATTCTCAATACTTATCTGAATTGCCGCTTATAATTAACAATAAATTTGTGTGACTTATGTTCAAAATAGCTAAAAGTTGGGGAAACTAGACAAGACAGCCTTGAGCAGCCATGGACACAATAGGCGCTTCTTGCGGCGCAGAGCGATGTAGAGGAGTGAATGCAAAGAACACTGGGTCGTAATCATCACAACCTCCAATTTCCTCTTCCTTACATGTAAAAATTCCATTCAAACCACACACCTGTAAACTACTTTTTCTTAAACGTCACACGATCACGATATAGTGTAAAACAGTCCACCTTAATTTTAATATATATTCAACTATCTGTCGCAGAGCAGCAAAGTAATCCTCTTATTCCGACGAATGGCCTACGCTCGATAGTCAGCTAAAATTTCATTAGGCGCCGTTCAGCTTTCCGACATCAACTTTTAGTTTATTTACAGTCATACGTGGCCAGCTTTAATCTTGGTGCAAAGTTTTGTACTACAGTCTGCCTGTGGCGGCCTGCTTTCTGAATCCGGACCGAAATTCCTAAACAAGCTATAGTGTGCGCTTTAAACGTCCGTGCAAAATTCTTTGTGCCTTATGACCGTCGTTGATGTTGACTTAATGCATCAGATGCGAAGATGAGAAGTCCGGCAACATTCATAAGCTCGTGTCTTTAATTTTAGTTACATTGCGTCAGTTTGCCGCAAATTTGATACTACTAATCTATCAAATCAATTCTACGACCGCATCGGTATATATTGGTAGTTCAAAAAAGGTGCTTACAAGAAACTGCTTCACGGTAAATTTTGACGTTGTGGCGTGGGTGGTGGGGTGAGGCATCAAGTCTTGTGACTGGAGAGGAGACGGACAGGAGACACTGTAAGTCTAAGCTGTAAAATTGGATAACCAATAATTAGTTTTTGGTGATAGTGCAAAGTCATGCAGATACAAGACCAAGCTCTACCGATAGATTTACTTAACATACGCTAATGGGGTTGAAATTGTGCTACTTGCTACTAGGCATGATTGTGAAGGAGGTTTATTGATTTTAATAAAAAACTAAAAGGGAGGGTGGGGAGGGTGCAAGTAGACACTGTAAGTCCAGGCCGTAAGGTAAAAGTCGGACCGGTCCGTAAGATCACCCGGACTAAATCGACAAGCAACAAGCTGACTCACTCATTGGCTAAGTGTTTTAATTTTGTGGCGCTTGGACTCGACGATTTTGTTTCTTTGTGTAGTAATTGGTTGCTCACGAATCAAAGTCCAAGTGCGTGGGTCACAGTGCTGTTTTGTTTGGGCTGCCTATCACGATTCGACATTGCAGGTAAAAAGTAAAAGTCGGACCGGTCCGTAAGATCACCCGGACTAAATCGACAAGTAACAAGCTGACTCACTCATTGGCTAAGTGTTTTAATTTTTTGGTGCTTGGACTCGACGATTTTGTTTCTTTGTGTAGTAATTGGTTGCTCACGAATCAAAGTCCAAGTGCGTGGGCTACAGTGCTGTTCTGTTTGGGCTGCCTATCACGATTCGACATTGCAACACCCACGGGGACCCACTGTTTGCATGACGCATGGTAAAAATGTTTTGACTGGTAGCAAGTTAATTGATTCATCAAAAGTGTTTTCCTTCTTCGTCCAAGATGGTGCGGCGGGTGGGAGAACTGCACAATTTTGAAGAAAAAATAAAAACACGAATGACCCACTCGAAATTGACGTGATGTCGCCCCTTATCACCCACCCCACAACAAGATGTTAAATGTGAAACGGGTGGCGTGTCACAGTTTTCGATAAATGTAACGATGATACTTTTTTTTGAAGGTATGTGGGGTTTTGTCAGAAATCAACAAGTGAATTGAATATTTTTTGAAAATTGAATTCGCCCCATGCAATAGAATCAACTTTAACGTCAACGTTGGCAACGTGACGTCTGATTTAGGCAGCATACAAATCAAGCAATCAGTTTCATTTGACGTGAATCTTCAGGTTGTTTCATTCGGCAAGTAGAAATCAAGCTAGTACATCAGATATTCTTTGAAACTACATCCGCAATTTTCAATCTTTTTGAATGAACGAAACGCCCACGGACCACTGAAGTGATTATTTCAGACTTCAAAACAATAGAATAAGTATCCAAACTTCGGGGCGAAAACGACGCCAATACCGTATTTCTAATTCCTATTAATATTCTTGGAGGGAATACTGTTATTATCAGAACACCGACACATTCTACGCAATGATCTATGAGGACTCAATCAATCAGCTCTATATTTGTAATTCAGATGAGTATGGGATCCCTTGGTTACCAGCGCATTCATTTCTCTCTAATAATTTGTTTTGCATACCAAAAGTTGCATTTACTAGTTGGCTCTGACCACGAAACTAGTGTCTGGTGATTTTACTCATATTGAAGATTTGCGCGTAGGAATCTGACGAAGGTAAATCTTCATTGTTAAACTATTTCAGCTCATTTTTCGTTTACCATGTACTAAGTTCCTAGTTTACAATGTGCTCCAATATCATCTTCTCTCTATTCACAACCTGGGGACATGTTCTCTTTACAATCGACTCACTCAAGAAAGTTTAACGTATTGTTCAAACAAATGCTGCTTCAAACCAAATGACAAAGCAAATTTGACAAACAGAACGTCATCCGACGAGCACGCGAGGCAGAGCAAGACAGCATGCTTGCGACCGTTCAAAGACGTCCTTGCTCATTTGCTTTTTTTGCCTGAACAATGCTGCTAATGCATTGGGGTGTGAATCCAGTCTGAGAGATCCCATACAATGACAAAACCATGGCACAGTTGTGTTATAAGGCAATTTTTGCCTAATCGATACGTCAAGTGATCATTCCAGAAAATGACGGGCAGTATAAGGTTTGAACTGTGCCAAGAATTAATAGCAATCCATCATTCTCAATACTTATCTGAATTGCCGCTTATAATTAACAATAAATTTGTGTGACTTATGTTCAAAATAGCTAAAAGTTGGGGAAACTAGACAAGACAGCCTTGAGCAGCCATGGACACAATAGGCGCTTCTTGCGGCGCAGAGCGATGTAGAGGAGTGAATGCAAAGAACACTGGGTCGTAATCATCACAACCTCCAATTTCCTCTTCCTTACATGTAAAAATTCCATTCAAACCACACACCTGTAAACTACTTTTTCTTAAACGTCACACGATCACGATATAGTGTAAAACAGTCCACCTTAATTTTAACATATATTCAACTATCTGTCGCAGAGCAGCAAAGCGTTCCTCTTATTCCGACGAATGGCCTACGCTCGATAGTCAGCTAAAATTTCATTAGGCGCCGTTCAGCTTTCCGACATCAACTTTTAGTTTATTTACAGTCATACGTGGCCAGCTTTAATCTTGGTGCAAAGTTTTGTACTACAGTCTGCCTGTGGCGGCCTGCTTTCTGAATCCGGACCGAAATTCCTAAACAAGCTATAGTGTGCGCTTTAAACGTCCGTCCAAAATTCTTTGTGCCTTATGACCGTCGTTGATGTTGACTTAATGCATCAGATGCGAAGATGAGAAGTCCGGCAACATTCATAAGCTCGTGTCTTTAATTTTAGTTGCATTGCGTCAGTTTGCCGCAAATTTGATACTACTAATCTATCAAATCAATTCTACGACCGCATCGGTATATATTGGTAGTTCAAAAAAGGTGCTTACAAGAAACTGCTTCACGGTAAATTTTGACGTTGTGGCGTGGGTGGTGGGGTGAGGCATCAAGTCTTGTGACCGGAGAGGAGACGGACAGGAGACACTGTAAGTCTAAGCTGTAAAATTGGATAACTAATTAGTTTTTGGTGATAGTTCAAAGTCATGCAGATACAAGACCAAGCTCTACCGATAGATTTACTTAACATACGCTAATGGGGTTGAAATTGTGCTACTTGCTACTAGGCATGATTGTGAAGGAGGTTTATTGATTTTAATAAAAAGCTAAAAGGGAGGGTGGGGAGGGTGCAAGTAGACATTGTAAGTCCAGGCCGTAAGGTAAAAGTCGGACCGGTCCGTAAGATCACCCGGACTAAATCGACAAGTAACAAGCTGACTCACTCATTGGCTAAGTGTTTTAATTTTTTGGTGCTTGGACTCGACGATTTTGTTTCTTTGTGTAGTAATTGGTTGCTCACGAATCAAAGTCCAAGTGCGTGGGTCACAGTGCTGTTTTGTTTGGGCTGCCTATCACGATTCGACATTGCAACACCCACGGGGACCCACTGTTTGCATGACGCATGGTAAAAATATTTTGACTGGTAGCAAGTTAATTGATTCATCAAAAGTGTTTTCCTTCTTCGTCCAAGATGGTGCGGCGGGTGGGAGAACTGCACAATTTTGAAGAAAAAATAAAAACACGAATGACCCACTCGGAATTGACGTGATGTCGCCCCTTATCACCCACCCCACAACAAGATGTTAAATGTGAAACGGGTGGCGTGTCACAGTTTTCGATAAATGTAACGATGATACTTTTTTTTGAAGGTATGTGGGGTTTTGTCAGAAATCAACAAGTGAATTGAATATTTTTTGAAAATTGAATTCGCCCCATGCAATAGAATCAACTTTAACGTCAACGTTGGCAACGTGACATACAAATCAAGCAATCAGTTTCATTTGACGTGAATCTTCAGGTTGTTTCATTCGGCAAGTAGAAATCAAGCTAGTACATCAGATATTCTTTGAAACTACATCCGCAATTTTCAATCTTTTTGAACGAACGAAACGCCCACGGACCACTGAAGTGATTATTTCAGACTTCAAAACAATAGAATAAGTATCCAAACTTCGGGGCGAAAACGACGCCAATACCGTATTTCTAGTTCCTATTAATATTCTTGGAGGGAATGCTGTTATTATCAGAACACCGACACATTCTACGCAATGATCTATGAGGACCCAATCAATCAGCTGCTCTATATTTGTAATTCAGATGAGTATGGGATCCCTTGGTTACCAGCGCATTCATTTCTCTCTAATAATTCGTTTTGCATACCAAAAGTTGCATTTACTAGTTGGCTCTGACCACGAAACTAGTGTCTGGTGATTTTACTCATATTGAAGATTTGCGCGTAGGAATCCGACGAAGGTAAATCTTCATTGTTAAACTATTTCAGCTCATTTTCGTTTACCATGTACTAAGTTCCTAGTTTACAATGTGCTCCAATATCATCTTCTCTCTATTCACAACCTGGGGACATGTTCTCTTTACAATCGACTCACTCAAGAAAGTTTAACGTATTGTTTGAACAAATGCTGCTTCAAACTAAATGACAAAGCAAATTTGACAAACAGAACGTCATCCGACGAGCACGCGAGGCAGAGCAAGACAGCATGCTTGCGACCGTTCAAAGACGTCCTTGCTCATTTGCTTTTTTTGCCTGAACAATGCTGCTAATGCATTGGGGTGTGAATCCAGTCTGAGAGATCCCATACAATGACAAAACCGTGGCACGGTTGTGTTATAAGGCAATTTTTGCCTAATCGATACGTCAAGTGATCATTCCAGAAAATGACGGGCAGTATAAGGTTTGAACTGTGCCAAAAATTAATAGCAATCCATCATTCTCAATACTTATCTGAATTGCCGCTTATAATTAACAATAAATTTGTGTGACTTATGTTCAAAATAACTAAAAGTCGGGGAAGCAAAACAAGACACTCTCGAGCAGCCATGGACACAATAGGCGCTTCTTGCGGCGCAGAGCGACATAGAAGAGTGAATGCAAAGAACACTGAGTCGTAATCATCACAACCTCCAATTTCCCCTTCCTTACATGTAAATATTAATTCCATTTAAACCACACAACTGTAAACTACTTTTTCTTAAACGTCACATAATCATGGTCTGGTGTAAAACAGTCCAATGACCTTTTAATGTATAATTATCTGTCGCAGAGCAGCAAATCATCTTTTTTTTCTTCGACGAATGGCCTACGCTCGATAGTCAGCTAAAATTTCATTAGCGCCGTTCAGCTTTCCGACATCAACTTTTAGTTTATTTACAGTCATACGTGGCCAGCTTTAATCTTGATGGCCTGTTTTCTGAATCCGGACTGAAATTCTTAAATAAGCTATAGTGTGCGCGATAAACATGTCCGTGGCAAAATTCTTTGTGCCTTATGACCGTCGTTGATGTTAAATGCATCAGATGCGAAGATGAGAAGTCCACAAAACTCATAAGCTCGTGTCTTCAATTTTAGTTACATTGCGTCAGTTGCAAATTTGATGTTACTGATCTATCAAATCAATTCTACGACCGCATCAGTATATATCGGTATAGTTCAAAAAAAGTGCTTACAAGAAACTGTTTCACGGTAAACTTCGATGTTGTGGTGTGGGTAGTGGGGTGAGGCATCAAGTCCTGTGACCGAGGGGAGAGGGACAGCAGACACTGTAAGTCTAGGCTGTAAGGTTAAAAGTGGATGACCAATTTTTTTGGTTATAGTGCAAATTATGCAGAAACAAGACCAAGCTGTACAGATAGATTTACTTAACAGACACTGGGCAGTAAAAAGTGTTTTTTGGTAATGGGCATGATTGTGAAAGTGGTTTATTGATTTCAATGAAAAACTAAAAGTCGCCCAAGCATTCGGTACAAGGCGGTGAAACGCTTCATTTTCGAGATAAAATTCAATGTTGTGGCGTGGGTGGTGGGTTGAGACATCACGTCACGCGAGGGGATGGTGCAAGTAGACACTGTAAGTCCAAGTCGGACCGGTTCGTAAGATTACCTGGACTAAATCGACAAGTAACAAGCTGACTCACTCATTGACTAAGTGTTTTATTTTTGCGGTGCTTGGACTCGACGATTTTGTTTCTTTGTGTGGTAATTGGTTACTCACGAATCAAAGTGCAAGTGCGTGGGTCACAGTGCTGTTTTGTTTTGACTACCAATCACGATTCGACATTGCAACACCCGCGAGACCCACGAGACCCGCGAGACCCACATGACCAACACTGTTTGCATGACGCATGGTAAAAGTGTTTTGAGCGGTAGCAGGTTAATCAATTCATCAAAAAGTGCTTACCTTTTACCTTTTACCCGGCGAGTGAGAGAATTGCACAATTTTGAAGGGAAAAAAAAACACGAATGAACAACTCGTAATTGAAGTGATGTCTCCCTTATCACCCACAATATTTTTAAATGAACGAATCGCCCACGTACCAGGTGATCAGCGGCTCCAAATCAATAACAGAATCCGTATCTATGTTCAGTGCGAGAACGATGCGAATATCGTATTTCCGGTTATCCTTATTCTTGGAGGAAAGACTGTCAATATTAGCACACCGACACGGAAAAAGTCGTCCTATTCTCTTCTTATCGAGGGGAAACGCTTGCTGCGCGGGCTACAATGAGTTGCAAAATTGTTGAGACGTTCTTTAAAAAATGATAAATTTTGCGTTTGTTCAAAATTGCGCTAATCTGATCATTTCCCTCTCCTCCTTTTCAATGTTGATCCTGTAATACTGTGTAACAGATTTGAGGGCTCAAACAACATTGCAATAGGGGGGGAGGAGAGAAGAGAAGCAAACAAGTTCAAAATCGAAAAACAGGGCGAAAATGATATGTGTCTCAGCTTTTTTTGCAACCCGTTGTACTAGATTGCATGCAGTGTGACTCTAGACTGAGAGGTCCCATACATTTTACAAAAACGTGACAAATACTTCACAATATATAGTGACTGTTTTTGATGGTTCTTTTTACTTTATCAAGGAAATAATACTATGTTATTCTGTCGGGACTTGAAGCTCTTTTCCTCAGAAAAACTCAAGCAAAGAGATTGGATTTTGATCACAAGCGCCGCTCATTACGTCTGTTACGTCAGCCACTCTTATAAGTTACTCGAACGTGGAGAAAGTGACATAAATCTCGATGAAATTCCGATAACAGGACTATTATTTCTTGTGTATTCCCGAGACCAAAAACCTAAAAACTGTGTTTCAACAATCACTATTTCTGCTATATATTCATCTCATCATTTTTGTTGGTATGTCTGCAGATTGCTAATTTGAAGATGAAGTATTTTCTGCTGCTGTTGGTTTGCTGTGTTTCCTCGAATTTTGCGGGCCGCGCGAAAGGTAATTAATTGTTTATGCATCAATTGTATCTATATATTTCTGTTTCTGTTTCTATGTTATCTTTCTGTGTGTTGAATAATCTCCCAAACATCTTAACATATAAATATTTCCTTTGGTTTTTGAATTTTGCGAAAGAACATTATTCTGTGGCAGATGTGCTGATCCATTTGCAAGTTATCAGCCGGTAAATTGACCAATCAAAGCTTGCGTATTATCTGCGCCATACAATAAATACATCTTATTCGATGGTTTAGCGCGTAATACGGGCCGGTATTTTACGAGTTGCTCGTATTTTTCCGAGCCCCGCCGCGGGGCGAGGAAAAATGCGAGTAACTCGTAAAATGCCGGCCCGTATTACGCGCTAAACCATCGAATAAGAGGGATTTATTATATGACTGTGACGTACTTTTACCTTTATATAAAATATATTTCAGCAAACATAAAACAGAGACTTCGAGCAAAACTGTTTTCATTCAATCCCAGGCAAAATGTGCGCACACTCATTTACACAAAGATTCACTTACGGCTTCCAATCCGGTCATCGATTTAAAAATCTTGACAGAGAAAATTAAAGAAGTTATGCCACCAAATGATCGAAGTTCAATTCAGATTAAATGTGCTGAGATAAATGCGCTGGAGACGAAAATGCTTGCTTCGACAGAATAAATATTCAGCGAACAAACGTGCTTCGAGCGGTTGAAATCGATCACTTCGCTTAAACTTTTAACCATTTTTGTTCTTCAATAGCAAGCACCTTTGTACTCAAAACAGGGTTTTTATTTTCTCGGAGTAGCTAAGGAATAAACACAAGAACAGAGCCAGCGAATGTGTACGTTGAAGAATCTGAAACTTTCATAACACAACTAGGATTTTTACCGCCGACACGTTGTCAAGTTATAAATTATTAACAACTCACCGATTTCCTGCCCGGTTGTAGAAAGTTTAAGACCCCTTCCAGCAAAGGAACCACTCAAAACAGTGTTCGTACACGGCGAAAATCATTTTGCAGTGTTTACAGTGACGGCATCGTGCGGAAAACTTTACGGAGTCAGAACTGCCGTTTGTCCATGGCGATTGTTCGCTTTCCACCAACTGAACTGTGCTTTCTCTTCCTTGACAAATTATGCAGTAACAGTTTCTTTCGATGGAAGGGTCTTGTATCTGAAAAGTCATAGACTTTCGTTGCACCGTTTTACCTTGCGCTCAGAAAAATCTTTGATTCATTTGTGATACTCGCGCGTCTAAGCCGGTCAAACCGGTTTTCTACAGTGTAATACGGATTTGAAGTGTGTAATACGCTCCCGGCATTCTGTTGCGACCTTATATGGTAAAACTACGTCACTACGTCACAGTCATATAATAAAAGGTCATATCTACTTTGTATACTGCTAGAATATCGTCACGTTTTTTTTTAGCATAAAACGTAACTATTCTTTATACGATATGATTTACAGCACCAATTTGTGAGCATGCCATGGATATCGGGGTCATAGCAGACACATCCAAGAGTATCGGGAGGAGACACCTTCCCAAACTAAGGAAAGTCTTGAAAGAAACTGTCGACATGGTCGGGCTTTCGGCCGACGGATCGCATATGGGTTTGATTACATTTGCCAGACATGCTGAGCTGCTTTTCAGTTTCACCGACACCGCGTATCAAACCCCAGCTGCAGCCAAGCAAAAAATCGACGAGATCAAAGATTTGAAGTTTTCAACCCGCACGGACAAGGCTCTGATCATGGCCAACGACGAGCTCTTTACCGAGGCTGGAGGAGACCGACCTGACATACCCAACGTACTGCTGGTGTTAACTGATGGGAGACCAACGCCAAGAAAAGGTTACAAGGGCTTTGATAAAACAGTTCCTCCTCTGTTGGTTAGTAGTCTAAATTCGTTTGTGGATTTATTTTCAGCTTCTTCGACAGATTGAGTTGGGATACAAAGATGGGTGACACAAAAACAGTGTACGGGTCAAGCCGCTTATTATTAGTGGAGTAAACACGAATCAAAGCATCAAGAAGCATTTCACAATCACTGAACAATTTAATGACATGATTGATTTTGTAAAGAACTAAGAATCCGTCGTCACAGACGTTCTCCAACTCCATGCATATTTAACATTTGAGACTATAGAATGACTAAAACTGAAGGTAAGTTTTGAAGTGGTAGCCCAAAATGTGGTCCAGCTAAGCGGCACAGCTGACTCATATGATAGCTCGCATCTCTGAGTGCAAAAAAAAAAAAAAAAAAAAAAAAAAAGGGGAAACATTTTCCGAATGGGTTGAAACGTATAGGTACACATGAGTGGGAGTGTAATTTTAATTATTTTTATACCAAAATTGCACGAGCCGCGTTAGGTTAATTTGAAAATTTGAAAACCAGCTTTAAGAGATCTAGATTGACTGCGTCACCGTGAAGAAATACGAAAATACTGAACACTGGCCGTTTTGAAATCGAAAACTATTAAACATTTTGTCGGTTTCACTCCCAGAGTATTTTCTGATACTCCGTTAAGTTCACTTGACTAAAATACCGTGTCAGTGGTTTTTAAATTTACTTTTCGTCCCTGTTCAGTTTTATCGAACAATCTCTAAAAAGCTGACAACCATGATTGTCACAACTGATTAGATGTAGATCTTAATGCTACATTTGCAAGTTTTACTTCCTTTTTTTTATAGGCCAAAGGTGTCAGGATTACTGCAGTGGGAATTGGAAAGAAAGAAATAAATGAGGAAGTCTTGCGAGAAATTGCAGGAGAAGGCGGCTATACCGTCAATGTCGATAACTTTGGCGAGCTGCTGAAGGAATTGAAAACAATCATACAAAAATTATGTGGTAATTATAATTTAACGTTCAAGTAAATTGTTGTGGATAGTGTCGTAAAGATTGTTACTTTTCAAACTTCTTCAGTTTGTAATAATGGGAAGCTTGGGCAAAACGTGACGGCAACGCAAAGAAAAACAAATGTTTCCATCTCGACATGTTCTTCCACGGTATGACGTCAAAAAGAAGCTAGGGACGTTCCACTGAACACAAGTAATGCCTATCACGTCGATATACCATGTCGACTCCCACTCCCACTCCCACTAGTTCCCGAAAATATCTTTCAGAGTTCGATTCAACCCAACTTATAAATCCCAGGGACACATGGCATTGACAGAGTTTATGCGCTGAAAAATGTCAATTTTTTAAACTTGCTGCTCTTTAAACTTATAGTCCTAATTACTAAGGCCACTCCATAACTCACGCATAAAAAATAAATTACCACCGGCCATAACCAATCAAGTGGGCTGGGGCTCTCCGAAACAACAGCAACAATTTATTTTACATATCCTGAGATTTGTGTCACTGTGTACAAATCTTGGCTTACATCTATAAACATTTCAATTTCAATATTGTAGTTTTGGTAGATAATCCACATCGTTGTGAATCAAAAGTAATCGAGATCATTTTCCAATCACTTAAATAAACCGATGTGCGTATTTTACATTTGATAGCCGTAGATGGAGGCTACACAACCTGGTCCAACTGGGGAGAGTGCAGCGCTAATTGTGGGGGTGGGAAAAGGACCCGCTCTCGAACTTGCACCAACCCCTCTCCTAAAAATGGTGGAAAGAACTGTGATGACCTGGGGGCGGCTGAAGAGACAGAACCTTGTAATGAACAGGAGTGCCGTAAGTTGACATGTTTCAAAGATTGTCATATTATAGATGAAATTCTATAAGGTTTCACAATTCTTGAATACCATGAAATAGAATCGGTTCCAATTTAAGATATTACACGACATTTAAGTAATTATCACAATTTCGACGCCAGTTCTATTAACAAATTGATTAAAACTATTGCGCATAAGCCATAAATATTCGAATAAGCGCCCAGTTTCTAATAAACGCCCCCTCCCTTCCTCATAAAAAAAGAATTCCCGGTATGGTACAGATTGGACTCACGAGAAAATAACAACGCACACAACCAGTTCAATCTGATTTTGTTATCATTTAATATATGTGCCTAATGTAACTGGATAGGGAATCAGAACCGGCTAGAGATACGTTATGTTTTTGTTAAAAAAGTACCGGTAGTTCAAACACCGTGAGTCCTTGAATAAGCGTCTCCCCTCAAATAAACGCCCCCCTTAAGGAAGCATAACCGACAAATCGAACAGACAGTATCAGAGAAATAATAAATATAAATAATACATAAAAACTAAAAAGAGGTTATTACACGGGAAGGAATGCAATACGGCGGAGTATTTTTACGAGTCGGTTTTATTTTTTCGAGCCTACTTCAGGCGAGAAAAAATAAAACTGACGAGTAAAAATACAGCCGTATTGCACGACTTTTCGTGTAATAAATTGTTTATTACACGACAAACGAAGCAGGGCAAACATTCTCGCCGCGCGCAAAATGGAACAAAAAATGACGCGTTCGTGAACTTTGCTTGCGAAAACTGATCACGTAAGCTAATAAACCAGTTGATCTGGTTCCTGACGAGTGCAATACGCTCCCATCTTTGCACTCGTTTTGGCCCGTATTTGCACTCGAAAATGTGAAGTCGTGTAATAAAATACAGTATTAGACAAGTTTCCGTACGAATTTTTAATGTCTTGCCGGTATACGGTATGGCTTGCAGCACCACCTTGCAAGAACGCCTTGGATCTGGCGGTCATAGCAGACATATCAAAGAGTGTGAAAATACAAAATCTCCCCAAACTAAAGCAAGCCATCAAGACCATTGCCGACAGGTTCGAGATCTCGAACGACGGAACACATATGGCTTTAATTACGTTTGCTGAAAATGCCAAGCTAGAGTTTACTTTCGCCGACACTCAATATCAAAACCCAGCGGCAGCTAAGCAAAAGGTCGACGAGATCAACGAATTGATCCTTTGGACCCGCACGGACAAGGCTCTGACCATGGCCAACAATAGGGTCTTTACTCCGGCTGGAGGAGATCGACCTGACAAACCTAACGCGCTGCTGGTGTTTACTGATGGGCTACCAACACCAAATGTCGGTCAAGGAGTCTACCAGGGCTTTGATGTAACAGTTCCTCCTCTCGAGGTTAGTAGTCTAAATATCATTGTGGAAACTTTTTCAGCTTCTTCGACAGAAGTTGCATTTAGATAAAACGAGATGGATACGAAAACAGAACTATTCCTTTGATTTAATTATCACAGCCCCAACTCCTATTATCTACTATTGATATACAATACATATCCATCCGGCAGTTGCCTGACCTTTTTCTAGTCATTTTACAGATCTCACTTCACTTCATACTTACAACACGTGTTCCAAATCAAACAAGACTGGTATTGCCAGTGAGCTCGTGGTGTGGGTGGGGTCGAGGCCAGAAGAAACTAAAATGGAAGGGACAAGAGCGAGTCTCCCAAAAAATACTTGCAGTTTCTCAACAGAAAAATATCATACAGTATTGAAATTATGACTTTTGACACCTCGTTCAAATGAAACTACTATAAATTGTCATTACAACACTACACTTGCTTCCACTTGCTTCTTAAAGGTTGAGCGACTAGGCATTTTGAGCTAAGGAGTGAAAGGTCAACAGCCAGAAAAGAGTAATGCGTGACTTATCCTTTTATGCACAGTCGATTCTTCGAACACTTTTCTTAATCAGAGGCCACGATAATCTGGCCTTCGCTTCAATACTTGTGTACATATTTTACTGAATGCGTTTCTTGGAGTTTTTTGGAGTCTTAAACGGCGAGATTGGATATTTTTCGGCACAAAAACATTATACCTTCGGCGAAAAAACTTTACAAAACAGCTCCAGTTGTACGAGGCAACAGATGTCATGTACAGTGTAAAGCATATTAAAATCATCATTGTTTGCGGCTAAAGTTCGTCATGGCTTCGGTGTCCGTTTTTGACCTAGTATCTTCCCAGAGGTACTTCGTGTCTCGTCGGGACTAAATAATTAGCGGCGACAGAGTAAATTGCAATCCTTTAGCGGCAACCATTAAATATAATCGAATCAATCAAACATTTGTTTACGGCTATGACGGTGAACTTAAGAACGCAAGCCAAAATCGTTCCCTAAAACCTAGTTTATCCGTGCATGTTCTACAGAGCCAAACGGTGTTGAGTTTGGATGGTATACAGATAAATTTATACACAAGCATTAACGTACGATCTCAAGTTATTCGCGAAGTCACCACGTCATCACATATCACGTGGCAGTGTGAACCAATCACCGTGTGCTGATTCGTAACCCAGAAAACTAAAAATAATAGAGACACGGTCTCCAATCTTAAGCTACGCCCCAACGAGCAATAAAAATAATATGACGAAGATGAAGACACAGTCTCCAATCCTAAGCTCGTCGGGAGGCTACGCCCCATGAGCAATAAAAGCATAAAATGAAGCATAAAATACGCTATTGTAAACGTGTTCAGTTCCAGAAAGTTACTTTAAAACAGTGTACTTCGCTGAAAGTCTTTAAACGCCTTTATATTCTCGGACAACGAAGAGCTAGAAATATTTTCATAACTTTATTACTACAAAACATACATTTTATGTTATATTTTTAGAAAGCCTCGTATGTTTTAGCGGTTTGTATTGCTTACCTATTAGTCTATCTCAACGTGCAAGCTTATATTATCTTACTTATTTTGTAGCCTACTGTACGCTGTTAATAAATATATTTCATATCAAGAAGCATGAATCTACAATCATGATCAAAAGTTGTTGGGACGCTCCTCTTACGCACATCCGGGGCACAGTGTAAATCCGTACAACCAATGGGGTCTCATATTTCTTGATATCAAGTCCCTCCCCCTCCCCTCCATTCAATGTTGGCCCGTGGTGCAGCTATGAACCGAACCATGCTCAACTACCCAACATTGACTGGGGGGGAGGGGGTTGACTTGAAATCGTCCCAACAATTTTGACCATGGTTGTAGTAACCCATTGCGAGTTGCAGCATGCTCCCTCCTCTTATCTTCATATGAATTATGAAACCTTTAAACCTTTAAACCAGCTACATATAGATGTAGATCCTGATGCTGTTTTTAACTCTGAACGTTTCTTTATATTTTAAAGGCCAAGAATGTGAAGATTACTGCTGTGGGAGTAGGGCCAAACATCAATACCGCTGTGTTGCGTGAGATTGCAGGAGAAAATGGCAATGTTTTCGAGGTCAATAACTTCGACGCGTTGCTGGAGAAACTGGAAAAAATTAAGGAATTGTCGTGTGGTATGTACATTTTGCGCAAGTTGGAGATCGAAGGGTATAGCAAATTGAACTATATAAGAGTCTTGTTACGTCAGTTTGAAAACATAAACACGCCACCAACCATTCCCATGTATACAGTATATATAGTCAGTCCCGTAAAAGTTGTCAATACAATAACATATTCTCAAACATAGCATTAACATGACCCCATATAACAGACAATTTGATAAAAAGGAAACTCAGTGCATTAGGCGCCCAAGAGATCCTGCTTCACTAAGGTTGTTCCAGTTTTCATTATTAACTTAAATTATCAGTATGAGGACATATTTTGATATTTCCTCTCGCGCGTGATTGGTGGAATCGTGACACGGGACCCAATAACGAGCGGTTATTGACAATATCCGAACTCAGTTTGATTTAGTTTGTCACAAAAACATTACGAGATGACTCTTTCGTTTTTTAACCTCGCCATCTTTTTATTTTTCTATTACAGGTCGTTAAATGCAACGACAGAAACATAAAGTGGGGAAAGGCGAATGCCGGTGTGGGATAAATTTGGGTCGCTGCCACAAATGGGTTCATAGCATTAGAAGTCTGTTGCGAGTTTCTTGATTCGCAAACAATAAAGGTGTTAACATGCATTTTGTCTCATTGGTCTTTTTATCACAGGCCGTGGTTACGTCTTACTTCTTAGACAAACTACTCCTGTCTTACTTCTTCAGATTTTCACAACATCCACACACACAGAAAGGATATCAAAATGAATGTTCTTTTGTATTGTTGTGGAGCAAGCAATCAGCCATGCTTCATTTAATGGGCAACTCAGAAACCGACGAAACAAGAACCGAGACTTCACAGCATCTCAAGAGACAGCGGGGACTAAGAATTCATATCTTTTCTTCGCGAATAGCTGGGAGAATATCATGAACCTGCACCATGATCTTGAGAGTGAAAGGCCTCTTAGGTAAAATACAAATTATCCTGGTAATAGTACTGTACAAAGTTTGTTTCCTTTTCATATTTGACCCCATACTTTTTCAATGCTCGAAAACTAAAATATTACATAAAAGAGCTGTAATAAAGGTCACATAAAAGTGGAATGATATTTCCTCGCTTTGTTGGTACACTGTAAACTATATCGAAGATGGAACGGAACCAGATTGAAATACCCTCGCTTTATGAATTTGTAAACAGTACGTGCTACGTTGTAAAATAATACAGTTTTTTCTTGGTTTGTATTTTAACCTTTAATCGGTTCAGTCGTTTCAGCCTGACGGCGTTTCCCAACTGAGAAAGGCCAGATCAAAATAGAAATTGCATTTTTTTGAATCGCTAAAACTCTTCCTCGTATTTTACGGAGGTCCCTCTTGTACAACATATTATATATTAAATATTACTACAAAATAAGATTAGCGTACCTTCCTGGTCTGGTGAATATATCTAGGTGTGCAACCCAAATTGCCCAAACAACAGTTGTTTTCTTCTATTCGCAGTTGCACCTAAACGTTCAAGAAAAAAAAAAACGAGAAACACAGAAAAAACACTAAACAGCCAGCATCAAACATAAACACTGTAATATAAACAGTTTAAAGTCGTTTAAAATTAAAATTGGTTCAAATTATCCCTTGCAAACAAAAGAAGTCTAATGCTATTGCTCATGAGTAATGGAATGCTAAAAAGTAGTATCCTGTTTCTACACATTATAATAATTTGCTGATTTTTCAATACTCACCATTCAATATCTGATAGTGCTGAAACCAGAAATACTTAACTAATTTGGATGTGGACTTTATATTTTCACGACTCTGAAATGGATAATAGACACCAGATGGTTGCAAGACACTGACATCTTGTTTTTGGAGAATACAAACTTCCACCATTTCTGGAAGGTATCCTCTTAGCTCGACAGCACGAAAACGCAATTTTCGATCCTAAGATCACCTCATTTTGTTGTCAGTGCACAAATGACAGCAAAATCCACAGTTGGTGCACCGCTCGTAAAATGTCAAAAACTTAGCCAGGAAACATAAAACTTAAACTCAATGCTCAAGTTTCTGTTAGTTCAATATATTTTCCACAATATAAGTTCTGCACAAGAAAAATGGGCCTTGCACGCGAGGTGAAACTTGGTCAGATTTCCACGGTGCTTCGTAGCTCAAACGAGCCAATTGCTGCACACAGGACAGCACACCACAGCTTCCAGACATCGCCTCTGCCAAACCGACGATTTACAGCTGGGCAACGAAACGCAACCTCCGCAGTTCACACAGCGTCTGTGGGAAAAATCTGAGCAAACACAATGAGACACGAGGTAACGCTTCCAAGAGTGTCCGCTGACACAAGTACCACGCTTCAGTTCCTTAAAAGGAATGCCTGAGCCACAAAGGTTGCACTTTTCGCGCGTGGGAAGCCTAATCGTTATTTCATCGTCGGCTGCCTCTTCGGTTTCGCTCGGAAAGTTTTTCGCGAGTGTTAAAGCACCCGAACTATCAGCTTCTGCGGGGGTTCGTTTATCGCTTGGTTTATCTCCATTCGCGAGAGCAGCCTCTGTACCAGACGAGAAATCGGCGGATTTTTCGATGGGATTTCTCGATGCTTGTGTGTTCTGCTCCTGTGCTGAAAACTCAGTTTTCTTGCGCTTGCTTAGCGGCGTTGCTTCAGAGTCGTGTTCACTACTCATAACGCGGACTTTCAAGTTGTTTCCTTTCGCTAGGCGCCCAGCTCGGATCACAGACAAAGCTCTCGTGCCATCAACGTCATCACACGCGTCATAGACCTGTTGCGCAATTTCAATGGACGACTGATCACTGCATCTTTGGATAAACCAGTCACTCATCACCAGGGCTGACGATTCATCTAGGAAAAAGTGAAAATCGACGGAAACTTAAAATAACCAGCTGAACCGATATTTCCAGCTCTATAATATTTTGTCGGCACCTTGTCTTGCAACTGCTGAAGATTTGCAATGTAACAGACACCGCGGAAATACGTTTTTCAGCCGTGCGGTCACCTTGCTTTTGAGAGCAAAGAAACTCAATACTAGGACTTGATACTCAACTATAAGTTAGTTTAATGCATTTTCTATAACTTGAGTTGTGCACAAAAAAAACGAGGCTTGCACACGATGTGAAATTTTAACTCGAATTATGAGAAGTTTGATAGCCATGGCGACAAACGCTGACCAACGGAAGTGACGTCAGAACGTATTTCCGCGGTGTCAATGTAATGTATGGGTCAATTCCATCTGCGACCAAATTCCCGGGGGAGGGGGGGGGGGGGAGGGGGTGGGGGGAGATGATCGCAGATGGAATT
This sequence comes from Plumapathes pennacea, assembly GCA_964036295.1. Taxonomy (NCBI): domain Eukaryota; kingdom Metazoa; phylum Cnidaria; class Anthozoa; order Antipatharia; family Myriopathidae; genus Plumapathes; species Plumapathes pennacea. The sequence continues at coordinate 12,042,874 of OZ038465.1, read as the reverse complement.
GACCCATACATAACAGGGTACTTCAGCAACTTGTTTTACAATGTTCAATTCGCACTGGACAAAAACGGATAAAATGAAGTTCAAGTGAGCGGCACCGTACGAAAAGAACCAGACCTAGCATTAATACGATTTCGCACTACATTACCTCAGTAGAAGAGCGGTTGTCTGAAGACAACCAAAAGCAAACTAATTGCAGCACCAATCACAAAGGATGTAGGAAATATAGATTATTATATACATACTGAGACATACTCACGAAAAAGCCATATCGTAAAATTTCGTACGCAAATGAGTTCTAGCCAATGAGAGGCCGCGAACGACGCTTTTCACATGATACGAAACAACGAGTGAATAAAAACTGTACAAAGCACTTTCCATGATGTTTTCTGTTTATTATATACATACTGAGACATTTATGATGGGACCGGGAAACCCTTTAAAAGTAGTGAAAAATCGTCGTTCGCAGCTTGTGATTGGACGAACGATTTTTTTCACGTGTGAAAAGCGTCGTTCGCGGCCTCTCATTGGCTAGAACTCATTTGCGTACGAAATTTTACGATATGGCTTTTTCGTGAGTATGTCTCAGTATGTATATAATAAATAACAATAATAATTATAACATTTGTCGCTGTATGCTTTCGCATTTTAAACATATATTTCACAACATTTAGCCTTTATATTTTTATCTAAAAGACGACCAAGGGCGTGACCGTCATAGCCATCGGTTACGGGAAAAAAGTAAATGACGAGACACTGTACGACATGGCCGGAACACTGGGTCACTATTTCCACATCGGAAGCATTGACGAGCTCCACGAGGAAATCGACAGCATTATCTCAGCAGCATGTGGTAAGGCCAAATTAGTCTCTCACAAATATACCGTAAATTTCCGTAAATAGGGCCTGGGATTACATATGTTCAAAGAGGTGGGTTATTAATGGAGAGTATTTTGCGTTTCAAAGAAACAGTTATCTGTTCATAGTCATGGCCAAAGTGCATGATAACGACCCCTTCGCTCATATAGGTGGGCGCTAAAACAAAAATAAGCCCATGGTTATTGAAAGGAGTTTTGCATTTGCGATGTATGTGTGTGTGGTGGTGGGGGGGGGGGGGGGGGGGGGGGGGGTTATCGAATTTTACGGTCTGTATCATACAGTAAGAAGATAACTTGTGAAAATAGGATTCTTTGTCATTCCCTAAAACAGTACGTTCGTGTTTTGATCCATTTCTTAGGACTCTGTATATGATAATGATTTAGCATTTGTTACATCTTCATTATTGTGTTTATACTGTAGTCCGTGTGTAAGTGTCTAAAGTCTTCTACAAATCTTCAAATGTAGAAGCCGTGCATGGTGGCTACTCAAACTGGACGGACTGGGGAGAGTGCAACGCTACTTGTGGGGGTGGGCAAAGGAACCGCTCTCGAACTTGCACCAATCCCCCTCCAAAAGGTCGCGGAAAGAACTGTACAGACCTGGGACCGGCTGAAGATAAACAGGCCTGCAATGAAGAAGAATGTGGTAAAGTCACTGAGATTGTTAAATTTTGAATCATATTCCTAAAAAACCAAATGAAAGCCTATCTATCGTGTTTCTCTGTTATCCAATTTTGTTCTTTTTTTCTTTTTTTTTCTTTTTTTTTTTTCAATTTAGCCATGCTTAACAAAAATGGCAACATTTTTCTTTTTTTAGTTTGTATAAATATAATATATATTTCGCAGCACCGCCTTGCAAGACTGCCTTGGATCTGGGGGTCATAGTAGACATATCTAAGAGCGTGGGAACTTCAAATCTCCCCAAACTAAAGCAAGCGTTACTGATCATCGTCGACAAATTCAACGAGTCGTCGGACGGAACACATATGGGTTTGGTTACGTTTGCCAAAGATGCCGAGCTGCATTTCAGTTTCGCCGACACTAAGTATCAAAACCCAGCTGCAGCCAAGGAAAAGATCGGCGAGATCAACAAGTTGTCTCTTCAAACCCGCACCGACAAGGCTCTGATTATGGCCAATGACGAGCTCTTTACTGAGGCTGGAGGAGATCGACCTGACAAACCTAACGTGCTGTTGGTGTTTACTGATGGAAAACCAACACCAAAGCCTGGCTACAAGGACTTTGATGAAACAGTTCCGCCTCTTCTGGTTTGTATTCTAAATTTCTTTGTCCGCACGTGTCCGTTTTAGTTTGAAAACGGATTATTTTTCTGTTTCTCCATGATTCGTGCAGGCGCACCTGAGCCTAATTGTATACCGTGGGCTCGCTTTCCAGAATATTTGTCGTCTACATAGAGGATATTACATGACCATGTGGTGACACGAATTTTATCTTCGAGTGTTGTTCGCGACAGATATATCTACACAAGAATATAGAATTCGTATCTCCAAGTGGCCATGTAATATTCTGTTTATTATATATGATATCGATGAAATATCCAAAACAGAGATATAACATCTCACAGCCTTTGTTTCCTGTCAGAACTTGCTGTCTTCAAAAGTCGCGCTCACAGTGAAGATATATAATCCTTCAGACGTATGAAGATATCGCGCGCGACAAAGATTGGAGAATTCCTGGTGTTTCATCAATATAACTATGGTGTATGTCTCTTCTTGAAGGCAAAAGGTGTGAAAATCAACGCAGTGGGTATTGGTAGTGGAGTCGACCAGGATGTATTGCGTCAGATTGCAGGAGAAGGTGGCAACGTGTTTATGGTCGATGACTTCGACAAGCTGCTTCAGGCGTTGGAAAAAATCAAGAAAGTGTCATGTGGTATGTGAGTTGCAAGGTATGAGTAAGGTGTTTCATCTTTTGGGGAAATCCTTTTAGCTTGCACAAAAGACAAAGCCAAATTTGCATTCCATTAGAAAAAATCGCGCCAGCCATACGAAATTTTGTTCGACATTTCGGCCGTATTTCGACGAAATTTTGCGAGAACAAAGGACAAAATTTGTCGAATTTCACTGCCATTGCTTTTGCACAGTACTGTAGCACAGTGTTGAAACCTGGACTGCTTTTTATTTACCAAGGGGAATGATTATTCAGAAAATTAGAGTAAATTTGTATGCGTCCACCATGTTTGGTGTACAGTTTTTTACATCAACATGACGGCCAAATAAAGTACGTCAGAAGTTCAAATATTATAGTACCGTTCGTTGATTGATAGAATGAACAGTTTGCTTTTTGTGGCATTTGCTTAGCCGAGATGTTATAAATCTCAAAAATGCATCTCCAGAGAAATGCAGTATTGTATCTACTTGAAACTTTGCACAAAGATTGAACTTGCTAACATAAAGAACATACTAAAAGAACAGTTTGTTGTTGGAACCCAGTCGGTTGTTGTCGGTGGTGGGTGGGTTATCTATTTCAGTTTATCTAATTGTCTATTTCAGGCAGTCTCGTCCATTAAGCTATCTTTTTAACATATAAAATCCAATAAACGACTGCATTTGTTTTGCTTTCCTTTTGCAGGTCAATAAATGCCAGAATTGAGCCATGAAACAAAGAATTGTGGGTCAAGTTTGTTTTACTCTGTTAGTTTAGTAGACATTATATAGTGATAAGAATTCTCAATCTTTTCTGAATTGTAAAGGTATGAAAGCGAGACGTTGGATAACAATAAAGGTTTGTTCTCTTCTCAGTTTTCACCGTCCTACTCAGAAGGAATTTTCATGCGCCTTATTCCAAAATGGACGCCGCGCACCAGCTGGCCTTTAAAACCTCGTTTCCGTGTAACTCGACCCAGGCTTGTCCGCGCGGCGGCCATGTTGGAATAATGTGCATTAAACCGACAGTTCCAGCTCAGACAAACTTGTCTAAGTGCGCGTACTTTTGTCTAAAGTTCGCGTTGCTTACTAGTGTACAATGTGTGTACAGTGAATCCTTCCAAGTCGGATACCCTCAGGAACTATTCTAACAGGTGCCCACCTTACAGAGAACATGTAATCGGACACCAGAAATCCATGACTGAAAAAGAACGTTAAGCATGAACGCATGACTCCTGATTTATGACCGGGCTTTTCAAAACTTACCCAGTTTTTACCCTACGCCAGCCAAACTTGGTCGACTAAAAAGCAATGTTGATCTGAAGACGCTGTTGATGGATATCTATTCAGTTCAAAACAGAATCGTATCCGACCAAAAAATGATATCTCAACTCGCAGAAGGACGACGCGTCACACTCACGACTTAGGGTGAGGGGCGTTTGCTCCCGCGAAGTTCCTGTCTTCTAAAAATAGTTTCGATCTATTATCCTAAAACGATACCGTAACTGGGTGAAGGCGGATTTACGCATACGAGGGACGAGACGGATTTTAAAAATAGTATAGTGTGCCGGGAGAAGACTGGGATGCAACAACAAACCCGACGCTTGCGAAGTATGTGTTCCCAGCTAAAATAAGCCGCGAACAACTGTTGAACCCGTTTATACGAGCATGTTCGAGTCTTAGCGAAGACGCGTCTTGAATAAGAACAGCTCAAAACCCTGGTCTAGAATAAGACGCGGCTTGCGTAAGACACAAACAAGGGTTTTGTATCATTTAGGCGGTCAGTTCGCGTCTTATTTAAGGCGCGCCTTATTTAAGACGCGTCTTATTTCTCTCGTATAAACGGCCCTAATAAGTCAGTCTATTTTAGTACAAAAGACTCGCGCAGGGGGCTCGCGGCGCGGGGAGTGACGGGAAGGACCTTTCCTCCGGCGTCCCCCACGTAGGCTTGGATAAATTCTGCCGGCATAATTTCGAGTACAATTCACTACTTCGGGCAGCGAGCATTATGCCGGCATACTTCCGCATTTTCGAGCATAATTTGAGCATAATATGAAAAAATCAGTAAGACAAAGACATGCATTACAGTTGAAAGAAAAAATACGTAGAACAAATTCAAAACAAATCGAAAATATCTTGTGATTTGCCCAATATTCGCTAAAACGCGCCCGCATCATACGCAATCGGGAGTGATAATTATGAATGATAATCGGGAGTGGCAATTGGGAGTGGTAATCAAGGGTGTTAATCGGGCCGTTGTACGCGTGAGCTCGGTAAGAGAGACGACTGGGGACGAGTCAGTAGTGGGCCTGCTGACCAGTCAGCGGTCACTTCTTCAAGGCCGTTGACAAAATGGCGAACATGTTCAGCTTTGAACTGACTACCAAGAGTTTTGCCTAAAATTTGCATTGTTAGCGAAAATATTGTGACCAGGGACTTGAATATACTTGGGTGAAAGTGTCACGCCGTCGGCAATGGCTCAAACAAAGAAAATAGTCACTCATGAACTCACTGAGCGCACATCTGAGGACAGACCCAGGCCCCCAGGTTTGCTGACAGTGAAGACGAATCCTCGCAGGAATGAAGGTGAGTTTTTGCTTGACATCTTTTCCATTCTAATGAGGAGGGGAGTTGATCACTCTTGGGAGTGAAAGGGTTAAACGTGAATGTCTGTAAGAATCGATCGAACGGCCGCCATGCACATTGATTTCCCTCAAACTTTTTTGTCTGAACAACTTATGCATTGATCAGCTGGAATTTATCGATGCATTAAGGAGGTGCAAACCAGGGTCTAATTAGTTTTCAGAAAGCCTGAATTTTATGGTTGGAAAATTTGAAAAACCCGTATTGGTCGAAGATCCCTCAAAACCCACTCTTGCATAAGCGACACTTATCCAATATTAATATTGCTCGACCTGGTATCGTAAAGAAGCTGCAGTTATGACATGGATTTACAGTATTGTTCAGGTCTTTCTTCAAAGATTTATAGCATGGGTTTTTAAATAATCTTTATTCAAGAACATTCAACTAAACCGTACGCAGACTGGGTCCCAGCTTTACGTGGACTGATATTTTGCATATCATTTAAGTATCCACTTCTTTTGATTTTTGTTTTGCCAAAGGGGGGGGGGGGAGGGGTGGGGTTGCTTCTGTTCACCTTCATAGTTAGAAATCTTTGGATAGAAGGAAGAGCAACAACGAATCGTCCAATTAGTAGATTGCTCGGGATCTTTGGTATAATATAATGTTATTTCAGCAGGAGCAAGTTCTTGTTGTAGTTTTACGACGCTGTCAGTTTGCTTTTGTCTTTTTCAAGACCCCATCGACTGATACGTTTATTTCTTTTAGATGGTTACCAACTATTCACGCATTCTCGGCCTCAGTTCTCAGAGCGAGAGCGAGGGATGCACTTGGAACCAGGGTAGCACGTGCGTAGTTTTGCCCCCTGGGGCTTTCCATTTAGCACATATATTCCAGAACGAACCGCCGGAAAATAACTTCGGCCATTTAGGGAGGTGATCCGACAAAAAAGAGTCAGACACTTTGATAGATAGTTCTTTTTTCCCCCACGAAAGTAATTTAAATTCTTTGGTCAAGACATTCTTTCTATTTGCAATTTAGATACATGTGTAATCCCATGGTTACTGAGTCTTCTATTTCATTCCCCTCTGAGAGATTCGTTTAATATTTACCGCTTTTCTTAAGCTCTTAATATCCGAGTCTCGGTTTCGTTTGCACCATTTTGCCGCCGAGTGAAGTTAAGAATCGACTTGCACGAGGAATTCCCGGTTGTTTTGAAGAAAAGTCGGCTGGAACATACTCAGCTACTAGGTAAGAGAGGTTAGTTCAATTGCTTGCAATACTCAAATTCATTTGCCATTTGAACTGCCCTCCCGATTTTCACAAATGTCGACTGTCGTTTTTGAGTGAAGCCTGGATTACATTAAAAGTCAACAAAATCTTGCACAACAGGTTCATCGATACTGACGAATTAACAAATTTACACAAGGCCCCTTTGCGTGAGCTCTGAATGTCAATGTGCGAAAATTTGTTTCGTTTTGTTGGTATCGATATGGCAAACTCTTGACATGGTTGTGTCGTGAATTATTGGGTGGGTTCACACTAGAGCTTTAAAGTACGTCTCAAGTGCACTTTGAGCATACTTTAAAGGCCAGTTCACACTGGACGCGTCGCGACACGCCGTAACTGCACGCGTTGTCGCGTTGAAATTAGCCCTTGTTCTATTTTTACGGCGTCGCTCTGAGTTGACGCGTTGTCGCTATGTTTGCGCCGTGTCCGGTGTGAATCGGATTGAAGGAATGACCGGGATCTAATTTGTCGCGTTGTCACTTGCAGTTACGGCGTGTCGCGACGCGTCCAGTTTGAATTGGCCTTAAATGTGAACGAGAAATATGAGCATTTTCGACCATACTTGGATCCTACTTGGTTACTTGGTAATGCGCACATTTCAAAAGAACTGAAGTACACTCGTAAGTGTGGGACAGACCACACTTTAGATTGCACTTGACCAATTACAGAAAAGGAACCTTGCACGCGAGTGCACGGCACGTACGCCTTTTGTCTTCTTTGATTAATTTTATTGTTTCATCGACGTTGCCGTCGTCCTCTTCCGTCCAGCTGTTTCTTAAACTCCCTAGTTTTAAGGTGAAGTAATACAGGAAACATTTTCTTGCAACTCGTCGTGCAACAAAATTGCGTAGCAAGTTGCGGCCTGTGTTGCACGTATTACTACCTACGCACGCAACGAAATGTAGGTGCAAAGGTAGTAATGCGTGCAACAACAGGCCCTAACTTGGTACGCAACTTTGTTGCGCGACAAGTTGCAAGAAAATGTTGCCCGTATTACTTCACCTTTATTGTATGACGGTGTCTGTCGGTGGAGCGAAAAGTTGGTTTCAAACACTCGCGCGAAATACAACATGAAATTTCGGCGGTTTCTTACGCGGAAAATTTCATTCAATAGAATGTAGAGATAAATTTGCTGAATAGCCCATGCTCTCTGGTTCAAAAGAAAAAGCAGGAGACAAAACAACGGGCACGCAATTTTGTTCGTTGGCCGCATGATTCACCGAGAGCTTTTCGTCTGAGAGCCGTCTGCACGGTGGGGCTAGCAGTCTTGACATGGGTGATTGCTTCGGTGATTGAAAGCGAAACTACTCTCGAGTAGGATACAACGAGTGTGAACGCTAATTTTGCAAGAGTACATACTTAAGAGTGTAAGTGCACTTAAGGGTGATGCTCACTTTCAGTATACTTTAGCTGTAGTGTGAACCCACCCATTATTTTTACCACAAATAACATCAATCCTTCCTATTTTCGATTTGACCTCATGAAGACTGCATAAATTATTATAAGTTATCTCAGTTTAATTTACCATTTACGCCATTGACAGTACGTAAGATGTGCCTCCAAAGTTACGTCTACCAAAAGCTTAATCGCTCTATTTCCAAGTTACTACTACAAGTTACTAAGAGCTTGGAACATTTTTGAATGTCATTATTTACATGTATCTTGCCTACAATGTATTTTGTTTTGAGAAGAACACGAGTGTATTTTTGCAGACATTGTTGTCTTCGGGAAGCCCATTTTAAATCAAGCGATTATATGAAAAAAAAAATCAAATTGGCGGCTTTAATTTTAAACTAATAAAACATACGACGTTGTTTTCCCTTTATTCGCTAACCTGCTAGCAGGCTATTTATTCACCGTCAGAAAATCAGGGAATGAAAATTTATCGAATTCAAATTTATTCGACAAATCAATCATTAATTATACATGCTTATTTGCTTCGCGTGTTTCCAGCCTTTTTTTTTTTTTTTTTTTTCTTTTTTCAAGTTCGCAGCCAAGAAGGAAAACCCAAGACTAAAAAACCCATTCACATAAAGTACGAAACTAGAACTACAAGGTTCCATGGTTAGTTATTACGTAGGTGATTATATGGTACGGTATATAAAAACTCGCGCTAGTACGCCTTCCAATCGATCTTGCAGTTGCTATTTACATGAGTCCGGTTCAAAAAATCACCTCAGACCAGTTTGATTTAGTCAGGAGCTGAATATGTCCGCTGGTCCAAGTCTGTCAAGATCATATGTCAGGTGTACATAGCTCAGTTGTGAATCACACGTTATATCCCACGTCACGTTTTTGATAATTTTTGATTGTCCTTCTTTGTAAGGAGGTATGAACAATGTTTTTAAACTTTGCAATGGTATTTTCGCAGTTTCCCATTATGGAGGTGAAGCTTTTTCTTCTGGTGTTTGCTTGCTGTATTCCGGGTCTACCAAGCGCAGGTATTATTCTGGGATTATTTTATATTTGTAGATGACTTAATCCGCATGTAAACAGTCACAGCTTTGTATGTGCTTAGTAGCTAGTAACTGTGTGTGCAACTGAGTTGAAAAAATATATCAACGTACTAGAAAATAACTTGGAAGCCTCACAGGGAACTTTAATGCATGCAATAAGTATATATGCATAATACGTATATGCATTTCAACTAAGATCACTTCTTTTATTTCTTATCCCTATTCTAGCCCTGCAGAAGATCGTAACCGATAAACGTAAGTGATCAATTTAATTCCAAACTGTATAAAACATTTTTTTACCTATGTGTTTTGCTGTAAAATCGAATATCGCCAGACTATATCTGTGCCAGAGCAAGGAATACTAGTTTTGTTATTTATTTCGATTCCCCTTGTCTGAGATGAGTGTGGAGGTGCTTTTTAGGGTGCAAATGAGTCATAAAACGCAACTTTATTGTTTACTTTTCGTGTCGAGAATTTGATTCATCACCTAGGGTTTTTTGAGTGCCAGATACGGACAGAGCGTAAAAAAAAAAAAAAAAAAAAAAAACACAAAGTTTCACTGCAAAGTTTCAGGCTCACAGCATGTACAGATCTAATTTGGTAGCATTTTGAAGTTCAGAAATATTAACCCTTTTACTCCCAAGAGTGATTAACTTCAATTTTATCTTTTCAGTCACCCACCAGAGATATATCATAAAGTATGGAGAATTTGGCATTTGATACCTTGCTTAAATGACAGCTGATTAGAACATAAATTTTCTTTTCATCACTCATACATTTTCTTGTTTTATGGTTGGGAGAATTTGTATTTTGAGCTTAGGAGTGAAAGCGTTAAAAAGATTTGTATGGGCAAAGGTGCGGGACGCTAGACTTGCGCCCCAGCAACAGTTTCCAATACAAATCTTCTTTATACTTCTTGGAGCACAAGGGCTGCCTCATGTGAGGCGGCTGTATTAGCAGGCGGTACAACTTAGCAGGAGTGGCATACTAGTCTTGTTAAATTTAAAAAATGTCCTAAAGCGAGTGCTTGATAGTAGTTCAAGTAGGTTCTTGTAATGTCGTCTCATGAGTGAACCTCACACAGTATTTTATGGCAAGACAACTAAACGAAACCTGTTTTTCTCTCAGGTGAAGAAGCTTGCAAACTTGGTGTTGACGTTGCAATAGTCGTTGACACATCGGAGAGCGTTGGAAAGGCGAACCTCGACAACCTGAAGGCATTTCTGGCCAAGTTGGTAGACAGCTTCCATGTGTCGAAGGACAGGACTCACGTCGCTTTGCTCACTTTCAGTCAACATGTGGATGTTTTGTTCCCACTCACGAAGTTCCAAACTAACGAGGCGGTCAAGGAAAGCATAAGGAAAATGTCGGACCAACTCCACTGGCACACACGCACGGACAAAGCACTAAAGACACTTGAGCATGAAATTTTCACCGAAGAAGGTGGAGATCGTCCTGACCGAGCGAATTACGCGTTTGTGTTCACAGACGGGAAACCCACCGGGGAGGACAGCTTGGATTATGAACCTGTAAGAACAGTTGTCCGCAGGCTAGAGGTGAGTGTTGTTATGAATCGTGATCATGATTCTTGTGTGGATCAGATAACAGCGAGGTAGAGATGCGAAAATAGGGGGAAAGAGACAGGTATACGTAAAGGAAGAGCTGGGTCGACATTAGCTTTTGATAAAGGAGCCCTCTAAACCACAATTCTTTTCGCGCCGAAATCCTTGACCGCCATTTTTACATCCTCTTTTCCCTACTCCGCCCCCCAGGCTCCTATGTGAATGAATAAATAACGATAATAATTATAACATTTGTTGCTGTATGCTTTCGCATTATAGAGGATATTACACGGTGGCGCGAAGATATGAATTTTATTTTCGAGTGGTAAAAACAATATTTTACGAACGAGTGCTTCGTGAGTGAGTAAAATATTGTTTTTACCACGAGAAAATAAAATCCATATCTTCAAGCCGCCGTGTAATTTTCTTTTTATTATATTAGACACGAGTGTTTTACGAGAAATTGCACAAACAACCGTGCAAAAGCGAGAAATGATGCCAACGATATCCTCACTAGTGAGGATATGGAAAATACGCCACTCGGGTCCCGGATGTAGTTTCGTATGGATTTTACGCACGGTATATTTTCCAGTAAAACACTCGTGTCTATAAAATAAAAACATATATTTGACGACATTTGGCCTTTATATTTTTATCTAAAAGACGACCAAGGGCGTGACCGTCATAGCCAGCGGTTACGGGAAAAAAATAAATGTTGAGACACTGTACGACATGGCCGGATCACTGGGTCACTATTTCCACATCGGAAGCATTGACGAACTCCACGAGGAAGTCGAAAGCATTATCTCAGCAGCATGTGGTAAGGCAGTGTGTCTGCGATGCGTTCTAGCCCTTTAACTCCTGAAGGTTACCGAATTTCTCTTTCAGTCTCTTACCAAATATACCGTAAAATTCCGTAAATAGGCCTTGGGAATACATACGTTGAAAGAGGGGGGTTATTAATGGGAGGATTTAATTTGCGTTTTTTAAGAAACAGCGATCTTTTCATAGTCATGGCCAAAGTGCATGGATAACGACCTCTTCGCTCATACGGTACAGGCCATTGGTATTTGGGCGCTAAACCTAAAATAAACCCATGGTTATTGAAAGGAGTTTTGCGTTTACGTGTGTGTGTGTGTGTGTGTGTGTTTGTGTGTGTTTGTTTGGAAGAGGGGGGGCTTATTTATCGAATTTTACGGTCTATATCATACAGTAAGATAGCTAGGTCGGATAAAAGCTGATTCAGCGATAAATTCTCATTGCGTCACGTTTTAAGTATTCGTGAAGGGGTTAATATTTCTACTACAAAAATATTTAGAAAAAATCGCATGACGACCTCCGACGATGTGGTATTTTTATTTCGTTTTCAATGGTTGATATTTATTCTGTTTCCCAAAGAAAACTCTTACTGCTTCGAGAAAATAGGATTCTTTGTAATTCCCTAAAACAGTACGTTCGTGTTTTGATCCATTTCTTAGGACTCTGTATATGATAATGATTTAGCATTTTGTTACATCTTCATTATTGTGTTTATACTGTAGTCCGTGTGTAAGTGTCTAAAGTCTTCTACAAATCTTCAAATGTAGAAGCCGTGCATGGCGGCTACTCAAGTTGGACGGACTGGGGAGAGTGTAACGCTACTTGTGGCGGTGGAGTTAGAATCCGCTCTAGAACTTGCACCAATCCCCCTCCAAAAGATGGCGGAAAGAACTGCACGGACCTGGGACCGGCTGAAGAAAAGCAGGGCTGCAATGAAGTGGAATGCGGTAAATTTAAACTCTATCAAATATTGTACGTTCAAAATCACTTCCACGGTTCCTATAACGATCCCAGAAACCCTTCGAACCCAATCACCGTTTCAATTCTAAAATGGTAGATATACAGTCCAAGCTCTCTGGGCGGACACTCTCGTAAGTGGACAGTTCTGCTTACGAACGCCTCTACGAAACCCGCTTTAAACTCTAACCACAGGACGCAGAGGATTTCGTTTGCTTACCATTATGTAAAACCCTGTATAACTGATGACCTGCATGAATGATACCGCAAAACGATTTCATCGTGCGCCCGCGATGCAATTGTTCTGCGGTATCCTTCATGTAAGTCACTATATAGGGTTTTATATAATAAAGCAAGCGAACTCCTGTGCGCCCTGTGCTCTAACTCAATCAAACTCTATATTTACAAGTTGTTGAAACCGGACAGTTCCTATTACGGACACTTTTTCTGCTTCCCAAGGGTGTTCGTTTACGGGAGCATTTTAATTTACACAATTTCGGTCAAATTTTTACGTGTTCCTCTGCTATCCAATTTTGTTCTTTCTTTTTTTAATTTAGCCATGCTTGACAAAAATGGCAACTTTTTTTAGTTTGTATAAATATATTGTATATTTCGCAGCACCGCCTTGCATGACTGCCTTGGATCTGGGGGTCGTAGTAGACATATCTAAGAGCGTGGGAACTTCAAATCTCCCCATACTAAAGCAAGCGTTACGGATCATCCTCGACAAGTTCAATGAGTTGTCGGACGGAACGCATATGGGTTTGATTACGTTTGCTAAAGATGCCGAGCTGCAGTTCAGTTTCGCCGACACTAAGTATCAAAACCCAGCTGCAGCCAAGGAAAAGATTGGCAAGATCAACAAGTTGTTTCTCCAAACCCGCACGGACAAGGCTCTGATCATGGCCCATGACGAGCTCTTTACTCCGGCTGGAGGAGACCGACCTGACATACCTAACGTGCTGTTGGTGTTTACTGATGGAAAACCAACACCAAAGAAAGGCTACAAGGACTTTGATGAAACAGTTCCGCCTCTTCTGGTAAGTATTCTAAATTTCTTTGTCGACAAATGGGTTCTCTAAGTCCGGGGGGGGGGGATACTCCCATATATTTCCTATATAGGGACGTTCCGCCCGATAGGGTATCATTTTCAGTGTCTTCTGTCTTAAACAGGGTATCAAATTTTACATTTTCGTGTCTTAAACAGGGTTATTTTCCGAAGATTTTCTCCTCTTCCCCTCCCCCTCAACCACATTTTTGCTCTCGCCATTTTCGCGCGATTTCTTCGTATGCTTCAGTGGAAACGCGTGCAGCGCAGGCTAACTTATCTAAACTTAGTCTTGAACAGGGTATCAAATTAGAGCACTTTGTCTTAGACAGGGTAGCAAAATTTCCATTTTTGTGTCTTGAATAGGGTCAGGGTTTTATAGAGTCAGTGGAACCCCCCTACCCAAATTCCTATTGAGTAACCCCCCCCCCCCCCCCCCCCCCCCCCGGTCGCTAAGGCCTTGTCCACACGTGTCCGTTTTTGTTTGAAAACGGATTATAGTTCTCCGTTTCTCCGTGATTTGAGCCTAGTTATATACCGTGGGCTCACTTTCGATCCCAGAATTTTTGTCGTCAACATAGAGGATATTACATGACCGCTGATGTGGTGACACGAATTTTATCTTCGAGTGTTGTTTGCGAGAGATATATCTACACAAGAATATAGAATTCGTATCTCCAAGCGGCCATGTAATATTCTGTTTACTATATATGATATCGATGAAATATCCAAAAGAGAGATATAACATCTCACAGCCTTTGTTTCCTGTCAGAATTTGCTGTCTTCACAAATCGCGCTCACAGTGAAGATATAATCCTTCAGATGTGAAGATATCGCGCGCGACAAAGATTGGAGAATTCCTGGTGTTTCATCAATATAACTATGGTGTATGTCTCTTCTTGAAGGCAAAAGGTGTGAAAATCAACGCAGTGGGTATTGGGAGTGGAGTCGACCAGAATGTCTTGAGTCAGATTGCAGGAGAAGGTGGCAACGTGTTTATGGTCGATGACTTCGACAAGCTGCTTCAGGCGTTGGAAAAAATCAAGAAAGTGTCATGTGGTATGTGAGTTGCAGGGTGGGAGTAAGGTGTTTCATCTATCGGGGAAATCCTTTTAGCTTGCACAAAAGACAAAGCCAAATTTGCAATCCATTAGAAAAAATCGCGCCGGCAATGCGAAATTCTGTTCGACATTTCGGCCGTATTTCGACAAAATTTTCGTCGAGATTCGTCGAATTTTTGCTACCATTGCTTCTGCACAGTACTGTAGCACAGTGTTGAAACCTGGACTGCTCTTTATTTACCAAGGGGAATGATTATTCAGAAAATTAGAGTAAATTTGTATGCGTCCGCCATGTTAGTGTACAGTTTTTTACACCAACATGACGGCCAAATAAAGTACGTCAGAAATTCAAATATTATAAGTAAATAAAGTTGATTGAAAGAGTGAACAATATTGCTTTTTGTGGCATTTGCTTAGCCGAGATATTATAAATCTCAAAACTGCATCTCCCGAGAAATGCAGTATTGTATCTACTTGAAACTTTGCAGAATGATTGAACTTGCTAACATAAAGAACATACTAAAAGAACAGTTTGTTGTCGGAACCCAGTCGGTTGTTGTCGGTGGTGGGTGGGTTTTTATCTATTTCAGTTTATGTCATTATCTATTTCAGGTAGTCTCGTCCACTACGCTATCTTTCTAACATATAAAGTCCAATAAACGACTTCATTTGTTCTATTTTCCTTTTGCAGGTCAATAAATGCCAGAATTGAGCCATGAAACAAAGAATTGTGGGTCAAGTTTGTTTTACTCTGTTAGTTTAGTAGACATTATATAGTGATAAGAATTCTCAATCTTTTCTGAAATGCAAAGGTATGAAAGCAAGACGTTGGATAACAATAAAGGTTTGTTCTCTTCTCAGTTTTCACCGTCCTACTCAGAAGGAATTTTCATCCGCTTTATTCCAAAATGGACGCCGCGCACCAGCTGGCCTTTAAAACCTCTTTTCCATGTAACTCGCCCAGGCTTACCCGTGCGGCGGCCATGTTGGAATAAGGTGCATTAAACCGACAGTTCCAGCTCAGAATTAAGAAATATATAACGCGTCACCGTGTAATATAGCCTCATCTGAACACGCGGGAAGTTGGGAGAACACGAGAGTAGCGTAAGGAAACCACGAGGCCGCCGAGTGGTTTCCGGCGCTACTCAAGTGTTCTCCCAACTTCCCAAGTGTTTAGATGAGGCTATATTACACGGGAACACGTTATATATTCCTTTTATAAAATAATTAGCCAAGTAAAAACATTGCGTATCGCGTCAGCGTGTAATATACTCTCATCTAACACGGTTATTTAGCCAATCAGGGCGCGCGTAGTATCATAGTTATCTTATAAAAACTTGTCTAAGTGCGCGTATTTTTGTTTAAAGTTCGCGTTGCTTACTAGTGTACAATGTGTGTGTACAGTGAATCCTTCCAAGACGGATACCCTCAGGAACTATTCTAACAGGTGCCCGCCTTATAGAGAACATGTAATCGGACACCAGAAATCCATGACTGAAAAAGACGTTAAGCATGAACGCATGACTCCTGATTTAAAACCAGGCTTTTCAAAACTTACCCAGTTTTTACCCTACGCCAGCCAAACTTGGTCGACTAAAAAGCATTGTTGATCTGAGAAATCTGAATACTCTGTTGATGGATGTCTATTCAGTACGAAACAGAATCGTATCCGACCAAAAAAAGATATTTCAACTCGCAGAAGGACGACGCGTCACACTCGTGACTAAGAGTGAGGGGCGTTTGCTCCCGCGAAATTCATAATATGTTTGTCTATTTTAGCACAAAAGACTCGCGCAGGGGGGCTCGCGGCGCGGGGAGTGACGGGAAGGAACTTTCCTCCTTTCCGGCCTCCCCCGCGTAGGCTTGGATAAATTCTGCCGGCATAATTTCGAGCATAATTCACTACTTCGGGCAACGAGCATTATGCCAGCATAACTCCGCATTTTCGAGCATAATTTAAGCATAATATGAAACTAGACTGGCGTTGCCAGTGAGCTCGCGGCGTGAGTTGCGGAATATACTAAAATGGAAAGTATCAGCGACAGGAGCGGATCTCCCAAGAGAGACTTCCAGTTTCTCACCATATATATAGAGAATTTGGCTTTTGACACCTTGCTCAAATGAAACCTGATTAAACTATAAATTTTCATTACAACACTCACACACTTTCTTCTTAAAGGTTGAGCGACTCTGCATTTTGAGCTTTTGAGCGAAAGAATCAGCCGGCAAGAAGAGGTGAGTAATGCGTGACATCTTTTTATGCACAAGCGATTTTGGCAGTTTGACTTCAAACACTTATTCCTAATCAGAGGCCACGATTAATCCTCGGTTTCTTTTATTAACTGAATGCGTTTCTTCTATCAGGCTTTCGAGTATTCGTGCTCTGTAACAAATATAAAATTGAAAGCGAGGAATGTAACACGATACTTGTTTACAATATTATTGCAGTTTTGTTCACAGCGTGTTCAGTCCATTTGTGACTGAAAATGACCACTGCGAAACAAAGGCTACATGATCAAATGGAAGAAACATTTCAACAGGCTCGGTACGATAAGCCAAAGCAATTTATGAGACAACAGATGTCATGTACAGTGTAAAGCATAAATCGTTATTGTTTTACGGCTAAAGCTCATCGTAGCTTTGGTTTCGTTTTCGGCCTGTTATCTTCCCAGAAGTGTTTCGTGTCGCCACAGAAAGTTTCGTCGGGATTATTAATTAGCGGCGACAGAGTTATTTTCGAATCCACCAAATTTCCGCGGGGAACTTAGGAACGCAAGCCAAAATCATTCCAATCCAGTTTATCCGTGCATGTTCCACAGAGCCAAACTGTGTTGAGTTTGGACGGGATGCAGTTAACTTAACACACAAGTACATATGAAGTTGTTCGCGAAGTCAGTTACGCCATCGCATGCCATGTGACACTGTGAACCAATCACCGTGTGCTGATTCTCGACGCAGAAAAGAAAAAACACGAAAAAAAAAAAAAAAAAAATGCAATTTTAAGCTCGCCGGATCCACGAGCAAAAATCAGTAAAACAAAGACATGTATTACAGTTGAAAGAAAAATAAATAAAGCAAATTCAAAACAAATCGAAAATATCTTGTGATTCGCCCAACATTCGCTAAAACGCACCCGCATCACACGCAATCGGGAGTGGTAAACGGGAGTGACAATTGGAATGGCAATCGGGAGTGGTAATCGAGAGTGGTAATCGAGAGTGGTAATCGGTAGTGGTAATTGTGATTGATAATCGGGAGTGGTAATCGTGAGTGATAATCGGCGTGGTAATCGGGAGTGGTAATTGTGATTGGTAATCGGGAGTGCCAATTACCACTCTTGATTGCCACTCCCGATTACCACTCCCGATTTCCACTCTCGGTTACCATCGCGAGTGGTAATCGGGAGTGATAATCGGGAGTGTCAATTACCACCTTCCCGTCACTTCCCGCGAGCCCCCCGCGAGCCCCCCGCGGACACCGCGGAAAATATGTTTTTCGGCCATGCGGTCACTTTGCTTTTGAGTCAGCGGTTATTGCACAAAATCGTGGATTCAAGTGCAGATTTGTAGTTAAATGTAACGCTCTTAAAACCTCAAGACTTAGCCAAGAAACTCAATACTAGGACTCGATATTCAACTGTAAGCGTTAGTTCAAAGCATTTTCCATAACATAAGTTGTGCACAAGAAAAACGAGGCTTGCACACGAATTATGAGAAGTTAGATAGCCATGGCGACGAACGCTGACCAACGGAAGTGACGTCAGAACGTATTTCCGCGGTGTCCCCCCCGTTCCCTCCCGCGCGGATCACTGAATCGTCCCCAGTCGTCTCTCTTAGGCCTGCTGACCAGTCAGCGGTCACTCTTTCAAGGCCCTGTTGATAAAATGGCGGACATGTTGACGGCCAAGATTTTCGCCTAAAATTTGCATTGTTAGCGAAAATATTGTGACCAGGGACTCAAATATACTTGGGTAAAAGTGTCACGTCGTCGGCAATGGCTCAAGCAAAGAAAATAGTCGCGCATGAGGACGGACCCAGGGCAGGTGCTAACAGCGAAAACGAATCCTCGCTTGAATGAAGGTGAGCTTTTTCTTGACATCTTTTCCATTCTAATGAGGAAGGGAGTTGATCACTCTTGGGAGTGAAAGGGTTAAACGTGTGAATGTCTGTAAGAATCGATCGAACGGTCGGCATGCACATACAGTATGAATCACAAAATTGATTTCCCTCAAACTTTTGTGTCTGAAGAAAAACTTATGCACCGATCAGCTGGAAGTGATCGATGCATTAGGGAGGGGCAAACCAGGGCCTAATTAGTTTTCAGAAAGCCTGAATTTTATGGTTGGAAAATTTGAAAATCCTGTATTGGCCGAAGATCCCTCAAAACCCACTTTTGCAAAAGTGACATTTATCCAATATCAAAATTGCTCGACCTGGTATCGTAAAGAAGCTGCAGTTATGACTTCTTCAATGCCGTGGATTTACAGCGTTGTTTAGGTCTTTCTTCGAAGATTTATCACATAATATTTTTAAAGTATTCTATTTACAGGGCAAGAGAAATTTAAATGTGAGGGTAAAACTTTTCTGCATGTTTGGTATCCCACAGTACATCCAATTTGACCACAAAAACAAAGGCAATATTGTAGCTATGTGTGCATGAAATTATTGGATAACTTTAAAGTTTATCATTTGACTTTCTAAAATAATACTGCTATTTGGTGCTTTATTTATCAAAAGATTACAATATTCTGGGCTTCCCCCTCACTGAGTATTTTCACCTAGTTGACCTAAAAATAACCATCAACCATACAGTACTCTACACCAGTTGTGTTACATGCACAATCAATGCAAGATATTTACCGTGTAGCATGAAATTATTGCGGGAGTTCATTTTCACAAATTTGACAGATTTTCTGACATCTTGCTAAAATTAAATCCTTTGAAAATAAACTTTAAACTCTATTTATTCAGATTACTGAATTTCAATTAAATTGCTGACATTACTGCAAACATTATCACAGCTGTCTTCTTTGCAAGTGAAACAAAATGAACAGTGTCTGTGGTCTACTTTGAAAGAAGTTACAGATTGACATATTGCTGTACGATTGATGGAGAGAACTTAATTTGCTTCGGCTTCAGTCAAATGGTACATGTACCAGCCACAAATTTGTTCCTAACAGTAAAATTTGAAATCCAAATTCATGAAAATTTCTTCCCACAAAATGCAAAAATATCAGCAATCCAGAAAATTATACTCCCATGAAAATTTCATTCATTTTCTTCTTCTATTGAGATATTTTGAAGATGTACAGTACAGTCAAATGTAAGTTACCAGTTGCGTCTCATCTCGTGAGGTGAGTCGCTCATCTCTCGAGACAGGATCTCATCTCTGGAGACAAGGCACTCGTTTCACATTGAATCAATGACCTGTAGATTATACACAAAAAATTCATACATGTACGAGAAATCAGTGAGTTCTCAAGGCCATTTTAAATCTACCGTTGGATAACACCAAATATATTTACCTTCTAATCTAGGCACTCCGCAAAGTATTTTTCAGGAATAGTGGGAGATAATTACAGTGTTGTAGTGATAGTGTCGTCCACGTATTTATCGATTCGCAACACGATTCCTTCGAAGCACCAAACACAAGACAGCGTACTAAGCACGCAGGTCTCAATTTGCCTTAATCACTTCAAATCTTTGTCAAAGGAACTGAACTTGCAAAAAATACAGAGGCTATTCTTGTGTGGCCCATACAATATTATGAAGAGATTCTTGAAACTGATGCAAGATAATGTGGCCAGCGCAGTGTGGACATTTTAACCCACGACGAGACAGATTTCATGCAGAGAGCTCATTATTTTCTCATGTCGAGACAAGACATTCACACAAGGATCTTGTCTCGCGAGAAGGTGGTAACTTTCATTTGACTGGTACCGTAAGTATGGCTGACGGTCGGTCAATATGTCAGTCAATGCATCGGTTGACAGTTGACCAACTGAGCTAAAATGCACATGGTCCAACTACTCTAACCTGAACAATCACATTCAGCCTACTAAACTTTTTTCTCTTGCAATATTGTTTAATTTTACATACACTGTATTGTGTGAGCTGAAATATAGTGTTTCCAAATATGCACAGTAGAACCCCTCTATCTGGAACTCTCAAGGGAAGTTAAGAAACAATTTGAGATAGCAGAAGATCCAAGGGAAACTCCTACCAAGTTTGTTGCAAAGAGAAATTGGAATCTGTTTGAGATAGCAGGGATTCTACTGTACCAGCAACTGTAAATGATCAAAACCAAGAAGATCCAGTTATACTTTTTTCCTGGACACAAGGATCCTGACATTTCATTCTACAAGGATCCTGTCAGGATCTTCAAGGGCTCTTAGTCAACAATAAATTAGGCAGGATCCTCTTAGGATTCTGTAAGGATTTTCACCAGGGCATACCCTTTCCCCTACAGTATGTGGCTGCGATAGAACTTTGTGTGAATGTCCAAGGGTTAAAATTGAGTATTTTTCTATTATTTTATTGAGTATTTTTTGAGTATTGAGTATGCTGTGGTTTCAATATTGTTATTGCTGGTATTTTACTAAACATTGTGCATTTATCATAATGTGTTAGACCATTGCATATATTGTATGGTTGATGGCTATTTTGCACATGCAGGTGAAAATACTGGAGCTGTGAGTGATCATACTTGAACTTGGGATATTATAACAAATGAAGCACCTAAAATATTCTTCTGAAAGTCAAATGATGAACTTTAAAGTTGTCACACATTCAGCTACACTGCAGTGTATGTACATCTGCCTTTGTTTAGTGGTCAAAGCACAGAATGACATGAAATATCCAAAAATGGTATGCTCGCATTTAAATTTCTCTCCTGCTGCAGATGAAATACTAACACATGTCAATCTTAAAATGGAGAGGTCAATTTTAAAATGGAGGAAAATAAATCACTCAAAAGGGGAATTATTTCCCAGTTTTAACCAATCAGAGACCATAAATTTTATGCCGGGCTGACCGAGTAATCATATCCCGATAATAGCCAATCTGGGATAAGCTGTGAGTGATCATACCTCGCGCGAGGTATCATTACTTAGTCATGACGCCATATGTTTGCGAGATATAATCCGTATCTTGCTTTGCAACATAGAAAATGCCGTGATGTTTCAAATCGCTGAACTGGAAAGCGATTGTAACCAATTTCCAGTGAAAAAAGGAATCAAATCATTTTCATGAAAAAAACACCGTTCGTGCTCACGTAAACTTCACAACGATGATCTATCAAGTTGACAAATGTCAGATGTTCGGCATCAGATTTCAACTTTGTGAAAATTTGTCAAGGGAAACTGTCACCGTTCACATTCGGTTCCGATTAAGTGACTAAAAGAACCACGAGTGACCACGAATGACTACGAGTCAAAATAAGCTCCTCATGTGACTGTAACGTCTTTTATTGTCATTTTAAATTTAAAACGTAATATCATGCGCCCATGATAAAGTGTAAAATTTTTACTAGCGTCATTTTAAAAAGCAAACACTTTGAAGAAAACGCCGACCACAAAGCGAAAAGTACACACAAATATGTCCCTTGCGTGACGAATCACGTGTCAGCGTCGGCTGTAGACAACGTGACACTACCGGACAGATTTGGCTTTATCAGAGAAATTTGAGTCTCTTTTAATTAAGTCGTGGGAATTGCTCACTAAATTCACATGGCGCGGGAACCTACATATGATTGGCTGATCGCAGAGATAAGGCCGCTGAATGTCAAAAAAATTTGCATTTCTGGTTTTCTTGCATGGAAGTCCGGATAAAAAAACGGAAAAGGTTACTCCGAAAAAGTACGACCAAAGTAAGACAACGAAAAGACCTAACACTGGAGTGAAGGACGTGGGGGTTATTACTATCGGCGACGTGGAAAGTAATAGGGCACTGGCAGAAGAACAGAATTTTAGTGAGGAACAGACTGCTAGTGAAATTTTTACACTTCATGAGCGGGTGATTTTACATTTTATATTTAAATGATATTAAAATGACGTCACAGTCGCACGAGGAGCTTATTTTGACTCATGGTCACTCGTGGTCACTCGTAGCCACTCGTGGTCATTCGTGGTCATTCGTGGTCACTCGTGGTCATTCGTGGTCACTCGTAGTCACTCGTGGTCATTTGTGGTCACTCGTGTGTTCTTTTAGTCACTATCTTCGGTTCCATCCAATATGTTTCTTGGAGCCGTTTCAGTCACCTTCCAAACACGAAAGAGGCGCGAACTCACAGTAATCGTTACCGGCAGACTCGGCCGGCAGAGCGCATTCTAATTTTCCTTTGTTGAGTTATGACAGTAAGATCACCACAGGGCCTCAGGGATCAGTTGCGTCAAGTTTCAGGAATGAAACTGCCCCATCGAATTTACTGGAAAGGATATCGTAACAGTATAAAATGTATATATAAATGTCATAAAATTCGGTAGAACACATGACAAATTTCATGACGATGAAATGAAGAAGCAAGAGGAACACAAAACACGCGCAAACTCACAGTAATCATTTCTGGCAGAGTTTGTCTTCAATTCTATTTGCGGTTACGCAAATGAAATCGCCACAGGGAACTTTTTTTGTGCGTCCAGATGTCAGAAGGACGAACGGTCTACAAATTTATATTCGGAAGTAGGAATCGACTTCAGGTCGGATCTTTCGCCAGTGCATGTGACACTTTCTTTATTTTCGGAAATATGTTTCTTAGAGCCGTTTCAGTCACCTTCCAAACACGAAAGAGGCGCGAACTCGCAGTAATCGTTACCGGCAGACTCGGCCGGCAGAGCGCACACTAATCTTTCTTTGTTGAGTTATGAAAGTGCGATCACCACAGGGATCATTTGCGACCATCAAAGGGTCAATGACAAGCGTTGTAAAAAAGACACGTTCCCAACAAACTTCTACTGTTGCGAAAGTCTCTTGAGACCACAAGGTGCGTGCAGTTTGATGCAGTTGAACCAGCAGACGGAAGCTCGAGCCATGTGGGAAACCGAAGCGTTTCGCGTATAAGATTCCCGCGACTTTGCCGGTTTGCGCGGGAAGGAAAAGGAACGCTTCAGATGAATCCATATCCATATCAACGATTAACTCGACGCCCTCGATTCACGACGAGCTAAGTGAACTTTACATATATTTGCAATATCAGAGTCTCAGTGAATTCGGATGAGATTCAGTAGTGCTAAATTAGATTGTTGGTACAACAATCGGTATGCTACCTAAAACACACTTAAACTTCCCAGTGCAAATTTTGTACAGAAAAGAGCAAACACATTTTCAATTTCATCATTCTGAATGAACTATGTATGAACGGATTGTTCAAGTATTAGTTCATGAGAGGCACTAAGAATTTCATTGCATAGCCCCATCGTAAACTTAGTGCCGTGTAATGGTTGTGTTCAATTTAAAGTGGTAGTACGATCAGTTTCGTGATTTTAGATTTTTTTGTCTTTTCGCATACATTTACACTTAACTAAAACAACCGTGTGGAGAAAAGTCGAAAATAAAGTTATAAAAGCTGTGAAAATCGAACCGTTCATCGGGCACGTTACGGCCGCCATTATTTTGACCTACAAAATGCTGAGGGATCTGGGCCTAGCGGATGTGATGTCATCTACTCAACGCGTGGTGGAGTGTCAAAGGCTCTTGAATCGTGTTATTGTATTTAAAGTTATGCCATCTTCGCGTTGTGTTGTTCAAGGCTGTAGCAACAGGTCCAATACAAAGGAGGGAATATCCCTTCATCAGTCTCCCGTGGTAAACGGAGAAAGAGCGAAATGGTTGAATTTTGTGAGAACACACCACGTTAACTTCAACCCTGGGGGACGCTTCGTCGTGTGCTCTGACCACTTTCGTGAGCCGTGTTTTGAAAGAACTTTCCTTGGTGCTGGACATGGTGGTATTCGGAGACTTAAGCCGGATGCATGCCCTACAATCTGGAAGAAAAAACAAACTCCGAGTCCTGTTTCTGCGAGAAGTCGCCGCAGAGTAAGTGCCGGCCTCTCTCGATCTTGACAGCAGTATTCCGATTTTTTTTTCAATGACCACTCACATTGTACGCATCGCATTTATTAGGTCGTGAAAGAATTACTTCTGGACAATGCTACAAAGCCTCAAGATCCCGAGTTACGGGAATCTGTACCTAAAGAAACCTCGGGAGTCTCGCAGAAAGTAAATCTAATTTTGTTCTTTTTTTTTTTTTGAAGGTGTATGAATTACTTTACCAGCGTTTTTTTTTTTCTGATTGTACTGCTCTATTTAGTCGACTTGCATGACAGTTTGTATCAGAAACAGGTGCAACCTTCCTGTAAGGCACTGCAAAAAGATAGTCAGAGAATCGTAAAACTCAGGTCGTGGCACTATTTGAGTAGGAGCAGGGTATGGGTGCGACTGGCACGTGTAGTACGGCTGAGAAAGAGAAGCGGCGAACCCTTCCGAGGCGGATATGCTCTGCTTTTGGTCTGTCGCGTGCAGTGTCGTTGTGTAATGCAAAATAATGTTATGCCAAAGAACTGCCTGGCAGTGCTATGCTAATCTTCCCACTCGAATGTAAGGATTTTACATTCCATGTGCACGCGCGCCAACTCACGAATTTGCATTTTTATTCATCAATTTGAATCTGAGCTGAGCGGACATGTCGAACGAAAGTTTAGGTTTTTCGGTGAGTATTGCTTGGTTTATGGATAAATGTTGCTGTTCCTAAGCTAAAGTCAAACTGCTCTATGCCTCGTGAAAGTATTTCTTGCCAAACAGCCTCCTGGGTCTTATATTTATCCTCGCCTGAAGACCGTTAGTAACAACACGTGTTCTTCGTTTCCGCAGAGCTTTATTGACGAACAGTTCAAACCAGAGGAGTTCATGGAAGGTCTGCCTTTTTGGTGAGTGGTAATTGCTTCAACTTGTGCAGTACACAAACGAAATACGTGTCAATGAACAATTTGCGAGAAATTCGCGTTTGAATGTAGTCTTCTTCGGCCGAACTAAATTCAGAAGAGCTCGGTCCTGTTTTCGTTCGTGTGTAATTTTTATTACCAATGAAATAGTGTAACTTTAGGTTAAAGCTTCTATTGGTTCGACAAGAATAGAGTTCGACGTCTACAAACAACAGTGAGATTCGTGGTTGGACTCGGGTGGTTTTTATGAAAAGCGTTGGTGTCCCTTGCATATTTTCTTCGTCTGTTTGTTTCAACTGGATTGCATTTTAGTGACGATATTTTTTTTCTCCAGAGATCAAGTTAGAAGTCCCAAAAACACTAGTGGTATCTTTGTGGAACTCTTAGACTTCACGCTTCCCTATGTGGACTCGGTTGGCAATTTCACAAGGACTTTTGTTGCTGGAAAGTCGTCTTTCTGTGACCTCAGACATGAACGTTGAAGAATAATTCAAGTCGTTGTATTCTTGGTCATTGGAACTGTATGGAGACAGGTTAGCTAATTTTGTTTTTGTTTTTATTAGAATGAGCTTTCCAGAAATAGTGAGATGTTCGATATTTTTGCGCGCATATTTTCAACCTGGTAAAACCCGACGGATAGGTTTCCTTCAAACCCGTCTTTTTGAATTCCTTTGGAGTTTTGGTTTGTACCAGTGAAAGCTTTATGTTCGTGTGCATTGTAAGACTTTACGAAGACTTGTATCTTGTACGCAGAAGACTTGTATCTTAATCGCAAAATATTTATACATCGCTACTTGTGTACATTGCAGGTTTTTACGATTATTTGTATCATGAGCGCTGCAGACTCGTACGTCGCTAGTCATGTAGGAATTTACGATTTAAACGCAGAATACTCGTACGTCGCTTGTCGCGTGCATTGTAGGATTTTACGAAGACTTGCATTTTGAACGCTGAATACTCGTACGTCGCTAGCCGTGTAGGACTTCTATCTCGAGCGAAGTCTATCTATACATTGCTTATCGTGTGCATTGTAGGACTTTACAGACTTGCATTTTGAACGCAGAATACTCGTACGTCGCTAGTCGCGTGCATGCATTGTAGGATTTTACGTATCGTCGCTAATCGGGTACGTGTCGTATTTTGAGCGCAGAAAATTTAAACGTCGGTGACCGTGTACATTGTAGGATTTCACGAAGATTTGTATCTCGATCGCAAAACATTTATACGTCGCAACTCATGTGCATTGTATTTTCAAGAAGACTTGTATCTTGAGTGCAGAATATTTATAAATCGCTACTTGTGTACATTGCAAGATTTTACGAAAACTTGTGTTTTAAACGCAGAATACTCTAACGTTCAGCAATCTATTAGCTCTTCTAAGCTATTTCTAAGCAGCTGCGCTCTTCTCTGTAGGAATATTTGACGGTACTTGTAAAATTAATTGTAATATGCGAGTGCGAATAAAGATTGTCTCGTCTTGTCTTTAATTTATTGTCCATGTAACCATGGGCTGACATCATATTAAATTTTCCATGTAAGGCAACTGTGACTATCAAAGCGTATCATTACATCATGTTTATTCTTGCACGCGTAAAAGCCATTACAAGAGCCAATCCCTGCTTGATATTTGCACTGCATGAATAAATATGATATTTAATGAACACTTTTGTATGGTCATGGTCACCTTACATGGTAAATTTAATATGATGTCAGCCCATGGTACACTGCAAACTTTGCTGACGTCACAATTCCGACTCTTTAAATTTGAGGTCGCTACAGGGTGGTTGGATGGGCGGTAGTCGATGGGTGAGCGACATTCAACTAGCTGAGCGAATAGGGGGGTTAGGGGGCTTGGGGAGGATTTGTATATAAAGATTTTAAAAACTTTTCTTTCAAGATTTTTTTTTTTCAAGAAGATTATTTTGAACTCTTTATTAGTTTGTTCAAGAAACTTTTACAAGATTCTTTCAAGATTTTTTTTTCAAGAAGATTATTTTGAACTCTTTATTAGTTTGTTCAAGAATCTTTACAAGATTGTACACTACCTGTGCTATACAAAGTATTACTGCTACTAAACTGCTAAACTCTAAGAAGAACTGTTGTGGTCAGTTCTTTACTAATGTACACGTTTACAACTACTCTGGAGGACTAACTTTTAACTACCTTCTTTACAGCTTTGGTCGCCGCGGACTTCCTTCTTCGCTTCACGAATGTTCACTTCACAGCAGCCAGAAAGAGAAGATGTCTTCGCCGCGGACTTTGTTCTTCGCTTGACTAATGTGTAATTCACAGTAGCTGGAACAGAAGATGCCTTCGCCGCGGATTGCCGTCTTCGCTTGACGAATATACACTTCACAGCAGTCAGGAACAGAAGATACCTTCGCCGCGGACTTCGTTCTTCGCTTGACGAATGTGTACTTCCACAGTAGCAGAAACAGAAGATGCCTTCGCCGCGGATTGCCTTCTTCGCTTGACGAACGTGTACTTCACATTAGCAGGAACAGAAGATACCTTCGCAGCGGATTGCCTTCTTCGCTTGACGAATGTGCACTTCGCAGCAGTCAGGAACACAAGATGTCTTCACTGAAAAGGAATACAGGTATGGAACACTGTTTAATCGATAAAGTTTACATGTACATGCCAAAATACTGAAGTATGAAACCGGCTGTGTCTGTGAGCGAAGAGAAACAAGGCGAATTTGAATATTTTCACTAACAGCCAAAAAATAAAACAATGAGACTAATTACACAAGGAAAAGCGCACGTGCACTGTTGGGACTGATAAATTTATGCCGTTGGACGACTGCTTCGCTTCTCTTTCAAGTTTGAAACGAAGTGCTGATAATTTGAAGACACAATGTATAATACCGGGATGGAATTAGCAATCGAACTTTCGAAAGAAGAGAAACAACAACACGCACAAAAATAAAATTAAGTATGTACTCACAGAAGCACAAAAGGAACAAATGTTCAAGCATTTGTAAATTGCTTGCCGACGATGTTGTCACTCGCTTTATATATGGAGTTCTAAATGTGGAAAATATTTTACTTGCAGCGCTCGTGATCCTGTCGTGTACCATTTCAAAGTCAAAGAGAAGATCTTGCATGGCACAATTGGTAAGTAGGAAGCTTAGTACATGTACCTCAGCTGGTAATTGACCATTAAACTTTTCAGCCAGTTGTTCAATCATGCAACATAGGATTTCTTGTAGCTTATATTCACTGCAAAGATATGGATCCTGTTGTAAAAAAGTAGCAACATTGAGAGGGACAAACTAAACTCGATCTTAAGGTCGCTGTAGAACCCTTTCACTTCCAAACAACGGAATTCAAATTCTCCCAAAGATCCAAAAAGAAAATGTACACATGATGTAGTGAGAATAGATATATCAATCAGCTAACTTGCAAGTAGTTAGTGCTGGTGTTGTACCCTGTACATGAGTAACCTTGCAGAATCTAGAAGGCGTCTACACATGAAGGGCTAACTTCCAACTATCTACTTACAGCTTAGGTCGCCGCGGACAGTCTCCTTCGCTTGACGATTGAACACTTCGCAGCAGTCAGGAACAGAAGATGCCTTCACTGAAAACGAATTGAAAAATATAGAACACTAGTTAATCGACAAAGTTTAGATGTCAAAGTACTGAAATAAACACCTGTCTGTCTGTGCAGCGAAGGGAACGCAGCGAAGGGAACGCAGCGATGAAAGCGGCAGAATAAACAATGCGACTAATTTCACAAGAAAAAGCGAATGCTTCTCTTTCAATTTTGAACAACGTGCTTATTACTTGTTGACACAATAATGTCAGTGTTTTTGACATTAGATAAGCAATCAAACTCCAGAAGTAATGGGGGCAAGACATACACGAAGAAACTAAGTATGCACTCACAGAAGCACAAATATTAGGAACAAACATTTTAAAATTGCTTGCCGACGCTGTTGTCAATTGCTTCACAAACGGCATGTTATCTCAATACCCTACTCCTGCTCCCATAACGTTCACGAGACGCGACGCACAAATGTACTGCGCTGCCAACATTTTTTAATAAGTCTTCAAAGAAAAACTATAAAGATGAGTATTCTGCGCTCGCGAACAAGTCTTCATCGGACCTACAATGTTCACGAGCAGCGACACACGATTTTCCGCGTTCACATGCGACGTAGTCTTCGTCAAAACTAAAAAGATCGTGATTAGTGACGTTATAAAAATTCCGCGCTCACGATACAAGTCTTCATAAGAACTAAAAAATCACAAGTAGCGATGTCTAAATATATTGCACTTTCGATGCAAGCCTTCATAAGCACCAGTAAATCACGAGACCGACGTATACATATTTGCGCTTTCGATACAAGTCATAAGAACCAGAGATTTACGAGTAGCGACGTATAAATACTCTGCACTCAGGATAAAAGTCTTCGTAGAAACCTACAATGTGCACGAGTAGCGATGTATATTGTGCACTCAAGATGAAAGTCTTCGTAAAAGCCTACAGTGTATAACACAAGTAGCGACGTATAAATAATCCGAGCTATGGATACAAGTCTTCGAAAAAGTACAAAGTACAAATATTCCGCGCTCAAGATGCAAGTCCTCGTAAAAGTCTACAATGTACACGAGTAGCGATGTATAAATATTCTGCGCTCAACATACAAGTCTTGCAGTAAATCGGCGCTTCGGATATAAGTCTTCATAAGAAGTACAAAGTTCACGAGTAGCGATGTATAATTATTCTGCGCTCAACATACAAGTCTTACAGTAAAATCCGCGCTATGGATACAAGTCTTCATAAAAAGTACAAGGTTCACGAGTAGCGACGTATAAATAGTCTGCGCTCAAGATACAAGTCCTCGTAAAAGCCTTCAATGTATACAGGTCGCGACCTATAAATAATCCGAGCGCATGGTACAAGTCATCATAACAACTAGAGATTCACAAGTAGCGATGTATGAATACTTCGCGCTTTCACGATATAAGTCTTAATGAAAACTAGATATTCACGAGTAGCGGCGTATAAACATTCGGCGCTCAAGATACATGTCCTCGTTAAAGCCTATTCTGCGCTCAAGATACCAAGTCTCACAGTAAAATCTTATAGTGTACACAATGCGACGTATGAATAATCCACGAAGTCTTCATAAAAACTATAAATTCGCAAGTAGCTACTTAAAAATATTCCACACTCGACAGAAGTCTTCATCGAAACAGTAAAAGCTCACGAATAGCGATTAATTGCAGTATTTCTGATCTCGCTTTCTCGTGTTAAACGTTTTTTCTATCGTGTCTCTGTTCAAGTAGACAATACACTTCTTCCTTTCTTACCTTTATACTTTAGTTGTGTTAAGAAACGGTTCTTCAAGGAAAAACAGCGTTCCTCATGAAGGCGGCCGATCATTTATATCCAATCCCAGTTTCCTTGTCCATTATTTCCTTCTCTGAAGTCCTGTACAAAGAAAATTGACTTGAAATGAATTCTCTTATTTTGCACAAGGAAGACAGTATAGGTTATTAAAACAGTTTGTTACAAAGGAGTGTAGAGCGCACGCGGGTATATAATATCCTTGACTGACTATGATCAAGAAACACTTTCTTCTCCTTGGGGAGAGGAGGGGAGATGACAACTTGGCTCCGGCACCAAAGCTGACGCGAGCAATGCACGTTGGGATCATGCTGTCGAAAGCAGCGCGCGCAGCAAGAAAAAATAACTTTTCAACGGATTTAACGTACGAATACAGAGCTGACGTTAGCAAAATCAGGCTCGTTTTTGTACCATAGAATTTAGAACGATTATTTATTATACTTTCGTTCAACAAAACCACTAAAATTGGCCATTTCTCCGTCTTCCACGATGGAGCGTTTTCATTGGTCTACCAGTATCGATTGTGACATCACAAAAAGTCAGGACTCTCACTCCAGTGAAAAGTTTTCACGGGCGTTGCTTTACGACAAAGTCTCTGAAGAAACAAGCAAAGTTTTGCCTTTTAAACGATCTGTTAACCATCCACTCTGTATTCAAACGTTGCATAGCAATGGAATCTGCCCGAAAACAGCAAAAAAGGTACGTAAAACAATCATTCGGCATCGTTATTTTCGTAGAACTTACAGTCCTGTTTTGAGCAATGTTTGTTGCTTTTTTCAGTCAGCGAAATGCTACCAAAGCGCCCCGGTACGATACCAGGCAAAATTACCAAAAGGTAAGGCACAAACCCGACATACCAAGGTATTGTTTTGTGATAGGTTACACCCCCAACGAATCCTTTCTAATGCACGAGTATTGCTAACGTTTTGGAGTTGGATATTTCGCGATCTCACAAGTCCACAAAACATCTCAAGTCTTTCAAACAAACTTGTTTCAAGGTATTTTAAATAGCAGTTTGTTCTGAAATGATGTGGTGAAAGTCAGGGTACGACAAGCATGCTCTACGACGTTGTATTCTTGTTTGCGGTTTCACAAAAAGAGCGAACTCTAGACTGAAGTAAAACCGACTCTTAGATTAGGAAAATTCCGATGGTAGTTTCATTAGGAGAGTAAAATTTATGTTAGCACCAGGTGTCTGATTTGGCAGGAACTACGCCTAAAACAGTTTATCACTGGAGATGACCACCTCATTACGACAATTTTTCTCAAACTTTCAGGTGTATGAAGAAAATAACCTTGCCGATATTGAAGCCTGTTGCTCAAGAGAACCTTACACCGGACCACCCAGGGAAGGTAAGACATCGGGGCGAAGAATCCACGTTACCGTTAGCGGAAGTTCGACTATAGCATAGCATAGCACAACACAACAGCACAGCACAGCAAAGCGCAACGCTTGACAACGCAAATCGATACAGCGAATCACAAAGTACAAAAAGAAGATGTGTTTTAAAAATAATCAGAGCCATTTTTCATCAACAGAATGGGTCGACCCTAAGATCTTTGAGGAACAGATGATAAAGTACGGTCACATCTCTGATTTTGAACATCGGCAATGGACAGAGCGACAGGAGAGGATCTTTGCCCTCCGGTAAGTCACCACTGTCGTCGTTGTTGTTGTTGCTACTGTATTCACTGTCATAGTTGCAATGTTGCTGTCTGAGGTAACTCGATTATGACCAAATTATCCGTACCAATGACTAAGTCAGTACATTATCCCATTTCGTAAGGTAGTGAGTAATCTAATACATGTTTTAAAATCCGACTTCGTTGTACGCTCTGCTAATCGCGGCGGTATACTAAAAAGGTACCAAGCAAGGGATTCTATATGTATATTCTATGTTTATTTATGTTTTGTTTCAGCTTAATGAAGTATGGCAGAGATTTTACTAAGATTGCCTGGGAAGAAAAGGTAACAAACTGATGCGATGTTGTTTGATCCCGAAAGCACGAGCTGTTAGTAGAATTTGTAGAAATTGAACTATTACCTTAATATTGTTTTAATCTTTGTGTTTCTCTACAGGACGTCTTCGCATGTGTCCGTTACTTTTACTTCTCAAAGTACAACAAGTGGTTCAGAAAGGTAGGATAACAGAAACTTCAGTAAACATTATCGAAGTAGCAAGGACGAAACAAGTACATCATGACATTAAAACGAATTGCATTTCACGAAAGGTTCAGACTGGTTTTGGCTTTTTGGCTTTCTGCAAATGAATTATATAAACAAACACAGTTGTGTGAAAACTTCTTTTTCCGATATGACTGTACAGACACCACACTCCTTACTGTAGGTTTGCGTAGACCAACGCGGAACATTCTCAAATTTTCGTGAAGCAGATTGAAAAATGCGCACCGCAAATATCTTGGGTAATAGCGTATGTTCTGGATGACTGTTCACGAGTAATGTTTGCGTCATGTTTCAAAACATCAGCCCCTACGTTCTGCAAGTCGCGCACTGGAAAAAATATGCGTTATCTGATGGGCTCCTCACGTTGTAAAATTATAGAAATGGATTAATGTTATAGATGTTCGGATAAAATGCGTAGGTCTCTTTAAAAACAGAATATTTACGCCGATTATTGCGTTACCAGAACACCAGAAAGTTATGAAAAAATCTCTCTAAAATCACACAAGCGAGTCTCGTGGACAGTTGAAAATCACCTTGAACAAAGAGAAACTAAACAAATCTCATTTTCTATTACTCTCAGGTTGTGGCGGAAGTCGAAGCTGCGCAGGCGCTGTTGCTGCTATCTCAACCTGTTTCTGAACGACGGCCAATAGAAATGCAATACCCCACCAAACCCAGCATGACCAGGCGGCCGGATGATTACATAGTATGACTATAAATTATAAGAAATAAGGGGTGGCAAGCAGCTGTCTTTGAAGAAATGTCATAGACTTGGCCTTGTTGTCTGGGACATTCAAATTTCAACCTTTCTACATTCGTCCAAATCCACACTTCACACAAGGCACACATGTACATTGATAGGTCATGGTATATTGTATATTTCTTGTTCATGCATCTGACTTGAAATTGAATAAAACAGTTGAACAAAGAAAAAAAATGTACATCTCTGTAATTAGATGAATATGAGCAAAAATATATATTGAGGAATAGAGGCTGAAAATTCTGTTACAGTTTCTAGAAACAAGCTATTTTTTACTCTACTGTTTTTGTACTGTACAGTTGCTTATGTGTTTTTCTTTCTAGGATGAGGAGGATGCGTACATTCTGTACTTGCGGCTGCTCGATTGCTTCAAACCCCCTGCCACCCGGCAGGCCTTCTTTGATCTTGGTGACGATGCCAGAAGAGCCAGAGACTGGCTGGGTGAAGGTTCCCGAGCCCAAGGTGCCAAAGCCTCCAAGATCAAAGAGTGCTCGAAAGAGACGGCGTCGGCTGACTGCTAAGAAGAGTGCAAAGAAACAGCAAGCTGCCAGTGAAAGATCTACCACTGATCAGAGTCAACCACCTCAAGTATCTGATGAAGTTGGAGCAGCAAGTCAGCTACAAGCTGTCAGCCACCAAAGGTCTACCACTGACCATATTCAACCACAACAACTCTCTGATACAGAGGGTGTGAGGCAGCAGCAAGCTGACAACAAGCAAAGATGCAGCACCAGCAGAAAGCGACCACACAAGGCCAACAATGACCATTAGAAAGAGGGTGCCAGTCAACCACCCAGTGCTAAGAGACCACGCACTCAAAGATCAATCAGGCCACCACAGAGACTGAACTTGTAGACTATTCCATAACAAATTGAGATTTAGGTTAATATTACTGTCAGAGGAAATAATCAGCTAAATTTGTGAGATGTTATAGAGCAGAAAGACAATTTTTGTACAGAAATGAATGTAACCACTGTACAGTGAATACTACTAAATATATAAATTTACTGTACTCTATCTTTGGAGTCCTGCATAGCAATCTTGAGAGAGCCATACACTATGTCACAAGAGATAATGATGCATTAGATTGCACAGATGCATTGACCTCCTTCGTCTGAGGCCCAAACAAGGGCTGAAAAAATGCACTGGTCAAGAAAACTTTTTGTATATGAGCCAATCTTTATAAGAATCATCTGCAAATCCTGATTTCTGTATCAATATTCCTCAGACACAATGTTGTCTATATTCCCAAATCTAAGCTCTCAAAATTGATGATTTTTGGAGAAAACAATATGTAGTGTTCTCAACAAATGCTTTCAAATCAGCCCCTGCAATTCGTGAAATATTCTTATATTAGGACATCAAACAACACCAACCTTTCTACAGACTTGCTTGGTCCTTGCTGCTATTCGTGTCCACATGAAACTGTCCAGCCTTTTTACGTTGTCCCCATGGTCCACAGCAACCTCATACTGTGTTGTCATGTTGTGTTTGTCCCCATTTTTTTCCATGTTGCTCTACAAAATTAATGAAGGTACAGAATATGTATAGATGCATTGCCAGAAATCGTGGACAAGATGGCGAACGCGCGTGCACAATGCAAGCGTAATGGCGTCGATACAGCATAAGAAAATGTATGAGAATGTTCAAATTTTGCAAATATATCATTATACATATTAGATTTCCACGGTGCCAGCATCTAAACTTGATGAGGGTTGATCTAACAACATAAATAACACAAAAGCAGGTACTGAAACAGAGGCCTACCCACTTCCCAAGACGAGTGCATTCTCTGCCTGTTTCTCTCCACATTTCCCATACATTTCCTTATAATCTGCCTCAAATGGCTTCCGGTATTCGTCAACTAACGGGAGAGCATGACTATGTAGTTCAAGTGCCAGCATCTGAATATGTTCAAGAGTGTTCGATGTCTTCAAATCATTCATAAAAGGCCTGATAATTCCACGCCAAAGCTCTTCCACAGACATACTTTTATCCGAAATTTATCGTGAATTCGGCCGCCATGTTTACATGTTCGACTACGGAGGAAGGCGAGAAACAGAAGCCCAATGGCTGCACAATCTCACAGCAGCTGCCATGTTTACTTTTCTTCATCTAGCAATGATTTCTGGGATTTAATTTAGCTCCCAGGCTGCCACGATTTAAATAATTTGCCAGGAGATTTGGACGAGGCAATGTCATGGCTGTTTATACAAGAGGAGACATAGAATGGAGCTTGGAATTCCAGGAAAATATTCACATTTATTGTGCTCGCCACTAAAGTGCTTTTTCAGTAGAAGTAAGTTCTCTGCATTAACATAGTGCAGCTTTAGTGAAGTTTTGGAGTGACCTTAGTGACAATTCTTGGTGTAATACGATACACCGCTGACAAGTTAGCGCAGGTTCAAAATGTCCACGATTTCTGACAATGTGTCTGTTTTAGCCAGCATATATGGTGGGAGAAATTGTGCCAGTAATTGGTAATGGTATTCAACACTTCCCTACTTAACCCTTTCACTCCCCAGCTCAAATTGCAGATTCTCTCAACCTTTTGAGAAGAAATGTATGAGTGATGGAGTGAGAATATTGATAGTTAAACCAGCTTACAGTAGCAAGCTATCAAAAGCCAAGTTCTTCTTACTGTATGATATGTATCTCTGATCAACAAATGGGTCCAGTAAGACCCTGAACATTGTTATTTTAGGCAGTGTCAGACAAATGCAGACTGCAGACCACAGGCTAGAAATAAAATAAAACAAAACAAAATACAAAAACTTACATAAAATAAAATAAAACAAAACACCGCATCATGGTGCAAATACAAAACAAAAACTTACGTAAAATGCAGTGAAATAAGTTCGAACGATATCATCCAAACCATTGCGGAAATTCATCATCCAAACCGACTTATTGGATCAGAAAATTCCTTCCTTCCCTCAAGAGTCTCTGATCTGCTCGATAAGCATGTACTTTTCGACCGCACCCTTCCCCCCTCAACCACATTTTTGTGCTCGCCCCATTTCTCGTGTGGTCTTGCTACGCAATATGACTGCACAACAACCGAAATATTTCGTATTTGATAACTTCAAAACTTTCAGCTCTGGTTTTTTAGTTTCCTGCCAAATAGTTTTGCGCTGCCAATCACAGGAACTGCCATGCAAACCAGTAATGAATACGAGACATTTGTATGATTACTACATCTCAGTCCAAAAATTTTGACCACCATTATCTGGATAATTTGTCCAAGTAAAGAATTCTGCAACAGGTATTTTTCTGATGTCATCACTTTGGTACTCTTCGTTTTTTTCATCAAGTTCATGTTTATCATATACTCAGTTAATGACACCAGCCCCTGGTCATGTAAACAAATCAGCAAGTGTTTTAACCCATTGCACCCCAAAGATGAAGCCACATATAACAATATAGTTGACCCGCATACACTGCTTAAATACATACATTTTTTATTGAAGCTCCCCAAATGCTTTGTATAATGATCATTCAAGATAGAAACTGATTGGCTCAAAAGCCCCAAGTTGCGCCATTAAGTTCATGTTCACAAAACAAACCGGCGAAATGAACACCTTGAATTTCTTGTCATATACAGCCAAGTCAATTTACCTGAAATTTGCCTGTCCCCACTTTAAGTGCGCATTATTCAGTTAGTTTGGAGATCATGACCGCACGAGAAATGGGACGAGTACAAGAATGTGGTTGAGGGGGGAGGGGTGCGGTCGAAAAGTACATACGTATCGAGTGGATCAGAAACGTTTGAGAGAAGGAAGAAATTTTCTGATCCAATAAGTCGGTTTGGATGATGAATTTCCGCAATGGTTTGGATGATATCGTTTGTCAAGCTCACGGGAACCAATCGAACTTATTTCACAGCATTTTACGCAAGTTTTTGTTTTGTATTTGCACCGTGATGCGGTGTTTTGTTTTATTTTATTTTATGTAAAGTTTTTGTATTTTGTTTTTATTTTATTTTATTTTATTTCTAGTCTGCAGTCTGCAGTCTGCATTTGTCAGACACCGTATTTTAGGACATCAAACAAGATAACAAGACCAACCTTGCTGAAGACTTGCTTGTTCCTTGCTACTTTTCATGTCCATGTGAAACTGTCCACAGTATATAGTCAACAGTCTTTTCATGTTCTTCCCATGGTCCACACTAGCCTCATACTGTACTGTACATTGTCATGGTTGCCCCCATTTTTTGTTGTTGCTCTGCAAATGAAGCGACAGACGCTTTGTTTAGCTCACCATTATTTTGAAAAAGGCCAGCACAGTAAGTCTAGTAAGGGGCTGTCAACATATGTTTTCAGTTCTTTCAAAATTTATTAAAATATTCTAAAAGCCTGAAATAAGACCACTGTTTCCACAGATCTTAGTGCCACATGAGGATTAAACAAAGGTTGTAAAGTCTTTTGTGATCAAAGTCAGTACACAGCTTACTTGATGACCAGTCCTCATATTTATCTTGTTACCATAGAACATAAAGCAACTCTACAGTACTAACACAGTTTGAAAGTGTGGTTCCTGTATACCCTGTCAGGTAAAGCAACAAAGTTCTAAAATATTGTCTTAACTTCGAAATAAACAGCTTTGACAAACAGCCACTCAGAATTATGTCTCGGCAATCATGAAAATGGCACACTTATTTTGGTTCAGTACATTCAACTTACAGGAAGTCACAACAATGACATCAATGCTTGGAGGATAAACAAATTAAACCCTACCTAACCCTACCTTTGTTCAATATGCATTTTGAACGTGTTTTTTGGTTCGCTTAGTTTTAGCTGTACTGTATACACGTAAATTATTATAAAATGTTACAAAGCTTCAGAAATCGAGTTGTTGGCTCATGGCACGACTCTCTAGTTCCCTAGTATATTGTATGCACCAAAAATACCAATGATTCTGGCTGCTCTTGCAAAACATTCCAAAAAAAAGAAACTCCCATTTTAGCCCTTACTACACACCAAGACCACATGTCACATTGATACCTGGTGACAGCTTGCTGTTCCACAGCCAACATATACAGTAGGTGAATGCATCTGCACTTGTTGATTTTGTAGGGTCTATATTTTGATGGTGCAATAGAGAAAATATTAAGTTTCTAGTCCCTGTTATTTCAGATGTGGTTTATGTTATAATTTTTTCAGACAAAGATTAAAGCTGATTTTTGATGGAAAGTTGCCCCTGAGCCTTGAGAGGGTACTAATCCAGACCTCTATTTCATTTTAGAACGTTTGTCAATCAGTCAGTCATGACATTAGCTTTGCTTCACATAATGACTGATGGAAGACTTCCATTCCTAATGAGGTCTTTTGCTCCTAATAAGGAAAGTGAATGTGTTCATCACACATTCTATCACAGAACCACAACTGAAACAAACTACACTGCTGTATTCATAACTAAAAATATAAAATTGGAAATTGGAAAACTGGAAACCCACATAAAAGGAAGCTTGCCAGCTGGAAAATGAGTGAAATGATTTCTTTGAGGCATCATGGAGCCATTCCCGAGCACAACAAAATACAACATCTGTGAGAGTTGTTTCATACAAGTAGGCCTTATTCGTATTCTCACCGACAGCCTGGGGCGAGGATGTCATGACCGTGCGGGGGAAAGGGACAGAAAATACTTACTTTCCCCTGCATGAGTTTCTATTCTGTGGTCATGACATCCTCGCCCCAGGCTGTTCATGAGAGAATAAAGCCTATTACTGTGACAAATTTCATTGCATTTAACAGAAGTTTTTGTTGACATGTTCGCTCACCTAAATAAATTATTTGTAGTTCAGATATGTTGATCTGAAAAAGAGTGTTTTTGATATTTTGTTTGGTACGGAAAATATTTAAAGTCAAAGTTGGGCGACATGTTTGTTAGGGAATTTGTTTATGAAATAACTCGGGTTCTAAAATGAAAACAAAAAGTCAGAGACACAATTTTGTAAGTTAACATATCGGTCGATACTTGTGCAAAATTCCAACCCAATCCATTGAAACTCACTTGAACTGGAACTTCAAGAAAATGCAACAAAACGTGTTTTTCAGATGCAGAGAAAATCACGCCTGAAGATTTTTGGCACCCCAATGGTGCTTGTTGACATAAGTAGCTAATCTGTCAGCCAGATGTCACTTTGATATGCTTTGATGTAAAGCAGTGTTGTGTAATCTAGCCCAAGACCTCATCCTTCAGCAGTTTTTTGCTCAACAAACAGTAGATTTCTTCATGGTTTCGCTTTGACAAATCACACACGCAATACTTGTGTTTTGCCAGATTTCATGTAATATGTCGGTGTTATGAAACGCATGAGTTGACGAGTGATGACAGGTTGCAACAGCGGCTATTTTGATCAAAATTTTCGTTTGAGCCAATTTCTCAAGGGGTAAAACAGAAAATCAAAAAAGGACAACAAATTTGGGCAGATATGTTGAAAATAGATCACAACACAGAAAAATTTTTGCTGAATGTCTCCTGATATCTTAAGAGTTGGCATCTCTGTGTGCAGAGTAGCAGGAAAACCTGTCTTAAAAAGTGCTTGGCCAAGCTTACCCTGAATGAAAGCATGATCAAATAGGATTGAGCACTACACTTATTGGTACTCTGATTGAAGGTTATGTCAGCATAATTATTGGTTCGGGATATCTGAAGGGAAACAGGGCTTCCCCCATGATGCTTAAACTACTGTACTGGGTGGATAAGGGGATAACTGGGACAACTAATAAACAGAACTTATGAATAAAAACCAGGGAAAACAGAATATGTTTGATTTCTATGTCAATTGTGAAGAAACAATTATTGGTCCTCTGCCAATGTGAGCTAATATTATTTCTATCTTGAACAACAGGAAAAAAAAATCACTTTGAGAGATATTGAGTTCCTAACAATTGGTCGTATTTCTCGAGTTGCATTCTGCCCCTATTTCAAGGGGAAGCACAAATCCTTTCTGACGAAAACGTATCCGTCAAATAATATAGGTGCTACTGTATTTTAAAGAGACCTTCTCACCGTAGATGCTTAGCGCGCCCAGTGACTGACGGCAGCCATTTTCGTATCATACGAAAATGACGGATTCCTATATTTTTCTACGTTTCATTGCGAAATAAATCAACACAAACTCAGAGAGTGTATTAAATTCGGCAATCAGCGACAGCCAGATCAATCAGTAATAACGTGGGTGCCTCAGAAAAGTTGAGCTCCGGATGGAAATATAAACATGGGCGCGTAAAGCATCTACGGTGAGAGGTTCTCTTTAACCCTTTCATTACCAGGAGCGGTCAAACACAGGGCACAGAGAATATAAGGAATAAAGAAGATGTCACTGAAGCAACAACTCACCTTCATTCCTGCAAACTATATTGGTATGATGTATTTGCGAGGATCCTTTGTCGCTGTTTGTAGCAGAGTCTGTCCTTATGAGCGGCTCGTGTTTTCGCTTCACCCAAAGGCGGTGGTGTCACACTTTCACCCATAGTATATTTGAGGTTATTTTCCCTGGTAGTAATTTGTCGCTAACCATGCAGATTGGTCGTCGATTCAGTTGTTTCCGATTTCCCAGGGAGAGCCTGGGAAAAAGCGATGTTTAGTCTCCAGTCCCTCTTTCCCTCCTCACCAGGCTGACTGACCGAGCAGTTAGCGCGTTTAGGTGGACTGAAACCGAATGGCGACATTGGCAGTTTGAAACAGCCGTGGGGGATAGCTTAATAAAAACCTAACCACATCATTCACATTTTTTCCATTTAAATACTCTGCAAAGCGATTTTCAGGTTAGACCTACGAATTTTTGCAGAGAAATCCTCGTTACAAGGCAATAGACTGGGCTCTTTATGGCAGTTGTTCTTGCTATCCCGCCAAGCACTGTCAGAATATCAGAATAAAAAGTTTTTAATATAGACAAACACAAGTATAAGGACAAGCACAAAAGACCTTATTTCACCCTAAAAACAGACTGGACGCAATCGCTAGCAGAACCAAAACAATCACATCATTATTTTCGACGGTCATGCGAAAACGGCTCTAATATATTGTGATCGTTTTGCTTGCGCTTGCATAGATATACTGTTTTTACAGTCAAATAAGGACCTTGTGCTTGCGGTGAGAGCGAGTTAATAAAATTACACAGGAATGACTTCCACGAATCCAAATAACATAAATAAGACGCACAAGTCCTATGCATTAGAAACATTTTTCCAAAGTTTCACGGACCCGGTGCTGAAAAAGCTAGCTACTGACTGAGTTCAAAACAGGGCCGGTCTTTGCACTGAAATTTTCAACGACAGATGAGGCATAAACACGTGACAAATATGAATCATAGATTGTCATTTTCACTGTTGAAAATTTTTAAAGAAGCAGTATTTCCTCAAAAATGGTTTCTTGTCGATGATGCACTTCGGTTGATCTCCATAAAGATTAATCCTGCTCAGTTCGCCAACCACTTCAAATTTATCTTTGACGTGGGTGGCCGATACTTCAAACACCGCATTCCCGGGAACAGTACGAAGCTGAACTTGATACATACAGTCCACAATAGGCACCGGACCATCAGCAAACTTTTCCACTCTGTGTCAATCGGCGGCGCGTATAAATTGCAGCATGTTACGTTGGGTATTTTCTGATAGCCGCTAGTAACTTCCGCAAGTTCCAAACGAGCGCACAACTTTACGCCGTCGGCATCTGATGACGTCAGTGAGTTTATATGGGTTACCACGGTTTGAGCCGACTGCCTGATTGATCAGTGGTCTTTATCTACAGGTTGCCAGCGCACGCATGGGCAGTAGTGCTCAGGTACACCAGCTGTACTGCAGTCACGTGATTCTGGTATGACGTCAAAGAAGCTTCTGCCCCACTTCATATATTGGGGGAGTTTAGGGTACGAGATAATGTGTTGCAGCGTCGCATGAAGATCAAATGGAGTAACAAGAAGATTTGTGTTGCGTTTTAAGTTGCTCACTAGATGTGGGTATTCTTTGCGAAACCACGGTGGAAGTGTAATGGAGAGGAATGGAAGCCTTGCTTCCAACTTTCCTTGAAATGTGAACCTCGATTCTCCATATCTAAGGCCGTGGTCACTCATTACGACCAGCATGGTATTGTTTAAGAAGTTTCTTGTGTGCAGTCTTTCTATAAGTCTGTGGAAGTCGCTCCCTGCCATGAAGACCGAATTCAAAGCATTGTGACTAACTTCCAATAAGAATGCAAAGCCAAACTTGGGTTTTGAAGAATAAGCTTGGAAGAATGACTCAATGTAATCAAAGTGAACGAGATGCTGGGGTTTACTCTCTTTGCAAAACCTTTTCTTTCTAGCAGCGTGCCAAAAGTAGCAGCTGTAATGGTGAGTGGGAGGCTCAGTAAAGCCATGTAGACGGTAATTGAACGCCGCAAAATTATCGTCTTCACTGAAAAAAGTGGCATAACCATTGGCTTTAAATTCTTTGAAAACCCACGGCCATCTATCAACAGGTCTGTTGTTAGTATACCCCTTCCTTGCCTCGGGTAGGTCGGATACATATTTACCTAATGAGAGGGAGAGTTCTTTCTTCACGGGAAATTGGTTACAATCGTTTTCCAGTTTGGTGATTTGAAACATCACGGCATTCTCTATGTTACAAAGCAAGATATGGATTATATCTCGCAAACATATGGCGTCATGACTAAGTAATGATACCTCGCGCGAGGTATGATCACTCACAGCTTATCCCTGATTGGCTATTATCGGGATATGATTACTCGGTCAGCCCGGCATGAAATTTATGATCTCTGATTGGTTAAAACCGGGAAATAATTCCCCTTTCAAGAGATTTCTTTCCCTCCATGTTAAAATTGACCTCTCCATGTTAAGATTGACATGTGTTTACTGTAGTTTTGAGATGTTACAACAACACAAGTCAAGCAAATATTGGGTACAGCAAGTATCAATATTTTGCAAAGCCAATTTTGAGGGAGTTTTGTCTTCACCTGAAGCAGGGTCAAAAAATATAACTGACTTGTAAAAATACTCCACCTTATTGCAATCCTTGGACCCCTGTGATAACCCCTTCTTGTTTTCTATAATATCCAGGAAGCACTATTTACGAAAACTAACCATACTAAGGCTTACCTATGGCTTCTTACTAAGGCTTACAGTGATGAACAGTGAGGCAAACCTGTTTTGACTTGTGTTGGATTTTGAGCAATTCTTACAGACATTATAACTCATGGCACATATTGCAAAGCCTGCATGTATGTACAGTGGAGCCCAAATATAACAAAGTGCAAGGGACAGGGAAAATGTGTTTGTTGTGATGGATGAAAACCCTATTATAACAAATTTGTTGGAAATCAACCAAAATCTTCATTGGGGGGGAGAGTGGGCTGGGGCTTCGGAAAACATTACCTTCCTGGAGTCGAAATGTTGACCATTCTATATTTTTATAATAAAACATTTTTTTCCTTTTTATACAAAAATATAACTATAAATAAAATATAAATAAATAAAAAAAGGACCTCGGTACGAAGGGAAGCACAAGTTTTAGAACCCCTATAAAACGCTGATACGATTTTCTTTAGTCCAGCCTTTAGTACTTGTTGTTTATGATAAAATATACTGTAGCACGAAGTGATGAACAAAAGCGTTAATAAACTTTTTTGATCTTCATTTCAGGTCCATCCGTCACTCAGTCCTCCAAAAGCGCATCCACCACGTCACGGCATCCCCTTCCCTCC
Organism: Plumapathes pennacea; assembly: GCA_964036295.1. NCBI lineage: Eukaryota > Metazoa > Cnidaria > Anthozoa > Antipatharia > Myriopathidae > Plumapathes > Plumapathes pennacea. The sequence goes on along the minus strand of OZ038465.1, from coordinate 11,998,395 downwards.
CCTCCCCTCGGTGATTCTGTGTTTCTATAAGGCTGGACTGTGACGCAAATTTATTAAGCAGAATCTTTTCACACCTCTTCTGTATATCATTATTTTGACGTTGTTGTCGGATGTCGACGTTTTTGGTACGTTTCGTATTCATCCCTGCTGTTTGTTTTGCCCCGAAGATGGGTCAGCTGACCGAATGTGTTCTTTGACTTCAGGGCAAAGATAAAGTGCAGAATAGCAGGAGAATAGACGGCAGCTTCGGAGCGAAACTACACTGTCGAGCATCGAGACGAGTTATGCCTGGTGAGTTTTGAGTTCACTGCCTTCGCATTAGGTTCAGAGTTTCGTCTCAGTCAGTACATGTACATTTAACCCAACCAGAAGACATTGTTAGCTTAATACGAAATGCGTTTCTGTGCACACAGAGCTCAAAGCAACGATGTGATGGAATGGACCACGTTGAACTGGAATGGCGGACTGCAATGGACTACCATGGATAGTAACAAGCAATGGTTCCTGCAAGGACACAAGCGCTAGACTACTGCAAAGTAGGGCTTACTACTGTGATTAATTTGATAGAGATTTATTGAGGCTGATCGATACCATGCATTTGCGTACTGATAAAACTACAGACTATATTTCTGTCAACAAATTGGATTTCTAATTTCCAAAACGGAGCTTCGCGTCGTTTTTCAAACAAATTACCCATCTCCAGAGCAGTTATTTTATGATGCATGGAACCTATCAGCCTTGTATATTCGTTATTGCACGAGTCGAGGTGTTTCGATAGCTTGTCGGAGTTCGCGCTTTTTCTCGTGTCAGAAGATTTGGTTTTCTTTATTTAATATGTCGTTAGGATTTGCTGACAAGTCATTGCTTCAAGTATATGTTCTATCGAGACACCTTATTTCGTAGTCAGCCAAGCTTACTGTATATGACTGCAAACAAGCCGTTGCTGAAAAGAACAAGAGAGATTTTCAAACGGAGATTTTCTACACGAACCAGCTTTAGTACAAAATGTAAACATTTTAGAGCGCGAAAGATCTCAATTTTTTATACTATTCAAATCAAATTCCATGTACACGCAAACCCGCGAGATTCAGATTTTTGTGGCAAAGATTCAACTCAGTTCTACAGCTTCTGACGAGAACGTGCAAGAATTTAAGATTGGTTTCGATTTACATTTTGTTCTTGTTTTTTGCCGAAACATTAACCTGTTGATTACTTCAAAACATAAAAAGCACGAAACAACTGGATGTAAAACTTGCCAAAACAGAATTCCACAACTGTAGTATTTCTGCCGCGAAACATTCTTCATTTAGCTAAGAAATATATAGATCAAAATAATGAATTTTGAAAATTTAAGAAAATGTCAAACGTTTATTTATCAAGCCGTACCCAAGTTTGAAAGCAGCAGGAGAAATACTGTACAAATTGGGCCAAGATCAACGCAAAGGCGACTAAAAAATACAACAGTTTCGAAGACGAAAATGATGCTTAAAAAATATGTACTTAACAGAAAACACGATAAACTGATAGACGAAAACAATAACAGTTTTGTGATGGAAAAAGAGAACGATGAATTTACAAGTAGAAACGATATAAAAACGTTAAGTCTTTTTCTGCGTAACCACAGCGTTTTCACAACGAACAAAAAAAGTTACGCGCAAAAGCAAGCGCCAAATTTGAACCAAAATTTGAACCAAAATTGATTGGACATCACTGTTTTCAGCAGCCAATATCTGCATTGTTTCCATAATTTATCATTTTGGATTTTTCTGCATAATATCGATACCGGACCTGGAAATTTGGCAATTTGGATCAACAGCCACCTCTAGTGAAGAAATAACGAGTGACGTTCTTTTGCAATGTTCACACGTATTGTATGTGACAGATAGCAAATCAGGGTTTTGCCCAAAGTAGTACAGTAAAATTAACACAATTCTAAAAGTGCTCTCGCGTTTAAAATCGCTCTTGTTCAAAAATTAAAGTAGAGGAAAGTCTTGAGGTGGATTGAACTGACTGAGAACGTTTGGAACAGCTCTTTTACAGGCAAAATATTAAAATAACATACATACTGTAGATAGCATTAACGTGTAACTAAGCTTACGGTTTTCGGCTCAATAAATTTATACAGTCGTCTTCTGTTTGAAGCCATCTCCAGTCAACTATTCCTTGTAAACTTTGAGTTAAGTCCATGTGCCATGCTTCTTTTCCACTGTCCTGAAAGCTGCGTGGCGTGAAAGCCCTCTGCGAGAAAAGAGAAAGATGTATTGAATAACCTGGAATGCTTCAAAGACAGGCATAAAGCTAAGCGTAAGTTAGTTTCGTTTCTTCCGTTCATACGTTGCAAGTTTCAACTTAGAAATGCTCACCAGAAAGTCTGACTTTCGCTTGCTCCGCCATTTTTAGCCTTCAAAGCTCGTCTCACAAACACGACCATCTTCGTCGGAGCCTTCTCACAAATGGCTTCTGTGCACGATGGAACGAAATGTGTGAAAAATGCAGTCAAGCCGGTTTTGGCACGCTTGTTAGTTGGCATCTTAATTTTACACACATGGGACGCATGAACAAAACAGCACGCGGAAATTCATAGGGCACTTGGTAAGACTCCACTGCGTGTTCGCGTATCCGCGTATCCACTTCGACATACACCTAAAAAACACAGCTGGGGTCTAATTCCACTGCGTATCCAACATATACCTCAAAAACGTAGGGGGAAGGGGTATCTCCGACGAAGATGGACCTGTCACAGCGGATTTTCCCTCCTCCTGCGGATTTAGACTCCCTCCCTCCGTTTCTTATTCAATTGTGAACGTGTTCCTGTTTTGAGTTTTTATATTATGCGAGTACGTAAAAACGAAATGCAGTATGATTTTGAAAAGTTTATCCGATGTATGAAAATATTATGATGACAACTTTGTATCCGCCAACAAACCTTTATTTACGATAACATTCCTGACTCCCAAATTATCAATACATAAATGAAAAATAAAACATATCCGAAAACTATTACAAAAGATCACAATCTAAAAACCCTGAGTCCTTTTGTATACACAGAAAACTGCTATTCATTCCCTCGCACTTCATGTGCAGTCACTCATCGCACAGATCACACTGGAATATGTCGTCAACTCCTCCTCGTTGGATTTGCGTAGAAGGCAGTTCGGCTGCGAGCCTCTTATCCTTAACATTTTTTAGTACATTTTATAATTAAATGGTATGAGTAAACACCGCAATTAGCACCACTTTGTATAAAAAAGGAGGCGGTAAAACTTTGAATTTTGTTTTGAACTGTTTGAGTGTATTAAATTTGTTTCTCTTAACTTGTGAATGCATATCCACCGCAAGCTACAGAAATGTTCTTCCAAAGTAAAGAGTCGTCAAAAGTGCATTTATATGTCATGTTTCGTTTTTCTCAAGCATGGACACAAAACTTGGCACACAAGCTCTCGCATTTTCGAAGGTGCAAACATTATTTGAATCCGAGAGGGTCACTGGAGGGCCCAAATCCGCTAGGACACCGCGCTGGACAACCGTGCTGTCGAATGATGGACAGCAAGTTGTTCGCATAACGTCGTTCCGCAATCTCCACAAAGGATAACGGGCACGCGGCCGAGACTATACTCCAGTTTTGAGAGCTGTCGAATGATGGACAACAAGTTGTTCGCATAACGTCGTTCCGCAATCTCCACAAAGGATAACAGGCACGCGGCCAGGACTATACTCCAGTTTTGAGATTGGGCCAAAAATGGCCGTTTTCAAAAAAGTGGTAAGGCTATAGCCCATGCTTTCCTCAAACTTTCAGGAAACCTTCCTGGTACTATAAGGAGACTTACTTTGTGCAAATACATTTGTCGTACTTATCTACAACCGTTGACGAGATGTAGCAGTAAAACCATGTAAAACCTGAGGCTCTTTTGATCAAAAAGTGTGATCTTTTAGTCGATGAATTGCTATAATTTCTCCCAATCGGCTGGATACGATATCGACAATTATATATCAAAACCGACAATATACTCCCAGAAACATTTCCTGAAAGTTTCATGCGATTCTGAGATTAGGCCGAGACTATAGACTGATTTTGGGATTGAGCCAAAAATGGCCGTTTTTCGAGAAAATGGTAAGGCTATAGCCCTTGCTTTTTTTCAAAAATGGCAGATTTTGACGAAAATTTTGAAACTTTTCAAACTTTCAAAAAACCTTCCTTGGGACTATAAGGAGACTTTGTGCAATACAGTTGTCTTATTTATCTTCAGCCGTTGACGAGATGTAGCAGCAAAACCACGTAAAACTTGAGGCTCTTTGGCTCGATCCACTGGATAAAAGATCAGAAATCAAATATTAAAACCGACGTTATACTCCCAGGAACATTTCCTGAAAGTTGTATGCGATTCTGAGCTTAGGCCGAGACTATACTCCGATTTTGAGATTGGGCCAAAAATATGACTACCTCAAGAAAAAGAGATAGCAAGAACATCTGCCGTGACTACTATGTGCCTACAATGCAACAGCATATAATTATGCACGTGCATCCACTGGGTATGCATTGTTCTAACTAAAGTTTGGTCAAGATGTTGAATGAGCTACCGGTACCAAACAACATATCACTAGAGGAGATTAAGGCAATAACAGCATCAGGCTGGTTTTCAGCATATCAGTTATGCTTGAGAGAGGCTACCCTGGGTTTCAGACTGAGGTTTCTCACTCTCGGAAGCTTCGGTGCGGCCACCGTTACTGTTATCATCGGATATTAATACCTGAACCTGTAACTGGGACTGGGTTACTTTGGAGCAGTGTTCTGAGCTATCATCAGATAATCAGATCATAATACTGTAAATCCCTTAGTTCTATTATCAGATAATCAGATCATAATACTGTAAATCCCTTAGTTCTATCATCAGATAATCAGATCATAATACTGTAAATCCCTTAGTTCTATCATCAGATAATCAGATCATAATTTCCTTATTATATCGTCAGATAATCAGATCATAATAAATCCCGTAGTTATATTATCAGATAATCAGATAATAATAAACCTCTTGGCTATCATTAGCGCGACTTAAGGTAGTTAATGCTAACAGAAAGATGCTTAAAAAAGGTGTACGACTAAAATGTACTGTTTTAGGACAGCTGTATATTTGTTTGGTTCTGAAATTCCGGAAAAAAAAATCGGAAACATAGCTGATTGAAAAGTATATACATAATGTCCATGATCTAGTTATATAATTTTTCATAAGATGAAGAGTTACCAATGTATCTGTGCCAAGCTAGCCCTAAATTAAACCAAAAAGAATTCATGGTCATCTAGCATCAATAAAGTACCATATATAGACTTTATTCATAAATGGTGGACCTAATTTACATACATTCGGAAGGTTAACTTAAGATAAAATTTTCGACACCACATCAAAGTCCATATTTTAAGTAGTAGGCTTTGTGCACTTTGAACAGTGTATACTGAAATTAAGCGAACTTATCCGTATGTAAAGTGCTGCCAATACATGAAAGCGAGGCTTGGTAGGCCAGACTGTCTTTCCCCATAGAAATCTCTACAAATTGAAACAGCTGTAACTTTGCATATTTTTAAGCTACAATGGTCAAATTTCTCACGATTTCTAATTTTGGTGTGTGCTTTCAATGCATACAAATAATTTCTTGCACTGAGGCAGCAAAGCTGTAAAACAGAGAAACACGCCTTTATGAATACGGTCTATGACGAACCCAAACACTTAACCTGCAGACACGTAACGCGGATAATACAAAACATAGAAATTAACACTCACTTCACCTCTCTTCACTCCCAAGTCCTATCAAGGCAGAGCATCTCTCCTCCAGGAGTCACGACAAACACAAGCTTGCAAAACAAAATGGCCGACGGAGACAAGCGAATAGAAAAAACAACCAGGCTTTCCAAGAGAATACGAGGAGTACTGGCTCTAGCGAGGAGTCCAGGTCGAGGAAAAGAACAAGGTGAAGACAATCAAAGCAGCAAGGCAGCTGTAAGCTCGCGAATTTGCAAAAAGTACTTTTGCGGGAGTGGTATTTAATAGAACTGGCTAAAGGCCAAATCGTAAAAATTGCTCAATTTTAGGTATGTGGAAGTTCGCATCCGTTTCCGCAGGCCTCCACTTTTGCTGAACCGCGTATTCGATTTACTCTCAGTTTTGAAAACCCTCATTTACAAGCCGGCAGAGGGTGAAAATTATAAAACTTAGACGCTCGAAATGGGAGAATTTAAAATTCTTCACCGAGTGCCAAATCTTTGAACCGGAAGGAGACCTTCCGGAGTCGCACTGAAAAAGTCTATCCGTGAATTCATTACTCATGTCATGCACAGCTTATGTTCAACATCTACATATTCATCAGAGGCCATGATACTCCAGCCTGGACTGCATTCAAACTAAATATGTGCTTAAAGAAAACACGCCTTTCTTCTTTTGGCTGAGTTTCAAGTCCAATAAGTTTAAGTGAAATCTGATAACTTGTTGACATTACTTGCGGTGTTGGTCAAACTCATTTTCGAATTCTTCTTCTTCCAGTTCTCTACAGCATTTTTCATTGCTGGCGAAAACTATGCGAAGCAAAGCAAATATAGTCAAACAATAGAAATAGTTCGACTTATTCGACTTGAAGCTGAAGTCGCTCAGGGCTGTCAGTGGTCACGGGTTTTTCAACTGTCAAATAACCGAGAATTTACCAAAACCTCTGTGATAATGGTTCTGAAGTGCAACAGATTTACTGGCAATTCAGGAATACAGTGATAACAATCAAAATAACTCCAGAAAACGTCTTCCCATCTCTTCGTTTCTTCATAAGTATTCGCTGATGCTCAAATTTCAAAGGCAATTGTTGACACAGCATGACGGACTGACTGACTGACGCAGTCTTAACTAAGGCAATAAGGTGGGACGCTTAAAAATGCCACCGCAAAAACTACTTCGACGATCGCGTTCTCGATTTTGTTGCGTTGTCGGTAATATCGATACTGCCCAAATTGGGAACAGCACGACTTCCATTGTTGACAGCACCGGGACACATTCCAGTTGACTGGATCGCCACTTCGTGGTGAACGCGAGCTTAAAAACAAAACACTAAGGACACTAAAGAAAAATTGAGACAAGAAAGGACAAAACTAAGAACCAGGACAAGGAAACATTCTACACGACAATCAGCGGTATCCGTAAGGTCGGAATGTCACGTGATTTCCATTTTGGGGAATAGTGTTAATCTTAGGCTAAGAAAATTGCCAAAAATCTGCTGTGTTCACAATTATTTGGTGAATAATGATGCGGATAACAATTTACTATTATTATTTTTAATATTTTTTAATTTAATTTCATTTTTTTGGTGATTATAAACAAAATCAAAGAAACAGAAACAAAATCAAGCTGATTCACTCATTGACTAAGTGTCTTATTTTTGCTGTGTTTGGACTTTGAACCCACAACAAGGTGTTTATGTGAAACGGGTGGCGTGTCACAGTTTTCGATAAATGGAACGATGATACATTTTTATTGAGGGTATGTGGGGTTTTGTCGGAAATCAACAAGTGAATTGAAAATTTTTTGAAAATTGAATTCGCCCCATGCAATGGAATCAACTTCACAACATGACGTCTGATTTCGGCAGCATAAAAATCAAGCAATCAGTTTCATTTGACGTGAATCTTCAGCTTGTTTCATTCTGCAAATGGAAATCAAGCTAATACATCAGTTATTGTTTGAAACTGCACTTCAGAAGTGAGTTCCGCAATTTTCAATGTTTTTGAATGAACGAAACACCACGAACCACTGAGGTGATTATTTCAGACTCCAAAACAATAACAGAGTAAGTATCCAAACTTTGGGGCGTAAACGATGCAAATATCGTATTTCTAGTTCCTAGTAAGTAGTTCCTATTTCTGGTGCCTAAGCAGTGATGTAATAATTATCGATTAGCGTCTCCGCCAGTGATTAATTTTACTGACAACAGTTGTACGTAACTGCGTTCACGAAAATGAATTTGAAAACTGGAAAACTTGAAACATAACGGTCTCGCAAAGCTCCTCTTCAAAAAAGAAAGAAACAGGCACGGGCAAGGCGAAATCGTGAAACGATCGAACAGCGCCAAATACTTCTAGAGAAAAGACAACAAACATGTTATAACCGACAGCATCATGAACAGAAGCGTGCAGAAGAAATGGCTCCGCAAAGTGAACAGCGCTTGAAAGCAAATCGGGAGCTTCAGACGCCATTTTGTGTTAAACTCAGATACTTATTCAGAAAGGACAAGTAACAAAGGTCAGTCAGTGGAAATCGAACAATCTCCGTGACAAGTATATTCTATCCCGTATCTTGTAACTCGATCACTTCAAGAATGTATTAAAACCTGCATGCTGATCATTTTGCCTCGAAGTATTGTTTTAATACACTTCTGTCGCCAGTTCGCTCAGAGCAATCGGAACTTAGAGTCTTGAATGATTTAGTCATGTCTTATTTTTTCTTTCAACTACAACTGTAACAAATGCTGTAATCTGACACGCGGTGATTGCAGCGAGAATCGTTCACAAGCCCTTAGAAGTATGACTAGGTCTGAAGCCCGTGTATAATTTGAAGTAAACCGTTCAAGTTTTGCTTTGATTCTGGGAGAAATCATGCTGTTTTGAGCGGGTTCACATACAAAACAATTCGACCTCATTAAATATGTATGCCTGAGTCTAGACAGTCCAGAGCAAAAAAAATCGCACAGGAAGCCTATTTAATTGTACTGCCTATGAATTCAAAATTGGAAAATCAGTGTTCCTTTTTTCCCGTACTACGGCGGCCGACCAACTTCAAAATTTAAGTATTAAATTTAAGTATTAAATTTTGAGAACGTGCTTGGCAAACTGTATGAATTAATTTGACGTGCCGACCGTGGAAAATACGTACGGCGTCACGCAATCGACTCTTTTTTAACGCAAAAGTATAACACACACCATTCTTTCTCTCCTTCCTTTACGTGTAGCACTTGACTTCGAAGAAAAGATTGCGTCAACATTTCGGTAAAACAAAGGCTGCTCTTTTTGAGCAGTACCAAGGTAAAAGTCCAATCAATGGCAGAGCGAGGGGGTATCTGCAATTATCGTATTTCTAGTTATCCTTGGAGGGAATACCGTTATTATCAGAACACCGACACATTCTACACGATGATCTAGGACCCAATCAATCAGCTCTATATTTGTAATTCAGATGAGTATGGGATCCCTTGGTTACCAACACACTCATTTCTTTCTAATAATTCGTTTTGCATACTCAAGTCGCATTTACTAGTTGGATCTGACCACGAAACTAGTGTCTGGTGATTTTACTCAAATTGAAGATTTGCGCCTAGGATTCTGACGGAGGTAAATCTTCATTGTTAAACTACAATCAAATGCAAAAGTAGTTGAGACACTGTGCATATTTTGAGCAATTTATCGGCTTTTAAGTTTTGCTTATTTCTGCCCCCCTTATTTCTGTACAGAATCAGTTGGGTGTAAATCCAGCTGTAGAGAGCCCATAAAATAACAAAACCGTGGCAAAGTTTTCTATAAGGCATTTTTTGCCTAACTGATACGTCAAGTGATCATTCAATCCAGAAAATGACGGACACTATGAGACTTGAATTGTGCCAAAAACTAATAGCAATCCATCATTCTTAATACTTATCTGAATTGCCGCCTATAATTAACAATAAATTTGTGTGACTTATGTTCAAAATAGCTAAAAGTTGGGGAAACTAGACAAGACAGCCTTGAGCAGCCATGGACACAATAGGCGCTTCTTGCGGCGCAGAGCGATGTAGATGAATGAATGCAAAGAACACTGGGTCGTAATCATCACAACCTCCAATTTCCTCTTCCTTACATGTAAAAATTCCATTCAAACCACACACCTGTAAACTACTTTTTCTTAAACGTCACACGATCACGATATAGTGTAAAACAGTCCACCTTAATTTTAATATATATTCAACTATCTGTCGCAGAGCAGCAAAGCATTCCTCTTTCTCCGACAAATTGGCCTACGCTCGATAGTCAGCTAAAATTTCATTAGGCGCCGTTCAGCTTTCCGACATCAACTTTTAGTTTATTTACAGTCATACGTGGCCAGCTTTAATCTTGGTGCAAAGTTTTGTACTACAGTCTGCCTGTGGTGGCCTGCTTTCTGAATCCGGACCGAAATTCCTAAACAAGCTATAGTGTGCGCTTTAAACGTCCGTGCAAAATTCTTTGTGCCTTATGACCGTCGTTGATGTTGACTTAATGCATCAGATGCGAAGATGAGAAGTCCGGCAACATTCATAAGCTCGTGTCTTTAATTTTAGTTACATTGCGTCAGTTTGCCGCAAATTTGATACTACTTATCTATCAAATCAATTCTACGACCGCATCGGTATATATTGGTAGTTCAAAAAAGTTGCTTACAAGAAACTGCTTCACGGTAAATTTTGACGTTGTGGCGTGGGTGGTGGGGAGAGGCATCAAGTCTTGTGACCGAAGAGGAGAGGGACAGGAGACACTGTAAGTCTAAGCTGTAAAATTGGATAACCAATTAGTTTTTGGTGATAGTGCAAAGTCATGCAGGTACAAGACCAAGCTCTACCGATAGATTTACTTAACATACGCTAATGGGGTTGAAATTGTGCTACTTGTTACTAGGCATGATTGTGAAGGAGGTTTATTGATTTTAATAAAAAACTAAAAGGGAGGGTGGGGAGGGTGCAAGTAGACACTGTAAGTCCAGGCTGCAAGGTAAAAGTTGGACCGGTCCGTAAGATCACCCGGACTAAATCGACAAGTAACAAGCTGACTCACTCATTGGCTAAGTGTTTTAATTTTGTGGTGCTTGGACTCGCCGATTTTGTTTCTTTGTGTAGTAATTGGTTGCTCACGAATCAAAGTCCAAGTGTGTGGGTCACAGTGCTGTTTTGTTTGGGCTGCCTATCACGATTCGACATTGCAACACCCACGGGGACCCACTGTTTGCATGACGCATGGTAAAAATGTTTTGAGTGGTAGCAAGTTAATCGATTCATCAAAATTGTTTTCCTTCTTCGTCCAAGATGGTGCGGCGGGTGGGAGCAATTTTGAAGAAAAAATGAAAAACACGAATGACCCACTCGGAATTGACGTGATGTCGCCCCTTATTACCCACCCCACAACAAGGTGTTAAATGTGAAACGGGTGGCGTGTCACAGTTTTCGATAAATGTAACGATGATACTTTGTTTTGAGGGTATGTGGGGTTTTGTCAGAAATCAACAAGTGAATTGAATATTTTTTGAAAATTGAATTCGCCCCATGCAATAGAATCAACTTTAACGTCAACGTTGGCAACGTGACGTCTGATTTCGGCAGCATACAAATCAAGCAATCAGTTTCATTTGACGTGAATCTTCAGGTTGTTTCATTCGGCAAGTAGAAATCAAGCTAGGACATCAGATATTCTTTGAAACTACATCCGCAATTTTCAATGTTTTTGAATGAACGAAACGCCCACGGACCACTGAAGTGATTATTTCAGACTTCAAAACAATAGAATAAGTATCCAAACTTCGGGGCGAAAACGACGCAAATACCGTATTTCTAGTTCCTATTAATATTCTTGGAGAGAATACTGTTATTATCAGAACACCGACACATTCTACGCGATAATCTATGAGGACCCAACCAATCAGCTGCTCTATATTTGCAATTGAGATAAGTATGGGATCCCTTGGTTACCAGCGCATTCATTTCTCTCTAATAATTCGTTTTGCATACCAAAAGTTGCATTTACTAGTTGGCTCTGACCACGAAACTAGTGTCTGGTGATTTTACTCATATTGAAGATTTGCGCGTAGGAATCTGACGAAGGTAAATCTTCATTGTTAAACTATTTCAGCTCATTTTTGTTTACCTTGTACTAAGTTCCTAGTTTACAATGTGCTCCAATATCATCTTCTCTCTATTCACAACCTGTGGACATGTTCTCTTTACAATCGATTCACTCAAGAAAGTTCAACGTATTGTTCGAACAAATGCTGCTTCAAACCAAATGACAGAGCAAATTTGACAAACAGAACGTCATCCGACGAGCACGCGAGGCTAGGCAGAGCAAGACAGCATGCTTGCGACCGTTCAAATACGTCCTTGCTCATTTGCTTTTTTGCCTGAACAATGTTACTAATGCATTGGGGTGTGAATCCAGTCTGAGAGATCCCATACAATGACAAAACCGTGGCACGGTTGTGTTATAAGGCAATTTTTGCCTAATCGATACGTCAAGTGATCATTCCAGAAAATGACGGGCACTATAAGGTTTGAACTGTGCCAAAAATTAATAGCAATCCATCATTCTCAATACTTATCTGAATTGCCGCCTATAATTAACAATACATTTGTGTGACTTATGTTCAAAATAACTAAAAGTCGGGGAAGCAAAACAAGACACTCTCGAGCAGCCATAGACACAATAGGCGCTTCTTGAGGCGCAGAGCGACATAGAGGAGTGAATGCAAAGAACACTGGGTCGTAATCATCACAACCTCCAATTTCCCCTTCCTTATGACCGTCGTTGATGTTAAATGCATCAGATGCGAAGATGAGAAGTCCACAAAATTCATAAGCTCGTGTCTTCAATTTTAGTTACACTGCGTCAGTTGCAAATTTGATATTACTGATCTATCAAATCAATTCTACGACCGCATCAGTATATATTGGTAGTTCAAAAAAAAGTGCTTACAAGAAACTGTTTCACGGTAAAATTCGATGTTGTGGTGTGGGTAGTGGGGTGAGGCATCAAGTCCTGTGACCGAGGAGAGAGGGACAGCAGACACTGTAAGTCTAGGCTGTAAGGTTAAAAGTGGATGTCCAATTTTTTTGGTTATAGTGCAAATTATGCAGAAACAAGACCAAGCTGTACAGATAGATTTACTTAACAGACACTGGGCAGTAAAAAGTGTTTTTTGGTAATGGGCATGATTGTGAAAGTGGTTTATTGATTTCAATGAAAAACTAAAAGTCGCCCAAGCATTCGGTACAAGGCGGTGAAACGCTTCCTTTTCGAGATAAAATTCAATGTTGTGGCGTGGGTGGTGGGTTGAGACATCACGTCACGCGAGGGGATGGTGCAAGTAGACACTGTAAGTCCCAGTACCAACACATTCATTTCTCTCTAATAATTCGTTTTGCATACTCAAGTCGCATTTACTAGTTGGATCTGACCACAAAACTAGTGTCTGGTGATTTTATTATTTTAATGGGTTGAAATTGTGCTACTTGTTACTAGGCATGATTGTAAAGGAGGTTTATTGATTTTAATAAAAAACTAAAAGGGAGGGTGGGGAGGGTGCAAGTAGACACTGTAAGTCCAGGCCGTAAGGTAAAAGTCGGACCGGTTCGTAAGATCACCCGGACTAAATCGACAAGTAAAAGCTGACTCACTCATTGACTAAGTGTTTTATTTTTGCGGTGCTTGGACTCGACGATTTTGTTTCTTTGTGTGGTAATTGGTTACTCACGAATCAAAGTGCAAGTGCGTGGGTCACAGTGCTGTTTTGTTTTGACTGCCAATCACGATTCGACATTGCAACACCCGCGGAGACCCACGTGACCAACACTGTTTGCATGACGCATGGTAAAAGTGTTTTGAGCAGGTTAATCAATTCATCAAAAAGTGCTTACCTTTTCCGTTCAAGATAGTGCAGCGAGTGAGAGAATTGCACAATTTTGAAGGGGAAAAAAAACACGAATGACCAACTCGTAATTGAAGTGATGTCTCCCCTTATCACCCACAATATTTTTAAATGAACGAATCGCCCACGTACCAGGTGATCAGCGGCTCCAAATCAATAACAGAATCCGTATCTATGTTCAGTGCGAGAACGATGCGAATATCGTATTTCCGGTTATCCTTATTCTTGGAGGAAAGACTGTTAATATCAGCACACCGACACGGAAAAAGTCGCCCTATTCTCTTCGTATCGAGGGGAAACGCTTGCTGCGCGGGCTACAACGAGTTGCAAAATTGTTGAGACGTTCTTTAAAAAATGATAAATTTTGCGTTTGTTCAAAATTGCGCTAATCTGATCATTTCCCTCTCCTCCTTTTCAATGTTGATCCTGTAATACTGTGTAACAGATTTGAGGGCTCAAACAACATTGCAATAGGGGGGAGGAGAGAAGAGAAGCAAACAAGTTCAAAATCGAAAAACAGGGCGAAAATGATATGTGTCTCAGCTTTTTTTGCAACCCGTTGTACTAGATTGCATGCAGTGTGACTCTAGAATGAGAGGTCCCATACACTTTACAAAAACGTGACAAATACTTCACAATACATAGTGACTATTTTTGATGGTTCTTTTTACTTTATCAAGGAAATAATACTATGTTATTCTGTCGGGACTTGAAGCTCTTTTCCTCAGAAAAACTCAAGCAAAGAGATTGGATTTTGATCACAAGCGCCGCTCATTACGTCTGTTACGTCAGCCACTCTCATAAGTTACTCGAACGTGGAGAAAGTGACATAAATCTCGATGAAATTCCGATAACAGGACTATTATTTCTTGTGTATTCCCGAGACCAAAAACCTAAAAACTGTGTTTCAACAATCACTATTTCTGCTATATATTCATCTCATCATTTTTGTTGGTATGTCTGCAGATTGCTAATTTGAAGATGAAGTATTTTCTGCTGCTGTTGGTTTGCTGTGTTTCCTCGAGTTTTGCGGGCCGCGCGAAAGGTAATTAATTGTTTATGCATCAATTGTATCTATATATTCCTGTTTCTGTTTCTATGTTATCTTTCTGTGTGTTGAATAATCTCCCAAACATTTTAACATATAAATATTTCCTTTGGTTTTTGAATTTTGCGAAAGAACATTATTCTGTGGCAGATGTGCTAATCCGTATGTAAGTTATCAGCCGGTAAATTGACCAATCAAAGCTTGCGTATTATCTGCGCCATACAATAAAAGGTCATATCTACTTTGTATACTGCTAGAATATCGTCACGTTTTTTTTAGCATAAAACGTAACTATTCTTTATACGATATGATTTACAGCACCAATTTGTGAGTATGCCATGGATATCGGGGTCATAGCAGACACATCCAAGAGTATCGGGAGGAGACACCTTCCCAAACTAAGGAAAGTCTTGAAAAAAACTGTCGACATGGTCGGGATTTCGGCCGACGGATCGCATATGGGTTTGATTACATTTTCCAGAGATGCTGAGCTGCTTTTCAGTTTCACCGACACCGCGTATCAAACCCCAGCTGCAGCCAAGCAAAAAATCGACGAGATCAAAGATTTGAAGTTTTCAACCCGCACGGACAAGGCTCTGATCATGGCCAACGACGAGCTCTTTACCGAGGCTGGAGGAGACCGACCTGACATACCCAACGTACTGCTGGTGTTAACTGATGGGAGACCAACGCCAAGAAAAGGTTACAAGGGCTTTGATAAAACAGTTCCTCCTCTGTTGGTTAGTAGTCTAAATTCGTTTGTGGATTTATTTTCAGCTTCTTCGACAGATTGAGTTGGGATACAAAGATGGGTGACACAAAAACAGTGTACGGGTCAAGCCGCTTATTATTAGTGGAGTAAACACGAATCAAAGCATCAAGAAGCATTTCACGATCACTGAACAATTTAATGACATGATTGATTTTGTAAATAACTAAGAATCCGTCGTCACAGACGTTCTCCAACTCCATGCACTTTTAACATTTGAGACTATAGAATGACTAAAACTGAAGGTAAGTTTTGAAGTGGTAGCCCAAAATGTGGTCCAGCTAAGCGGCACAGCTGACTCATATGATAGCTCGCATCTCTGAGTGCAAAAAAAAAAAAAAAAAAAAAAAAAAAAAAAAAAAAAAGGGGGAAACATTTTCCGAATGGGTTGAAACGTATAGGTACACATGAGTAGGAGTGTAATTTTAATTATTTTTATACCAAAATTGCACGAGCCGCGTTAGGTTAATTTGAAAATTTGAAAACCAGAGATCTAGATTGACTGCGTCAGCGTGAAGAAATACGAAAATACTGAACACTGGCTGTTTTGAAATCGAAAACTATTAAATATTTTGTCGGTTTCACTCCCAGAGTATTTTCTGATACTCCGTTAAGTTCACTTGACTAAAATACCGTGTCAGTCGTTTTTAAATTTACTTTTCGTCCCTGTTCAGTTTTATCGAACAATCTCTAAAAAGCTGACAACCATGATTGTCACAACTGATTAGATGTAGATCTTAATGCTACATTTGCAAGTTTTACTTCCTTTTTTATAGGCCAAAGGTGTCAGGATTACTGCAGTGGGAATTGGAAAGAAAGAAATAAAAGAGGAGGTCTTGCGAGAAATTGCAGGAGAAGGCGGCTATACCGTCAATGTCGATAACTTTGGCGAGCTGCTGAAGGAATTGAAAACAATCATACAAAAATTATGTGGTAATTATAATTTAACGTTCAAGTAAATTGTTGTGGATAGTGTCGTAAAGATTGTTACTTTTCAAACTTCTTCAGTTTGTAATAATGGGAGGCTTGGGCAAACCGTGACGGCAACACAAAGAAAAACAAATGTTTCCATCTCGACATGTTGTTCCACGGTATGACGTCAAAAAGAAGCTAGGGACGTTCCACTGAACACAAGTAATGCCTATCACGTCGATATACCATGTCGACTCCCACTCCCACTAGTTCCCGAAAATATCTTTCAGAGTTCGATTCAACCCAACCTATAAATCCCAGGGACACATGGCATTGACAGAGTTTATGCGCTGAAAAATGTCAATTTTTTAAACTTGCTGCTCTTTAAACTTATAGTCCTAATTACTAAGGCCACTCCATAACTCACGCATAAAAAATAAATTACCACCGGCCATAACCAATCAAGTGGGCTGGGGCTCTCCGAAACAACAGCAACAATTTATTTTGTTATCTCGAAACGTCCGCCCAAATTTCTTAACGATCTCCGCGAGTTTCGCACACCGACCCCAAGTCAATGCCACATAAGTTTCGACTATGATGATTGGTCGCCTACACACGACTAAGAATTAATTTTATCGTATTTCACATATCCTGAGATTTGTGTCACTGTGTACAAATCTTGGCTTACATCTGTAAACATTTCAATTTCAATATTGTAGTTTTGGTAGATAATCCACATCAATGTGAATCAAAAGTAATCGAGATCATTTTCCAATCACTTAAATAAACCGATGTGCGTATTTTATATTTGATAGCCGTAGATGGAGGCTACACAACATGGTCCAACTGGGGAGAGTGCAGCGCTGATTGTGGGGGTGGGAAAAGGACCCGCTCTCGAACTTGCACCAACCCCTCTCCTAAAAATGGTGGAAAGAACTGTGATGACCTGGGGGCGGCTGAAGAGACAGAACCCTGTAATGAACAGGAGTGCCGTAAGTTCATGTTTCAAAGATTGTCATATTATAGATGAAATTCTATAAGGTTTCACAATTCCTGAATATCATGAAATAGAATCGGTTCCAATTTAAGATATTACACGACATTTAGTCCCGATTTCCTTTCAAGCGCTGTTCCCTTTGCGGAGCCGTTTCTTCGGCACGCTTCTGTTCATGATGCTGTTGGCTATAACATGTTTGTCGTCTTTTCTCTAGACGTATTTGGCGCTGTTCGATCGTTTCACGATTTCGCCTTGCCCGTGCCTGTTTCCTTCTCTTTTGAAGAGGCCGTTCTGTTTCAAGTTTTCCAGTTTTCAAATTCATTTTCGTGAACGCAGTTACGTACAACTGTTGTCAGTAAAATTAACCACTGGCGGAGACGCTAATCGATAATTATTACATCACTGCTCCGGCACCTGACCTAAAAGGTCGTACGAAGATGACAGACTGACGAACATTAAATTTCGAGACGGCGACCCGCTTGGAGTCTCCAAATAAGGCGATACTACTGCATTAGCGTCGTGATTATTATCCTCGCTTACGCCCGGGGATAATAATAATAATAATAATAATAATAATAATAATAATAATAATAATAATAATAATAATAATAATAATAATAATAATAATAATAATAATAATAATAATGATAATGATAATAATAATAATGATGTCACGTTAAATGTGTCGTTATTAGAACAAAATACGAACGGCTTACGTTATGTTGAGGAACAAATTTTGACTTACATCTATAAACATAGAATTTCAATAAATTGTAGTTTTAGTAAATAATCCACACCAATGTGATTCAAAAGTGATCGAGATCATTTCCAATCACTTGAATAAACCGATGTGCGTATTTTACATTTGATAGCCGTAGATGGAGGCTACACAACATGGTCCAACTGGGGAGAGTGCAGCGCTAATTGTGGGGGTGGGAAAAGGACCCGCTCTCGAACTTGCACCAACCCCTCTCCTAAAAATGGTGGAAAGAACTGTGATGTCCTGGGGGCGGCTGAAGAGACAGAACCCTGTAATGAACAGGAGTGCCGTAAGTTCATGTTTCAATGATTGTCATATTATAGATGAAATTCTATAAGGTTTCACAATTCTTGAATACCATGAAATAGAATCGGTTCCAATTTAAGATATTACACGACATTTAAGTAATTATCACAATTTCGACGCCAGTTCTATCAACAAATTGATTAAAACTATTGCGCAAAAGCCATAAATATTCAAATAAGCGCCCAGTTTCTAATAAACGCCCCCTCCCTTCCTCATAAAAAAAGCATTCCCGGTATGGTACAGATTGGACTCACGAGAAAGTAACAACGCACACAACCAGTTCAATCTGATTTTGTTATCATTTAATGTATGTGCCTAATGTAACTGGATAGGGAATCAGAACCGGCTAGAGATACGTTATGTTTTTGTTAAAAAAGTACCGGTAGTTCAAACACCGTGAGTCCTTGAATAAGCGCCTCCCCTCAAATAAACGCCCCCTTAAGGAAGCATAACCGACAAATCGAACAGACAGTATCAGAGAAATAATAAATATAAATAATCCATAAAAACTAAATACAGTATTAGACAAGTTTCTGTACGAATTTTTAATGTGTTGCCGGTATACGGTATGGCTTGCAGCACCACCTTGCAAGAACGCCTTGGATCTGGCGGTCATAGCAGACATATCAAAGAGTGTGAAAATGCAAAATCTCCCCAAACTAAAGCAAGCCATCAAGACCATTGCCGACAAGTTCGAGATCTCGAACGACGGAACACATATGGCTTTAATTACGTTTGCTGAAAATGCCAAGCTAGAGTTTACTTTCGCCGACACTCAATATCAAAACCCAGCGGCAGCTAAGCAAAAGATCGACGAGATCAACAAATTGATCCTTTGGACCCGCACGGACAAGGCTCTGACCATGGCCAACAATAGGGTCTTTACTCCGGCTGGAGGAGATCGACCTGACAAACCTAACGCGCTGCTGGTGTTTACTGATGGGAGACCAACACCAAATGGCGGTGAAGGAGTCTACCAGGGCTTTGATGTAACAGTTCCTCCTCTCGAGGCTAGTAGTCTAAATATCATTGTGGAAAATTTTTCAGCTTCTTCGACAGAAGTTGCATTTAGATAAAACGAGAGGGATACGAAAACAGAACTATTCCTTTGATTTAATTATCACAGCCCCAACTCCTATTATCTACTACTGATATACAATACATATCCATCCGGCAGTTGCCTGACCTTTTTCTAGTCATTTTACAGATCTCACTTTACTTCATACTTACGACACGTGTTCCAAATCAAACAAGACTGGTATTGCCAGTGAGCTCGTGGCGCGGGTTGGGTCGAGGCCAGAAGAAACTAAAATGGAAGGGACAAGAGCGAGTCTCCCAAAAAATACTTGCAGTTTCTCACCAGAAAAATATCATACACTATTGAAATTATGACTTTTGACACCTCGTTCAAATGAAACTACTATAAATTGTTATTACAACACTACACTTGCTTCCACTTGCTTCTTAAAGGTTGAGCGACTGGGCATTTTGAGCTAAGGAGTGAAAGGTCAACAGCCAGAAAAGAGTAATTCGTGACTTATCTTTTTATGCACAGTCGATTCTTCGAACACTTTTCTTAATCAGAGGCCACGATAATCTGGCCTTCGCTTCAATACTTACGTACATTTTTTACTGAATGCGTTTCTTGGAGTTTTGTGGAGTCTTAAACGGCGAGATTGGATATTTTTCGTCACAAAAACGTTATACTTTCGGCGAAAAAACTTTACAAAACAGCTCCAGTATGTACGAGGCAACAGATGTCAAGACATGTACAGTGTAAAGCATATTAAAATCATCATTGTTTACGGCTAAAGCTCGTCATGGCTTCGGTGTCCGTTTTTGACCTAGTATCTTCCCAGAGGTACTTCGTGTCTCGTCGGGACTAAATAATTAGCGGCGACAGAGTTAATTGCAATCCTGTAGCGGCAACCATTAAATATAATCGAATCAATCAAACATTTGTTTACGGCTATGACGGTGAACTTAAGAACGCAAGCCAAAATCGTTCCCTAAAACCTAGTTTATCCGTGCATGTTCTACAGAGCCAAACGGTGTTGAGTTTGGATGGTATACAGATAAATTTATACACAAGCATTAACGTACGATCTCAAGTTATTCGCGAAGTCACCACGTCATCCAATATCACGTGGCAATGTGAACCAATCACCGTGTGCTGATTCGTAACCCAGAAAACTAAAAATAACAGAGACACGGTCTCCAATCTTAAGCTACGCCTCAACGAGCAATAAAAATAATATGACGAAGATGAAGACACGGTCTCCAATCCTAAGCTCGTCGGGCGGCTACGCCCCACGAGCAATAAAAGCATAAAATGAAGCATAAAATACGCTATTGTAAACGTGTTCAGTTCCAGAAAGTTACTTTAAAACAGTGTACTTCGCTGAAAGTCTTTAAAGGCCTTTATATTCTCGGATAACGAAGAGCTACAAATATATTCATAACTTTATTACTACAAAACATACATTTTATGTTATATTTTTAGAAAGCCTCGTATGTTTTAGCGGTTTGTATTGCTTACCTATTAGTCTATCTCAACGTGCAAGCTTATATTACCTTATTTATTTTGTAGCCTACTGTACGCTGTTAATAAATATATTTCATATCAAGAAGCATGAATCTACAATCATGGTCAAAAGTTGTTGGGACGCTCCTCTTACGCACATCCGGAGCACAATGTAAATCCGTACAACCTACGGGAGTCTCATATTTCTTGATTTCAAGTCCCTCCCCCTCCCCTCCATTCAGTGTTGGCCCGTGGTGCAGCTATGAACCGAACCATGCTCAACTACCCAACATTGACTGGGGGGAGGGGGTTGACTTGAAATCGTCCCAACAATTTTGACCATGGTTGTAGTAACCCATTGCGAGTTGCAGCATGCTCCCTCCTCTTATCTTCATATGAATTATGAAACCTTTAAACCTTTAAACCGGCTACATATAGATGTAGATCCTGATGCTGTTTTTAACTCTGAACGTTTCTTTATATTTTAAAGGCCAAGAATGTGAAGATTACTGCTGTGGGAATAGGGCCAAAGATGGATACCGCTGTGTTGCGTGAGATTGCAGGAGAAAATGGCAATGTTTTCGAGGTCAATAACTTCGACGCGTTGCTGGAGAAACTGGAAAAAATTAAGGAATTGTCATGTGGTATGTACATTTTGCGCAAGTTGGAGATCGAAGGGTATAGCAAATTGAACTATATAAGAGTCTCGTTACGTCAGTTTGAAAACATAAACACGCCACCAACCATTCCCATGTATACAGTATATATATATAGTCAGTCCCGTAAAAGTTGTCAATACAATAACATATTCTCAAACATAGCATTAACATGACCCCATATAACAGACAATTTGATAAAAAGGAAACTCAGTGCATTAGGCGCCCAAGAGATCCTGCTTCACTAAGGTTGTTCCAGTTTTCATTATTAACTTAAATTATCAGTAAGAGGACATATTTTGATATTTCCTCTCGCGCGTGATTGGTGGAATCGTGACACGGGACCCAATAACGAGCGGTTATTGACAATATCCGAACTCAGTTTGATTTAGTTTGTCACAAAAACAGTACGAGATGACTCTTTCTTTTTTTAACCTCGCCATCTTTTTATTTTTCTATTACAGGTCGTTAAATGCAACGACAGAAACATAAAGTGGGGAAAGGCGAATGCCGGTGTGGGATAAATTTGGGTCGCTGCCGCAAATGGGTTCATAGCATTAGAAGTCTGTTGCGAGTTTCTTGATTCGCAAACAATAAAGGTGTTAACATGCATTTTGTCTCATTGGTCTTTTTATCACAGGCCGTGGTTACGTCTTACTTCTTCGACAAACTACTCCTGTCTTACTTCTTCAGATTTTCACAACATCCACACACACAGAAAGGATATCAAAATGAATGTTCTTTTGTGTTGTTGTGGAGCAAGCAATCAGCCATGCTTCATTTAATGGGCAACTCAGAAACCGACGAAACAAGAACTGAGACTTCACAGCATCTCAAGAGACAGCGGGGACTAAGAATTCATATCTTTTCTTCGCGAATAGCTGGGAGAATATCATGAACCTGCACCATGATCTTGAGAGTGAAAGGCCTCTTAGGTAAAATACAAATTATCCTGGTAATAGTACTGTACAAGGTTTGTTTCCTTTTCATATTTGACCTCATACTTTTTCAATGCTCGAAAACTAAAATATTACATAAAAGAGCTGTAATAAAGGTCACATAAAAGTGGAATGATAATTCCTCGCTTTGTTGGTACACTGTAAACTATATCGAAGATGGAACGGAACCAGATTGAAATACCCTCGCTTTATGAATTTGTAAACAGTACGTGCTACGTTGTAAAATAATACAGTTTTTTCTTGGTTTGTATTTTAACCTTTAATCGGTTCAGTCGTTTCAGCCTGACGGCGTTTCCCAACTGAGAAAGGCCAGATCAAAATAGAAATTGCATTTTTTTGAATGGCTAAAACCCTTCCTCGTATTTTACGGAGGTCCCTCTTGTACAACATATTATATATTAAATATTACTACAAAATAAGATTAGCGTACCTTCCTGGTCTGGTGAATATATCTAGGTGTGCAACCCAAAGTGCCCAAACAACAGTTGTTTTCTTCTATTCGCAGTTGCACCTAAACGTTCAAGAAAAAAAAAAACGAGAAACACAGAAAAAACACTAAACAGCCAGCATCAAACATAAACACTGTAATATAAACAGTTTAAAGTCGTTTAAAATTCAAATTGGTTCAAATTATCCCTTGCAAACAAAAGAAGTCTAATGCCATTGCTCATGAGTAATGGAATGCTAAAAAGTAGTATCCTGTTTCTACACATTATAATAATTTGCTGATTTTTCAATACTCACCATTCAATATCTGATAGTGCTGAAACCAGAAATACTTAACTAATTTGGATGTGGACTTTATTTTTTCACGACTCTGAAATGGATAATAGACACCAGATGGTTGCAAGACACTGACATCTTGTTTTTGGAGAATACAAACTTCCACCATTTCTGGAAGGTATCCTCTTAGCTCGACAGCACGAAAACGCAATTTTCGATCCTACGATCACCTCATTTTGTTGTCAGTGCACAAATGACAGCAAAATCCACAGTTGGTGCACCGCTCGTAAAATGTCAAAAACTTAGCCAGGAAGCATAAAACTTAAACTCAATGCTCAAGTTTCTGTTAGTTCAATATATTTTCCACAATATAAGTTCTGTACAAGAAAAATGGGCCTTGCACGCGAGGTGAAACTTGGTCAGATTTCCACGGTGCTTCGTAGCTCAAACGAGCCAATTGCTGCACACAGGACAGCACACCACAGCTTCCAGACATCGCCTCTGCCAAACCGACGATTTACAGCTGGGCAACGAAACGCAACCTCCGCAGTTCACGCAGCGTCTGTGGGAAAAATCTGAGCAAACACAATGAGACACGAGGCAACGCTTCCAAGAGTGTCCGCTGACACAAGTACCACGCTTCAGTTCCTTAAAGGGAATGCCTGAGCCACAAAGGTTGCACTTTTCGCGCGTGGGAAGCCTAATCGTTATTTCATCGTCGGCTGCCTCTTCGGTTTCGCTCGGAAAGTTTTTCGCGATTGTTAAAGCACCCGAACTATCAGCTTCTGCGGGGGTTCGTTTATCGCTTGGTTTATCTCCATTCGCGAGAGCAGCCTCTGTACCAGACGAGAAATCGGCGGATTTTTCGATGGGATTTCTCGATGCTTGTGTGTTCTGCTCCTGTGCTGAAAACTCAGTTTTCTTGCGCTTGCTTAGCGGCGTTGCTTCAGAGTCGTGTTCACTACTCATAACGCGGACTTTCAAGTTGTTTCCTTTCGCGAGGCGTCCAGCTCGGATCACAGACAAAGCTCTCGTGCCATCAACGTCATCACACGCGTCATAGACCTGTTGCGCAATTTCAATGGACGACTGATCACTGCATCTTTGGATAAACCAGTCACTCATCACCAGGGCTGACGATTCATCTAGGAAAAAGTGAAAATCGACGGAAACTTAAAATAACCAGCTGAACCGATATTTCCAGCTCTATAATATTTTGTCGGCACCTTGTCTTGCAACTGCTGAAGATTTGCAATGTAACAGACACCGCGGAAATACGTTTTTCAGCCGTGCGGTCACCTTGCTTTTGAGAGCAAAGAAACTCAATACTAGTACTTGATACTCAACTATAAGTTAGTTTAAGGCATTTTCTATAACATAAGTTGTGCACAAGAAAAACGAGGCTTGCACACGATGTGAAATTTTAACTCGAATTATGAGAAGTTTGATAGCCATGGCGACGAACGCTGACCAACGGAAGTGACGTCAAGAACGTATTTCCGCGGTGTCAATGTAATGTATGGGTCAATTCCATCTGCAACCAAATGCCCGGGGTAAGCCCGGGGGGGGGGGGGGGGGGGGATGATTGCAGATGGAATTGACCCATACATAACAGGGTACTTCAGCAACTTGTTTTGCAATGTTCAATTCGCACTGGACAAAAACGGATAAAATGAAGTTCAAGTGAGCGGCACCGTACGAAAAGAACCAGACCTAGCATTAATACGATATCTCACTACATTACCTCAGTAGAAGAGCGGTTGTCTGAAGACAACCAAAAGCAAACTAATTGCAGCACCAATCACAAAGGATGTAGGAAATATAGATTACTACATGGAAAGTGCGCACGTACGGTATTTTCGCACGAGTTTGTTTGTTTTCACGAAACGAACGAGCGAGCCGCGAGCGAGTGAGTTTCGTGAAAACAAACAAACAAGTGCGTAAATGCTGTACAAAAGCACTTTCCATGCTGTAATTTGTTTGTTTCATTCATACTGAGATTTCACGAGATTTGTGCCTACGAAAACACGAACATTCGTTGCCGAGTAAACTCCCACCTTTGGAGACTTGACTAATTGATAATGACTATAAATGAATTGAGTAGTCGTAAAGAATTTTTACAAACTAAGAACATATCTTCAGTAAAGGATGAGGTCAAACCAGCTTCAGTTAAACTGGTCAAACCAGCTTCAGTTAAAATGTTTCTCGTGCTAAGCCAATATTTACAAACTGACAAAATCTCCTCTCCATCTCATGCAGCTTCAGTTGAATGTTTGCTTCGAGCCGCGAGCCGTTCCTTGTTTCGTTCGAGTGCATTGCTCTTATCGAGTGCTTTGAAATACCCAACATTTAGCCCAAAGTTAGTCCATGAAGACATGACGGCCTGGGATCGTTTCTTCCGAAACTCAAGTTGAATCGCGGAGACGGTCCGTTGAGTTTGTTGTGGTGAAAGCCCCTCGGGTTTCCTTGATTATTCCTTTGTTGTGAGAAATGTTCTTGGTAGCTTGACGTCTCGAGTTAGTCTTTGCTCTCGTACTCTTGTTTTCTTGAGTAGCTCAACAGTAAATTATTTTTCTCAAATCTCCGGCGGCAATCTTTCAGTTATTTTGAAGCGGCGATAGAAAGTATCGCACGATTCGCTTCACGGGTGTCTTCCGATTGGACGAAACGACTTTTTCCACACGTGAAAAAAGCCGTTCGCGACAGTGATTGGCTAATGAAATTTTCAAACGAAGTTTTCACGTCAGTGTTTCCGTGCTTAAATCTCAGTATGTATGAAATAAAACACTTTTCAACCAACCAAAGGCCAAAATAATTTGCGTTTGGAGACCAGAAAATACCATCGCGACTTGCTTGCTTGCGCAAGCCGGGTTTGCTTTTGTTTATGATTGGCCAATAAATTTGTCAGACATGCTTGGACCAAACGCAAAACAAAAGAAATCCCGGATCAATTTCGACAATCATCCGAAAACCGCTCTAGCACTCGGCTAATTCTTTTGTATATATCTTCTCACTATCATTAATAACGGTCGGTAATCCTTACCAGCTTCATTCGTCTCCCTATTCTTCTGCCCTGTTAACCAAGAGTTCAACGAATCAAAAACTTGAATCTCCAATATCCTGTTTTCCACTCGTGCCAACTCCTCTCCCCAACCATGACTTGGTTCCAGTCCCTTCACGGTTTCCTCGTCCTGTTCATCCCGCGTTGCCAGCGGGGACACTAAGTGCCTCCGAAGATAGAGTATAGACAGGGGGCATGATTCAATGGCTTCTTTAAGGACCACATTTGAAAGGACCTCTGGCAGCTCGGGCCCTTCGACCACAACCTGTCGCACTCCCTCCAGCAGGTCCCAGCGCACCTTTTTGGGGTCAAGACAGGCAGCCAACGCCTGCACCGCTTCGGACAGGACAGATGGTGTCGCTAACGAGACAATGCTTACCTGTTGTGACAACCAGAACAAAATGCCTGAAGGTCAAACGTCTATTTTAAATTGCGCTATGTAAACTAGTAATACACAGTTCCGTTTCCTGTGTAGCACTTGACTTCGAAGAAAAGATTACGTCAACATTTCGGTAAAACAAAGGCTGCTCTTGTTGAGCAGTACCAAAGTAAAAGTCCAATCAATGGCAGAGCGAGGGGGTATCTGCGATTATCGTACTTCTAGTTATTCTTGAAGGGAATACCGTTATTATCAGAACACCGACACATTCTACGCGATGATCTAGGACCCAATCAATCAGCTCTATATTTGTAATTCAGACGAGTGTGGGATCCCTTGGTTACCAACACATTCATTTCTCTCTAATAATTCGTTTTGCATACTCAAGTCGCATTTACTAGTTGGATCTGACCACAAAACTAGTGTCTGGTGATTTTACTCAAATTGAAGATTTGCGCCTAGGATTCTGACGGAGGTAAATCTTTATTGTTAAACTATTTCTGCTCATTTTCGTTTACCAAGCACTAAGTTCCTAGTTTACGATGTGCTCCGACATCATCTCTCTATTCACAACCTGAGGACATGTTCTCTTTACAATCGACTCACTCAAGAAAACTTATCGTATGTTCGAGTAAATGCTGCTTCAAACCAAATGACAGAGCAAATTTGACAACAGGGCGTCATCCGACGAGCACACGAGGCAGAGCAAGACAGCATGCTTGCGACCGTTCAAAGACGTCCTTGCTCATTTGCTTTTTTGTCTGAACTATGTCGCTGGTACAGAATCAGTTGGGTGTAAATCCAGCTGTAGAGAGCCCATACAATAACAAAACCGTGGCAAGGTTTTTTTATAAGGCATTTTTTGCCTAACTGATACGTCAAGTGATCATTCAATCCAGAAAATTACGGGCACTATGAGACTCGAATTGTGCCAAAAACTAATAGCAATCCATCATTCTCAATACTTATCTGAATTGCCGCTTATAATTAACAATACATTTGTGTGACTTATGTTCAAAATAACTAAAAGTTGGGGAAACTAGACAAGACAGCCTTGAGCAGCCATGGACGCAATAGGCACTTCTTGCGGCGCAGAGCGATGTAGAGGAGTGAATGCAAAGAACACTGGGTCGTAATCATCACAACCTCCAATTTCCTCTTCCTTACATGTAAAAATTCCATTCAAACCACACACCTGTAAACTACTTTTTCTTAAACGTCACACGATCACGATATATTGTAAAACAGTCCACCTTAATTTTAATGTATATTCAACTATCTGTCGCAGAGCAGCAAAGCATTCCTCTTTCTCCGACGAATGGCCTACGCTCGATAGTCAGCTAAAATTTCATTAGCGCCGTTTAGCTTTCCGACATCAACTTTTAGTTTATTTACAGTCATACGTGGCCAGCTTTAATCTTGGTGCAATGTTTTGTACTACAGTCTGCCTGTGGCGGCCTGCTTTCTGAATCCGGACCAAAATTCCTAAACAAGCTATAGTGTGCGCTTTAAACGTCCGTGCAAAATTCCTTGTGCCTTATGACCGTCGTTGATGTTGACTTAATGCATCAGATGCGAAGATGAGAAGTCCGGCAACATTCATAAGCTCGTGTCTTTAATTTTAGTTACATTGCGTCAGTTTGCCGCAAATTTGATACTACTAATCTATCAAATCAATTCTACGACCGCATCGGTATATATTGGTAGTTCAAAAAAGTTGCTTACAAGAAACTGCTTCACGGTAAATTTTGACGTTGTGGCGTGGGTGGTGGGGTGAGGCATCAAATCTTGTGACCGGAGAGGAGAGGGACAGGAGACACTGTAAGTCTAAGCTGTAAAATTGGATAACCAATTAGTTTTTGGTGATAGTGCAAAGTCATGCAGATACAAGACCAAGCTCTACCGATAGATTTACTTAACATACGCTAATGGGGTTGAAATTGTGCTACTTGTTACTAGGCATGATTGTGAAGGAGGTTTATTGATTTTAATAAAAAACTAAAAGGGAGGGTAGGGAGGGTGCAAGTAGACACTGTAAGTCCAGGCCGTAAGGTAAAAGTTGGACCGGTCCGTAAGATCACCCGGACTAAATCGACAAGTAACAAGCTGACTCACTCATTGGCTAAGTGTTTTAATTTTGTGGTGCTTGGACTCGACGATTTTGTTTCTTTGTGTTGTTGTAATTGGTTGCTCACAAATCAAAGTCCAAGTTCGTGGGTCACAGTGCTGTTTTGTTTGGGCTGCAACACCCACGGGGACCCACGTGAACACCACTGTTTGCGTGACGCATGGTAAAAATGTTTTGAGTGGTAGCAGGTTAATCGATTCATCAAAAGTGTTTTCCTTCTTCGTCCAAGATGGTGCGGCGGGTGGGAGAACTGCACAATTTTGAAGGAAAAATAACAAGTTTTGTCGCGTGAAAACGCGACAGATGCTTGGATTCAAGTTTGGTGTGGCAAGTGTCCGCACGTACCATAAGAATTGTTGAATAAGCAATCTCTGGACTAGAGCGAGACTCCCAAGAGTGATCAACTTCAATTTTCTCTTTCAATTTCTCACCCGAAAAAATATTATACAGTATGGGGAACTTGGCTTTTGATTTACTCAAATGAACCTGATTAATCTATAAGTTATAATTACAACACTCGTACATTTGCTTCAAAAGGATGAGAGAATCTACATTTTGAGTTTGGGAGTAATTGCGTGACTTATCTCATTTTCATGCATAATTGTTTTGACAGTTTGACTTCGAACATTTGTTTCTAATCACAAGCCACGATTAATCTAGCCATCGCTTCATTACTTACCTGTTTTTCGTCTTCTAAATTGCGTTCTTCTACCAAGCTTTCTAAATTTCCAGTCGGCTTGTTTCATTTCTGAGCTATTATCAACGCGGTTTTGATGAATTCACATTGTTTGACGAGCGTATGTTAAAGCTGAAAACCCAGCCGGGAGCCACTTCAGCTTGTCGAAATGGTATCGTTTGATTATGTTTGCTTTCCTTCGCTAAGTTTTAACCAGCTGGACGAAGAAAAATGCGAAAGTGAATATACTGAACAAAAACCGCAAGAGCGCAAGTATACGTCAGCAAAAATCTCACGTTACATACTTTGAAACTCAGCCAAGAAAAGAAAGGCTTTCACGCCGCTTGCACGTGAACATTATTCAATCAAAATATAATCCCCGAACGAAGTGAGGGAAATACTCACGACACTAATGCAGTAATATTATACCGCCCACTTGGGGACTCCAAGCCTGTCGCCATGTCGAAATTTAACGTTGTCTGTCAGTCTGTCTGGCGTACGATTTTAGGCGCGGTTACCCCGCTAACCAATAACAAAGGCCGGATCGATCACGTGTGCCCTGTTGTTTTTCGGAATAACTTAGAGAATTTAGATTTGAACGAAGCATTTAGATTTGAACGAAGTAACAATATATTGTAGCTGCGTTCACGAAAATGGAAAACTTAACTGAAAAACTTGAAACACAACAGTCTCGCGAAGCTCGTCTTCAAATGAGAAGGGAACAGGCACGAGCAAGGCGAAATCGTGAAACGAGCGAACAACAGCGCATGAATGCCGATCGAAAGCGACATGAACGGAAACGGGTAACGCAGACAACTCCGCAAAGAGAACAGCGCTTGAACGCAAATCGGAAACTTCAGGAGAAAAAGCGGGCCGAAGAGAAGACTCCGCAAATTAAGACAACAGCGCATGAATGCCGACCAAAAGCGACATGAACAGAAGCGGGTAACACAGACAACTCCGCAAAGGGAACAGCGCTTGAAAGCAAATCGGGAGCTTCAGACGCCGTTTTGTGTTAAACCCAGATACTTATTTAGAAAGGACAAGCAACAAAGGTTAGTCAGTGGAAATCGAACAATCACCGTGACAAATATATATTTTGTAACTCGATCACTTCAAGAATGTATTAAAATCTTTATGCTGATCATTTTCCCTCGAAGTATTGTTTTACTACGCTTCTGTCGCCAGTTTCGGCTACCGTATTTGCTCAGAGCAATCGGAACTTGGAGTCTTGAATGATTTAGTCAGATGTCTTATTTTTCTGTAATATGACATGCGGTGATTGCAGTGAGAATCGTTCACAAGCCCTTAGAAGTATTACTGGGTCTGAAGCCCGTGTATAATTTGAAGTAAACTGTTCAAGTTTTGCTTTGATTCTGGGAGAAATTTTGCTGTTTTGAGTGGGTTCACATACAAAACAATTCGAGCATATTAAATATGCATGCCTGAGTCTGGTGCATCCGGTAGTAAAAACAAATCGCACAGAAAGCCTATTTAATTGTACTGCCTATGAATTCAAAATTGGAAAATCAGTGTTCCTTTTTTCCCGTACTACGACGGCCGACCAACTTCAAACTTTGAGTATTAAATTTCGAGAACGTGCTTGGCAGACTGTATGAATTAATTTGACGTGCCGACCGTGGGAAATACGTACTTCGTCACGCAATCGATTCTTTTTTCAACGCAAAAGTATAACACACACCATTCTTTTTCTCCTTCCTTTGAGTGTAGCACTTGAGTTCGAAGAAAAGATTGAGTCAACATTTCGGTAAAACAAAGGCTACTCTTATTGGGAGTTACCAAAGTAAAAGTCCCATCAATGGCAGAATGAGGGGGTATATGCGATTATCGTATTTCTAGTATTTTTGCTTACACGTCAATCAAAATTCAAAATCCTAGAGGGGGGACTTCTTTTACCAATTGTCATGATACCTACGCTGTGGTTTTCGGGTGAAAACAATTATATGCTGGGCCCTTAGGCCTTAGGCCCAGCATAAAAACACGAATGACCCACTCGGAATTGACGTGATGACGCCCCTTATCACCCACCCCACAACAAGGTGTTAAATGTGAGACGGCTGGCGTGTCACAGTTTTCGATAAATGTAACGATGATACTTTTTTTTGAGGGTATGTGGGGTTTTGTCAGAAATCAACAAGTGAATTGAATATTTTTTGAAAATTGAATTCGCCCCATGCAATAAAATCAACTTTAACGTCAACGTTGGCAACGTGACGTCTGATTTCGGCAGCATACAAATCAAGCAATCAGTTTCATTTGACGTGAATCTTCAGGTTGTTTCATTCGGCAAGTAGAAATCAAGCTAGTACATCAGATATTCTTTGAAACTACATCCGCAATTTTCAATGTTTTTGAATGAACGAAACGCCCACGGACCACTGAAGTGATTATTTCAGACTTCAAAACAATAGAATAAGTATCCAAACTTCGGGGCGAAAACGACGCAAATACCGTATTTTTAGTTCCTATTAATATTCTTGGAGCGAATACTGTCATTATCAGAACACCGACACATTCTACGCGATGATCTATGAGGACCCAATCAATCAGCTCTATATTTGTAATTCAGACGAGTATGGGATCCCTTGGTTACCAACACATTCATTTCTCTCTAATAATTCGTTTTGCATACCAAAAGTTGCATTTGCTAGTTGGCTCTGACCACGAAACTATAGTGTCTGGTGATTTTACTCATATTTAAGATTTGCACCCAAGAATCTGACAAAGGTAAACCTTCATTGTTAAACTATTTCAGCTCATTTTCGTTTACCATGTACTAAGTTCCTAGTTTACAATGTGCTCCAATACCATCTTCTTTCTATTCACAACCTGGGGACATGTTCTCTTTACAATCGATTCACTCAAGAAAGTTTAACGTATTGTTCGAGCAAATGCTGCTTCAAACCAAATGACAGAGCAAATTTGACAAACAGAACGTCATCCGACGAGCACGCGAGGCAGAGCAAGACAGCATGCTTGCGACAGTTCAAAGACGTCCTTGCTCATTTGCTTTTTTGTCTGAACAATGTTGCTAATGCATTGGGGTATGAATCCAGCCTGAGAGATCCCATACAATGACAAAACCGTGGCACGGTTGTGTTATAAGGCAATTTTTGCCTAATCGATACGTCAAGTGATCATTCCAGAAAATGACGGGCACTATAAGGTTTGAATTGTGCCAAAAATTAATAGCAATCCATCATTCTCAATACTTATCTGAATTGCCGCTTATAATTAACAATAAATTTGTGTGACTTATGTTCAAAATAGCTAAAAGTCGGGGAAGCAAAACAAGATACTCTCGAGCAGCCATGGACACAATAGGCGCTTCTTGCGGCGCAGAGCGACATAGAGGAGTGAATGCAAAGAACACTGGGTCGTAATCATCACAACCTCCAATTTCCCCTTCCTTTCATGTAAATATTAATTCCATTTAAACCACACAACTGTAAACTACTTTTTTTTAAACGTCACATAATCATGGTCTGGTATAAAACAGTCCACCTTTTAATGTATATTCAACTATCTGTCGCAGAGCAGCAAATCATCTTTTTTTCTCCGACGAATGGCCTACGCTTGATAGTCAGCTAAAATTTCATTAGCGCCGTTCAGCTTTCCGACATCAACTTTTAGTTTATTTACAGTCATACGTGGCCAGCTTTAATATTGATGACCTGCTTTCTGAATTTTAGTTAAATTGCGTCAGTTGCAAATTTGATGTTACTGATCTATCAAATCAATTCTACGACCGCATCAGTATATATTGGTATAGTTCAAAAAAAGTGCTTACAAGAAACTGTTTCACGGTAAACTTCGATGTTGGGGTGTGGGTAGTGGGGTGAGGCATCAAGTCCTGTGACCGAGGGGAGAGGGACAGCAGACACTGTAAGTCTAGGCTGTAAGGTTAAAAGTGGATGACCAATTTTTTTGGTTATAGTGCAAATTATGCAGAAACAAGACCAAGCTGTACAGATAGATTTACTTAACAGACACTGGGCAGTAAAAAGTGTTTTTTGTTACTGGGCATGATTGTGAAAGTGGTTTATTGATTTCAATGAAAAACTAAAAGTCGCCCATGCATTCGGTGCAAGGCGGTGAAACGCTTCCTTTGAGATATCGATGCAACCATTTTCGAGATAAAATTCAATGTTGTGGCGGGGGTGGTGGGGTGAGACATCACATCATGCGAGGGGAGGGTGCAAGTAGACACTGTAAGTCCGAGTCGGACCGGTCCGTAAGATCATCCGGACTAAATCGACTGGTTACTCACGAATCAAAGTGCAAGTGCGTGGGTCACAGTACTGTTTTGTTTTGACTGCCAATCACGATTCGACATTGCAACACCCGCGGAGACCCACGTGACCAACACTGTTTGCATGACGCATGGTAAAAGTGTTTTGAGCGGTAGCAGGTTAATCAATTCATCAAAAAGTGCTTACCTTTTCCGTTCAAGATAGTGCGGCGAGTGAGAGAATTGCACAATTTTGAAGGGAAAAAAAAACACGAATGACCAACTCGTAATTGAAGTGATGTTTCCCCTTATCACCCACAATATTTTTAAATGAACGATTCGCCCACGCACCAGGTGATCACCGGCTCCAAATCAGTAACAGAATCCGTATCTATGTTCAGTGCGAGAACGATGCAAATATCGTATTTCCGGTTATCCTTATTCTTGGAGGAAAGACTGTTAATATCAGCACACCGACACATTCGTAGCGTATGTTCTACACGGGATCTCTATTTGTAATTCAGACGTCAATTTATGGGTTCCCGTAGTTACCAAAGATTATGTTTCCCTTTAAATGATCGTTTTGCATACTAAAAGTCGCAGTTGTTAGTTGTCTCTTGATCACACAGCTGAAGAGGTGATTTCAACCATTTTTATTGAGAATTTGTGGCATAAAATGTGGCTTCCTATTTTCGCTTACTATGTACTACAGATGTAGTTCCTGTTTTACAATGAGCTGTGATAACATTCTGTTTGTTAACCTCATCCTGAGCACTCTTATGGCCAAAGAAACTCCGCTCCGAAGCGTTTTTATATATTTTTCCGCCCGGCAAACATGCGATTTTGACCGCCATTTTGAATCTGACCGCGTTTTTCAAGTTTTTCGATCGAGAGCCTGGGTTATGACGTCAGAGGAGGGACTTGTTTCTAATGTCAAACAAAACTTTCACACAGATTTTGCAGTTGGCGAGGTGAGAATTATGCCTCATAGATGTGTTGTCGAGGAAAACGTAACCAAAGAACAACTAAGGTAAAGAGACGCCAAAGCGTTGCCAGTCCCTTCTCTGACGCCACAGACCCAGTCTCCCATGTCGCTCGGTCAAGATTTCGGAATTCTGAATTCAACCGCGTGAAAAAAGTATAAGAACGCTTCGGAACGGAGTTTCTTTGAGTATAAGTTGCTTAGATCACTTCCTACTTTCGTATAAAAACGCAACGTCTGAGGGTTTATAGGCACTTTAATAAGCAAATCTGATCATTTCCCTCTCCTCCTTTTCAATGTTGATCCTGTAATACTGTGTAACAGATTTGAGGGCTCAAACAACATTGCAATAGGGGGGAGGGGAGAAGAGAAGCAAACAAGTTCAAAATCGAAAAACAAGGCGAAAATGATATGTGTCTCAGCCTTTTTTGCAACCCGTTGTAGATTGCATGCAGTGTGAATCTAGAATGAGAGGTCCCATACACTTTACAAAAACGTGACAAATACTTCACAATAGTGACTGTTTTTGAAGGTTCTTTTTACTTTATCAAGGAAATAATACTATGTTATTCTGTCGGGACTTGAAGCTTTTTTTCCCCAGGAAAACTCAAGCAAAGAGATTGGATTTTGATCACAAGCGCTCCTTATTACGTCTGTTACGTCAGCCACTCTCATAAGTTACTTGAATGTGGAGAAAGTGACATAAATCTCGATGAAATTCCGATAACAGGACTATTATTTCTTTCTATATATGTTTCAACAATCACTATTTCTGCTATATATTCATCTCATCATTTTTGTTGGTATGTCTGCAGATTGCTAATTGGAAGATGAAGTATTTTCGGCTGCTGTTGGTTTGCTGTGTTTCCTCTAGTTTTGCGGGCCGCGCGAAAGGTAATTAATTGTTTATGCATCAATTGCATCTATATATTCCTGTTTCTGTTTCTATGTTATCTTTCTGTGTGTTGAATAATCTCCCAAACATTTTAACACATAAATATTTCCTTTGGTTTTTGAATTTTGCGAAAGAACATTATTCTGTGGCAGATGTGCTGATCCGTATGTAAGTTATCAGCCGGTAAATTGACCAATCAAAGCTTGCCTAGTATCTGCGCCATACAATAAAAGGTCATATCTACTTTGTATACTGCTAGAATATCGTCACGTTTTTTTTTAGCATAAAACGTAACTATTCTTTATACGATATGATTTACAGCACCAATTTGTGAGCATGCCATGGATATCGGGGTCATAGCAGACACATCTAAGAGTATCGGGAGGAGACACCTTCCCAAACTAAGGAAAGTCTTGAAAAAAACTGTCGACATGGTCGGGATTTCGGCCGACGGATCGCATATGGGTTTGATTACATTTGCCAGACATGCTGAGCTGCTTTTCAGTTTCACCGACACCGCGTATCAAACCCCAGCTGCAGCCAAGCAAAAAATCGACGAGATCAGAGATTTGAAGTTTTCAACCCGCACGGACAAGGCTCTGATCATGGCCAACGACAAACTCTTTACCGAGGCTGGAGGAGACCGACCTGACATACCCAACGTACTGCTGGTGTTAACTGATGGGAGACCAACGCCAAGAAAAGGTTACAAGGGCTTTGATGAAACAGTTCCTCCTCTGTTGGTTAGTAGTCTAAATTCGTTTGTGGATTTATTTTCAGTTTCTTCGACAGATTGAATTGGGATACAAAGATGGGTGACACAAAAACAGTGTACGGGTCAAGCCGCTTATTATTAGTGGAGTAAACACGAATCAAAGCATCAAGAAGCATTTCACGATCACTGAACAATTTAATGACATGATTGATTTTGTAAATAACTAAGAATCCGTCGTCACAGACGTTCTCCAACTCCATGCACTTTTAACATTTGAGACTATAGAATGACTAAAACTGAAGGTAAGTTTTGAAGTGGTAGCCCAAAATGTGGTCCAGCTAAGCGGCACAGCTGACTCATATGATAGCTCGCATCTCTGAGTGCAAAAAGAAAAACAAAGGAAAAAAAAGGAAACATTTTCCGAATGGGTTGAAACGTATAGGTACACATATGAGTGCGAGTGTAATTTTAATTATTTTTATACCAAAATTGCACGAGCCACGTTAGGTTAATTTGAAAATTTGAAAACCAGCTTTAAGAGATCTAGATTGACTGCACCAGCGTGAAGAATACGAAAATACTGAATACTGGCCGTTTTGAAATCGAAAACTATTAAACATTTTGTCGGTTTCACTCCCAAAGTAGAGTATTTTCTGATACTCCGTTAACACTTGACTAAAATACCGTGTCAGTGGTTTTTAAATTAACTTTTCGTCCCTGTTCAGTTTTATCAAACAATCTCTACTAAAAAGCGGCGGACAACCATGATTGTCACAACTGATTAGATGTAGATCTTAATGCTACATTTGCAAGTTTTACTTCCTTTTTTTATAGGCCAAAGGTGTCAGGATTACTGCAGTGGGAATTGGAAAGAAAGAAATAAATGAGGAAGTCTTGCGAGAAATTGCAGGAGAAGGCGGCTATACCGTCAAGGTCGATAACTTTGGCGAGCTGCTGAAGGAATTGAAAACAATCATACAAAAATTATGTGGTAATTATAATGTAACGTTCAAGTAAATTGTCGTGGATAGTGTCGTAAAGATTGTTACTTTTCAAACTTCTTCAGTTTGTAATAATGGGAGGCTTGGGCAAACCGTGACGGCAACGCAAAGAAAAACAAATGTTTCCATCTCGACATGTTGTTCCACGGTATGACGTCAAAAAGAAGCTAAGGACGTTCCACTGAACACAAGTAATGCCTATCACGTCGATATACCATGTCGACTCCCACTCCCACTAGTTCCCGAAAATATCTTTCAGAGTTCGATTCAACCCAACCTATAAATCCCAGGGACACATGGCATTGACAGAGTTTATGCGCTGAAAAATGTCAATTTTTTAAACTTGCTGCTCTTTAAACTTATAGTCCTAATTACTAAGGCCACTCCATAACTCACGCATAAAAAATAAATTACCACCGGCCATAACCAATCAAGTGGGCTGGGGCTCTCCGAAACAACAGCAACAATTTATTTTGTTATCTCGAAACGTCCGCCCAAATTTCTTAACGATCTCCGCGAGTTTCGCACACCGACCCCAAGTCAATGCCACATAAGTTTCGACTATGATGATTGGTCGCCTACACACGACCAAGAATTAATTTTATCGTATTTCACATATCCTGAGATTTGTGTCACTGTGTACAAATCTTGGCTTACATCTATAAACATTTCAATTTCAATATTGTAGTTTTGGTAGATAATCCACATCAATGTGAATCAAAAGTAATCGAGATCATTTCCAATCACTTAAATAAACCGATGTGCGTATTTTACATTTGATAGCCGTAGATGGAGGCTACACAACATGGTCCAACTGGGGAGAGTGCAGCGCTAATTGTGGGGGTGGGAAAAGGACCCGCTCTCGAACTTGCACCAACCCCTCTCCTAAAAATGGTGGAAAGAACTGTGATGTCCTGGGGGCGGCTGAAGAGACAGAACCTTGTAATAAACAGGAGTGCCGTAAGTTCATGTTTCAATGATTGTCATATTATAGATGAAATTCTATAAGGTTTCACAATTCTTGAATACCATGAAATAGAATCGGTTCCAATTTAAGATATTACACGACATTTAAGTAATTATCACAATATTTCGACGCCAGTTCTATCAACAAATTGATTAAAACTATTGCGCATAAGCCGTAAATATTCGAATAAGCGCCCAGTTTCTAATAAACGCCCCCTCCCTTCCTCATAAAAAAGCATTCCCGGTATGGTACAGATTGGACTCACGAGAAAGTAACAACGCACACAACCAGTTCAATCTGATTTTGTTATCATTTAATGTATGTGCCTAATGTAACTGGATAGGGAATCAGAACCGGCTAGAGATACGTTATGTTTTTGTTAAAAAAGTACCGGTAGTTCAAACACCGTGAGTCCTTGAATAAGCGCCTCCCCTCAAATAAACGCCCCCCTTAAGGAAGCATACCCGACAAATCGAACAGACAGTATCAGAGAAATAATAAATATAAATAATACATAAAAACTAAATACAGTGTTAGACAAGTTTCTGTACGAATTTTTAATGTGTTGCCGGTATACGGTATGGCTTGCAGCACCACCTTGCAAGAACGCCTTGGATCTGGCGGTCATAGCAGACATATCAAAGAGTGTGAAAATGCAAAATCTCCCCAAACTAAAGGAAGCCATCAAGACCATTGCCGACAAGTTCGAGATCTCGAACGACGGAACACATATGGCTTTAATTACGTTTGCTGAAAATGCCAAGCTAGAGTTTACTTTCGCCGACACTCAATATCAAAACCCAGCGGCAGCTAAGCAAAAGATCGACGAGATCAACAAATTGATCCTTTGGACCCGCACGGACAAGGCTCTGACCATGGCCAACAATAGGGTCTTTACTCCGGCTGGAGGAGATCGACCTGACAAACCTAACGCGCTGCTGGTGTTTACTGATGGGAGACCAACACCAAATGGCGGTGAAGGAGTCTACCAGGGCTTTGATGTAACAGTTCCTCCTCTCGAGGCTAGTAGTCTAAATATCATTGTGGAAAATTTTTCAGCTTCTTCGACAGAAGTTGCATTTAGATAAAACGAGAGGGATACGAAAACAGAACTATTCCTTTGATTTAATTATCACAGCCCCAACTCCTATTATCTACTACTGATATACAATACATATCCATCCGGCAGTTGCCTGACCTTTTTCTAGTCATTTTACAGATCTCACTTTACTTCATACTTACGACACGTGTTCCAAATCAAACAAGACTGGTATTGCCAGTGAGCTCGTGGCGTGGGTGGGGTCGAGGCCAGAAGAAACTAAAATGGAAGGGACAAGAGCGAGTCTCCCAAAAAATACTTGCAGTTTCTCACCAGAAAAATGTTATACAGTATTGAAATTATGACTTTTGACACCTCGTTCAAATGAAACTACTATAAATTGTCATTACAACACTACACTTGCTTCCACTTGCTTCTTAAAGGTTGAGCGACTAGGCATTTTGAGCTAAGGAGTGAAAGGTCAACAGCCAGAAAAGAGTAATGCGTGACTTATCTTTTTATGCACAGTCGATTCTTCGAACACTTTTCTTAATCAGAGGCCACGATAATCTGGCCTTCGCTTCAATACTTACGTACATTTTTTACTGAATGCGTTTCTTGGAGTTTTGTGGAGTCTTAAACGGCGAGATTGGATATTTTTCGTCACAAAAACGTTATACTTTCGGCGAAAAAACTTTACAAAACAGCTCCAGTATGTACGAGGCAACAGATGTCATGTACAGTGTAAACCATATTAAAATCATCATTGTTTACGGCTAAAGTTCGTCATGGCTTCGGTGTCCGTTTTTGACCTAGTATCTTCCCAGAGGTACTTCGTGTCTCGTCGGGACTAAATAATTAGCGGCGACAGAGTTAATTGCAATCCTGTAGCGGCAACCATTAAATATAATCGAATCAATCAAACATTTGTTTACGGCTATGACGGTGAACTTAAGAACGCAAGCCAAAATCGTTCCCTACCTAGTTTATCCGTGCATGTTCTACAGAGCCAAACGGTGTTGAGTTTGGAAGGTATACAGATAACTTTATACACAAGCATTAACGTACGATCTCAAGTTATTCGCGAAGTCACCACGTCATCACATATCACGTGGCAATGTGAACCAATCACCGTGTGCTGATTCGTAACCCAGAAAACTAAAAATAATAGAGACACGGTCTCCAATCTTAAGCTACGCCCCAACGAGCAATAAAAATAATATGACGAAGATGAATACACGGTCTCCAATCTTAAGCTCGTCGGGCGGCTACGCCCCACGAGCAATAAAAGCATAAAATGAAGCATAAAATACGCTATTGTAAACGTGTTCAGTTCCAGAAAGTTGCTTTAAAACAGTGTACTTCGCTGAAAGTCTTTAAACGCCTTTATATTCTCGGATAACGAAGAGCTAGAAATATATTCATAACTTTATTACTACAAAACATACATTTTATGTTATATTTTTATAAAGCCTCGTATGTTTTAGCGGTTTGTATTGCTTACCTATTAGTCTATCTCAACGTGCAAGCTTATATTACCTTGTTTATTTTGTAGCCTACTGTACGCTGTTAATAAATATATTTCATATCAAGAAGCATGAATCTACAATCATGGTCAAAAGTTGTTGGGACGCTCCTCTTACGCACATCCGGAGCACAATGTAAATCCGTACAACCTATGGGGGTCTCATATTTCTTGATTACAAGTCCCTCCCCCTCCCCTCCATTCAATGTTGGCCCGTGGTGCAGCTATGAACCGAACCATGCTCAACTACCCAACATTGACTGGGGGGAAGGGGGTTGACTTGAAATCGTCCCAACAATTTTGACCATGGTTGTAGTAACCCATTGCGAGTTGCAGCATGCTCCCTCCTCTTATCTTCATATGAATTATGAAACCTTTAAACCTTTAAACCGGCTACATATAGATGTAGATCCTGATGCTGTTTTTAACTCTGAACGTTTCTTTATATTTTAAAGGTCAAGAATGTGAAGATTACTGCTGTGGGAGTAGGGAAAAAGATCGATACCGCTGTGTTGCGTGAGATTGCAGGAGAAAATGGCAATGTTTTCGAGGTCAATAGCTTCGACGCTGGAGAAAAAATTAAGGAATTGTCATGTGGTATGTACATTTTGCGCAAGTTGGAGATCGAAGGGTATAGCAAATTGAACTATATAAGAGTCTTGTTACGTCAGTTTGAAAACATAAACACGCCACCAACCATTCCCATGTATACAGTATATATATATAGTTAGTCCCGTAAAAGTTGTCAATACAATAACATATTCTCAAACATAGCATTAACATGAACCCATATAACAGACAATTTGATAAAAAGGAAACTCAGTGCATTAGGCGCCCAAGAGATCCTGCTTCACTAAGGTTGTTCCAGTTTTCATTATTAACTTAAATTATCAGTAAGAGGACATATTTTGATATTTCCTCTCGCGCGTGATTGGTGGAATCGTGACACGGGACCTAATAACGAGCGGTTATTGACAATATCCGAACTCAGTTTGATTTAGTTTGTCACAAAAACATTACGAGATGACTCTTTCTTTTTTTAACCTCGCCATCTTTTTATTTTTCTATTACAGGTCGTTAAATGCAACGACAGAAACATAAAGTGGGGAAAGGCGAATGCCGGTGTGGGATAAATTTGGGTCGCTGCCACAAATGGGTTCATAGCATTAGAAGTCTGTTGCGAGTTTCTTGATTCGCAAAAAATAAAGGTGTTAACATGCATTTTGTCTCATTGGTCTTTTTATCACAGGCCGTGGTTACGTCTTACTTCTTCGACAAACTACTCCTGTCTTACTTCTTCAGATTTTCACAACATCCACACACACAGAAAGGATATCAAAATGAATGTTCTTTTGTGTTGTTGTGGAGCAAGCAATCAGCCATGCTTCATTTAATGGGCAACTCAGAAACCGACGAAACAAGAACCGAGACTTCACAGCATCTCAAGAGACAGCGGGGACTAAGAATTCATATCTTTTCTTCGCGAATAGCTGGGAGAATATCATGAACCTGCACCATGATCTTGAGAGTGAAAGGCCTCTTAGGTAAAATACAAATTATCCTGGTAATAGTACTGTACAAGGTTTGTTTCCTTTTCATATTTGACCTCATACTTTTTCAATGCTCGAAAACTAAAATATTACA
This sequence comes from Plumapathes pennacea, assembly GCA_964036295.1. NCBI lineage: Eukaryota > Metazoa > Cnidaria > Anthozoa > Antipatharia > Myriopathidae > Plumapathes > Plumapathes pennacea. The sequence goes on along the minus strand of OZ038465.1, from coordinate 11,955,807 downwards.
TAAAAGAGCTGTAATAAAGGTCACATAAAAGTGGAATGATATTTCCTCGCTTTGTTGGTACACTGTAAACTATATCGAAGATGGAACGGAACCAGATTGAAATACCCTCGCTTTATGAATTTGTAAACAGTACGTGCTACGTTGTAAAATAATACAGTTTTTTCTTGGTTTGTATTTTAACCTTTAATCGGTTCAGTCGTTTCAGCCTGAAGGCGTTTCCCAACTGAGAAAGGCCAGATCAAAATAGAAATTGCATTTTTTTGAATCGCTAAAACTCTTCCTCGTATTTTACGGAGGTCCCTCTTGTACAACATATTATATATTAAATATTACTACAAAATAAGATTAGCGTACCTTCCTGGTCTGGTGAATATATCTAGGTGTCCAAAGTGCCCAAACAACAGTTGTTTTCTTCTATTCGCAGTTGCATATAAACGTTCAAGAAAAAAAAAAAACGAGAAACACAGAAAAAAACACTAAACAGCCAGCATCAAACATAAACACTGTAATATAAACAGTTTAAAGTCGTTTAAAATTCAAATTGGTTCAAATTATCCCTTGCAAACAAAAGAAGTCTAATGCTATTGCTCATGAGTAATGGAATGCTAAAAAGTAGTATCCTGTTTCCACACATTATAATAATTTGCTGATTTTTCAATACTCACCATTCAATATCTGATAATATATCTGGATAAACCAAAGGCCAAAATAATTTGCGTTTGGAGACCAGAAAATACCATCGCGACTTGCTTGCTTGCGCAAGCCGGGTTTGCTTTTGTTTATGATTGGCCAATAAATTTGTCAGACATGCTTGGACCAAACGCAAAACAAAAGAAATCCCGGATCAATTTCGACAATCATCCGAAAACCGCTCTAGCACTCGGCTAATTCTTTTGTATATATCTTCTCACTATCATTAATAACGGTCGGTAATCCTTACCAGCTTCATTCGTCTCCCTATTCTTCTGCCCTGTTAACCAAGAGTTCAACGAATCAAAAACTTGAATCTCCAATATCCTGTTTTCCACTCGTGCCAACTCCTCTCCCCAACCATGACTTGGTTCCAGTCCCTTCACGGTTTCCTCGTCCTGTTCATCCCGCGTTGCCAGCGGGGACACTAAGTGCCTCCGAAGATAGAGTATAGACAGGGGGCATGATTCAATGGCTTCTTTAAGGACCACATTTGAAAGGACCTCTGGCAGCTCGGGCCCTTCGACCACAACCTGTCGCACTCCCTCCAGCAGGTCCCAGCGCACCTTTTTGGGGTCAAGACAGGCAGCCAACGCCTGCACCGCTTCGGACAGGACAGATGGTGTCGCTAACGAGACAATGCTTACCTGTTGTGACAACCAGAACAAAATGCCTTAAGGTCAAACGTCTACTTTAAATTGCGCTATGTAGACTAGTAATACACAGTTCCGTTTCCTGTGTAGCACTTGACTTCGAAGAAAAGATTGCATCAACATTTCGGTAAAACAAAGGCTGCTCTTGTTGAGCAGTACCAAAGTAAAAGTCCAATCAATGGCAGAGCGAGGGCCGGGTATCTGCGAGTATCGTACTTCTAGTTATTCTTGGAGGGAATACCGTTATTATCAGAACACCGACACATTCTACGCGAGGATCTAGGACCCAATCAATCAGCTCTATATTTGTAATTCAGACGAGTGTGGGATCCCTTGGTTACCAACACATTCATTTCTCTCTAATAATTCGTTTTGCATACTCAAGTCGCATTTACTAGTTGGATCTGACCACAAAACTAGTGTCTGGTGATTTTATTATTTTAATGGGTTGAAACTGTGCTACTTGTTACTAGGCATGATTGTAAAGGAGGTTTATTGATTTTAATAAAAAACTAAAAGGGAGGGTGGGGAGGGTGCAAGTAGACACTGTAAGTCCAGGCCGTAAGGTAAAAGTCAGACCGGTCCGTAAGATCACCCGGACTAAATCGACAAGTAACAAGCTGACTCACTCATTGGCTAAGTGTTTTAATTTTGTGGTGCTTGGACTCGACGATTTTGTTTCTTTGTGTTGTTGTAATTGGTTGCTCACAAATCAAAGTCCAAGTTCGTGGGTCACAGTGCTGTTTTGTTTGGCCTGCCTATCACGATTCGACATTGCAACACCCACGGGGGCCCACGTGAACACCACTGTTTGCATGACGCATGGTAAAAATGTTTTGAGTGGTAGCAGGTTAATCGATTCATCAAAAGTGTTTTCCTTCTTCGTCCAAGATGGTGCGGCGAGTGGGAGAACTGCACAATTTTGAAGGAAAAATAAAAACACGAATGACCCACTCGGAATTGACGTGATGTTGCCCCTTATCACCCACCCCACAACAAGGTGTTAAATGTGAAACGGGTGGCGTGTCACAGTTTTCGATAAATGTAACGATGATACTTTTTTCTTTGAGGGTATGTGGGGTTTTGTCAGAAATCAACAAGTGAATTAAATATTTTTTGAAAATTGAATTAGCCCCATGCAACTTTAACGTCAACGTTGGCAACGTGACGTCTGATTTCGGCAGAATACAAATCAAGCAATCAGTTTCATTTGACGTGAATCTTCAGGTTGTTTCATTCGGCAAGTAGAAATCAAGCTAGTACATCAGATATTCTTTGAAACTACATCCGCAATTTTCAATGTTTTTGAATGAACGAAACGCCCACGGACCACTGAAGTGATTATTTCAGACTTCAAAACAATAGAATAAGTATCCAAACTTCGGGGCGAAAACGACGCAAATACCGTATTTCTAGTTCCTATTAATATTCTTGGAGGGTCTGTTATTATCAGAACACCGACACATTCTACGCGATGATCTATGAGGACCCAATCAATCAGCTCTATATTTGTAATTCAGACGAGTATGGGATCCCTTGGTTACCAACACATTCATTTCTCTCTAATAATTCCTTTTGCATAATCAAGTCGCATTTACTAGTTGGCTCTGACCACAAAACTATTGTCTGGTGATTTTATTATTTTAATGGGTTGAAATTGTGCTACTTGTTACTAGGCATGATTGTAAAGGAGGTTTATTGATTTTAATAAAAAACTAAAAGGGAGGGTGGGGAGGGTGCAAGTAGACACTGTAAGTCCAGGCCGTAAGGTAAAAGTCGGACCGGTCCGTAAGATCACCCGGACTAAATCGACAAGTAACAAGCTGACTCACTCATTGGCTAAGTGTTTTAATTTTGTGGTGCTTGGACTCGACGATTTTGTTTCTTTGTGTTGTTGTAATTGGTTGCTCACAAATCAAAGTCCAAGTTCGTGGGTCACAGTGCTGTTTTGTTTGGGCTGCCTATCACGATTCGACATTGCAACACCCACGGGGGCCCACGTGAACACCACTGTTTGCATGACGCATGGTAAAAATGTTTTGAGTGGTAGCAGGTTAATTGATTCATCAAAAGTGTTTTCCTTCTTCGTCCAAGATGGTGCGGCGAGTGGGAGAACTGCACAATTTTGAAGGAAAAATAAAAACACGAATGACCCACTCGGAATTGACGTGATGTCGCCCCTTATCACCCACCCCACAACAAGGTGTTAAATGTGAAACGGGTGGCGTGTCACAGTTTTCGATAAATGTAACGATGATACTTTTTTCTTTGAGGGTATGTGGGGTTTTGTCAGAAATCAACAAGTGAATTAAATATTTTTTGAAAATTGAATTAGCCCCATGCAACTTTAACGTCAACGTTGGCAACGTGACGTCTGATTTCGGCAGAATACAAATCAAGCAATCAGTTTCATTTGACGTGAATCTTCAGGTTGTTTCATTCGGCAAGTAGAAATCAAGCTAGTACATCAGATATTCTTTGAAACTACATCCGCAATTTTCAATGTTTTTGAATGAACGAAACGCCCACGGACCACTGAAGTGATTATTTCAGACTTCAAAACAATAGAATAAGTATCCAAACTTCGGGGCGAAAACGACGCAAATACCGTATTTCTAGTTCCTATTAATATTCTTGGAGGGTCTGTTATTATCAGAACACCGACACATTCTACGCGATGATCTATGAGGACCCAATCAATCAGCTCTATATTTTGTAATTCAGACGAGTATGGGATCCCTTGGTTACCAACACATTCATTTCTCTCTAATAATTCGTTTTGCATACCAAAAGTTGCATTTACTAGTTGGCTCTGACCACGAAACTAGTGTCTGGTGATTTTACTCATATTGAAGATTTGCGCGTAGGAATCTGACGAAGGTAAATCTTCAATGTTAAACTATTTCAGCTCATTTTCGTTTACCATGCACTAAGTTACTAGTTTACAATGTGCTCCGACATCATCTTCTCTCTATTCACAACCTGGGGATATGTTCTCTTTACAATCGACACACTCAAGAAAGTTTAACGTATTGTTCGAACAAATGCTGCTTCAAACCAAATGACAGAGCGAATTTGACAAACAGAACGTCATCCGACGAGCACGCGAGGCAGAGCAAGACAGCATGCTTGCGACAGTTCAAAGATTGCTTTTTGTCTGAACAATGCTGCTAGTACATTGGGGTGTGAATCCAGCTTGAGAGATCCCATACAATGACAAAACCGTGGCACGGTTGTGTTATAAGGCAATTTTTGCCTAATCGATACGTCAAGTGATCATTCCAGAAAATGGCGGGCACTATAAGGTTTGAATTGTGCCAAAAATTAATAGCAATCCATCATTCTCAATACTTATCTGAATTGCCGCCTATAATTAACAATAAATTTGTGTGACTTATGTTCAAAATAACTAAAAGTCGGGGAAGCAAAACAAGACACTCTCGAGCAGCCATAGACACAATAGGCGGCTTCTTGCGGCGCAGAGCGACATAGAGGAGTGAATGCAAAGAACACTGGGTCGTAATCATCACAACCTCCAATTTCACCTTCCTTACATGTGTCACAGTTTTCGATAAATGGAACGATGATACATTTTTATTGAGAGTATGTGGGGTTTTGTCAGAAATCAACAAGTGAATTGAAAATTTTTTGAAAATTGAATTCGCCCCATGCAATGGAATCAACTTCACAACATGACGTCTGATTTCGGCAGCATACAAATCAAGCAATCAGTTTCATTTGACGTGAATCTTCAGCTTGTTTCATTCGGCAAATGGAAATCGAGCTAATACATCAGTTATTGTTTGAAACTGCACTTCAGAAGTGAGTTCCGCAATTTTCAATGTTTTTGAATGAACGAAACGCCCACGGACCACTGAGGTGATTATTTCAGACTCCAAAGCAATAACAGAGTAAGTATCCAAACTTTGGGGCAAAAACGATGCAATATCGCTTCTAGTTATTCTTGGAGGGAATACCGTTATTATCAGAACACCGACACATTCTACGCGATGATCTAGGACCCAATCAATCAGCTCTATATTTGTAATTCAGACGAGTGTGGGATCCCTTGGTTACCAACACATTCATTTCTCTCTAATAATTCGTTTTGCATACTCAAGTCGCATTTACTAGTTGGATCTGACCACAAAACTAGTGTCTGGTGATTTTACTCAAATTGAAGATTTGCGCCTAGGATTCTGACGGAGGTAAATCTTTATTGTTAAACTATTTCTGCTAATTTTCGTTTACCAAGCACTAAGTTCCTGGTTTACGATGTGCTCCGACATCATCTCTCTATTCACAACCTGAGGACATGTTCTCTTTACAATCGACTCACTCAAGAAAACTTATCGTATGTTCGAGTAAATGCTGCTTCAAACCAAATGACAGAGCAAATTTGACAACAGGGCGTCATCCGACGAGCACACGAGGCAGAGCAAGACAGCATGCTTGCGACCGTTCAAAGACGTCCTTGCTCATTTGCTTTTTTGTCTGAACTATGTCGCTGGTACAGAATCAGTTGGGTGTAAATCCAGCTGTAGAGAGCCCATACAATATCAAAACCGTGGCAAGGTTTTTTTATAAGGCATTTTTTGCCTAACTGATACGTCAAGTGATCATTCAATCCAGAAAATGACGGGCACTATGAGACTCAAATTGTGCCAAAAATTAATAGCAATCCATCATTCTCAATACTTATCTGAATTGCCGCCTATAATTAACAATAATTTGTGTGACTTATGTTCAAAATAACTAAAAGTTGGGGAAACTAGACAAGACAGCCTTGAGCAGCCATGGACGCAATAGGCGCTTCTTGCGGCGCAGAGCGATGTAGAGGAGTGAATGCAAAGAACACTGGGTCGTAATCATCACAACCTCCAATTTCCTCTTCCTTACATGTAAAAATTCCATTCAAACCACACACTTGTAAACTACTTTTTCTTAAACGTCACACGATCACGATCTAGTGTAAAACAGTCCACCTTAATTTTAATATATATTCAACTATCTGTCGCAGAGCAGCAAAGCATTCCTCTTTCTCCGACGAATGGCCTACGCTCGATAGTCAGCTAAAATTTCATTAGCGCCGTTTAGCTTTCCGACATCAACTTTTAGTTTATTTACAGTCATACGTGGCCAGCTTTAATCTTGGTGCAAAGTTTTGTACTACAGTCTGCCTGTGGCGGCCTGCTTTCTGAATCCGGACCGAAATTCCTAAACAAGCTATAGTGTGCGCTTTAAACGTCCGTGCAAAATTCTTTGTGCCTTATGACTGTCGTTGATGTTGACTTAATGCATCAGATGCGAAGATAAGAAGTCCGGCAACATTCATAAGCTCGTGTCTTTAATTTTAGTTACATTGCGTCAGTTTGCCGCAAATTTGATACTACTAATCTATCAAATCAATTCTACGACCGCATCGGTATATATTAGTAGTTCAAAAAAGTTGCTTACAAGAAACTGCTTCACGGTAAATTTTGACGTTGTGGCGTGGGTGGTGGGGTGAGGCATCAAGTCTTGTGACCGGAGAGGAGAGGGACAGGAGACACTGTAAGTCTAAGCTGTAAAATTGGATAACCAATTAGTTTTTGGTGATAGTGCAAAGTCATGCAGATACAAGACCAAGCTCTACCGATAGATTTACTTAACATACGCTAATGGGGTTGAAATTGTGCTACTTGTTACTAGGCATGATTGTAAAGGAGGTTTATTGATTTTAATAAAAACCTAAAAGGGAGGGTGGAGAGGGTGCAAGTAGACACTGTAAGTCCAGGCCGTAAGGTAAAAGTCAGACCGGTCCGTAAGATCACCCGGACTAAATCGACAAGTAACAAGCTGACTCACTCATTGGCTAAGTGTTTTAATTTTGTGGTGCTTGGACTCGACGATTTTGTTTCTTTGTGTTGTTGTAATTGGTTGCTCACAAATCAAAGTCCAAGTTCGTGGGTCACAGTGCTGTTTTGTTTGGGCTGCCTATCACAAAAGTGTTTTCCTTCTTCGTCCAAGATGGTGCGGCGAGTGGGAGAACTGCACAATTTTGAAGGAAAAATAAAAACACGAATGACCCACTCGGAATTGACGTGATGTTGCCCCTTATCACCCACCCCACAACAAGGTGTTAAATGTGAAACGGGTGGCGTGTCACAGTTTTCGATAAATGTAACGATGATACTTTTTTTTTTGAGGGTATGTGGGGTTTTGTCAGAAATCAACAAGTGAATTAAATATTTTTTGAAAATTGAATTCGCCCCATGCAACTTTAACGTCAACGTTGGCAACGTGACGTCTGATTTCGGCAGAATACAAATCAAGCAATCAGTTTCATTTGACGTGAATCTTCAGGTTGTTTCATTCGGCAAGTAGAAATCAAGCTAGTACATCAGATATTCTTTGAAACTACATCATTCCGCAATTTTCAATGTTTTTGAATGAACGAAACGCCCACGGACCACTGAAGTGATTATTTCAGACTTCATTAATATTCTTGGAGGGTCTGTTATTATCAGAACACCGACACATTCTACGCGATGATCTATGAGGACCCAATCAATCAATCGTTTTGCATACCAAAAGTTGCATTTACTAGTTGGCTCTGACCACGAAACTAGTGTCTGGTGATTTTACTCATATTGAAGATTTGCGCGTAGGAATCTGACGAAGGTAAATCTTCATTGTTAAACTATTTCAGCTCATTTTCGTTTACCATGTACTAAGTTCCTAGTTTACAATGTGCTCCGACATCATCTTCTCTCTATTCACAACCTGGGGACATGTTCTCTTTACAATCGACACACTCAAGAAAGTTTAACGTATTGTTCGAACAAATGCTGCTTCAAACCAAATGACAGAGCAAATTTGACAAACAGAACGTCATCCAACGAGCACGCGAGGCAGAGCAAGACAGCATGCTTGCTACCGTTCAAAGACGTCCTTGCTCATTTGCTTTTTTGTCTGAACAATGCTGCTAGTACATTGGGGTGTGAATCCAGCTTGAGAGATCCCATACAATGACAAAACCGTGGCACGGTTGTGTTATAAGGCAATTTTTGCCTAATCGATACGTCAAGTGATCATTCCAGAAAATGACGGGCACTATAAGGTTTGAATTGTGCCAAAAATTAATAGCAGTCCATCATTCTCAATACTCCATCTGAATTGCCGCCTATAATTAACAATAAATTTGTGTGACTTATGTTCAAAATAACTAAAAGTCGGGGAAGCAAAACAAGACACTCTCAAGCAGCCATAGACACAATAGGCGCTTCTTGCGGCGCAGAGCGACATAGAGGAGTGAATGCAAAGAACACTGGGTCGTAATTATCACAACCTCCAATTTCCCCTTCCTTACATGTAAATATTAATTCCATTTAAACCACACAACTGTAAACTACTTTTTCTTAAACGTCACATAATCATGGTCTGGTGTAAAACAGACCACCATGTATATTCAACTGTCTGTCGCAGAGCATCTTTTTTTCTCCGACGAATGGCCTACGCTCGATAGTCAGCTAAAATTTCATTAGTGCCATTCAGCTTTCCGACATCAACTTTTAGTTTATTTACAGTCATACGTGGCCAGCTTTAATCTTGATGGCCTGTTTTCTGAATTTTAGTTATATTGCGTCAGTTGCAAATTTGATATTACTGATCTATCAAATCAATTCTACGACCGCATCAGTATATATTGGTAGTTCAAAAAAAGTGCTTACAAGAAACTGTTTCACGGTAAACTTCGATGTTGGGGTGTGGGTAGTGGGGTGAGGCATCAAGTCCTGTGACCGAGGGGAGAGGGACAGCAAACACTGTAAGTCTAGGCTGTAAGGTTAAAAGTGGATGACCAATTTTTTGGTTATAGTGCAAATTATGCAGAAACAAGACCAAGCTGTACAGATAGATTTACTTAACAGACACTGGGCAGTAAAAAGTGTTTTTTGGTAATGGGCATGATTGTGAAAGTTGTTTATTGATTTCAATGAAAAACTAAAAGTCGCCCAAGCATTCGGTGCAAGGCGGTGAAACGCTTCCTTTTCGAGATAAAATTCAATGTTGTGGCGTGGGTGGTGGGGTGAGACATCACGTCATGCGAGGGGATGGTGCAAGTAGACACTGTAAGTCCAAGTCGGACCGGTCCGTAAGATCACCCGGACTAAATCGACAAGTAAAAGCTGACTCACTCATTGACTAAGTGTTTTATTTTTGCGGTGCTTGGACTCGACGATTTTGTTTCTTTGTGTGGTAATTGGTTACTCACGAATCAAAGTGCAAGTGCGTGGGTCACTGTGCTGTTTTGTTTTGACTGCCAATCACGATTCGACATTGCAACACCCGCGGAGATCCACGTGACCAACACTGTTTGCATGACGCATGGTAAAAGTGGCTTCCTATTTTCGCTTACTATGTACTACAGATGTAGTTTCTGTTTTACAATGCGCCGTGATAACATTCTGTCTGTTCACCTCATCCTGAGCACACGTTGCCTCCAACTTGCTCTTTCGCTCGACTCGCTCTCAGGAAAGTTCATCGCAGTGTCCGTAAATGCTGCTTCAAACCAGACGACAGTGCAACCTTGACAAACAGAACGTCATGGGCTAGCTGGGCGACAAGCTCCAAATCGACCTCCTTGCACTTGTTTTTAACTGACCAAATTAAGTGGTACAGATTGCATATATCAGCCAACAAAGATTTTTTCGATTTTTGACCTCGCAAAAATTGGGGCGAGCGCACAAAGGACGCCGAGGAGGGAAGTGGGAGGTTGAGAAGGAGTTTCCTTTTCCTCCACCCCCTCCCCCCTCGCCCCAATTTTTGCGCTCGTTTCATTTTTCTTGCGGCGAAAATGGAAAAAGTCGTCCTATTCTCTTCATATCGAGGGGAAACGCTTGCTGCGCGGGCTACAATGAGTTGCAAAATTGTTGAGACGTTCTTTAAAAAATGATAAATTTTGCGTTTGTTCCCTTCGCTTTAAAGTGCCTATAAACCTTCAGACGTTACGTTTTTATATGAAAGTAGGAAGTAATCTAAACAACTTATGGCCAAAGAAACTCCGCTCCGAAGCGTTTTTATATATTTTTCCGCCCGGCAAACATGCGATTTTGACCGCCATTTTGAATCTGACCGCGCAAAGTTTTTCGATCGAGAGCCTGGGTTATGACGTCAGAGGAGGGACTCGTTTCTTGTCAAACAAAACTTTCACACAGATTTTGCAGTTGGCGAGGTGAGAATTATGCCTCATAGATGTGTTGTCGAGAAAAACGTAACCAAGGGAAAAAAAACAACTAAGGCCGAAAGAGACGCCAAAGCGTTGCCAGTCCCTTTTCTGACGTCACAGACCCAGTCTCCCATGTCGCTTGGTCAAGATTTCGGAATTCTGAATTCAATCGCGTGAAAAAAGTATAAGAACGCTTCAGAACGGAGTTTCTTTGAGTATAAGTTGCTCAGATCACTTCCTACTTTCATATAAAAACGCAACGTTTGAGGGTTTATAGGCACTTTAATAAGCAAAATTCCGCTCAATCTGATCATTTCCCTCTCCTCCTTTTCAATGTTGATCCTGTAATAGTGTGTAACAGATTTGAGGGCTCAAACAACATTGCAATAGGGGGGAGGGGAGAAGAGAAGCAAACAAGTTCAAAATCGAAAAACAGGGCGAAAATGATATGTCTCAGCTTTTTTGCAACCCGTTGTAGATTGCATGCAGTGTGAATCTAGAATGAGAGGTCCCATACACTTTACAAAAACGTGACAAATACTTCACAATAGTGACTGTTTTTGAAGGTTCTTTTTACTTTATCAAGGAAATAATACTATGTTATTCTGTCGGGACTTGAAGCTTTTTTTCCCCAGGAAAACTCAAGCAAAGAGATTGGATTTTGATCACAAGCGCTCCTTATTACGTCTGTTACGTCAGCCACTCTCATAAGTTACTCGAACGTGGAGAAAGTGACATAAATCTCGATGAAATTCCGATAACAGGACTATTATTTCTTTCTATATATGTTTCAACAATCACTATTTCTGCTATATATTCATCTCATCATTTTTGTTGGTATGTCTGCAGATTGCTAATTGGAAGATGAAGTATTTTCGGCTGCTGTTGGTTTGCTGTGTTTCCTCAAGTTTTGCGGGCCGCGCGAAAGGTAATTAATTGTTTATGCATCAATTGCATCTATATATTCCTGTTTCTGTTTCTATGTTATCTTTCTGTGTGTTGAATAATCTCCCAAACATTTTAACACATAAATATTTCCTTTGGTTTTTGAATTTTGCGAAAGAACATTATTCTGTGGCAGATGTGCTGATCCGTATGTAAGTTATCAGCCGGTAAATTGACCAATCAAAGCTTGCCTAGTATCTGCGCCATACAATAAAAGGTCATATCTACTTTGTATACTGCTAGAATATCGTCACGTTTTTGTTTTAGCATAAAACGTAACTATTCTTTATACGATATGATTTACAGCACCAATTTGTGAGCATGCCATGGATATCGGGGTCATAGCAGACACATCTAAGAGTATCGGGAGGAGACACCTTCCCAAACTAAGGAAAGTCTTGAAAAAAACTGTCGACATGGTCGGGATTTCGGCCGACGGATCGCATATGGGTTTGATTACATTTGCCAGACATGCTGAGCTGCTTTTCAGTTTCACCGACACCGCGTATCAAACCCCAGCTGCAGCCAAGCAAAAAATCGACGAGATCAGAGATTTGAAGTTTTCAACCCGCACGGACAAGGCTCTGATCATGGCCAACGACAAACTCTTTACCGAGGCTGGAGGAGACCGACCTGACATACCCAACGTACTGCTGGTGTTAACTGATGGGAGACCAACGCCAAGAAAAGGTTACAAGGGCTTTGATGAAACAGTTCCTCCTCTGTTGGTTAGTAGTCTAAATTCGTTTGTGGATTTATTTTCAGTTTCTTCGACAGATTCAATTGGGATACAAAGATGGGTGACACAAAAACAGTGTACGGGTCAAGCCGCTTATTATTAGTGGAGTAAACACGAATCAAAGCATCAAGAAGCATTTCACGATCACTGAACAATTTAATGACATGATTGATTTTGTAAATAACTAAGAATCCGTCGTCACAGACGTTCTCCAACTCCATGCACTTTTAACATTTGAGACTATAGAATGACTAAAACTGAAGGTAAGTTTTGAAGTGGTAGCCCAAAATGTGGTCCAGCTAAGCGGCACAGCTGACTCATATGATAGCTCGCATCTCTGAGTGCAAAAAGAAAAACAAAGGAAAAAAAAGGAAACATTTTCCGAATGGGTTGAAACGTATAGGTACACATATGAGTGCGAGTGTAATTTTAATTATTTTTATACCAAAATTGCACGAGCCACGTTAGGTTAATTTGAAAATTTGAAAACCAGCTTTAAGAGATCTAGATTGACTGCACCAGCGTGAAGAATACGAAAATACTGAATACTGGCCGTTTTGAAATCGAAAACTATTAAACATTTTGTCGGTTTCACTCCCAAAGTAGAGTATTTTCTGATACTCCGTTAACACTTGACTAAAATACCGTGTCAGTGGTTTTTAAATTAACTTTTCGTCCCTGTTCAGTTTTATCAAACAATCTCTACTAAAAAGCGGCGGACAACCATGATTGTCACAACTGATTAGATGTAGATCTTAATGCTACATTTGCAAGTTTTACTTCCTTTTTTTATAGGCCAAAGGTGTCAGGATTACTGCAGTGGGAATTGGAAAGAAAGAAATAAATGAGGAAGTCTTGCGAGAAATTGCAGGAGAAGGCGGCTATACCGTCAAGGTCGATAACTTTGGCGAGCTGCTGAAGGAATTGAAAACAATCATACAAAAATTATGTGGTAATTATAATGTAACGTTCAAGTAAATTGTCGTGGATAGTGTCGTAAAGATTGTTACTTTTCAAACTTCTTCAGTTTGTAATAATGGGAGGCTTGGGCAAACCGTGACGGCAACGCAAAGAAAAACAAATGTTTCCATCTCGACATGTTGTTCCACGGTATGACGTCAAAAAGAAGCTAAGGACGTTCCACTGAACACAAGTAATGCCTATCACGTCGATATACCATGTCGACTCCCACTCCCACTAGTTCCCGAAAATATCTTTCAGAGTTCGATTCAACCTAACCTATAAATCCCAGGGACACATGGCATTGACAGAGTTTATGCGCTGAAAAATGTCAATTTTTTAAACTTGCTGCTCTTTAAACTTATAGTCCTAATTACTAAGGCCACTCCATAACTCACGCATAAAAAATAAATTACCACCGGCCATAACCAATCAAGTGGGCTGGGGCTCTCCGAAACAACAGCAACAATTTATTTTGTTATCTCGAAACGTCCGCCCAAATTTCTTAACGATCTCCGCGAGTTTCGCACACCGACCCCAAGTCAATGCCACATAAGTTTCGACTATGATGATTGGTCGCCTACACACGACCAAGAATTAATTTTATCGCATTTCACATATCCTGAGATTTGTGTCACTGTGTACAAATCTTGGCTTACATCTATAAACATTTCAATTTCAATATTGTAGTTTTGGTAGATAATCCACATCAATGTGAATCAAAAGTAATCGAGATCATTTCCAATCACTTAAATAAACCGATGTGCGTATTTTACATTTGATAGCCGTAGATGGAGGCTACACAACATGGTCCAACTGGGGAGAGTGCAGCGCTAATTGTGGGGGTGGGAAAAGGACCCGCTCTCGAACTTGCGCCAACCCCTCTCCTAAAAATGGTGGAAAGAACTGTGATGTCCTGGGGGCGGCTGAAGAGACAGAACCTTGTAATGAACAGGAGTGCCGTAAGTTCATGTTTCAATGATTGTCATATTATAGATGAAATTCTATAAGGTTTCACAATTCTTGAATACCATGAAATAGAATCGGTTCCAATTTAAGATATTACACGACATTTAAGTAATTATCACAATTTCGACGCCAGTTCTATCAACAAATTGATTAAAACTATTGCGCATAAGCCGTAAATATTCGAATAAGCGCCCAGTTTCTAATAAACGCCCCCTCCCTTCCTCATAAAAAAGCATTCCCGGTATGGTACAGATTGGACTCACGAGAAAGTAATAACGCACACAACCAGTTCAATCTGATTTTGTTATCATTTAATGTATGTGCCTAATGTAACTGGATAGGGAATCAGAACCGGCTAGAGATACGTTATGTTTTTGTTAAAAAAGTACCGGTAGTTCAAACACCGTGAGTCCTTGAATAAGCGCCTTCCCCTCAAATAAACGCCCCCCTTAAGGAAGCATACCCGACAAATCGAACATACAGTATCAGAGAAATAATAAATATAAATAATACATAAAAACTAAATACAGTATTAGACAAGTTTCTGTACGAATTTTTAATGTGTTGCCGGTATACGGTATGGCTTGCAGCACCACCTTGCAAGAACGCCTTGGATCTGGCGGTCATAGCAGACATATCAAAGAGTGTGAAAATGCAAAATCTCCCCAAACTAAAGGAAGCCATCAAGACCATTGCCGACAAGTTCGAGATCTCGAACGACGGAACACATATGGCTTTAATTACGTTTGCTGAAAATGCCAAGCTAGAGTTTACTTTCGCCGACACTCAATATCAAAACCCAGCGGCAGCTAAGCAAAAGATCGACGAGATCAACAAATTGATCCTTTGGACCCGCACGGACAAGGCTCTGACCATGGCCAACAATAGGGTCTTTACTCCGGCTGGAGGAGATCGACCTGACAAACCTAACGCGCTGCTGGTGTTTACTGATGGGAGACCAACACCAAATGGCGGTGAAGGAGTCTACCAGGGCTTTGATGTAACAGTTCCTCCTCTCGAGGTTAGTAGTCTAAATATCATTGTGGAAAATTTTTCAGCTTCTTCGACAGAAGTTGCATTTAGATAAAACGAGAGGGATACGAAAACAGAACTATTCCTTTGATTTAATTATCACAGCCCCAACTCCTATTATCTACTACTGATATACAATACATATCCATCCGGCAGTTGCCTGACCTTTTTCTAGTCATTTTACAGATCTCACTTTACTTCATACTTACGACACGTGTTCCAAATCAAACAAGACTGGTATTGCCAGTGAGCTCGTGGCGTGGGTGGGGTCGAGGCCAGAAGAAACTAAAATGGAAGGGACAAGAGCGAGTCTCCCAAAAAATACTTGCAGTTTCTCACCAGAAAAATGTTATACAGTATTGAAATTTTGACTTTTGACACCTCGTTCAAATGAAACTACTATAAATTGTCATTACAACACTACACTTGCTTCCACTTGCTTCTTAAAGGTTGAGCGACTAGGCATTTTGAGCTAAGGAGTGAAAGGTCAACAGCCAGAAAAGAGTAATGCGTGACTTATCTTTTTATGCACAGTCGATTCTTCGAACACTTTTCTTAATCAGAGGCCACGATAATCTGGCCTTCGCTTCAATACTTACGTACATTTTTTACTGAATGCGTTTCTTGGAGTTTTGTGGAGTCTTAAACGGCGAGATTGGATATTTTTCGTCACAAAAACGTTATACTTTCGGCGAAAAAACTTTACAAAACAGCTCCAGTATGTACGAGGCAACAGATGTCATGTACAGTGTAAACCATATTAAAATCATCATTGTTTACGGCTAAAGTTCGTCATGGCTTCGGTGTCCGTTTTTGACCTAGTATCTTCCCAGAGGTACTTCGTGTCTCGTCGGGACTAAATAATTAGCGGCGACAGAGTTAATTGCAATCCTGTAGCGGCAACCATTAAATATAATCGAATCAATCAAACATTTGTTTACGGCTATGACGGTGAACTTAAGAACGCAAGCCAAAATCGTTCCCTACCTAGTTTATCCGTGCATGTTCTACAGAGCCAAACGGTGTTGAGTTTGGATGGTATACAGATAACTTTATACACAAGCATTAACGTACGATCTCAAGTTATTCGCGAAGTCACCACGTCATCACATATCACGTGGCAATGTGAACCAATCACCGTGTGCTGATTCGTAACCCAGAAAACTAAAAATAATAGAGACACGGTCTCCAATCTTAAGCTACGCCCCAACGAGCAATAAAAATAATATGACGAAGATGAATACACGGTCTCCAATCTTAAGCTCGTCGGGCGGCTACGCCCCACGAGCAATAAAAGCATAAAATGAAGCATAAAATACGCTATTGTAAACGTGTTCAGTTCCAGAAAGTTGCTTTAAAACAGTGTACTTCGCTGAAAGTCTTTAAACGCCTTTATATTCTCGGATAACGAAGAGCTAGAAATATATTCATAACTTTATTACTACAAAACATACATTTTATGTTATATTTTTATAAAGCCTCGTATGTTTTAGCGGTTTGTATTGCTTACCTATTAGTCTATCTCAACGTGCAAGCTTATATTACCTTGTTTATTTTGTAGCCTACTGTACGCTGTTAATAAATATATTTCATATCAAGAAGCATGAATCTACAATCATGGTCAAAAGTTGTTGGGACGCTCCTCTTACGCACATCCGGAGCACAATGTAAATCCGTACAACCTATGGGGGTCTCATATTTCTTGATTACAAGTCCCTCCCCCTCCCCTCCATTCAATGTTGGCCCGTGGTGCAGCTATGAACCGAACCATGCTCAACTACCCAACATTGACTGGGGGGAAGGGGGTTGACTTGAAATCGTCCCAACAATTTTGACCATGGTTGTAGTAACCCATTGCGAGTTGCAGCATGCTCCCTCCTCTTATCTTCATATGAATTATGAAACCTTTAAACCTTTAAACCGGCTACATATAGATGTAGATCCTGATGCTGTTTTTAACTCTGAACGTTTCTTTATATTTTAAAGGCCAAGAATGTGAAGATTACTGCTGTGGGAGTAGGGAAAAAGATCGATACCGCTGTGTTGCGTGAGATTGCAGGAGAAAATGGCAATGTTTTCGAGGTCAATAGCTTCGACGCGTTGCTGGAGAAACTGGAAAAAATTAAGGAATTGTCATGTGGTATGTACATTTTGCGCAAGTTGGAGATCGAAGGGTATAGCAAATTGAACTATATAAGAGTCTTGTTACGTCAGTTTGAAAACATAAACACGCCACCAACCATTCCCATGTATACAGTATATATATATAGTCAGTCCCGTAAAAGTTGTCAATACAATAACATATTCTCAAACATAGCATTAACATGACCCCATATAACAGACAATTTGATAAAAAGGAAACTCAGTGCATTAGGCGCCCAAGAGATCCTGCTTCACTAAGGTTGTTCCAGTTTTCATTATTAACTTAAATTATCAGTAAGAGGACATATTTTGATATTTCCTCTCGCGCGTGATTGGTGGAATCGTGACACGGGACCCAATAACGAGCGGTTATTGACAATATCCGAACTCAGTTTGATTTAGTTTGTCACAAAAACATTACGAGATGACTCTTTCTTTTTTTAACCTCGCCATCTTTTTATTTTTCTATTACAGGTCGTTAAATGCAACGACAGAAACATAAAGTGGGGAAAGGCGAATGCCGGTGTGGGATAAATTTGGGTCGCTGCCACAAATGGGTTCATAGCATTAGAAGTCTGTTGCGAGTTTCTTGATTCGCAAAAAATAAAGGTGTTAACATGCATTTTGTCTCATTGGTCTTTTTATCACAGGCCGTGGTTACGTCTTACTTCTTCGACAAACTACTCCTGTCTTACTTCTTCAGATTTTCACAACATCCACACACACAGAAAGGATATCAAAATGAATGTTCTTTTGTGTTGTTGTGGAGCAAGCAATCAGCCATGCTTCATTTAATGGGCAACTCAGAAACCGACGAAACAAGAACCGAGACTTCACAGCATCTCAAGAGACAGCGGGGACTAAGAATTCATATCTTTTCTTCGCGAATAGCTGGGAGAATATCATGAACCTGCACCATGATCTTGAGAGTGAAAGGCCTCTTAGGTAAAATACAAATTATCCTGGTAATAGTACTGTACAAGGTTTGTTTCCTTTTCATATTTGACCTCATACTTTTTCAATGCTCGAAAACTAAAATATTACATAAAAGAGCTGTAATAAAGGTCACATAAAAGTGGAATGATATTTCCTCGCTTTGTTGGTACACTGTAAACTATATCGAAGATGGAACGGAACCAGATTGAAATACCCTCGCTTTATGAATTTGTAAACAGTACGTGCTACGTTGTAAAATAATACAGTTTTTTCTTGGTTTGTATTTTAACCTTTAATCGGTTCAGTCGTTTCAGCCTGAAGGCGTTTCCCAACTGAGAAAGGCCAGATCAAAATAGAAATTGCATTTTTTTGAATCGCTAAAACTCTTCCTCGTATTTTACGGAGGTCCCTCTTGTACAACATATTATATATTAAATATTACTACAAAATAAGATTAGCGTACCTTCCTGGTCTGGTGAATATATCTAGGTGTCCAAAGTGCCCAAACAACAGTTGTTTTCTTCTATTCGCAGTTGCATATAAACGTTCAAGAAAAAAAAAAAACGAGAAACACAGAAAAAACACTAAACAGCCAGCATCAAACATAAACACTGTAATATAAACAGTTTAAAGTCGTTTAAAATTCAAATTGGTTCAAATTATCCCTTGCAAACAAAAGAAGTCTAATGCTATTGCTCATGAGTAATGGAATGCTAAAAAGTAGTATCCTGTTTCCACACATTATAATAATTTGCTGATTTTTCAATACTCACCATTCAATATCTGATAATATATCTGGATAAACCAAAGGCCAAAATAATTTGCGTTTGGAGACCAGAAAATACCATCGCGACTTGCTTGCTTGCGCAAGCCGGGTTTGCTTTTGTTTATGATTGGCCAATAAATTTGTCAGACATGCTTGGACCAAACGCAAAACAAAAGAAATCCCGGATCAATTTCGACAATCATCCGAAAACCGCTCTAGCACTCGGCTAATTCTTTTGTATATATCTTCTCACTATCATTAATAACGGTCGGTAATCCTTACCAGCTTCATTCGTCTCCCTATTCTTCTGCCCTGTTAACCAAGAGTTCAACGAATCAAAAACTTGAATCTCCAATATCCTGTTTTCCACTCGTGCCAACTCCTCTCCCCAACCATGACTTGGTTCCAGTCCCTTCACGGTTTCCTCGTCCTGTTCATCCCGCGTTGCCAGCGGGGACACTAAGTGCCTCCGAAGATAGAGTATAGACAGGGGGCATGAATCAATGGCTTCTTTAAGGACCACATTTGAAAGGACCTCTGGCAGCTCGGGCCCTTCGACCACAACCTGTCGCACTCCCTCCAGCAGGTCCCAGCGCGCCTTTTTGGGGTCAAGACAGGCAGCCAACGCCTGCACCGCTTCGGACAGGACAGATGGTGTCGCTAACGAGACAATGCTTACCTGTTGTGACAACCAGAACAAAATGCCTGAAGGTCAAACGTCTATTTTAAATTGCGCTATGTAGACTAGTAATACACAGTTCCGTTTCCTGTGTAGCACTTGACTTCGAAGAAAAGATTGCATCAACATTTCGGTAAAACAAAGGCTGCTCTTGTTGAGCAGTACCAAAGTAAAAGTCCAATCAATGGCAGAGCGAGGGCCGGGTATCTGCGAGTATCGTACTTCTAGTTATTCTTGGAGGGAATACCGTTATTATCAGAACACCGACACATTCTACGCGAGGATCTAGGACCCAATCAATCAGCTCTATATTTGTAATTCAGACGAGTGTGGGATCCCTTGGTTACCAACACATTCATTTCTCTCTAATAATTCGTTTTGCATACTCAAGTCGCATTTACTAGTTGGATCTGACCACAAAACTAGTGTCTGGTGATTTTATTATTTTAATGGGTTGAAATTGTGCTACTTGTTACTAGGCATGATTGTAAAGGAGGTTTATTGATTTTAATAAAAAACTAAAAGGGAGGGTGGGGAGGGTGCAAGTAGACACTGTAAGTCCAGGCCGTAAGGTAAAAGTCGGACCGGTCCGTAAGATCACCCGGACTAAATCGACAAGTAACAAGCTGACTCACTCATTGGCTAAGTGTTTTAATTTTGTGGTGCTTGGACTCGACGATTTTGTTTCTTTGTGTTGTTGTAATTGGTTGCTCACAAATCAAAGTCCAAGTTCGTGGGTCACAGTGCTGTTTTGTTTGGGCTGCCTATCACGATTCGACATTGCAACACCCACGGGGGCCCACGTGAACACCACTGTTTGCATGACGCATGGTAAAAATGTTTTGAGTGGTAGCAGGTTAATCGATTCATCAAAAGTGTTTTCCTTCTTCGTCCAAGATGGTGCGGCGAGTGGGAGAACTGCACAATTTTGAAGGAAAAATAAAAACACGAATGACCCACTCGGAATTGACGTGATGTTGCCCCTTATCACCCACCCCACAACAAGGTGTTAAATGTGAAACGGGTGGCGTGTCACAGTTTTCGATAAATGTAACGATGATACTTTTTTCTTTGAGGGTATGTGGGGTTTTGTCAGAAATCAACAAGTGAATTAAATATTTTTTGAAAATTGAATTAGCCCCATGCAACTTTAACGTCAACGTTGGCAACGTGACGTCTGATTTCGGCAGAATACAAATCAAGCAATCAGTTTCATTTGACGTGAATCTTCAGGTTGTTTCATTCGGCAAGTAGAAATCAAGCTAGTACATCAGATATTCTTTGAAACTACATCCGCAATTTTCAATGTTTTTGAATGAACGAAACGCCCACGGACCACTGAAGTGATTATTTCAGACTTCAAAACAATAGAATAAGTATCCAAACTTCGGGGCGAAAACGACGCAAATACCGTATTTCTAGTTCCTATTAATATTCTTGGAGGGTCTGTTATTATCAGAACACCGACACATTCTACGCAATGATCTATGAGGACCCAATTAATCAGCTCTATATTTGTAATTCAGACGAGTATGGGATCCCTTGGTTACCAACACATTCATTTCTCTCTAATAATTCGTTTTGCATAATCAAGTCGCATTTACTAGTTGGATCTGACCACAAAACTAGTGTCTGGTGATTTTATTATTTTAATGGGTTGAAATTGTGCTACTTGTTACTAGGCATGATTGTAAAGGAGGTTTATTGATTTTAATAAAAAACTAAAAGGGAGGGTGGGGAGGGTGGGGAGGGTGCAAGTAGACACTGTAAGTCCAGGCCGTAAGGTAAAAGTCGGACCGGTCCGTAAGATCACCCGGACTAAATCGACAAGTAACAAGCTGACTCACTCATTGGCTAAGTGTTTTAATTTTGTGGTGCTTGGACTCGACGATTTTGTTTCTTTGTGTTGTTGTAATTGGTTGCTCACAAATCAAAGTCCAAGTTCGTGGGTCACAGTGCTGTTTTGTTTGGGCTGCCTATCACGATTCGACATTGCAACACCCACGGGGGCCCACGTGAACACCACTGTTTGCATGACGCATGGTAAAAATGTTTTGAGTGGTAGCAGGTTAATTGATTCATCAAAAGTGTTTTCCTTCTTCGTCCAAGATGGTGCGGCGAGTGGGAGAACTGCACAATTTTGAAGGAAAAATAAAAACACGAATGACCCACTCGGAATTGACGTGATGTCGCCCCTTATCACCCACCCCACAACAAGGTGTTAAATGTGAAACGGGTGGCGTGTCACAGTTTTCGATAAATGTAACGATGATACTTTTTTCTTTGAGGGTATGTGGGGTTTTGTCAGAAATCAACAAGTGAATTAAATATTTTTTGAAAATTGAATTAGCCCCATGCAACTTTAACGTCAACGTTGGCAACGTGACGTCTGATTTCGGCAGAATACAAATCAAGCAATCAGTTTCATTTGACGTGAATCTTCAGGTTGTTTCATTCGGCAAGTAGAAATCAAGCTAGTACATCAGATATTCTTTGAAACTACATCCGCAATTTTCAATGTTTTTGAATGAACGAAATGCCCACGGACCACTGAAGTGATTATTTCAGACTTCAAAACAATAGAATAAGTATCCAAACTTCGGGGCGAAAACGACGCAAATACCGTATTTCTAGTTCCTATTAATATTCTTGGAGGGTCTGTTATTATCAGAACACCGACACATTCTACGCAATGATCTATGAGGACCCAATTAATCAGCTCTATATTTGTAATTCAGACGAGTATGGGATCCCTTGGTTACCAACACATTCATTTCTCTCTAATAATTCGTTTTGCATACTCAAGTCGCATTTACTAGTTGGATCTGATCACAAAACTAGTGTCTGGTGATTTTATTATTTTAATGGGTTGAAATTGTGCTACTTGTTACTAGGCATGATTGTAAAGGAGGTTTATTGATTTTAATAAAAAACTAAAAGGGAGGGTGGGGAGGGTGCAAGTAGACACTGTAAGTCCAGG
Source organism: Plumapathes pennacea (assembly GCA_964036295.1). Classification (NCBI taxonomy): domain Eukaryota; kingdom Metazoa; phylum Cnidaria; class Anthozoa; order Antipatharia; family Myriopathidae; genus Plumapathes; species Plumapathes pennacea. The sequence goes on along the minus strand of OZ038465.1, from coordinate 11,933,108 downwards.
CCGTAAGGTAAAAGTCGGACCGGTCCGTAAGATCACCCGGACTAAATCGACAAGTAACAAGCTGACTCACTCATTGGCTAAGTGTTTTAATTTTGTGGTGCTTGGACTCGACGATTTTCATCGCCAGAAATTTCAGACATCCGGTTGCGACATCTCGGAAGAGGCATCAGGTTTCACGCTGACAGCCGCTCAAGAAATAACAAAGAAATGTATGGGATCTGATAATAAATTGTGCTTTTCGCTTAACTGAAGCACGTTCGTAAAAATGTCTGGGCAGCATTCGGAAGAGGAAAGCTTCCTAAACACAACAGTACAAAAAATATTTATCTCCGGTAAAATTCGATGTGTACTTTTTTGAATTTAAAATTTCGGCCGACGTAAGAAGGGATTGATAGCAGAATACGCTCAAAACCGGCTACTGTCACTTTTTAAGCTGCATTTAATACAAGAACCTTGGGTAAAACGCAAAATGTCTACCCCGTACCTGATTGTCGAAGGATTGAACATCTCCTGTGAAGCCTCAGTCAGTCCCGTGGAGCAAATTCGATGTGTACTTTTTGTGTTTGAATTTGCAGTTCACAGCCAGCCATGGCGAATACCTCCCGTGAAATACGTTGACTTCGGATGTTGATATTTTGGGCTGGGAAGCTCCAAATCGCATGAAAATTGTACCAAACGAAAGCTAATTTCAACTAGGTCGTTCAGCGGCACGTCTCCTAAACGTAGCAGTCTCTTTTTGAACCGGAGAAACCCATCCCTCCCCCACCCCACTGAGGCAAAGTACGTAACAATGTTGAATGTGTGAATGGCGCATGCTCATACCGCACGCCGCTGGGAAAGACCGGAAGCAATCGTGGACGCAAAATGTCCGGAATTTCTGGCGATGTGTTTCTTTGTGTTGTTGTAATTGGTTGCTCACAAATCAAAGTCCAAGTTCGTGGGTCACAGTGCTGTTTTGTTTGGCCCGCCTATCACGATTCGACATTGCAACACCCACGGGGGCCCACGTGAACACCACTGTTTGCATGACGCATGGTAAAAATGTTTTGAGTGGTAGCAGGTTAATCGATTCATCAAAAGTGTTTTCCTTCTTCGTCCAAGATGGTGCGGCGAGTGGGAGAACTGCACAATTTTGAAGGAAAAATAAAAACACGAATGACCCACTCGGAATTGACGTGATGTTCCCCCTTATCACCCACCCCACAACAAGGTGTTAAATGTGAAACGGGTGGCGTGTCACAGTTTTCGATAAATGTAACGATGATACTTTTTTCTTTGAGGGTATGTGGGGTTTTGTCAGAAATCAACAAGTGAATTAAATATTTTTTGAAAATTGAATTCGCCCCATGCAACTTTAACGTCAACGTTGGCAACGTGACGTCTGATTTCGGCAGAATACAAATCAAGCAATCAGTTTCATTTGACGTGAATCTTCAGGTTGTTTCATTCGGCAAGTAGAAATCAAGCTAGTACATCAGATATTCTTTGAAACTACATCCGCAATTTTCAATGTTTTTGAATGAACGAAACGCCCACGGACCACTGAAGTGATTATTTCAGACTTCAAAACAATAGAATAAGTATCCAAAATTGGGGCGAAAATGACGCAAATACCGTATTTCTAGTTCCTATTAATATTCTTGGAGGGTCTGTTATTATCAGAACACCGACACATTCTACGCGATGATCTATGAGGACCCAATTAATCAGCTCTATATTTGTAATTCAGACGAGTATGGGATCCCTTGGTTACCAACACATTCATTTCTCTCTAATAATTCGTTTTGCATACTCAAGTCGCATTTACTAGTTGGATCTGACCACAAAACTAGTGTCTGGTGATTTTATTATTTTAATGGGTTGAAATTGTGCTACTTGTTACTAGGCATGATTGTAAAGGAGGTTTATTGATTTTAATAAAAAACTAAAAGGGAGGGTGGGGAGGGTGCAAGTAGACACTGTAAGTCCAGGCCGTAAGGTAAAAGTCGGACCGGTCCGTAAGATCACCCGGACTAAATCGACAAGTAACAAGCTGACTCACTCATTGGCTAAGTGTTTTAATTTTGTGGTGCTTGGACTCGACGATTTTGTTTCTTTGTGTTGTTGTAATTGGTTGCTCACAAATCAAAGTCCAAGTTCGTGGGTCACAGTGCTGTTTTGTTTGGGCTGCCTATCACGATTCGACATTGCAACACCCACGGGGGCCCACGTGAACACCACTGTTTGCATGACGCATGGTAAAAATGTTTTGAGTGGTAGCAGGTTAATCGATTCATCAAAAGTGTTTTCCTTCTTCGTCCAAGATGGTGCGGCGAGTGGGAGAACTGCACAATTTTGAAGGAAAAATAAAAACACGAATGACCCACTCGGAATTGACGTGATGTTGCCCCTTATCACCCACCCCACAACAAGGTGTTAAATGTGAAACGGGTGGCGTGTCACAGTTTTCGATAAATGTAACGATGATACTTTTTTCTTTGAGGGTATGTGGGGTTTTGTCAGAAATCAACAAGTGAATTAAATATGTTTTGAAAATTGAATTAGCCCCATGCAACTTTAACGTCAACGTTGGCAACGTGACGTCTGATTTCGGCAGAATACAAATCAAGCAATCAGTTTCATTTGACGTGAATCTTCAGGTTGTTTCATTCGGCAAGTAGAAATCAAGCTAGTACATCAGATATTCTTTGAAACTACATCCGCAATTTTCAATGTTTTTGAATGAACGAAACGCCCACGGACCACTGAAGTGATTATTTCAGACTTCAAAACAATAGAATAAGTATCCAAACTTCGGGGCGAAAACGACGCAAATACCGTATTTCTAGTTCCTATTAATATTCTTGGAGGGTCTGTTATTATCAGAACACCGACACATTCTACGCGATGATCTATGAGGACCCAATCAATCAGCTCTATATTTTGTAATTCAGACGAGTATGGGATCCCTTGGTTACCAACACATTCATTTCTCTCTAATAATTCATTTTGCATACCAAAAGTTGCATTTACTAGTTGGCTCTGACCACGAAACTAGTGTCTGGTGATTTTACTCATATTGAAGATTTGCGCGTAGGAATCTGACGAAGGTAAATCTTCAATGTTAAACTATTTCAGCTCATTTTCGTTTACCATGCACTAAGTTACTAGTTTACAATGTGCTCCGACATCATCTTCTCTCTATTCACAACCTGGGGACATGTTCTCTTTACAATCGACACACTCAAGAAAGTTTAACGTATTGTTCGAACAAATGCTGCTTCAAACCAAATGACAGAGCGAATTTGACAAACTGAACGTCATCCGACGAGCACGCGAGGCAGAGCAAGACAGCATGTTTGCGACAGTTCAAAGATTGCTTTTTGTCTGAACAATGCTGCTAGTACATTGGGGTGTGAATCCAGCTTGAGAGATCCCATACAATGACAAAACCGTGGCACGGTTGTGTTATAAGGCAATTTTTGCCTAATCGATACGTCAAGTGATCATTCCAGAAAATGGCGGGCACTATAAGGTTTGAATTGTGCCAAAAATTAATAGCAATCCATCATTCTCAATACTTATCTGAATTGCCGCCTATAATTAACAATAAATTTGTGTGACTTATGTTCAAAATAACTAAAAGTCGGGGAAGCAAAACAAGACACTCTCGAGCAGCCATAGACACAATAGGCGGCTTCTTGCGGCGCAGAGCGACATAGAGGAGTGAATGCAAAGAACACTGGGTCGTAATCATCACAACCTCCAATTTCACCTTCCTTACATGTGTCACAGTTTTCGATAAATGGAACGATGATACATTTTTATTGAGAGTATGTGGGGTTTTGTCAGAAATCAACAAGTGAATTGAAAATTTTTTGAAAATTGAATTCGCCCCATGCAATGGAATCAACTTCACAACATGACGTCTGATTTCGGCAGCATACAAATCAAGCAATCAGTTTCATTTGACGTGAATCTTCAGCTTGTTTCATTCGGCAAATGGAAATCGAGCTAATACATCAGTTATTGTTTGAAACTGCACTTCAGAAGTGAGTTCCGCAATTTTCAATGTTTTTGAATGAACGAAACGCCCACGGACCACTGAGGTGATTATTTCAGACTCCAAAGCAATAACAGAGTAAGTATCCAAACTTTGGGGCAAAAACGATGCAATATCGCTTCTAGTTATTCTTGGAGGGAATACCGTTATTATCAGAACACCGACACATTCTACGCGATGATCTAGGACCCAATCAATCAGCTCTATATTTGTAATTCAGACGAGTGTGGGATCCCTTGGTTACCAACACATTCATTTCTCTCTAATAATTCGTTTTGCATACTCAAGTCGCATTTACTAGTTGGATCTGACCACAAAACTAGTGTCTGGTGATTTTACTCAAATTGAAGATTTGCGCCTAGGATTCTGACGGAGGTAAATCTTTATTGTTAAACTATTTCTGCTCATTTTCGTTTACCAAGCACTAAGTTCCTAGTTTACGATGTGCTCCGACATCATCTCTCTATTCACAACCTGAGGACATGTTCTCTTTACAATCGACTCACTCAAGAAAACTTATCGTATGTTCGAGTAAATGCTGCTTCAAACCAAATGACAGAGCAAATTTGACAACAGGGCGTCATCCGACGAGCACACGAGGCAGAGCAAGACAGCATGCTTGCGACCGTTCAAAGACGTCCTTGCTCATTTTCTTTTTTGTCTGAACTATGTCGCTGGTACAGAATCAGTTGGGTGTAAATCCAGCTGTAGAGAGCCCATACAATATCAAAACCGTGGCAAGGTTTTTTTATAAGGCATTTTTTGCCTAACTGATACGTCAAGTGATCATTCAATCCAGAAAATGACGGGCACTATGAGACTCAAATTGTGCCAAAAATTAATAGCAATCCATCATTCTCAATACTTATCTGAATTGCCGCCTATAATTAACAATACATTTGTGTGACTTATGTTCAAAATAACTAAAAGTTGGGGAAACTAGACAAGACAGCCTTGAGCAGCCATGGACGCAATAGGCGCTTCTTGCGGCGCAGAGCGATGTAGAGGAGTGAATGCAAAGAACACTGGGTCGTAATCATCACAACCTCCAATTTCCTCTTCCTTACATGTAAAAATTCCATTCAAACCACACACTTGTAAACTACTTTTTCTTAAACGTCACACGATCACGATCTAGTGTAAAACAGTCCACCTTAATTTTAATATATATTCAACTATCTGTCGCAGAGCAGCAAAGCATTCCTCTTTCTCCGACGAATGGCCTACGCTCGATAGTCAGCTAAAATTTCATTAGCGCCGTTTAGCTTTCCGACATCAACTTTTAGTTTATTTACAGTCATACGTGGCCAGCTTTAATCTTGGTGCAAAGTTTTGTACTACAGTCTGCCTGTGGCGGCCTGCTTTCTGAATCCGGACCGAAATTCCTAAACAAGCTATAGTGTGCGCTTTAAACGTCCGTGCAAAATTCTTTGTGCCTTATGACTGTCGTTGATGTTGACTTAATGCATCAGATGCGAAGATAAGAAGTCCGGCAACATTCATAAGCTCGTGTCTTTAATTTTAGTTACATTGCGTCAGTTTGCCGCAAATTTGATACTACTAATCTATCAAATCAATTCTACGACCGCATCGGTATATATTAGTAGTTCAAAAAAGTTGCTTACAAGAAACTGCTTCACGGTAAATTTTGACGTTGTGGCGTGGGTGGTGGGGTGAGGCATCAAGTCTTGTGACCGGAGAGGAGAGGGACAGGAGACACTGTAAGTCTAAGCTGTAAAATTGGATAACCAATTAGTTTTTGGTGATAGTGCAAAGTCATGCAGATACAAGACCAAGCTCTACCGATAGATTTACTTAACATACGCTAATGGGGTTGAAATTGTGCTACTTGTTACTAGGCATGATTGTAAAGGAGGTTTATTGATTTTAATAAAAACCTAAAAGGGAGGGTGGAGAGGGTGCAAGTAGACACTGTAAGTCCAGGCCGTAAGGTAAAAGTCAGACCGGTCCGTAAGATCACCCGGACTAAATCGACAAGTAACAAGCTGACTCACTCATTGGCTAAGTGTTTTAATTTTGTGGTGCTTGGACTCGACGATTTTGTTTCTTTGTGTTGTTGTAATTGGTTGCTCACAAATCAAAGTCCAAGTTCGTGGGTCACAGTGCTGTTTTGTTTGGGCTGCCTATCACAAAAGTGTTTTCCTTCTTCGTCCAAGATGGTGCGGCGAGTGGGAGAACTGCACAATTTTGAAGGAAAAATAAAAACACGAATGACCCACCCGGAATTGACGTGATGTTGCCCCTTATCACCCACCCCACAACAAGGTGTTAAATGTGAAACGGGTGGCGTGTCACAGTTTTCGATAAATGTAACGATGATACTTTTTTTTTGAGGGTATGTGGGGTTTTGTCAGAAATCAACAAGTGAATTAAATATTTTTTGAAAATTGAATTCGCCCCATGCAACTTTAACGTCAACGTTGGCAACGTGACGTCTGATTTCGGCAGCATACAAATCAAGCAATCAGTTTCATTTGACGTGAATCTTCAGGTTGTTTCATTCGGCAAGTAGAAATCAAGCTAGTACATCAGATATTCTTTGAAACTACATCATTCCGCAATTTTCAATGTTTTTGAATGAACGAAACGCCCACGGACCACTGAAGTGATTATTTCAGACTTCATTAATATTCTTGGAGGGTCTGTTATTATCAGAACACCGACACATTCTACGCGATGATCTATGAGGACCCAATCAATCAATCGTTTTGCATACCAAAAGTTGCATTTACTAGTTGGCTCTGACCACGAAACTAGTGTCTGGTGATTTTACTCATATTGAAGATTTGCGCGTAGGAATCTGACGAAGGTAAATCTTCATTGTTAAACTATTTCAGCTCATTTTCGTTTACCATGTACTAAGTTCCTAGTTTACAATGTGCTCCGACATCATCTTTTCTCTATTCACAACCTGGGGACATGTTCTCTTTACAATCGACACACTCAAGAAAGTTTAACGTATTGTTCGAACAAATGCTGCTTCAAACCAAATGACAGAGCAAATTTGACAAACAGAACGTCATCCGACGAGCACGCGAGGCAGAGCAAGACAGCATGCTTGCTACCGTTCAAAGACGTCCTTGCTCATTTGCTTTTTTGTCTGAACAATGCTGCTAGTACATTGGGGTGTGAATCCAGCTTGAGAGATCCCATACAATGACAAAACCGTGGCACGGTTGTGTTATAAGGCAATTTTTGCCTAATCGATACGTCAAGTGATCATTCCAGAAAATGACGGGCACTATAAGGTTTGAATTGTGCCAAAAATTAATAGCAGTCCATCATTCTCAATACTCCATCTGAATTGCCGCCTATAATTAACAATAAATTTGTGTGACTTATGTTCAAAATAACTAAAAGTCGGGGAAGCAAAACAAGACACTCTCAAGCAGCCATAGACACAATAGGCGCTTCTTGCGGCGCAGAGCGACATAGAGGAGTGAATGCAAAGAACACTGGGTCGTAATTATCACAACCTCCAATTTCCCCTTCCTTACATGTAAATATTAATTCCATTTAAACCACACAACTGTAAACTACTTTTTCTTAAACGTCACATAATCATGGTCTGGTGTAAAACAGACCACCTTTTAATGTATATTCAACTGTCTGTCGCAGAGCATCTTTTTTTCTCCGACGAATGGCCTACGCTCGATAGTCAGCTAAAATTTCATTAGTGCCATTCAGCTTTCCGACATCAACTTTTAGTTTATTTACAGTCATACGTGGCCAGCTTTAATCTTGATGGCCTGTTTTCTGAATTTTAGTTATATTGCGTCAGTTGCAAATTTGATATTACTGATCTATCAAATCAATTCTACGACCGCATCAGTATATATTGGTAGTTCAAAAAAAGTGCTTACAAGAAACTGTTTCACGGTAAACTTCGATGTTGGGGTGTGGGTAGTGGGGTGAGGCATCAAGTCCTGTGACCGAGGGGAGAGGGACAGCAAACACTGTAAGTCTAGGCTGTAAGGTTAAAAGTGGATGACCAATTTTTTGGTTATAGTGCAAATTATGCAGAAACAAGACCAAGCTGTACAGATAGATTTACTTAACAGACACTGGGCAGTAAAAAGTGTTTTTTGGTAATGGGCATGATTGTGAAAGTTGTTTATTGATTTCAATGAAAAACTAAAAGTCGCCCAAGCATTCGGTGCAAGGCGGTGAAACGCTTCCTTTTCGAGATAAAATTCAATGTTGTGGCGTGGGTGGTGGGGTGAGACATCACGTCATGCGAGGGGATGGTGCAAGTAGACACTGTAAGTCCAAGTCGGACCGGTCCGTAAGATCACCCGGACTAAATCGACAAGTAAAAGCTGACTCACTCATTGACTAAGTGTTTTATTTTTGCGGTGCTTGGACTCGACGATTTTGTTTCTTTGTGTGGTAATTGGTTACTCACGAATCAAAGTGCAAGTGCGTGGGTCACTGTGCTGTTTTGTTTTGACTGCCAATCACGATTCGACATTGCAACACCCGCGGAGATCCACGTGACCAACACTGTTTGCATGACGCATGGTAAAAGTGGCTTCCTATTTTCGCTTACTATGTACTACAGATGTAGTTCCTGTTTTACAATGCGCCGTGATAACATTCTGTCTGTTCACCTCATCCTGAGCACACGTTGCCTTCAACTTGCTCTTTCGCTCGACTCGCTCTCAGGAAAGTTCATCGCAGTGTCCGTAAATGCTGCTTCAAACTAGACGACAGTGCAACCTTGACAAACAGAACGTCATGGGCTAGCTGGGCGACAAGCTCCAAATCGACCTCCTTGCACTTGTTTTTAACTGACCAAATTAAGTGGTACAGATTGCATATATCAGCCAACAAAGATTTTTTCGATTTTTGACCTCGCAAAAATTGGGGCGAGCACACAAAGGACGCCGAGGAGGGAAGTGGGAGGTTGAGAAGGAGTTTCCTTTTCCTCCACCCCCTCCCCCCTCGCCCCAATTTTTGCGCTCGTTTCATTTTTCTTGCGGCCAAAATGGAAAAAGTCGTCCTATTCTCTTCATATCGAGGGGAAACGCTTGCTGCGCGGGCTACAATGAGTTGCAAAATTGTTGAGACGTTCTTTAAAAAATGATAAATTTTGCGTTTGTTCCCTTCGCTTTAAAGTGCCTATAAACCTTCAGACGTTACGTTTTTATATGAAAGTAGGAAGTAATCTAAACAACTTATGGCCAAAGAAACTCCGCTCCGAAGCGTTTTTATATATTTTTCCGCCCGGCAAACATGCGATTTTGACCGCCATTTTGAATCTGACCGCGCAAAGTTTTTCGATCGAGAGCCTGGGTTATGACGTCAGAGGAGGGACTCGTTTCTTGTCAAACAAAACTTTCACACAGATTTTGCAGTTGGCGAGGTGAGAATTATGCCTCATAGATGTGTTGTCGAGAAAAACGTAACCAAGGGAAAAAAAACAACTAAGGCCGAAAGAGACGCCAAAGCGTTGCCAGTCCCTTTTCTGACGTCACAGACCCAGTCTCCCATGTCGCTTGGTCAAGATTTCGGAATTCTGAATTCAATCGCGTGAAAAAAGTATAAGAACGCTTCAGAACGGAGTTTCTTTGAGTATAAGTTGCTCAGATCACTTCCTACTTTCATATAAAAACGCAACGTTTGAGGGTTTATAGGCACTTTAATAAGCAAAATTCCGCTCAATCTGATCATTTCCCTCTCCTCCTTTTCAATGTTGATCCTGTAATAGTGTGTAACAGATTTGAGGGCTCAAACAACATTGCAATAGGGGGGAGGGGAGAAGAGAAGCAAACAAGTTCAAAATCGAAAAACAGGGCGAAAATGATATGTCTCAGCTTTTTTGCAACCCGTTGTAGATTGCATGCAGTGTGAATCTAGAATGAGAGGTCCCATACACTTTACAAAAACGTGACAAATACTTCACAATAGTGACTGTTTTTGAAGGTTCTTTTTACTTTATCAAGGAAATAATACTATGTTATTCTGTCGGGACTTGAAGCTCTTTTCCCCAGAAAAACTCAAGCAAAGAGATTGGATTTTGATCACAAGCGCCGCTCATTACGTCTGTTACGTCAGCCACTCTCATAAGTTACTCGAACGTGGAGAAAGTGACATAAATCTCGATGAAATTCCGATAACAGGACTATTATTTCTTGTGTATTCCCGAGACCAAAAACCTAAAAACTGTGTTTCAACAATCACTATTTTTGCTATATATTCATCTCATCATTTTTGTTGGTATGTCTGCAGATTGCTAATTTGAAGATGAAGTATTTTCTGCTGCTGTTGGTTTGCTGTGTTTCCTCGAGTTTTGCGGGCCGCGCGAAAGGTAATTAATTGTTTATGCATCAATTGTATCTATATATTCCTGTTTCTGTTTCTATGTTATCTTTCTGTGTGTTGAATAATCTCCCAAACATTTTAACATATAAATATTTCCTTTGGTTTTTGAATTTTGCGAAAGAACATTATTCTGTGGCAGATGTGCTGATCCGTATGTAAGTTATCAGCCGGTAAATTGACCAATCAAAGCTTGCGTATTATCTGCGCCATACAATAAAAGGTCATATCTACTTTGTATACTGCTAGAATATCGTCACGTTTTTTTTTAGCATAAAACGTAACTATTCTTTATACGATATGATTTACAGCACCAATTTGTGAGCATGCCATGGATATCGGGGTCATAGCAGACACATCCAAGAGTATCGGGAGGAGACACCTTTCCAAACTGAGGAAAGTCTTGAAAAAAACTGTCGACATGGTCGGGATTTCAGCCGACGGATCGCATATGGGTTTGATTACATTTGCCAGAGATGCTGAGCTGCTTTTCAGTTTCACCGACACCGCGTATCAAACCCCAGCTGCAGCCAAGCAAAAAATCGACGAGATCAAAGATTTGAAGTTTTCAACCCGCACGGACAAGGCTCTGATCATGGCCAACGACGAGCTCTTTACCGAGGCTGGAGGAGACCGACCTGACATACCCAACGTACTGCTGGTGTTAACTGATGGGAGACCAACGCCAAGAAAAGGTTACAAGGGCTTTGATAAAACAGTTCCTCCTCTGTTGGTTAGTAGTCTAAATTCGTTTGTGGATTTATTTTCAGCTTCTTCGACAGATTGAGTTGGGATACAAAGATGGGTGACACAAAAACAGTGTACGGGTCAAGCCGCTTATTATTAGTGGAGTAAATACGAATCAAAGCATCAAGAAGCATTTCACGATCACTGAACAATTTAATGACATGATTGATTTTGTAAAGAACTAAGAATCCGTCGTCACAGACGTTCTCCAATTCCATGCACTTTTAACATTTGAGACTATAGAATGACTAAAACTGAAGGTAAGTTTTGAAGTGGTAGCCCAAAATGTGGTCCAGCTAAGCGGCACAGCTGACTCATATGATAGCTCGCATCTCTAAGTGCAAAAAAAAAAAAAAAAAAGGGGAAAACATTTTCCGAATGGGTTGAAACGTATAGGTACACATGAGTGGGAGTGTAATTTTAATTATTTTTATACCAAAATTGCACGAGCCGCGTTAGGTTAATTTGAAAATTTGAAAACCAGCTTTAAGAGATCTAGATTGACTGCGTCACCGTGAAGAAATACGAAAATACTGAACACTGGCCGTTTTGAAATCGAAAACTATTAAACATTTTGTCGGTTTCACTCCCAGAGTATTTTCTGATACTCCGTTAAGTTCACTTGACTAAAATACCGTGTCAGTGGTTTTTAAATTTACTTTTCGTCCCTGTTCAGTTTTATCGAACAATCTCTAAAAACCTGACAACCATGATTGTCACAACTGATTAGATGTAGATCTTAATGCTACATTTGCAAGTTTTACTTCCTTTTTTTATAGGCCAAAGGTGTCAGGATTACTGCAGTGGGAATTGGAAAGAAAGAAATAAATGAGGAAGTCTTGCGAGAAATTGCAGGAGAAAGCGGCTATACCGTCAAGGTCGATAACTTTGGCGAGCTGCTGAAGGAATTGAAAACAATCATACAAAAATTATGTGGTAATTATAATTTAACGTTCAAGTAAATTGTTGTGGATAGTGTCGTAAAGATTGTTACTTTTCAAACTTCTTCAGTTTGTAATAATGGGAGGCTTGGGCAAACCGTGACGGCAACGCAAAGAAAAACAAATGTTTCCATCTCGACATGTTGTTCCACGGTATGACGTCAAAAAGAAGCTAGGGACGTTCCACTGAACACAAGTAATGCCTATCACGTCGATATACCATGTCGACTCCCACTCCCACTAGTTCCCGAAAATATCTTTCAGAGTTCGATTCAACCCAACTTATAAATCCCAGGGACACATGGCATTGACAGAGTTTATGCGCTGAAAAATGTCAATTTTTTAAACTTGCTGCTCTTTAAACTTATAGTCCTAATTACTAAGGCCACTCCATAACTCACGCATAAAAAATAAATTACCACCGGCCATAACCAATCAAGTGGGCTGGGGCTCTCCGAAACAACAGCAACAATTTATTTTGTTATCTCGAAACGTCCGCCCAAATTTCTTAACGATCTCCGCGAGTTTCGCACACCGACCCCAAGTCAATGCCACATAAGTTTCGACTATGATGATTGGTCGCCTACACACGACCAAGAATTAATTTTATCGCATTTCACATATCCTGAGATTTGTGTCACTGTGTACAAATCTTGGCTTACATCTGTAAACATTTCAATTTCAATATTGTAGTTTTGGTAGATAATCCACATCAATGTGAATCAAAAGTAATCGAGATCATTTTCCAATCACTTAAATAAACCGATGTGCGTATTTTACATTTGATAGCCGTAGATGGAGGCTACACAACCTGGTCCAACTGGGGAGAGTGCAGCGCTAATTGTGGGGGTGGGAAAAGGACCCGCTCTCGAACTTGCACCAACCCCTCTCCTAAAAATGGTGGAAAGAACTGTGATGACCTGGGGGCGGCTGAAGAGACAGAACCCTGTAATGAACAGGAGTGCCGTAAGTTCATGTTTCAAAGATTGTCATATTATAGATGAAATTCTATAAGGTTTCACAATTCTTGAATATCATGAAATAGAATCGGTTCCAATTTAAGATATTACACGACATTTAGTCCCGATTTGCTTTCAAGCGCTGTTCCCTTTGCGGAGCCGTTTCTTCGGCACGCTTCTGTTCATGATGCTGTTGGTTATAACATGTTTGTCGTCTTTTCTCTAGACGTATTTGGCGCTGTTCGATCGTTTCGCGATTTCGCCTTGCCCGTGCCTGTTTCCTTCTCTTTTGAAGAGGCCGTTCTGTTTCAAGTTTTCCAGTTTTCAAATTCATTTTCGTGAACGCAGTTACGTACAACTGTTGTCAGTAAAATTAACCACTGGCGGAGACGCTAATCGATAAATATTACATCACTGCTCCGGCACCTAACCTAAAAGGTCGTACGAAGATGACAGACTGACGAACATTAAATTTCGAGACGGCGACCCGCTTGGAGTCTCCAAATAAGGCGATACTACTGCATTAGCGTCGTGATTATTATCCTCGCTTACGCCCGGGGATGATAAAAATAATAATAATAATAATAATAATAATAATAATAATAATAATAATAATAATAATAATAATGATGATGATAATGATAATAATAATAATGATGTCACGTTAAATGTGTCGCTATTAGAACAAAATACGAACGGCTTACGTTATGTTGAGGAACAAATTTTGACTTACATCTATAAACATAGAATTTCAATAAATTGTAGTTTTAGTAAATAATCCACACCAATGTGATTCAAAAGTGATCGAGATCATTTCCAATCACTTGAATAAACCGATGTGCGTATTTTACATTTGATAGCCGTAGATGGAGGCTACACAACCTGGTCCAACTGGGGAGAGTGCAGCGCTAATTGTGGGGGTGGGAAAAGGACCCGCTCTCGAACTTGCACCAACCCCTCTCCTAAAAATGGTGGAAAGAACTGTGATGTCCTGGGGGCGGCTGAAGAGACAGAACCTTGTAATGAACAGGAGTGCCGTAAGTTCATGTTTCAATGATTGTCATATTATAGATGAAATTCTATAAGGTTTCACAATTCTTGAATACCATGAAATAGAATCGGTTCCAATTTAAGATATTACACGACATTTGAGTAATTATCACAATTTCGACGCCAGTTCTATCAACAAATTGATTAAAACTATTGCGCATAAGCCATAAATATTCGAATAAGCGCCCAGTTTCTAATAAACGCCCCCTGCCTTCCTCATAAAAAAAGCATTCCCGGTATGGTACAGATTGGACTCACGAGAAAGTAACAACGCACACAACCAGTTCAATCTGATTTTGTTATCATTTAATGTATGTGCCTAATGTAACTGGATAGGGAATCAGAACCGGCTAGAGATACGTTATGTTTTTGTTAAAAAAGTACCGGTAGTTCAAACACCGTGAGTCCTTGAATAAGCGCCTCCCCTCAAATAAACGCCCCGACAAATCGAACAGACAGTATCAGAGAAATAATAAATATAAATAATACATAAAAACTAAATACAGTATTAGACAAGTTTCTGTACGAATTTTTAATGTGTTGCCGGTATACGGTATGGCTTGCAGCACCACCTTGCAAGAACGCCTTGGATCTGGCGGTCATAGCAGACATATCAAAGAGTGTGAGAATACCAAATCTCCCCAAACTAAAGCAAGCCATCAAGACCATTGCCGACAAGTTCGAGATCTCGAACGACGGAACACATATGGCTTTAATTACGTTTGCTGAAAATGCCAAGCTAGAGTTTACTTTCGCCGACACTCAATATCAAAACCCAGCGGCAGCTAAGCAAAAGATCGACGAGATCAACAAATTGATCCTTTGGACCCGCACGGACAAGGCTCTGACCATGGCCAACAATAGGGTCTTTACTCCGGCTGGAGGAGATCGACCTGACAAACCTAACGTGCTGCTGGTGTTTACTGATGGGAAACCAACACCAAAAGGCGGTGAAGGAGTCTACCAGGGCTTTGATGTAACAGTTCCTCCTCTCGAGGTTAGTAGTCTAAATATCATTGTGGAAAATTTTTCAGCTTCTTCGACAGAAGTTGCATTTAGATAAAACGAGAGGGATACGAAAACAGAACTATTCCTTTGATTTAATTATCACAGCCCCAACTCCTATTATCTACTATTGATATACAATACATATCCATCCGGCAGTTGCCTGACCTTTTTCTAGTCATTTTACAGATCTCACTTTACTTCATACTTACGACACGTGTTCCAAATCAAACAAGACTGGTATTGCCAGTGAGCTCGTGGCGCGGGTGGGGTCGAGGCCAGAAGAAACTAAAATGGAAGGGACAAGAGCGAGTCTCCCAAAAAATACTTGCAGTTTCTCACCAGAAAAATATCATACAGTATTGAAATTATGACTTTTGACACCTCGTTCAAATGAAACTACTATAAATTGTCATTACAACACTACACTTGCTTCCACTTGCTTCTTAAAGGTTGAGCGACTGGGCATTTTGAGCTAAGGAGTGAAAGGTCAACAGCCAGAAAAGAGTAATGCGTGACTTATCTCTTTATGCACAGTCGATTCTTCGAACACTTTTCTTAATCAGAGGCCACGATAATCTGGCCTTCGCTTCAATACTTACGTACATTTTTTACTGAATGCGTTTCTTGGAGTTTTGTGGAGTCTTAAACGGCGAGATTGGATATTTTTCGTCACAAAAACGTTATACTTTCGGCGAAAAAACTTTACAAAACAGCTCCAGTATGTACGAGGCAACAGATGTCAAGACATGTACAGTGTAAAGCATATTAAAATCATCATTGTTTACGGCTAAAGCTCGTCATGGCTTCGGTGTCCGTTTTTGACCTAGTATCTTCCCAGAGGTACTTCGTGTCTCGTCGGGACTAAATAATTAGCGGCGACAGAGTTAATTGCAATCCTGTAGCGGCAACCATTAAATATAATCGAATCAATCAAACATTTGTTTACGGCTATGACGGTGAACTTAAGAACGCAAGCCAAAATCGTTCCCTAAAACCTAGTTTATCCGTGCATGTTCTACAGAGCCAAACGGTGTTGAGTTTGGATGGTATACAGATAACTTTATACACAAGCATTAACGTACGATCTCAAGTTATTCGCGAAGTCACCACGTCATCACATATCACGTGGCAATGTGAACCAATCACCGTGTGCTGATTCGTAACCCAGAAAACTAAAAATAACAGAGACACGGTCTCCAATCTTAAGCTACGCCCCAACGAGCAATAAAAATAATATGACGAAGATGAAGACACGGTCTCCAATCCTAAGCTCGTCGGGCGGCTACGCCCCACGAGCAATAAAAGCATAAAATGAAGCATAAAATACGCTATTGTAAACGTGTTCAGTTCCAGAAAGTTACTTTAAAACAGTGTACTTCGCTGAAAGTCTTTAAACGCCTTTATATTCTCGGATAACGAAGAGCTACAAATATATTCATAACTTTATTACTACAAAACATATATTTTATGTTATATTTTTAGAAAGCCTCGCATGTTTTAGCGGTTTGTATTGCTTACCTATTAGTCTATCTCAACGTGCAAGCTTATATTACCTTATTTATTTTGTAGCCTACTGTACGCTGTTAATAAATATATTTCATATCAAGAAGCATGAATCTACAATCATGGTCAAAAGTTGTTGGGACGCTCCTCTTACGCACATCCGGAGCACAATGTAAATCCGTACAACCTACGGGGGTCTCATATTTCTTGATTTCAAGTCCCTCCCCCTCCCCTCCATTCAGTGTTGGCCCGTGGTACAGCTATGAACCGAACCATGCTCAACTACCCAACATTGACTGGGGGGAGGGGGTTGACTTGAAATCGTCCCAACAATTTTGACCATGGTTGTAGTAACCCATTGCGAGTTGCAGCATGCTCCCTCCTCTTATCTTCATATGAATTATGAAACCTTTAAACCTTTAAACCGGCTACATATAGATGTAGATCCTGATGCTGTTTTTAACTCTGAACGTTTCTTTATATTTTAAAGGCCAAGGATGTGAAGATTACTGCTGTGGGAGTAGGGCCAAAGATCGATACCGCTGTGTTGCGTGAGATTGCAGGAGAAAATGGCAATGTTGTCGAGGTCAATAACTTCGACGCGTTGCTGGAGAAACTGGAAAAAATTAAGGAATTGTCATGTGGTATGTACATTTTGCGCAAGTTGGAGATCGAAGGGTATAGCAAATTGAACTATATAAGAGTCTTGTTACGTCAGTTTGAAAACATAAACACGCCACCAACCATTCCCATGTATACAGTATATATATAGTCAGTCCCGTAAAAGTAGTCAATACAATAACATATTCTCAAACATAGCATTAACATGACGCCATATAACAGACAATTTGATAAAAAGGAAACTCAGTGCATTAGGCGCCCAAGAGATCCTGCTTCACTAAGGTTGTTCCAGTTTTCATTATTAACTTAAATTATCAGTAAGAGGACATATTTTGATATTTCTTCTCGCGCGTGATTGGTGGAATCGTGACACGGGACCCAATAACGAGCGGTTATTGACAATATCCGAACTCAGTTTGATTTAGTTTGTCACAGAAACATTACGAGATGACTCTTTCTTTTTTTAACCTCGCCATCTTTTTATTTTTCTATTACAGGTCGTTAAATGCAACGACAGAAACATAAAGTGGGGAAAGGCGAATGCCGGTGTGGGATAAATTTGGGTCGCTGCCACAAATGGGTTCATGGCATTAGAAGTCTGTTACGAGTTTCTTGATTCGCAAACAATAAAGGTGTTAAAATGCATTTTGTCTCATTGGTCTTTTTATCACAGGCCGTGGTTACGTCTTACTTCTTCGACAAACTACTCCTGTCTTACTTCTTCAGATTTTCACAACATCCACACACACAGAAAGGATATCAAAATGAATGTTCTTTTGTGTTGTTGTGGAGCAAGCAATCAGCCATGCTTCATTTAATGGGCAACTCAGAAACCGACGAAACAAGAATCGAGACTTCACAGCATCTCAAGAGACAGCGGGGACTAAGAATTCATATCTTTTCTTCGCGAATAGCTGGGAGAATATCATGAACCTGCACCATGATCTTGAGAGTGAAAGGCCTCTTAGGTAAAATACAAATTATCCTGGTAATAGTACTGTACAAGGTTTGTTTCCTTTTCATATTTGACCTCATACTTTTTCAATGCTCGAAAACTAAAATATTACATAAAAGAGCTGTAATAAAGGTCACATAAAAGTGGAATGATATTTCCTCGCTTTGTTGGTACACTGTAAACTATATCAAAGATGGAACGGAACCAGATTGAAATACCCTCGCTTTATGAATTTGTAAACAGTACGTGCTACGTTGTAAAATAATACAGCTTTTTCTTGGTTTGTATTTTAACCTTTAATCGGTTCAGTCGTTTCAGCCTGACGGCGTTTCCCAACTGAGAGAGGCCAGATCAAAATAGAAATTGCATTTTTTTGAATCGCTAAAACCCTTCCTCGTATTTTACGGAGGTCCCTCTTGTACAACATATTATATATTAAATATTACTACAAAATAAGATTAGCGTACCTTCCTGGTCTGGTGAATATATCTAGGTGTGCAACCCAAAGTGCCCAAACAACAGTTGTTTTCTTCTATTCGCAGTTGCACCTAAACGTTCAAGAAAAAAGAAAACGAGAAACACAGAAAAAACACTAAACAGCCAGCATCAAACATAAACACTGTAATATAAACAGTTTAAAGTCGTTTAAAATTCAAATTGGTTCAAATTATCCCTTGCAAACAAAAGAAGTCTAATGCTATTGCTCATGAGTAATGGAATGCTAAAAAGTAGTATCCTGTTTCCACACATTATAATAATTTGCTGATTTTTCAATACTCACCATTCAATATCTGATAGTGCTGAAACAGAAATACTTAACTAATTTGGATGTGGACTTTATTTTTTCACGACTCTGAAATGGATAATAGACACCAGATGGTTGCAAGACACTGACATCTTGTTTTTGGAGAATACAAACTTCCACCATTTCTGGAAGGTATCCTCTTAGCTCGACAGCACGAAAACGCAATTTTCGATCCTACGATCACCTCATTTTGTTGTCAGTGCACAAATGACAGCAAAATCCACAGTTGGTGCACCGCTCGTAAAATGTCAAAAACTTAGCCAGGAAACATAAAACTTAAACTCAATGCTCAAGTTTCTGTTAGTTCAATATATTTTCCACAATATAAGTTCTGCACAAGAAAAATGGGCCTTGCACGCGAGGTGAAACTTGGTAAGATTTCCACGGTGCTTCGTAGCTCAAACGAGCCAATTGCTGCACACAGGACAGCACACCACAGCTTCCAGACATCGCCTCTGCCAAACCGACGATTTACAGCTGGGCAACGAAACGCAACCTCCGCAGTTCACGCAGCGTCTGTGGGAAAAATCTGAGCAAACACAATGAGACACGAGGCAACGCTTCCAAGAGTGTCCGCTGACACAAGTACCACGCTTCAGTTCCTTAAAAGGAATGCCTGAGCCACAAAGGTTGCACTTTTCGCGCGTGGGAAGCCTAATCGTTATTTCATCGTCGGCTGCCTGTTCGGTTTCGCTCGGAAAGTTTTTCGCGAGTGTTAAAGCACCCAAACTATCAGCTTCTGCGGGGGTTCGTTTATCGCTTGGTTTATCTCCATTCGCGAGAGCAGCCTCTGTACCAGACGAGAAATCGGCGGATTTTTCGATGGGATTTCTCGATGCTTGTGTGTTCTGCTCCTGTGCTGAAAACTCAGTTTTCTTGCGCTTGCTTAGCGGCGTTGCTTCAGAGTCGTGTTCACTACTCATAACGCGGACTTTCAAGTTGTTTCCTTTCGCGAGGCGCCCAGCTCGGATCACAGACAAAGCTCTCGTGCCATCAACGTCATCACACGCGTCATAGACCTGTTGCGCAATTTCAATGGACGACTGATCACTGCATCTTTGGATAAACCAGTCACTTATCACCAGGGTTGACGATTCATCTAGGAAAAAGTGAAAATCGACGGAAACTTAAAATAACCAGCTGAACCGATATTTCCAGCTCTATAATATTTTGTCGGCACCTTGTCTTGCAACTGCTGAAGATTTGCAATGTAACAGACACCGCGGAAATACGTTTTTCAGCCGTGCGGTCACCTTGCTTTTGAGAGCAAAGAAACTCAATACTAGGACTTGATACTAAACTATAAGTTAGTTTAAGGCATTTTCTATAACATAAGTTGTGCACAAGAAAAACGAGGCTTGCACACGAGGTGAAATTTTAACTCGAATTATGAGAAGTTTGATAGCCATGGCGACGAACGCTGACCAACCGAAGTGACGTCAAGAACGTATTTCCGCGGTGTCAATGTAATGTATGGGTCAATTCCATCTGCAACCAAATGCCCGGGGTAAGCCCGGGGAGGGGGGGGGGGGGGGGGGGGGGGGGGGGGATGATCGGAGATGGAATTGACCCATACATAACAAGGTACTTCAGCAACTTGTTTTGCAATGTTCAATTCGCACTGAACAAAAACGGATAAAATGAAGTTCAAGTGAGCGGCACCGTACGAAAAGAACCAGACCTAGCATTAATACGATATCTCACTACATTACCTCAGTAGAAGAGCGGTTGTCTGAAGACAACCAAAAGCAAACTAATTGCAGCACCAATCACAAAGGATGTAGGAAATATAGATTACTACATGGAAAGTGCGCACGTACGGTATTTTCGCACGAGTTTGTTTGTTTTCACGAAACGAACGAGCGAGCCGCGAGCGAGTGAGTTTCGTGAAAACAAACAAACAAGTGCGTAAATGCTGTACAAAAGCACTTTCCATGCTGTAATTTGTTTGTTTCATTCATACTGAGATTTCACGAGATTTGTGCCTACGAAAACACGAACATTCGTTGCCGAGTAAACTCCCACCTTTGGAGACTTGACTAATTGATAATGACTATAAATGAATTGAGCAGTCGTAAAGAATTTTTACAAACTAAGAACATATCTTCAGTAAAGGATAAGGTCAAACCAGCTTCAGTTAAACTGGTCAAACCAGCTTCAGTTAAACTGTTTCTCGTGCTAAGCCAATATTTACAAACTGACAAAATCTCCTCTCCATCTCATGCAGCTTCAGTTGAATGTTTGCTTCGAGCCGCGAGCCGTTCCTTGTTTCGTTCGAGTGCATTGCTCTTATCGAGTGCTTTGAAATACCCAACATTTAGCCCAAAGTTAGTCCATGAAGACATGACGGCCTGGGATCGTTTCTTCCGAAACTCAAGTTGAATCGCGGAGACGGTCCGTTGAGTTTGTTGTGGTGAAAGCCCCTCGGGTTTCCTTGATTATTCCTTTGTTGTGAGAAATGTTCTTGGTAGCTTGACGTCTCGAGTTAGTCTTTGCTCTCGTACTCTTGTTTTCTTGAGTAGCTCAACAGTAAATTATTTTTCTCAAATCTCCGGCGGCAATCTTTCAGTTATTTTGAAGCGGCGATAGAAAGTATCGCACGATTCGCTTCACGGGTGTCTTCCGATTGGACGAAACGACTTTTTCCACACGTGAAAAAAGCCGTTCGCGACAGTGATTGGCTAATGAAATTTTCAAACGAAGTTTTCACGTCAGTGTTTCCGTGCTTAAATCTCAGTATGTATGAAATAAAACACTTTTCAGCCAACCAAAGGCCAAAATAATTTGCGTTTGGAGACCAGAAAATACAATCGCGACTTGCTTGCTTACGCAAGCCGGGTTTACTTTTGTTTATGATTGGCCAATAAATTTGTCAGACATGCTTGGACCAAACGCAAAACAAAAGAAATCCCGGATCAATTTCGACAATCATCCGAAAACCGCTCTAGCACTCGGCTAATTCTTTTGTATATATCTTCTCACTATCATTAATGACGGTCGGTAATCCTTACCAGCTTCATTTGTCTCCCTATTCTTCTGCCCTGTTAACCAAGAGTTCAACGAATCAAAAACTTGAATCTCCAATATCCTGTTTTCCACTCGTGCCAACTCCTCTCCCCAACCATGACTTGGTTCAAGTCCCTTCACGGTTTCCTCGTCCTGTTCATCCCGCGTTGCCAGCAGGGACACTAAGTGCCTCCGAAGATAGAGTATAGACAGGGGGCATGATTCAATGGCTTCTTTAAGGACCACATTTGAAAGGACCTCTGGCAGCTCGGGCCCTTCGACCACAACCTGTCGCACTCCCTCCAGCAGGTCCCAGCGCGCCTTTTTGGGGTCAAGACAGGCAGCCAACGCCTGCACCGCTTCGGACAGGACAGATGGTGTCGCTAACGAGACAATGCTTACCTGTTGTGACAACCAGAACAAAATGCCTGAAGGTCAAACGTCTATTTTAAATTGCGCTATGTAGACTAGTAACACACAGTTCCGTTTCCTGTGTAGCACTTGACTTCGAAGAAAAGATTGCGTCAACATTTCGGTAAAACAAAGGCTGCTGTTGTTGAGCAGTACCAAAGTAAAAGTCCAATCAATGGCAGAGCGAGGGGGTATCTGCGATTATCGTACTTCTAGTTATTCTTGAAGGGAATACCGTTATTATCAGAACACCGACACATTCTACGCGATGATCTAGGACCTAATCAATCAGCTCTATATTTGTAATTCAGACGAGTGTGGGATCCCCTGGTTACCAACACATTCATTTCTCTCTAATAATTCGTTTTGCATACTCAAGTCGCATTTACTAGTTGGATCTGACCACAAAACTAGTGTCTGGTGATTTTATTATTTTAATGGGTTGAAATTGTGCTACTTGTTACTAGGCATGATTGTAAAGGAGGTTTATTGATTTTAATAAAAAACTAAAAGGGAGGGTGGGGAGGGTGCAAGTAGACACTGTAAGTCCAGGCCGTAAGGTTAAAGTCGGACCGGTCCGTAAGATCACCCGGACTAAATCGACAAGTAACAAGCTGACTCACTCATTGGCTAAGTGTTTTAATTTTGTGGTGCTTGGACTCGACGATTTTGTTTCTTTGTGTTGTTGTAATTGGTTGCTCACAAATCAAAGTCCAAGTTCGTGGGTCACAGTGCTGTTTTGTTTGGGCTGCCTATCACGATTCGACATTGCAACACCCACGGGGGCCCACGTGAACACCACTGTTTGCATGACGCATGGTAAAAATGTTTTGAGTGGTAGCAGGTTAATCGATTCATCAAAAGTGTTTTCCTTCTTCGTCCAAGATGGAGCGGCGAGTGGGAGAACTGCACAATTTTGAAGGAAAAATAAAAACACGAATGACCCACTCGGAATTGACGTGATGTTGCCCCTTATCACCCACCCCACAACAAGGTGTTAAATGTGAAACGGGTGGCGTGTCACAGTTTTCGATAAATGTAACGATGATACTTTTTTTTTGAGGGTATGTGGGGTTTTGTCAGAAATCAACAAGTGAATTAAATATTTTTTGAAAATTGAATTAGCCCCATGCAACTTTAACGTCAACGTTGGCAACGTGACGTCTGATTTCGGCAGCATACAAATCAAGCAATCAGTTTCATTTGACGTGAATCTTCAGGTTGTTTCATTCGGCAAGTAGAAATCAAGCTAGTACATCAGATATTCTTTGAAACTACATCCGCAATTTTCAATGTTTTTGAATGAACGAAACGCCCACGGACCACTGAAGTGATTATTTCAGACTTCAAAACAATAGAATAAGTATCCAAACTTCGGGGCGAAAACGACACCAATACCGTATTTCTAGTTCCTATTAATATTCTTGGAGGGAATACTGTTATTATCAGAACACCGACACATTCTACGCGATGATCTATGAGGACCCAATCAATCAGCTCTATATTTGTAATTCAGACGAGTATGGGATCCCTTGGTTACCAACACATTCATTTCTCTCTAATAATTCATTTTGCATACCAAAAGTTGCATTTACTAGTTGGCTCTGACCACGAAACTAGTGTCTGGTGATTTTACTCATATTGAAGATTTGCGCGTAGGAATCTGACGAAGGTAAATCTTCAATGTTAAACTATTTCAGCTCATTTTCGTTTACCATGCACTAAGTTCCTAGTTTACAATGTGCTCCGACATCATCTTCTCTCTATTCACAACCTGGGGACATGTTCTCTTTACAATCGACACACTCAAGAAAGTTTAACGTATTGTTCGAACAAATGCTGCTTCAAACCAAATGACAGAGCAAATTTGACAAACAGAACGTCATCCGACGAGCACGCGAGGCAGAGCAAGACAGCATGCTTGCGACAGTTCAAAGACGTCCTTGCTCATTTGCTTTTTTGTCTGAACAATGTTGCTAGTACATTGGGGTGTGAATCCAGCTTGAGAGATCCCATACAATGACAAAACCGTGGCACGGTTGTGTTATAAGGCATTTTTTGCCTAATCGATACGTCAAGTGATCATTCCAGAAAATGGCGGGCACTATAAGGTTTGAATTGTGCCAAAAATTAATAGCAGTCCATCATTCTCAATACTTATCTGAATTGCCGCCTATAATTAACAATAAATTTGTGTGACTTATGTTCAAAATAACTAAAAGTCGGGGAAGCAAAACAAGACACTCTCGAGCAGCCATAGACACAATAGGCGGCTTCTTGCGGCGCAGAGCGACATAGAGGAGTGAATGCAAAGAACACTGGGTCGTAATCATCACAACCTCCAATTTCACCTTCCTTACATGTGTCACAGTTTTCGATAAATGGAACGATGATACATTTTTATTGAGAGTATGTGGGGTTTTGTCAGAAATCAACAAGTGAATTGAAAATTTTTTGAAAATTGAATTCGCCCCATGCAATGGAATCAACTTCACAACATGACGTCTTATTTCGGCAGCATACAAATCAAGCAATCAGTTTCATTTGACGTGAATCTTCAGCTTGTTTCATTCGGCAAATGGAAATCGAGCTAATACATCAGTTATTGTTTGAAACTGCACTTCAGAAGTGAGTTCCGCAATTTTCAATGTTTTTGAATGAACGAAACGCCCACGGACCACTGAGGTGATTATTTCAGACTCCAAAGCAATAACAGAGTAAGTATCCAAACTTTGGGGCAAAAACGATGCAAATATCGTATTTCTAGTTCCTATTATCCCCGAGCGTAAGCGAGGATAATAAGCACGACGCTAATGCAGTAGTATCGCCTTATTTGGAGACTCCAAGCGGGTCGCCATCTCAAAATTTAATGTTCGTCAGTCCGTCAGTCTGTCATCTTCATTCGACCTTTTAGGGCAGGGCAGGTGCCTAAGCAATGACGTAATAATTATGGATTAATTTTCCTGACAACAATTGTACGTAACTGCGTTCACGAAAATGAATTTGAAAACTGGAAAACTTGAAACATAACGGTCTCGCGAAGCTCCTCTTCAAAAAAGAAAGAAACAGGCACGGGCAAGGCGAAATCGTGAAACGATCGAACAGCGCCAAATACGTCTAGAGAAAAGACAACAAACATGTTATAACCGACAGCATCATGAACAGAAGCGTGCAGAAGAAACGGCTCCGCAAAGGGAACAGCGCTTGAAAGCAAATCGGGAGCTTCAGACGCCATTTTTTGTTAAACTTATTCAGAAAGGACAAGCAACAAAGGTCAGTCAGTGGAAATCGAACAATCGCCGTGACAAATATATTCTATCCCGTATCTTGTAACTCGATCACTTCAAAAATGTATTAAAACCTGCATGCTGATCATTTTGCCTCGAAGTATTGTTTTAATACACTTCTGTCGCCAGTTCGCTCAGCGCAATCGGAACTTAGAGTCTTGAATGATTTAGTCATGTCTTATTTTTTCTTTCAACTACAACTGTAACAAATGCTGTAATCTGACACGCGGTGATTGCAGCGAGAATCGTTCACAAGCCCTTAGAAGTATGACTAGGTCTGAAGCCCGTGTATAATTCGAAGTAAACCGTTCAAGTTTTGCTTTGATTCTGGGAAAAATCATGCTGTTTTGAGCGGGTTCACATAAAAAACAATTCGACCTCATTAAATATGCATGCCTGAGTCTAGACAGTCCAGAGCAAAAAAAAATCGCACAGGAAGCCTATTTAATTGTACTGCCTATGAATTCAAAATTGGAAAATCAGTGTTCCTTTTTTCCCGTACTACGGCGGCCGACCAACTTCAAAATTTAAGTATTAAATTTTGAGAACGTGCTTGGCAAACTGTATGAATTAATTTGACGTGCCGACCGTGCGAAATACGTACGGCGTCCCGCAATCGACTCTTCTTTAACGCAAAAGTATAACACACACCATTCTTTCTCTCCTTCCTTTGCGTGTAGCACTTGACTTCGAAGAAAAGATTGCGTCAACATTTCGATAAAACAAAGGCTGCTGTTGTTGAGCAGTACCAAAGTAAAAGTCCAATCAATGGCAGAGCGAGGGGGTATCTGCGATTATCGTACTTCTAGTTATTCTTGGAGGGAATACCGTTATTATCAGAACACCGACACATTCTACGCGATGATCTAGGACCCAATCAATCAGCTCTATATTTGTAATTCAGACGAGTGTGGGATCCCTTGGTTACCAACACATTCATTTCTCTCTAATAATTCGTTTTGCATACTCAAGTCGCATTTACTAGTTGGATCTGACCACAAAACTAGTGTCTGGTGATTTTACTCAAATTGAAGATTTGCGCCTAGGATTCTGACGGAGGTAAATCTTTATTGTTAAACTATTTCTGCTCATTTTCGTTTACCAAGCACTAAGTTCCTAGTTTACGATGTGCTCCGACATCATCTCTCTATTCACAACCTGAGGACATGTTCTCTTTACAATCGACTCACTCAAGAAAACTTATCGTATGTTCGAGTAAATGCTGCTTCAAACCAAATGACAGAGCAAATTTGACAACAGGGCGTCATCCGACGAGCACACGAGGCAGAGCAAGACAGCATGCTTGCGACCGTTCAAAGACGTCCTTGCTCATTTGCTTTTTTGTCTGAACTATGTCGCTGGTACAGAATCAGTTGGGTGTAAATCCAGCTGTAGAGAGCCCATACAATATCAAAACCGTGGCAAGGTTTTTTTATAAGGCATTTTTTGCCTAACTAATACGTCAAGTGATCATTCAATCCAGAAAATGACGGGCACTATGAGACTCAAATTGTGCCAAAAACTAATAGCAATCCATCATTCTCAATACTTATCTGAATTGCCGCCTATAATTAACAATACATTTGTGTGACTTATGTTCAAAATAACTAAAAGTTGGGGAAACTAGACAAGACAGCCTTGAGCAGCCATGGACGCAATAGGCGCTTCTTGCGGCGCAGAGCGATGTAGAGGAGTGAATGCAAAGAACACTGGGTCGTAATCATCACAACCTCCAATTTCCTCTTCCTTACATGTAAAAATTCCATTCAAACCACACACTTGTAAACTACTTTTTCTTAAACGTCACACGATCACGATCTAGTGTAAAACAGTCCACCTTAATTTTAATATATATTCAACTATCTGTCGCAGAGCAGCAAAGCATTCCTCTTTCTCCGACGAATGGCCTACGCTCGATAGTCAGCTAAAATTTCATTAGCGCCGTTTAGCTTTCCGACATCAACTTTTAGTTTATTTACAGTCATACGTGGCCAGCTTTAATCTTGGTGCAAAGTTTTGTACTACAGTCTGCCTGTGGCGGCCTGCTTTCTGAATCCGGACCGAAATTCCTAAACAAGCTATAGTGTGCGCTTTAAACGTCCGTGCAAAATTCTTTGTGCCTTATGACTGTCGTTGATGTTGACTTAATGCATCAGATGCGAAGATGAGAAGTCCGGCAACATTCATAAGCTCGTGTCTTTAATTTTAGTTACATTGCGTCAGTTTGCCGCAAATTTGATACTACTAATCTATCAAATCAATTCTACGACCGCATCGGTATATATTAGTAGTTCAAAAAAGTTGCTTACAAGAAACTGCTTCACGGTAAATTTTGACGTTGTGGCGTGGGTGGTGGGGTGAGGCATCAAGTCTTGTGACCGGAGAGGAGAGGGACAGGAGACACTGTAAGTCTAAGCTGTAAAATTGGATAACCAATTAGTTTTTGGTGATAGTGCAAAGTCATGCAGATACAAGACCAAGCTCTACCGATAGATTTACTTAACATACGCTAATGGGGTTGAAATTGTGCTACTTGTTACTAGGCATGATTGTAAAGGAGGTTTATTGATTTTAATAAAAACCTAAAAGGGAGGGTGGGGAGGGTGCAAGTAGACACTGTAAGTCCAGGCCGTAAGGTAAAAGTCAGACCGGTCCGTAAGATCACCCGGACTAAATCGACAAGTAACAAGCTGACTCACTCATTGGCTAAGTGTTTTAATTTTGTGGTGCTTGGACGCGACGATTTTGTTTCTTTGTGTTGTTGTAATTGGTTGCTCACAAATCAAAGTCCAAGTTCGTGGGTCACAGTGCTGTTTTGTTTGGGCTGCCTATCACAAAAGTGTTTTCCTTCTTCGTCCAAGATGGTGCGGCGAGTGGGAGAACTGCACAATTTTGAAGGAAAAATAAAAACACGAATGACCCACTCGGAATTGACGTGATGTTGCCCCTTATCACCCACCCCACAACAAGGTGTTAAATGTGAAACGGGTGGCGTGTCACAGTTTTCGATAAATGTAACGATGATACTTTTTTTTTGAGGGTATGTGGGGTTTTGTCAGAAATCAACAAGTGAATTAAATATTTTTTGAAAATTGAATTCGCCCCATGCAACTTTAACGTCAACGTTGGCAACGTGACGTCTGATTTCGGCAGCATACAAATCAAGCAATCAGTTTCATTTGACGTGAATCTTCAGGTTGTTTCATTCGGCAAGTAGAAATCAAGCTAGTACATCAGATATTCTTTGAAACTACATCCGCAATTTTCAATGTTTTTGAATGAACGAAACGCCCACGGTCCACTGAAGTGATTATTTCAGACTTCATTAATATTCTTGGAGGGTCTGTTATTATCAGAACACCGACACATTCTAAGCGATGATCTATGAGGACCCAATCAATCAATCATTTTGCATACCAAAAGTTGCATTTACTAGTTGGCTCTGACCACGAAACTAGTGTCTGGTGATTTTACTCATATTGAAGATTTGCGCGTAGGAATCTGACGAAGGTAAATCTTCATTGTTAAACTATTTCGTCATTTCATCATTTTTGTTGGTATGTCTGCAGATTGCTAATTTGAAGATGAAGTATTTTCTGCTGCTGTTGGTTTGCTGTGTTTCCTCGAGTTTTGCGGGCCGCGCGAAAGGTAATTAATTGTTTATGCATCAATTGTATCTATATATTCCTGTTTCTGTTTCTATGTTATCTTTCTGTGTGTTGAATAATCTCCCAAACATTTTAACATATAAATATTTCCTTTCGTTTTTGAATTTTGCGAAAGAACATTATTCTGTGGCAGATGTGCTGATCCGTATGTAAGTTATCAACCGGTAAATTGACCAATCAAAGCTTGTGTATTATCTGCGCCATACAACAAAAGGTCATATCTACTTTGTATACTGCTAGAATATCGTCACGTTTTTTTTAGCATAAAACGTAACTATTCTTTATACGATATGATTTACAGCACCAATTTGTGAGCATGCCATGGATATCGGGGTCATAGCAGACACATCCAAGAGTATCGGGAGGAGACACCTTTCCAAACTAAGGAAAGTCTTGAAAAAAACTGTCGACATGGTCCGGATTTCGGCCGACGGATCGCATATGGGTTTGATTACATTTGCCAGAGATGCTGAGCTGCTTTTCAGTTTCACCGACACCGCGTATCAAACCCCAGCTGCAGCCAAGCAAAAAATCGACGAGATCAAAGATTTGAAGTTTTTAACCCGCACGGACAAGGCTCTGATCATGGCCAACGACGAGCTCTTTACCGAGGCTGGAGGAGACCGACCTGACATACCCAACATACTGCTGGTGTTAACTGATGGGAGACCAACGCCAAGAAAAGGTTACAAGGGTTTTGATAAAACAGTTCCTCCTCTGTTGGTTAGTAGTCTAAATTCGTTTGTGGATTTATTTTCAGCTTCTTCGACAGATTGAGTTGGGATACAAAGATGGGTGACACAAAAACAGTGTACGGGTCAAGCCGCTTATTATTAGTGGAGTAAACACGAATCAAAGCATCAAGAAGCATTTCACGATCACTGAACAATTTAATGACATGATTGATTTTGTAAATAACTAAGAATCCGTCGTCACAGACGTTCTCCAACTCCATGCACTTTTAACATTTGAGACTATAGAATGACTAAAACTGAAGGTAAGTTTTGAAGTGGTAGCCCAAAATTTGGTGCAGCTAAGCGGCACAGCTGACTCATTGACTCATATGATAGCTCGCATCTCTGAGTGCAAAAAAAAAAAAAAAAAAAAAAAAAAAAAGAAACATGGGTTGAAACGTATAGGTACACATGAGTGGGAGTGTAATTTTAATTATTTTTATACCAAAATTGCACGAGCCGCGTTAGGTTAATTTGAAAATTTGAAAACCAGAGATCTAGATTGACTGCGTCAGCGTGAAGAAATACGAAAATACTGAACACTGGCCGTTTTGAAATCGAAAACTATTAAATATTTTGTCGGTTTCACTCCCAGAGTATTTTCTGATACTCCGTTAAGTTCACTTGACTAAAATACCGTGTCAGTCGTTTTTAAATTTACTTTTCGTCCCTGTTCAGTTTTATCGAGCAATCTCTACTAAAAAGCTGACAACCATGATTGTCACAACTGATTAGATGTAGATCTTAATGCTACATTTGCAAGTTTTACTTCCTTTTTTTATAGGCCAAAGGTGTCAGGATTATTGCAGTGGGAATTGGAAAGAAAGAAATAAAAGAGGAGGTCTTGCGAGAAATTGCAGGAGAAGGCGGCTATACCGTCAATGTCGATAACTTTGGCGAGCTGCTGAAGGAATTGAAAACAATCATACAAAAATTATGTGGTAATTATAATTTAACGTTCAAGTAAATTGTTGTGGATAGTGTCGTAAAGATTGTTACTTTTCAAACTTCTTCAGTTTGTAATAATGGGAGGCTTGGGCAAACCGTGACGGCAACGCAAAGAAAAACAAATGTTTCCATCTCGACATGTTGTTCCACGGTATGACGTCAAAAAGAAGCTAGGGACGTTCCACTGAACACAAGTAATGCCTATCACGTCGATATACCATGTCGACTCCCACTCCCACTAGTTCCCGAAAATATCTTTCAGAGTTCGATTCAACCCAACTTATAAATCCCAGGGACACATGGCATTGACAGAGTTTATGCGCTGAAAAATGTCAATTTTTTAAACTTGCTGCTCTTTAAACTTATAGTCCTAATTACTAAGGCCACTCCATAACTCACGCATAAAAAATAAATTACCACCGGCCATAACCAATCAAGTGGGCTGGGGCTCTCCGAAACAACAGCAACAATTTATTTTGTTATCTCGAAACGTCCGCCCAAATTTCTTAACGATCTCCGCGAGTTTCGCACACCAACCCCAAGTCAATGCCACATAAGTTTCGACTATGATGATTGGTCGCCTACACACGACCAAGAATTAATTTTATCGTATTTCACATATCCTGAGATTTGTGTCACTGTGTACAAATCTTGGCTTACATCTATAAACACTTCAATTTCAATATTGTAGTTTTGGTAGATAATCCACATCAATGTGATTCAAAAGTAATCGAGATCATTTTCCAATCACTTAAATAAACCCGATGTGCGTATTTTACATTTGATAGCCGTAGATGGAGGCTACACAACCTGGTCCAACTGGGGAGAGTGCAGCGCTGATTGTGGGGGTGGGAAAAGGACCCGCTCTCGAACTTGCACCAACCCCTCTCCTAAAAATGGTGGAAAGAACTGTGATGACCTGGGGGCGGCTGAAGAGACAGAACCTTGTAATGAACAGGAGGACCGTAAGTTCATGTTTCAATGATTGTCATATTATAGATGAAATTCTATAAGGTTTCACAATTCTTGAATATCATGAAATAGAATCGGTTCCAATTTAAGATATTACACGACATTTAGTCCCGATTTGCTTTCAAGCGCTGTTCCCTTTGCGGAGCCGTTTCTTCTGCACGCTTCTGTTCATGATGCTGTCGGTTATAACATGTTTGTCGGCTTTTCTCTAGACGTATTTGGCGCTGTTCGATCGTTTCACGATTTCGCCTTGCCCGTGCCTGTTTCCTTCTCTTTTGAAGAGGCCGTTCTGTTTCAAGTTTTCCAGTTTTCAAATTCATTTTCGTGAACGCAGTTACGTACAACTGTTGTCAGTAAAATTAACCACTGGCGGAGACGCTAATCGATAATTATTACATCACTGCTTAGGCACCTGACCTAAAAGATCGTACGAAGATGACAGACTGACAGACTGACGAACATTAAATTTCGAGACGGCGACCCGCTTGGAGTCTCCAAATAAGGCGATACTACTGCATTAGCGTCGTGATTATTACCCTCGCTTACGCTCGGGGATAATAATAATAATAATAATAATAATAATAATAATAATAATAATAATAATAATAATAATAATAATGATAATGATAATGATAATAATAATGATGTCACGTTAAATGTGTCGCTATTAGAACAGAATACGAACGGCTTACGTTATGTTGAGGAACAAATTTTGACTTACATCTATAAACATAGAATTTCAATAAATTGTAGTTTTAGTAGATAATCCACACCAATGTGATTCAAAAGTGATCGAGATCATTTCCAATCACTTGAATAAACCGATGTGCGTATTTTACATTTGATAGCCGTAGATGGAGGCTACACAACATGGTCCAACTGGGGAGAGTGCAGCGCTAATTGTGGGGGTGGGAAAAGGATCCGCTCTCGAACTTGCACCAACCCCTCTCCTAAAAATGGTGGAAAGAACTGTGATGACCTGGGGGCGGCTGAAGAGACAGAACCCTGTAATGAACAGGAGTGCCGTAAGTTCATGTTTCAATGATTGTCATATTATAGATGAAATTCTATAAGGTTTCACAATTCTTGAATACCATGAAATAGAATCGGTTCCAATTTAAGATATTACACGACATTTAGTCCCGATTTGCTTTCAAGCGCTGTTCCCTTTGCGGAGCCGTTTCTTCTGCACGCTTCTGTTCATGATGCTGTCGGTTATAACATGTTTGTCGTCTTTTCTCTAGATGTATTTGGCGCTGTTCGATCGTTTCACGATTTCGCCTTGCCCGTGCCTGTTTCCTTCTCTTTTGAAGAGGCCGTTCTGTTTCAAGTTTTCCAGTTTTCAAATTCATTTTCGTGAACGCAGTTACGTACAACTGTTGTCAGTAAAATTAACCACTGGCGGAGACGCTAATCGATAATTATTACATCACTGCTTAGGCACCTGACCTAAAAGATCGTACGAAGATGATAGACTGACAGACTGACGAACATTAAATTTCGAGACGGCGACCCGCTTGGAGTCTCCAAATAAGGCGATACTACTGCATTAGCGTCGTGATTATTACCCTCGCTTACGCTCGGGGATAATAATAATAATAATAATAATAATAATAATAATGATAATGATAATAATAATGATGTCACGTTAAATGTGTCGCTATTAGAACAGAATACGAACGGCACGTTATGTTGAGGAACAAATTTTGACTTACATCTATAAACATAGAATTTCAATAAATTGTAGTTTTAGTAGATAATCCACACCAATGTGATTCAAAAGTGATCGAGATCATTTCCAATCACTTGAATAAACCGATGTGCGTATTTTACATTTGACAGCCGTAGATGGAGGCTACACAACATGGTCCAACTGGGGAGAGTGCAGCACTAATTGTGGGGGTGGGAAAAGGACCCGCTCTCGAACTTGCACCAACCCCTCTCCTAAAAATGGTGGAAAGAACTGTGATGACCTGGGGGCGGCTGAAGAGACAGAACCTTGTAATGAACAGGAGTGCCGTAAGTTCATGTTTCAATGATTGTCATATTATAGATGAAATTCTATAAGGTTTCACAATTCTTGAATACCATGAAATAGAATCGGTTCCAATTTAAGATATTACACGACATTTAAGTAATTATCACAATTTCGACGCCAGTTCTATCAACAAATTGATTAAAACTATTGCGCATAAGCCGTAAATATTCGAATAAGCGCCCAGTTTCTAATAAACGCCCCCTCCCTTCCTCATAAAAAACTGAGCATTCCCGGTATGGTACAGATTGGACTCACGAGAAAGTAACAACGCACACAACCAGTTCAATCTAATTTTGTTATCATTTAATGTATGTGCCTAATGTAACTGGA
This sequence comes from Plumapathes pennacea, assembly GCA_964036295.1. Lineage (NCBI taxonomy): Eukaryota > Metazoa > Cnidaria > Anthozoa > Antipatharia > Myriopathidae > Plumapathes > Plumapathes pennacea. The sequence goes on along the minus strand of OZ038465.1, from coordinate 11,898,741 downwards.
TAGGGAATCAGAACCGGCTATAGATACGTTATGTTTTTGTTAAAAAAGTACCGGTAGTTCAAACACCGTGAGTCCTTGAATAAGCGCCTCCCCTCAAATAAACGCCCCCCTTAAGGAAGCATACCCGACAAATCGAACAGACAGTATCAGAGAAATAATAAATATAAATAATACATAAAAACTAAATACAGTATTAGACAAGTTTCTGTACGAATTTTTAATGTGTTGCCGGTATACGGTATGGCTTGCAGCACCACCTTGCAAGAAGGCCTTGGATCTGGCGGTCATAGCAGACATATCAAAGAGTGTGAAAATGCAAAATCTCCCCAAACTAAAGAAAGCCATCAAGGACATTGCCGACAAGTTCGAGATCTCGAACGACGGAACACATATGGCTTTAATTACGTTTGCTGAAAATGCCAAGCTAGAGTTTACTTTCGCCGACACTCAATATCAAAACCCAACGGCAGCTAAGCAAAAGATCGACGAGATCAACAAATTGATCCTTTGGACCCGCACGGACAAGGCTCTGACCATGGCCAACAATAGGGTCTTTACTTCGGCTGGAGGAGACCGACCTGACAAACCTAACGCGCTGCTGGTGTTTACTGATGGGAGACCAACACCACAAAGGGGTGAAGGAGTCTACCAGGGCTTTGATGTAACAGTTCCTCCTCTCGAGGTTAGTAGTCTAAATATCATTGTGGAAAATTTTTCAGCTTCTTCGACAGAAGTTGCGTTTAGATAAAACAAGATGGATACGAAAACAGAACTATTACTTTGATTTAATTATCACAGCCCCAACTCCTATTATCTACTATTGATATACAATACATCCATCCGGCAGTTGCCCGACCTTTTTCTAGTCATTTTACAGATCTCACTTTACTTCATACTTACAACACGTGTTCCAAATCAAACAAGACTGGTATTGCCAGTGAGCTCGTGTCGTGGGTGGGGTCGAGACCAGAAGAAACTAAAATGGAAGGGACAAGAGCGAGTCTCCCAAAAATAGTTGCAGTTTCTCACCAGCAAAATATCATACAGTATTGAAAATTTGACTTTTGACACCTCGCTCAAATGAAACTACTATAAATTGTCATTACAACACTACACTTGCTTCCACTTGCTTCTTAAAGGTTGAGCGACTAGGTATTTTGAGCTAAGGAGTGAAAGGTCAACCAGCCAGAAAAGAGTAATGCGTGACTTATCCTTTTATGCACAGTCGATTCTTCGAACACTTATTCTTAATCAGAGGCCACGATAATCTGGCCTTCGCTTCAATACTTATGTACATTTTTTTATTGAATGCGTTTCTTCTATGAGGCTTTCGAGTATTCCCGCTCCGTAACAAATATCAAATTGAATGTAACACTAGACTTGCTTAAAATAATATTGTGATTTTGTTCACAGCGAGTTCAGTCATTTGCGACTAACAAACTCAATGCTTTGGACCATTTCGGTGTATTTTTCATTTCTAGTATACAATTACCACTGTGAAACAAAGGCTACATGATGGAATGGAAGAAATATTTCAACAGGCACTGTACGATAAGCCGAAGCATTTTGACAACTGTCACGCTCGCGCGCAGCAAAACAAGTAATATATCCACAGAGCAGCGTTTGTGGAGTCTTAAACGGCGAGCATGGATAGTTTTTCGTCACAAAAACGTTATACTTTCGGCGAAAAAACTTTACAAAACAGCTACAGTATGTACGAGGCAACAGATGTCATGTACAGTGTAAAGCATATTAAAATCATCATTGTTTACGGCTAAAGTTCGTCATGGCTTCGGTGTGTCCGTTTTTGACCTGGTATCTTCTCAGAGGTACTTCGTGTCGCCACAGAAAGTTCGTCGGGGCTAAATCCCTAGCGGCGACAGAGTTATTTGCAATCCCGTAGTGATGTCCATTAAATATAATTGAATCCATCAAACATTTGCTTACGGTTAATATGACAATGAACTTATGAACGCCAACCAAAAATCGTTCCCTGAAATCCAGTTTACCCGTGCATGTTTCACAGAGCCAACTTTACACGCAATTGTATTAACGCACAATATTCAATCGCGGCTACGTCATCGCATATCACGTGGCAATGTGAACCAATCACCGTGTGCTGATTCGTAACCCAGAAAGAAAACAAGACTGGCCAGTGAGCTCTTTGGGTGGGGTCGAGACCAGAAGAAACTAAAATGGAAAGTAGGGACAAGAGCGAGACTCCCAAAAGAGACTTTCAGTTTCTCACCAGAAAAATATCACACAGTATAGATTACTACTTTACTTTTGACACCTTGCTCAAATGAAACCTATTACTATAAATTGTCATTACAACACTCATACACTTGCTTCTTAAAGGTTGAGCGACTCTGCATTTTGAGCTTAAGAGCGGAAAGGTTAGCCAGCGAGAAAAGAGTAATGCGTGACTTATCTTTTCATGCACAGTCGACTTTGAACACTTTAATCAGAGGTCACGAACCTAGCCTTCGCTTCAATACTTATGTATTTTTTTACTGAATGCGTTTCTTCTGTGATGCTTTCGAGTATTCGCGCTCTGTAACAAATATAAATTGAAAGCGAGGAATGTAACACTAGACTTGCTTACAATATCATTGCGGTTTTGTTCACAGCGTGTTCAGTCATTTGTGACTAACAAACTCAATATTCAGGACTATTTCGGTGTATTTTTCATTTCTAGTATACAATACCACAATGAAACAAAGGCTACATGATCAAATGGAAGAAATATTTCAACATGCACTGTACGATAAGCCTAAGCATTTTGACAACTGTAACGCTCGCGCGGAGCATAATACATGTAATATACTCACGGACGCATTAGTCGAGTTTTAAGCCCTGAGAATGAATATTTTCGTCACAAAAACGGATATACTTTCGGCGAAAAATCTTTACGAAACAGCTTCAGTATGTACGAGGCAACAGATGTCATGCACAGTGTAAAGCATAAATCATCATTGTTTACGGCTAAAGTTCGTCACGGCTTTGGTGTTCCGTTTTCGGCCTGGTATCTTCCCAGAAGTATTTCGTGTCGTCACAGAAAGTTCGTCGGGACTAAATAATTAGCGGCAACAGAGTTAATTGCAATCCTGTAGCGGCAGCCATTAAATATAATCGAATTAATCAAACATTTGTTTACGGCTATGACGGTGAACTTAAGAACGCAAGCCAAAATCGTTCCCTAAAACCTAGTTTATCCGTGCATGTTCCACAGAGCCAAACGGTGTTGAGTTTGGATAGTATACAGATGACTTTATACACAAGCATTAACGTACGATTCAATCAACTACATCTCAAGTTTTTCGCGAAGTCACCCACGTCATCACATATCACGTGGCAATGTGAACCAATCACCGCGTGTTGATTCGTAACTACGCCCCAACGAGCAATGAAAATAATGACGAAAATGAAGACACGGTCTCCAATCCTAAGCTCGTCGGGCGGCTACGCCTCACGAGCAATAAAAAGCATAAAATGAAGCATAAAATACGCTATTGTAAACGTTTTCAGTTCCAGAAGGTTACTTTAAAACAGTGTACTTCGCTGAAAGCTTTAAAAGCCTTTATATTCTCGGATAACGAAGAGCTAGAAACATATTCATAACTTTATTACTACAAAATAATTATGCATTTTATGTTATATTTTTATAAAGCTTTGTATGTTTTAGCGGTTTGTATTGCTTACCTATTAGTCTATCTCAACGTGCAAGCTTATATTACCTTATTCATTTTGTAGCCTACTGTACGCTGTTAATAAATATATTTCGTATCATGAAGCATGAACCTACAATCATGGTCAAAAGTCGTTGGGACGCTCCTCCTACGCACATCCGGAGCACAATGTAAATCCGTACAACCTATGTGGGTCTTAAATTTCTTGTTTTCAAGTCCCTCCCCCTCCCCTCCATTCAATGTTGGTCCGTGGTGCAGCTATGAACCGAACCATGCTCAACTACCCAACATTGACTGGGGTGGGGGGGGAGGGGGTTGACTTGAAATCGTCCCAACAATTTTGACCATGGTTGTAGTAACCCATTGCGAGTTGCAGCATGCTCCCTCCTCTTATCTTCATATGAAATACGAAACCTTTAAACCTTTAAACCGGCTACATATAGATGTAGATCCTGATGCTGTTTCTAACTCTGAACGCTTCTTTATATTTTAAAGGCCAAGAATGTGAAGATTACTGCTGTGGGAGTAGGGAAAAAGATCGATACCGCTGTGTTGCGTGAGATTGCAGGAGAAAATGGCAATGTTTTCGAGGTCAATAACTTCGACGCGTTGCTGGAGAAACTGGAACAAATTGAGGAATTGTCATGTGGTATGTACATTTTGCGCAAGTTGGAGATCGAAGGGTATAGCAAATTGAACTATATAAGAGTCTCGTTACGTCAGTTTGAAAACATAAACACGCCACCAACCATTCCCATGTATACAGTATATATATATAGTCAGTCCCGTAAAAGTTGTCAATACAATAACATATTCTCAAACATAGCATTAACATGGCCACATATAACAGACAATTTGATAAAAAGGAAACTCAGTGCATTAGGCGCCCAAGAGATCCTGCTTCACTGAGGTTGTTCCAGTTTTCATTATTAACTTAAATTATCAGTAAGAGGACATATTTTGATATTTCCTCTCGCGCGTGATTGGTGGAATCGTGACACGGGACCCAATAACGAGCGGTTATTGACAATATCCGAACTCAGTTTGATTTAGTTTGTCACAAAAACATTACGAGATGACTCTTTCTTTTTTTAACCTCGCCATCTTTTTATTTTTCTATTACAGGTCGTTAAATGCAACGACAGAAACATAAAGTGGGGAAAGGCGAATGCCGGTGTGGGATAAATTTGGGTCGCTGCCACAAATGGGTTCATAGCATTAGAAGTCTGTTGCGAGTTTCTTGATTCGCAAACAATAAAGGTGTTAAAATGCATTTTGTCTCATTGGTCTTTTTATCACAGGCCGTGGTTACGTCTTACTTCTTCGACAAACTACTCCTGTCTTACTTCTTCAGATTTTCACAACATCCACACACACAGAAAGGATATCAAAATGAATGTTCTTTTGTGTTGTTGTGGAGCAAGCAATCAGCCATGCTTCATTTAATGGGCAACTCAGAAACCGACGAAACAAGAACCGAGACTTCACAGCATCTCAAGAGACAGCGGGGACTAAGAATTCATATCTTTTCTTCGCGAATAGCTGGGAGAATATCATGAACCTGCACCATGATCTTGAGAGTGAAAGGCCTCTTAGGTAAAATACAAATTATCCTGGTAATAGTACTGTACAAGGTTTGTTTCCTTTTCATATTTGACCTCATACTTTTTCAATGCTCGAAAACTAAAATATTACATAAAAGAGCTGTAATAAAGGTCACATAAAAGTGGAATGATATTTCCTCGCTTTGTTGGTACACTGTAAACTATATCGAAGATGGAACGGAACCAGATTGAAATACCCTCGCTTTATGAATTTGTAAACAGTACGTGCTACGTTGTAAAATAATACAGTTTTTTCTTGGTTTGTATTTTAACCTTTAATCGGTTCAGTCGTTTCAGCCTGACGGCGTTTCCCAACTGAGAAAGGCCAGATCAAAATAGAAATTGCATTTTTTTGAATCGCTAAAACCCTTCCTCGTATTTTACGGAGGTCCCTCTTGTACAACATATTATATATTAAAGATTACTACAAAATAAGATTAGCGTACCTTCCTGGTCTGGTGAATATATCTAGGTGTGCAACCCAAAGTGCCCAAACAACAGTTGTTTTCTTCTATTCGCAGTTGCACCTAAACGTTCAAGAAAAAAAAAACGAGAAACACAGAAAAAACACTAAACAGCCAGCATCAAACATAAACACTGTAATGTAAACAGTTTAAAGTCGTCTAAAATTCAAATTGGTTCAAATTATCCCTTGCAAACAAAAGAAGTCTAATGCCATTGCTCATGAGTAATGGAATGCTAAAAAGTAGTATCCTGTTTCCACACATTATAATAATTTGCTGATTTTTCAATACTCACCATTCAATATCTGATAGTGCTGAAACCAGAAATTCTTAACTAATTTGGATGTGGACTTTATATTTTCACGACTCTGAAATGGATAATAGACACCAGATGGTTGCAAGACACTGACATCTTGTTTTTGGAGAATACAAACTTCCACCATTTCTGGAAGGTATCCTCTTAGCTAAACAGCACGAAAACGCAATTTTCGATCCTACGATCACCTCATTTTGTTGTCAGTGCACAAATGACAGCAAAATCCACAGTTGGTGCACCGCTCGTAAAATGTCAAAAACTTAGCCAGGAAACATAAAACTTAAACTCAATGCTCAAGTTTCTGTTAGTTCAATATATTTTCCACAATATAAGTTCTGCACAAGAAAAATGGGCCTTGCACGCGAGGTGAAACTTGGTCAGATTTCCACGGTGCTTCGTAGCTCAAACGAGCCAATTGCTGCACACAGGACAGCACACCACAGCTTCCAGACATCGCCTCTGCCAAACCGACGATTTACAACTGGGCAACGAAACGCAACCTCCGCAGTTCACGCAGCGTCTGTGGGAAAAATCTGAGCAAACACAATGAGACACGAGGCAACGCTTCCAAGAGTGTCCGCTGACACAAGTACCACGCTTCAGTTCCTTAAAAGGAATGCCAGAGCCACAAAGGTTGCACTTTTCGCGCGTGGGAAGCCTAATCGTTATTTCATCGTCGGCTGCCTCTTCGGTTTCGCTCGGAAAGTTTTTCGCGAGTGTTAAAGCACCCGAACTATCAGCTTCTGCGGGGGTTCGTTTATCGCTTGGTTTATCTCCATTCGCGAGAGCAGCCTCTGTACCAGACGAGAAATCGGCGGATTTTTCGATGGGATTTCTCGATGCTTGTGTGTTCTGCTTCTGTGCTGAAAACTCAGTTTTCTTGCGCTTGCTTAGCGGCGTTGCTTCAGAGTCGTGTTCACTACTCATAACGCGGACTTTCAAGTTGTTTCCTTTCGCGAGGCGCCCAGCTCGGATCACAGACAAAGCTCTCGTGCCATCAACGTCATCACACGCGTCATAGACCTGTTGCGCAATTTCAATGGACGACTGATCACTGCATCTTTGGATAAACCAGTCACTCATCACCAGGGCTGACGATTCATCTAGGAAAAAGTGAAAATCGACGGAAACTTAAAATAACCAGCTGAACCGATATTTCCAGCTCTATAATATTTTGTCGGCACCTTGTCTTGCAACTGCTGAAGATTTGCAATGTAACAGACACCGCGGAAATACGTTTTTCAGCCGTGCGGTCACCTTGCTTTTGAGAGAAAAGAAACTCAATACTAGGACTTGATACTCAACTATAAGTTAGTTTAATGCATTTTCTATAACATAAGTTGTGCACAAGAAAAACGAGGCTTGCACACGATGTGAAATTTTAACTCGAATTATGAAAAGTTAGATAGCCATGGTGACGAACGCTGACCAACGGAAGTGACGTCAAGAACGTATTTCCGCGGTGTCAATGTAACGTATGGGTCAATTCCATCTGCAACCAAATTCCCGGGGTAAGCCCGGTGTGGGGTGGGGGGGGGATTGATCGCAGATGGAATTGACCCATACATAACAGGGTACTTCAGCAACTTGTTTTGCAATGTTCAATTCGCACTGGACAAAAATGGATAAAATGAAGTTCAAGTGAGCGGCACCGTACGAAAAGAACCAGACCTAGCATTAATACGATATCTCACTACATTACCTCAGTAGAAGAGCGGTTGTCTGAAGACAACCAAAAGCAAACTAATTGCAGCACCAATCACAAAGGATGTAGAAAATATAGATTATTATATACATACTGAGACATACTCACGAAAAAGCCATATCGTAAAATTTCGTACGCAAATGAGTTCTAGCCAATGAGAGGCCGCGAACGACGCTTTTTACACGTGAAAAAAATCGTTCGTCCAATCACAAGCTGCGAACGACGATTTTTCACTACTTTTAAAGGGTTTCCCGGTCCCATCATAAATGTCTCAGTATGTATATAATAAACAGAAAACATCATGGAAAGTGCTTTGTACAGTTTTTATTCACTCGTTGTTTCGTATCATAAAACTCACTCGCTCGCAAAGCCTCGCTCGTTCGTTTTATGATACTTCACAACTCGTGAATAAAAACCGTACGCGCGCACTTTCCATGAAGTAATCTCTATTTACTACATGGAAAGTGCGCACGTACGGTATTTTCGCACGAGTTTGTTTGTTTTCACGAAACGAACGAGCGAGCCGCGAGCGAGTGAGTTTCGTGAAAGCAAACGAACAAGTGCGTAAATGCTGTACAAAAGCACTTTCCATGCTGTAATTTGTTTGTTTCATTCATACTGAGATTTCACGAGATTTGTGCCTACGAAAACACGAACATTCGTTGCCGAGTAAACTCCCACCTTTGGAGACTTGACTAATTGATAATGACTATAAATGAATTGAGCAGTCGTAAAGAATTTTTACAAACTAAGAACATATCTTCAGTAAAGGATGAGGTCAAACCAGCTTCAGTTAAACTGTTTCTCGTGCTAAGCCAATATTTACAAACTGACAAATCTCCTCTCCATCTCATGCAGCTTCAGTTGAATGTTTGCTTCGAGCCGCGAGCCATTCCTTGTTTCGTTCGAGTGCATTGCTCTTATCGAGTGCTTTGAAATACCCAACATTTAGCCCAAAGTTAGTCCATGAAGACATGACGGCCTGGGATCGTTTCTTCCGAAACTCAAGTTGAATCGCGGAGACGGTCCGTTGAGTTTGTTGTGGTGAAAGCCCCTCGGGTTTCCTTGATTATTCCTTTGTTGTGAGAAATGTTCTTGGTAGCTTGACGTCTCGAGTTAGTCTTTGCTCTCGTACTCTTGTTTTCTTGAGTAGCTCAACAGTAAATTATTTTTCTCAAATCTCCGGCGGCAATCTTTCAGTTATTTTGAAGCGGCGATAGAAAGTATCGCACGATTCGCTTCATGGGTGTCTTCCGATTGGACGAAACGACTTTTTCCACACGTGAAAAAAGCCGTTCGCGACAGTGATTGGCTAATGAAATTTTCAAACGAAGTTTTCACGTCAGTGTTTCCGTGCTTAAATCTCAGTATGTATGAAATAAAACACTTTTTAACCAACCAAAGGCCAAAATAATTTGCGTTTGGAGACCAGAAAATACCATCGCGACTTGCTTGCTTGCGCAAGCCGGGTTTGCTTTTGTTTATGATTGGCCAATAAATTTGTCAGACATGCTTGGACCAAACGCAAAACAAAAGAAATCCCGGATCAATTTCGACAATCATCCGAAAACCGCTCTAGCACTCGGCTAATTCTTTTGTATATATCTTCTCACTATCATTAATAACGGTCGGTAATCCTTACCAGCTTCATTCGTCTCCCTATTCTTCTGCCCTGTTAACCAAGAGTTCAACGAATCAAAAACTTGAATCTCCAATATCCTGTTTTCCACTCGTGCCAACTCCTCTCCCCAACCATGACTTGGTTCCAGTCCCTTCACGGTTTCCTCGTCCTGTTCATCCCGCGTTGCAAGCAGGGACACTAAGTGCCTCCGTAGATAGAGTATAGACATGGGGCATGATTCAATGGCTTCTTTAAGGACCACATTTGAAAGGACCTCTGGCAGCTCGGGCCCTTCGACCACAACCTGTCGCACTCCCTCCAGCAGGTCCCAGCGCACCTTTTTGGGGTCAAGACAGGCAGCCAACGCCTGCACCGCTTCGGACAGGACAGATGGTGTCGCTAACGAGACAATGCTTACCTGTTGTGACCACCAGAACAAAATGCCTGAAGGTCAAACGTCTATTTTAAATTGCGCTATGTAGACTAGTAATACACAGTTCCGTTTCCTGCGAAATTCTACATACCAAAGATTTTTTATACGAAATAAGGGGGGTTAGTGATTTTCACTAGCAAATCAGAATAAGCACAAGAAAGCGAAAGTGCGACATAAGCATAAGTATAAGGTTTAGATTCCATTCTTTATCCTTATGTCGCACTCTTGTCGCTTATGCTTATGTCACTTGTGAAAACCAACCTAAAGCCAGGTTTTCATACGATCGCTTTGAATTCGGAAAACTAGTGGGACGATCGAAGCGATCGAAGCGATCAAAGCAATTGCCGTCGTAAGGATTGCCCCGGTTCTATCTCAGACGATTCCGGCAATCGGGGCGATAGGAATATTAGTAATAGAAACCATTTCGGACGATCGAGACGATCATATGGAAACCTCTGGGCGGTCGCAGGGATCGAAGCAATCATATGGAAACTGCCAAAGCTTTAGCGTCCAAAATCCTATCCAGTATAATGTAAATGTAGCCCTAATTTTCTAAGCGGAGTAATTGAATACGCGACATCTTTCAGCAGTAGTCGAAGCGTAAACTAAACAAATTACTACGCAATCACCCGAGACAACACCAATTTCTAATATCTGTTCAGCCCTGAAGTAAAGGAATTTCCCACAGGAAAAAATTCCAGAAAAATAAACTTGATCGAAAGTCATTGGTATATCTGCGTAATATCGTATTTCTAGTAATTTAACAAGAATTTCCCAGGCCCTCGCCAGTGAGTACAGCTTGAATGACGTCAGAGACAAGTTTGGAAGTACTTTCACTTTCGAGATCTTTCAACCGACATCGAGTTCAATTCACACGGACAGAAAATGTCGACTTCTAGTGCACCAGATGACAACTGGCAAATAACCAAGAGCTGCCTGACGGAGCGAAGCAAGCACATGTTCAACAACAACTTAATCAGCGATGTGAAGTTCTCCGTGAAGGACTCGACTGACTTACACGGCGAACATACAGTTGTGATTCCCGCTCACAAATTCATCCTGGCCATCAGCAGTCCAGTGTTCTTCGCCATGTTTTATGGAGAAATGACAGAATCACGGGAAATTATCGAGCTTCCAGACTGCAACTCTGAGAGTTTTATGGAACTTCTTCGCTTTCTGTATTGCGATGAAGTGAAGCTAACCGGAAGTAACGTAATCGAGATTTTGTACCTTGCCAAGAAGTACATGATTCCTTCGTTATCTCAAGAGTGTTCGAGATTTCTACGAGAAAACGTAGATGCACAGAACGTGTTTACAGTGCTACCTGGAGTTCGGATTTACGAGGAAACGAGCGCGGTTGAGAAGTGTTGGGAGATCGTGGACCAAGAAACAGAGGAAGCCATGAAAACGGAAGCATTTCTTGACATCAGTCACGAAATGTTGAGCTGCGTACTGGAGAGGGACACTCTGACAGCCCATGAAGTTGAGATTTTCGAAGCTGTGGATCGATGGGCCACACATAAATGTGAAAAACAACAGCGAGAAACCACCGGAGAAGAGAAAAGGAAGCTGCTTGGAGACGCCATTAATCTGATTCGCTTTCCTTTGATGAGTCAGAAAGAATTCGCATCTCTTGTGCCAAAGACCAACATTTTATCCAAGGAAGACTCTCTTGAGGTTTTGCTCTTCTTTAACGACGCAACAGAAGCGCCATTGAAATTTTCAAATGTCCCACGAGTAGTAAAGAATCTGAAACGAGTCACGCGTTTCCAGACCTCTGTTCCACCTGCTGGTGCTTGTGGTACTTGGGGTTACGCTATTGAAAGACCTGAACTGCTACAGTTTCAAGTGAACTATGACATACTCATTCATGGATTTCGTTTATTTGGAAGTCAGGGAACCTGCTACTCAGTGAAAGCTGGAGTTTATCACATAGTATTTGGCAAGCCTGGTAATAGAGTGAAGCTTTGCGAGAAGGAAGGAAACTTCAACACTGACATGGAAATGACCTATGGCTACTACGGATATGATGTCAGATTTGGAAAACCTGTCGCGGTGAAGAAAGACGAAGTTTATGAATTACGAGCTGTTATTAACGGCCCTCCTTCGCGTCATGGGATTGGAGGTCGAAAACATGTGACTACCGGTGAGACCTGCTTTACGTTTTCAACAACACGCTCAGAGCATAACTGTACCAGCATAGAAAAAGGTCAATTCGCGGATATTATCTTTACCTAAAAATCAAACATGAGATGTCAGGATGGGATATCGGGTCGTAGTTTGGTATAATTTAGTTTCATTGGCAAAAAGTGCTAGGAAGTAATGTGTCTCAAAGTGTGCAGTAGGGTTTTAGTTGTTCAAATTCTTCTAAAACAGCTTCCGTTACCACCTTAAATTTGAAGCAAAATGTAACAGGAGACGAATTTGCTCATACTTATTCATTAATTCATATGTTAGCTTTTGCTTGTAGTGTACAGATCAGTGAAAAGCGTTTAATGTAGTGCATTGATAAACAATGTGCGCGGCTATAGCGCGGAACTTCTTGAAGGCATCATATTTAAGCAATATAACACGAGTTTCCATGTCTATGTACTCTTATATAAACACGCGGGATGTTGGGAGAACACGAGAAAAAGTTCAAAATCACGAGCCACTTCGGCGAGTGATTTTGAATTTTTTCGAGTGTTCTCACAACATCCCAAGTGTTTATTCCCACGCCCTGCGTGGGTACTAATCTGAACACCATGTCGTTTTTTAATGTTTTTCGTTCACGGGCGACCTCCCCACGCAGCGGGGTTTTCTGGGAAAAACATCGGAAGAAAATCACTTCCCCGCGCAGCGGGGTCTGCTGGGTAGAAACTCGGAACAGTTTTATATTGAAAATGATCAAGTTCAAGATTCTCCCGAAAACCGTCAAAACGCACGCTCGTCCAATCGGAAAGTCTGTTTCACGGCACTTTGCTCAAGTCAGTCCATGAATGAAAACGGAACACCGTCAAAACGCACGCTCGTCCAATCGGAAAGTCTGTTTCACGGCACTTTGCTCAAGTCAGTCCATGAATGAAAACGGAACACCACTCCCGTTCACTTGAAAAACTTGACAGGCTGCTAAATGAAGATGAATTTCGCAAGAAATGTGTCGGATATTAGTACCACTGTTTGTCAAGAATTCAAAAGAACCGGCGAGAATGTTTTGAGCCGTCAGGTTTCAACTTTCAGGACAACGGTGTCACTCGACGTAAACATGTCTGCACAACAACACTATTCTGCTGAAGAAGCTAGTTTGTACATTTGTTTGCTTTACTTGAGCATTACTTGAACTCTGCCGGACGACAGTCAACTCCATTGAATTGACTCAACAGCTTTTGTGCCACCGAGCCGACAGCCGAGACAGACTCATTAGCGAAGACTGTTTGTGCCTTCATCACCATAAACCTACAATTATTCGTGTGAAACTCCGGTGATCTAAGCCATCTAGTTACTAGCTACGAGCCACAGGAGACGAAGGTATAAAGGTTAGAAACTTTAGAGAATGTTCTTTGACTGTGTAATTGTTGGCTTTCTGTCTCACGGTTTCCGAATTAAGTTTCATGCAATATTCAGACAACTTTTCTTCACGCTGCTTCACTAATTGCACATGATTTGCACACGGCTTCACTATTTGCTCTAATAGCCCACTGCAGTTTCTGTAACACATGAATCTTTGAAGTAGGGGACGACACGCAGTCTTTTTATTTCAGGATTCGTCATTTCCATGTCTTTGTACTTATTTATAAAATGGTTTTTTAACCAATCAGAGCGCGCGTAGTATCATAGTTATTTTATAATGATTACTACTGATAGAAGTAAAGTTAATAATAATAATGATCTTTAATGAGGAAGCCAACTTCACCGACAAAGTGATTTACAGAGGAGTCCTCTCAAGTTATTTCAACTATTAAAAGAAAACACCTGGTCGTAAATAGCCTGCGTAGCTGGCGGTCTCATTCGATGCGGTTGAACGGTGTTCACGGGCGCCATTTTGTACTGATGGCAGAAGGGAGACTGAGGTCAAGTGACAAAATTACGGGGCGGGGGGAGGGGAGCGGGGGCGGGGGAAAAGACCGCCTGCCCGAAGACTGTGGGTTTTCGACTGGCTGCGTGCACCAGTGCACGCAGCATTCTGATTGGCTGAGAATAATAAACTGTCAATCAAGTGAGCGGCGTGAGAGAAACGCGCAAAGGGATGGCGGATTTGTTCGATATTGTTGTGGAAGAAGCTTTGAAAAAGTTAAATCTAAGAGGTTGCGACCGTGAGATCGTCCTGAAAAAAGAACAGGAAACCGCCGTAAAATATTTGTTGTCTATGAAGGATGTTGCCGCCATTTTGCCGTTGGCTTTGGAAAAAGCCTGATTTTTACTCCGTTCGTGCTTGCCAAGGAGGATTTAAACGGGCAGGTTAACTGGAAACGGTTTCGCGTCTGTTTTACCAATAGAGAGCTTAAGCACCAGACGTTCTTGATTCACGGACGGCAACCGGAAGCCTCGATTTGGGTTTCGCAATCAATGCGCATGTGCTGACGTTTTTGACGAGAAGGCACGGACGTGAGACCAGGTTGTTTGCAGTTCGTGTTGTTCTGACTGTTCTGGCAGTGGCTTTGAGAGCGGAACGATTGAGACATGGCTTCAAACATCAAATTAAACCCGTAAGTACAGTACATGTATCTAAAGTAACGTTTTTCAGTAGTCAAAACAGCGTTTTTGCCTCTAATCCATATCGCTATACCGGAATGGAAATGACATTCGTCTCAATAAAATACATAGTCCTTCCAACTTGTCTGCTGTGGTCCGTTGATGACAGTGGAAAGTTTCCGGTAGCTGAAGCGCATCAGCAAGCTGTGGTAGGTCTTTTTTTTTCAACTCTAAACTCGGCCTTGCACTCCGCTTCTTCAACACGCTCGATATTAAACCTTTCGTAATTTTCGTACGAAAATTCTGGGTTTTTGGACAAATTCTCTTCCAATAACAGCAACAGCGCTGCATCCGATAATAAACCTCTGTTGTGAGCAATTAAAAGTGCGTTTCTAACATCTTTTAAATGCGGCATGTTGCAAAATAAAGTCGGGAACAATGACTGAACAAAATTTGTAAATATCACGTTCGCGGTGGCGCGGGCGCACCGCTTAAACACCAAGGCGCGCTATAAAAGGGACCTTCCCTGGGAAGACCTGGGCTCACTTGTCAATCAACCGCCGTCCGTGTCGGACGCTCTTATGGGATCTCTCTGTGAAATAAAAATTGTTCCGTCATTTGCCATTATACGTGTGAATCTGTAGAGTTCAGGACATACCGTCGTAAATATAAGAATTCGGATGTTGAAATGATGGAGGAATGCGATGCTGAGGTTATACAGTATACAGAAAAGGTCAACGTCTGCCACTTCAAAATAAATTTTACGACACAGGAGCCGACGCAAATGTACATGGAAATTTCACAAGACCGCAAGTAAACGATTACAATGAATAAAGTAAAGCCTAGATTAACGCTTACCCGGATTACCTGTGTCTCTGGTGGGATTTTTAGCCAGCTTTTCTCGGAAGGGAAGCCGTGTGAAAACAACACGGCTGGAGTTTCCGATTACCAACGGTCTTAGCTCGAAGCCCGATAAATACGTTCAGAATGGTCAGAACTCCATCAAATCCCACCGAACACATCTAGCGATAAATTCTTGTCGATATTCCGTCCACTGAATTTTAAAATCCGTCAAAAAATCGCCATGAAATGATTCTCTTGTGGCTCAGCTTGATGTTGATCGAAAACTATAACCCGCGGTGTTCTTCAGCCGATCGACGTTTCCTCTCTGCTGTAGAATGATTACTGGTCGCCACATCGAGAAAAACAAAACCAGGAGAGCAAAGAGTTTGCCCAAGAGTTGTTGCCGAAGAGAAATGGAAGCCACAACTGTCGCTGTAGCGTTGATCGAGCGATAATTATAACTCTCGTTCCTCAACACAATGTTACGCCATTATTTTTGCGCAATTACAATTAGATGTCCGCGCATAATATCATGAAAACACTGCTCCTTAGCATATCTAGCGATAGAAGACTCAGAATACCGAGGGAGAACCCGGAGACGAAGAAGTTCGAAGCGCGAAATTTGAACCGTACAACGGCTGTTCTCCCAGTGATGTAAAAAGTCAATAAACGGGCGTAAAACTTCACAGATGCGTTATAATCAGTAGAGAGCTTCCATTTCTTTATTCTAAGAGAGGAAATCAAGGCAGATTGTTAGTTTTTATTTGAATTTCTCGGAGAGCATTTTGACCGTTGGCAGCCATTTTGGTCAGTTCACAGTTTGAATACTAATTATGGGCGGAGCATTCCCTTTTATAGCGCGTCTTCGTGTTTAAGTAAAAAATTTCGCGCCAAAAACGCCGCTGTCGATCCAGTCTTCCTCGGTATTTTGACGTCCGTGATATCAAAAACGTCTGGTGCTTAAGCTCTCTAATATGCCACAGTCGGTGTACTGCTTTGCCGAGAAAGCGTCCTTGATGTGCTCGTAGATTGTGAAGTGGACGACAGTTTGCGATATTCTAATGCATGACGCCGTAAGTCCGCGATAAAACGCTCTCACTCCTTTGCTCTTGTGAGAATCTCGTACGAGTTGTAAAGCGTTCATTCGTTTCCCTTTCCTGTTGTCGAGCTGTAGTCGGGTCTTGATAAACCACAGCGGGTTGGCGAAGGTGTGATTTTACAAACGAACAAAAGCAAGAACTGCCGAAGCCATGTGACTGGAACGAAATCCGTTTTCATGTGACCCGAACGACTTATGATGTCTTTCGTTTTGGATTCGTAATTTTAGTATACAGTATTTTCGTTTTGTAAGCAAATCAGCTCGCCATGGGAAGTTTGCTGTGAAAAACACATATCATGTATCAGATGGTGTCAACAAATTTGACAACTGACAGCCCATTGCTGATTGGCCTGTCACAAGTGGGCGGATATCGAAAACCCACAGTCTTCGGGCAGGCGGTCTTTTCCCCCGCCCCCACCCCCCTCCCCCGCCCCGTAATTTTGTCACTTGACCTCAGTCTCCCTTCTACCATCAGTACAAATGGCGCCCGTGAACACCGTTCAACCGCATCGAATGAGACCGCCAGCTACGCAGGCTAGGTCGTAAAGGGTGAGCTCCCTAGTGGTTTTCTCTAGCAAATAAAAATAAGTACAAGAAAGCGACAGCGCGACATAAGTATAAGGTTTAGATTCCATTCCTTATCCTTAAGTCGCACTGTCGTCGCTTATGCTTATGTCGCTAGTGAAAACCAGCAATAGCGGCCCCAAATCCTATCTAGTATAATCCAACCGTTGCCTTAATTGTTTTTTTTAGAGCGGAGAATTTGAATAAACGACATCTTTCAGCAGCAGTCGGAGCGTAAACTAAACAAATTACTACGCAATCACCCGAGACAATACCAATTTCTAAGTTCAGCCCTGAAGTAAAGGGATTTCTCACTGGGAGCATTACCAGAAATATTAACTTGAACGAAAGTCACTGGGACTGTATCTGCGAATATCGTATTTGTAGGAAGTATAATTTGACAAGAATTGTGCGGAGGACCCCAGGCCCTTGCCAGTATGTACAGCTGGAATGACGTCAGAGACAATTTTGGAAGTACTTTCACTTTCGAGTTCATCTTTCACCGACATCAAGCTCAAATCACACACTTACAAAAAATTTCGACTTTCAGTGCACCAGATGACAACTGGCAAATAACCAAGAACTCCCTGACGGAGAGAAGCCAGCACATGTTCAACAACAACTTGATCAGCGATGTGAAGTTCTCCGTGAAGGACTCGACTGACTTACACGGCGAACATACAGTTGTGATTCCCGCTCACAAGTTCATCCTGGCCATCAGCAGTCCAGTGTTCTTCGCCATGTTCTATGGCGAAATGGCAGAATTACTAGATATCATCGAACTTCCAGACTGCAACTCTGAGAGTTTTATGGAACTTCTTCGCTTTCTGTATTGCGATGAAGTGAAGCTAACCGGAAGTAACGTAATCGAGATTTTGTACCTTGCCAAGAAGTACATGATTCCTTCGTTATCTCAAGAGTGTTCGAGATTTCTACGAGAAAACGTAGATGCACAGAACGTGTTTACAGTGCTACCTGGAGTTCGGATTTATGAGGAAACGAGCACAGTTGAGCAGTGCTGGGAGATCGTGGATCAAGAAACAGAGGAAGCCATGAAAACGGAAGCATTTCTCGACATCAGTCACGAGATGTTAAGCTGTGTACTGGAGAGGAACACTCTGACAGCCCATGAAGTTGAGATTTTCAGAGCTGTGGATCGATGGGCCACACATAAATGTGAAAAAGAACAGCGAGAAACCACCGGAGAAGAGAAAAGAAAGCTGCTTGGAGACGCCATTAATCTTATTCGCTTTCCTGTGATGAGTCAGAAAGAATTTTCATCTCTTGTGCCAAAGACCAACATTTTACCCAAGGAAGACTCTCTTGAGGTTTTCCTCTTCTTTAACGACGCAACAGAAGCGCCATTGAAATTTTCAAATGTCCCACGACGAGTAGTAAAGACTCTGAAACGAGTCACGCGTTTCCAGACCTCTGTTCCACCTGCTTATGCTTGGCGTTACGCTGATGAAAGACCTGAACTGCTACAGTTTCAAGTGAACCATGACATACTCATTCATGGAATTCGTTTATTTGGAAGACAGGGAACCTGCTACTCGGTGAAAGCTGGAGTTTATCACTTAGTAATGGGCAAGCCTCGTAATACCGGAAAGCTTTGCGAGAAGGAAGGAGATTTCAACACTGACATGGAAATGACCAATGGCTACTACGGATATGATGTCAGATTTGGAAAACCTGCCGTGGTGAAGAAAGACGAAGTTTATGAATTGCGAGCTGTTATTAACGGCCTTCCTTCGCATTATGGGGATAGAGGTCGAGAAAATGTGACTGTCGGTAAAACTTGCTTTTCGTTTTCAACAACAAGCTCAGAGAGTAACTGTACCAACATAGTACAAGGTCAATTCGCGGATATTATCTTTACCTGAGAATCAGACATGGGACAAGTGTCTGGATGGGATATCGGGTCGTAGTTTGGCTTAATTTAGTTTTCATTGGCAAAAAGTGCTAGGAAGTGAAGTGCTTCGAAGTGTGCAGCAGGGTTTAGACTTCACCAAATATATTCCAAATATTTGTGGTTAAGAAAAACATGGTTCAAATTCAAAAAGTTTATAAATTGTGGTTCAAAAAATTTGTAAATTACGAGCTGTTATTAACGGCTCTTCTTCGTATTATGGGTTGATGGGTCGAAAAAATGTGACTGTCGGTAAAACTTGCTATTCGTTTTCACCAACACGCTCAGAGCAAAACTGTACCAACATAGAAAAAGGTCAATTTGCGGATATCATCTTTATACCTGAGCATCAAACATGAAGTGTCAGGATGGGATATCGGGTCGTAGTTTGGTTTCATTTAGTTTTCAATGGCAAAAAGTGCTAGGAACAAGTAAAGTGTTTCGAAGTGTGCAGTGAGGTTTAGACCACACAAAATATAGTGTTCAAATATTTGTCAGTGGTCTGAAGAAATACACGGCTCAAATTCCTCAAAAAAAAAAAGCCTCCATTACCACCTTAAATTTACAGCAAAAAGTATAATAATTATATATAGCACGGAAATAGGAGATATTTTGTAATAGTACAAGCTCTTATCTATTCATTAATTCATATAATAGCTTTGCTTGTAGTGTAATGATGAACAGCGTTTAACGTAGTGAGGCAATGGTAAACAATGTGCGCGGCTGTAGCGCGGAACTCCTTGAAGCCGGGTATAATGTTAACTAGAAACAACTCGGTCCATAACGTACGGCACAGACCGCGCACTCTGTTAATAGGACAAATAGCTGAAATTGAGTCTAGAATACAAAAGACGATAGCATTCATACACATAAAGAGGTGCAGGTTCTGTGAAGGCGACAATATGGACGGCATTTGCAACACGGGAACCAATAAAAGCTTCCTCTATTTGTGATTCCTTTGTAGTGTGTCTTTGTAATTTTAACTACACTCAGGTTGTTCAATTTGTATCATTTTTGCCGATGTTCTGTTGTGTTCATCGATCTCAAAATGTTGTCCACGTTCTGGCAACCACACAGGGCGCAGAGGACTAACCACGCGACAAAGTCGTCTTATGGAAATATCCTTCATGTAGGTCAATGTACTGGAGTTTTACATAACTTCACGAATTCACGCGCTTCTTTTGTCTGCTGCAATTTATAGTATATTTTTGTTTTGACGAGGTACAGTAGTTGTCGTCATACTGGATGTTACTAAAACGGGGCATGGGGAATGAGATCAAAGAAGCCAACAGAGTTAAGTCGCGTGGGTTAGGTTAGTTCGGGGGCTTAGGTTTATGGTTAGACAACAAAACAACTAAACCTAACCCTACGCTCTGTTAGCCTTTTATATCCTGTTCCACATTCCCCGTTTTAGTAACATCCTCGTCGTATTCGTTTTCTTTCTCAAGATCCCTCCGGCTACTCTACACGAAGACATCGCGATAATCCACTAACTGTTCACTTACCTGGAGATGCGTTCCGTCCTTCCGTAGCTGAAGAGTCCTTGACGGGCTGTGGAGCACCACCATGAAGAGGCCGTTACTGGATACGCTCATACCATGACAGCTGCGAGACGGCTTTATGTCGCTCTTGATAGCCACGGGGTCCGGTTTGTCTGTGTCCAATTTAATACAATTCAATTCCAGGGTCAGCTCAATACAATTCAACTCCAGGGTCCAATTCAACACGAGAACGAATTAGTGTGGACGGGCGACTCGGAAACGAAGGATTAGTGTGGCACGGGCAAACGGAGATTTTTGAAAACGCATTAGTGTGGAGGTAGCCTAAATGTGGCATCATAAATTTAATAATAATGAAAATAATTTATAAATTACTAACACTTTAATTGTCCCTTTCTTTAGTATTTTTCATATCTTTTCTTAGAAATGGCACAGTAAACATGATTTCCTATTGAGCCCTTACCAGCACTAAATCTCTGCATGGTTCCTCTGATGCCACATGTGTACACAATGCCCTGACTGCTGCAGCTCTGACCAGAGATGCTTTGACAATGGATACCCCTCACAAGTTTGTAGGTTGGCCGTTGCACTAGTTGACCCTCCTCAGTCAGAATTTCAAAAAGTATCACCACTGGTCCCTTGGTGACAGCAAGATTTAACGTGTTTCCTGTTCTTTCCTATTTGACAACAAAAATCGAAATCAGAAACTAAACACTGCATCTCTAGAAGTCATTAGGTGATTAATGTAAAAGTGTGAATATACTGTACAAACGAGTATTGTTTTCATCGCATTACTTGAATATTTATAATTTTCAAAACATTGGAAGATATACTTCACAAACAAGTGTGAATGTCTGATGAGAGGTTCCAAACACCTAAAACAAAGAAAGCAGAAGGCCTCTCCAATCTGGTCAAGGTGTTTGGAATCCCTCTAAAATAATAATGAAACACATGTTTCTAAAATAACTTCTCAAAGGAATGTATGCAAATTAAGAAATGTTTTTCCCCTGAGTTGGAAATATTGGATCAGACACTTGGGCCAGTGTTTGACACTGTGTTGCAATCCATTTGCCTCACCAAATGCAATGCACTGGTTGGCTAACAAACTCATGAATTATTAATGAGTTTGAGAACCTTCCAGAAGAAAATACATATGTAATAAATGATAAAATTGTTTTTCATCTGATTAAACTTCATTCACCTGTGGGAGCCAAGTCATTTGTAGGACAGGCATGCTGTCCTTGCTTCCCCACAGAGTGTACTCAGCTGTACATGTTACTGGTTCAGTGGACTGTAATGAAGTGCTAACTCTCAGGCTAAAGACTTTAACAAGGCCATCACTTGTACCTGCTGCTAAAATTCCTGACGAATTAAAAGGAAAGCAGAAAAGGCCCATAAGGGTCAATTTAGAGAGCCAGGAAAAGGACCAAAAGGGTCAAATCAGAGTCACAAAAACACACAAAAGGGTTTAAATCAGAGATACAGGAAAAGGACCACAATGGTCAAACCTAAAGAGATACTAGAATACAGTGGGCCCAAAAGGGTAAAAATTGGTAAATGTCCTTCATACCCAGAATGATGCAGTTTGCTGATGGAAGGCCAAGGGAAGGGGATTGATGAATGGAACAAAGGCAGGGAAGGATTTGAAAGGAATGGAAGGAAGGGACAGAAACTGGAAACTGGAATGAAACACAGAAAGAAGGAAAGAGGGAAGGAAGGGTAGGAAAGAGGGAGGAGGGAGACAGGATGGAATGAAGGAAGAAAGAAAGGCAGGAAAGGAAGAAAGAAGGGAGGGAGGGGGGAAGGAGAGAAGGAAGGAAAGTAAGCATGTATATAAAATACAAATATTTCCACAAATTGGTCTAAAAAATATTCACCTCTGTTAAGTTTGTTGAAGTGCCAAGCCAAGCAACATATAGACAATGACTGTGGTTTCAGAAAACCAATAACACTAACAGATGCTGGACTGTCCAGCACAGGGACAATAACCTTGAAGAAAGCCACATGGCCAGAACGTGTTCCAGCAGCAACAAGTGCAAATTTCTCGCAAGTAGTACAGTTTGAACTATCAGTGGATGAAACATCTGAATTATTATCAACAGTGTATAAAACAGGACACCAGACCATACAGGTGAAGGCCAACAAATGTACGCGCCGACTGAATTCAGAGAAGCTAGGCTTCACATCTGCTGTAGCATGCAAATTTTCATCATCAGAATTGATGTAATCATTTATTTGGTAGTCGTGCAGTTTCAGGAAGTCATGTAGACAAGTGGTAAGGTCAGCCATGGATTCCCAGTTCCCTAACATTGCTGTGGGGGAGCTGTGAAGAGTTAGCTGATGATCGATTGACAAGCTGGCAAGGAGACATCTACCAAAAATAATATAGAAAATTATATTTTAGTGACAAAATGGTGGAGTTCAACTTATTTATGTCAACATAAATTCTTTTAGACTCTGATTATGAGATATACAAAAAAAGAGGTTGAATTTTCATCCAAGTAGCACTTTATATGGTCAGACACTATAATTTCTATAATTTAATCACAAACTTGCACTGAAATCCAACAACAGTGTCCAAAACATCTGCTAATATTGTGGAAACAAACACTAAAGTACAGTGCACTGCTGGACAATTATTTTATTCTGAAAAATGCAATTAGGCCAAGTTCATCTACACTGTGCTGATGTGCTTCGGAATCAAACTCAATGCAAATTAGCTTAACGTTTTTTGTTCATATTTTGTAAATTGAGTTTGGCTAATAAATAGTTTGGGTCTGAACTTGGCTTTAACTTACCTTTGATTTTTATCACAACCTAGAGGTGACCATGCTGCTGCAGAAAACCCTGTGTGCTGCAGCTGTCCAGTGGGTTTTGCATTTAATGCACAATCAAAAGTGTGCATGAGTTTTTCGTGACTCCAGCTAACTGGTCCAGTGCCAGGCTCTGGAATAACCTGCACCCTGTCTATGCCAACATCAAGAACTAAATGTTTTTCAGCACTTGAGACACTTGTCTTTTCACGAGAAATCCCCGCCTTTGTGCTTTCTGAAGATGACCGTAATGTCTGTCAAGTTTCTCTTGTTAAAGATGCAAACTATTGTCACTGCCTGTTAAATTTACTATAAATATATTATTAATCGATATCTCCCCACCTCTCTCCTCCAGCTCCGATGTCCCAGCCATTACCACTGAGCTAAGATACTTTCAAAACATGCTGTAATGTACCACTAATATCTGCTTCTGTATCAATTATACCTTGTAAGGATAAAGGGCAGACATTGTTGTATTTTGTGCCCACTCAGCCTCATCGACATGTTCCGTTGAAAAGGCCTGGCAAAAGGATACAAAGATGTAAATACACCTGTCTGTAAGAACAGACACTCTGTCATCCAACGACCACGAGACAGCACACGGATAAGACGGCAAAAAGGACACTTTCGTACTGTCCACAACTTTCGCCACGCCGTCCGCCATCTTGATTCATCCTTCAACCCAGACTCCACTCGTTCTGCATCATCCTCATTCCCAGACTCTTGGGCCGTTTTGCTCGCTGGACAAGAATCGTGGGCTCGTTTGTGCGCTTCCCGAGTCCCGACAACATCCAATATTTTCAACACATGTTCGTTTAAAACGATTACTTGAAAAAACCGTTGGAGGCGTTTGTTCTGGAACTATCGTTGGTTTGTTGAGCTTCAAGATTCATTCTGAGGATCGTTTGGGCAAGAAGATGGAAGTAAAAGCTGCATATTTGTAGAGATGCGGTAAACTATCCGTTCAACGCCTAGTTTTGTCGTTGTTTGGTGCTCTGCCTGCCAAGAAACTGCTTCGACTGTCTTCGAGCTTCTGTGACGATCTTTCGCCTTTACAATTCGAAGATGGGCATTTGGATGTAAGCGAACGATTTGTTGTTTCCTAACAACAGGGAAAGACTTGATCTATTACGACGAAAGACTTGGTCAAGCGTCGGCGTTTCAGAATGAAACGTGGAATACAGTACGAATGCGGTGAATATTCTAAATTTCATTGTGATATCATTTTTATACTGTATTGTTTATATGACTGTTTAAACCGGGCAACTTTGAGTTACTTAATATAGAATTGCTATACTGTACGCACTTTTATGTATTTGGAGAAAAGCTGTTTGTCAGCAAGGGCCACTCATTTGTCAAGGCAAGACATGTGCTTGCCTACTAATGCACCAGTCAATTGTAACCCCCACCTCGGGGAATATTGGGGACATGGATTTTTCTTTGTTGCAATAATCGACCATTCCCCCACCCCATGGGACATAATGTGCTGACAAATCCCCCAAATCTTACAAAAGAGGCTTTGCACAGAAACTTCTCTCACGAACGAACCGCATGGTCGAACTGGACGAGGCCGCACTGCATCATATTTTTGGTCAAATCTCCCACCTTGAGCCCCACCTCCGCAGGTCAGGAATCATGAAGAGAAAATCCCCCACCCCTTCGGGCTTAAACACCTTTCAAATGCAAAAAAATGCCCCACATTGCCCCACCATTCCCCAAGGTGGGGGTTACAATTGACTGGTGCATAACAAGTGCCTGGCTATAGGTCCTCACTGCTGATGATCCAGCTTCGTTGGAATCATGCCCATGTGCCAACAGCTAAATAATTAGCAGATAATCACAGAATTGGGCAATACATGTCCCACTGAAACTTGTGCTTTCCATGTGACTAATAGCTGTTTATCAAACTTTTTTTTTTTTGTAGGATGATGAGTCAACAGATGACATAATTGAAAAGACAAAGTATCCAAGGATTGTTGGCTCTGGTAGCTTGGTCAAACTGGACCATCTGTACCTGGTTGCAGAGGGTATCAAATGTAATGAAACTTGGCACTGTCACTGCTGGGAGAGTATAATATTGTGTATTTAACATTCAGTAATTCCATTTTGAAAGAAATGTCTTTGCCTTTTTTAGACGCCAATCTCCTCGACAACAGAGGAGAGGCCAAGAAAAGAGTTAGTGTTCAGAAACTACTGAAGAATATTGCAAAGGTCTAGTTAAATTATCACACAAATTACTGTGCTTGTTGACAAACTGGACCCTCTGTACCTGGTTGCAGAGGGTACCACTGTAATAAAACTAGGTACTGTTTTCAATTTGTTCAGTTGATATTTTTTGTTTCAATGAACTGTAAGGAGTTTGACAAAGTATTTATATATATTTACATATCACAACAGATTGTTCTGGTTTTAATAATATTTTTCAGTTTGTTCAAGCTATGTCAATTGCAGTCTTTTCTCATTATGCATAGTTAGGAATTATAGGTTATTTATATGTATTTTTAGTAAAGTTATAAGTAATATTTAAATAAAAGGATGATGGTAGGATGGAGGTTAAGTGCATTTCACTGTTTTGCCTGAACAAATTTTATGAGTTGATTTAACTCTCATAGGGGAGTTAAATATTTTAGGAGTTAAAATAACCCCAAAAAAGAGTTATTTTTTACCTTTTTTAAGTTACTCCAATTATGGGGTTAAAGTAACTCCAATGGAGTCAATTTTACTCCATATTTGGGAGTTATAATAACTCTAATAAAGGAGTCATTTTAACTCCTTCGTAGAGTTAATCTAACTCCAAGTTTAGGTGGAGTTAAAACAACTCCAAAAAATGGAGTTGTTTTTTTACCTTTTTTTTAACTCCATTTTCGGAGTTAAAGCAACTCCTTGAAAATGACAGTAGGGAACTTAAGCAAACTAGGACGGCGACGGCAACGGGATGTGCGAGTTTCAAATTGATCGGTACATAAAAGCTTATTCCGAGTTTTTTTGCGTTCGCTGATATGTTGACATTTGTTGACACATGATTTCATGCCATAATTGCAAATGCAGATCGACTGTGGTATGTCTGAGTTGTTTGTTTATAAAATTGTCTCGAGCGGATTCTGTCACTAATGAAAAATCGACAGGAAATTTTACTGTGAATCCTTTTCACCACCGTTCGAAGAGCACGAGAAACAGGTTTGTTTGGCTGGAGTGTGTTACGTTAATACGAAACTACTATAACGAGTCAAAATCTGGCTTACCTCGCAAAAATTTACAGAACGACTTGAAATATTTTGGCAAGCTATACTTTCCTCATTTTATGTCGATCAGCTCAAAATAATCATATAATAAACTGTCATGTTTGTACATTTGTGTTTGGTCATGTATAGTACGTAGCTGGCATAGTAGAACATAGTGTAAAACCCCGCGATCAAACGGTGATAATATTCGATGATAGTTCGTGCCCCGTTCTAACACGAACTACCTATCATAGACTATCATCAACTAGCAAATAGCTTTACGTACGCTTTGCGGACCTATGTTTTGAATCGCAAAAACACTTCCTCGTATTATACGGAGGTCCCTCTTGTACAACATATTATATATTAAATATTACTACAATAAGATTAGCGTACCTTCCTGGTCTGGTGAATATATCTAGGTGTGCAACCCAAATTGCCCAAACAACAGCTGTTTCCTTCTATTTGTCAGTTGCATCTAAACGTTCAAGAAAAAAAAAAAAAAAAAAAAAAAAAACGAGAAAAGACTGAAAAAACACTAAACAGCCAGCATCAAACATAAACACTGTAACAAAAGAAGTCTAATGCCAATGCTCATGAGTAGTCGAATGCTAAAAAGTAGTATCCTGTTTCCACACATTATAATAATTTGCTGATTTTTCAATACTAACCATTCAATATCTGATAGTGCTGAAACCAGAAATACTTTACTAATTTGGATGTGGACTTTATTTTTTCACGACTCTGAAATGGATAATAGACACCAGATGGTTGCAAAACACTAACACCTTGTTTTTGGAGAATACAAACTTCCACCATTTCTGGAAGGTATCCTCTTAGCTCGACAGCACGAAAACGCAATTTTCGATCCTTCGATCGCCTCATTTTGTTGTCAGTGCACAAATGACAGCAAAATCCATAGTTCGTGCACCGCTCGTAAAGTGTCAAAAACGTAGCCAGGAAACATAAAACTTAGACTCAATACTCAAGTTTCTGTTAGTTCAATATATTTTCCACAATATAAGTTCTGCACAAGAAAAATGGGCCTTGCACGCGAGGTGAAACTTGGTCAGATTTCCACGGTGCTTCGTAGCTCAAACGAGCCAATTGCTGCACACAGGACAGCACACCACAGCTTCCAGACATGGCCTCTGCCAAACCGACGATTTACAACTGGGCAACGAAACGCAACCTCCGCAGTTCACGCAGCGTCTGTGGGAAAAATTTGAGCAAACACAATAAGACACGAGGCAACGCTTCCAAGAGTGTCCGCTGACACAAGTACCACGCTTCAGTCCCTCAAAAGGAATGCCAGAGCCACAAAGCGTTGCACTTTTCGCGCGTGGGAAGCCTAATCGTTATTTCATCGTCGGCTGCCTCTTCGGTTTCGTTCGGGAAGTTTTTTGCGAGTGTTAAAGCACCCGAACTATCAGCTTCTACGGGGGTTCGTTTATCGCTTGGTTTATCTCCATTCACGAGAGCACCCTCTGTACCAGACGAGATATCGGTGGATTTTTCAATGGGATTTCTCGATGCTTGTGTGTTCTGCTCTTGTGCTGAAAACTCAGTTTTCTTGCGCTTGCTTAGCGGTGTTGCTTCAGAGTCGTGTTCACTACTCATAACGCGGACTTTCAAGTTGTTTCCTTTCGCGAGGCGCCCAGCTCGGATCACAGAACAAAGCTCTCGTGCCATCAACGTCATCACACGCGTCATAGACCTGTTGCGCAATTTCAATGGACGACTGATCACTGCATCTCTGGATAAACCAGTCACTCATCACCAGGGCTGACGATTCATCTAGGAAAAAGTGAAAATCGCCCGATGAAACTTAAAATAACCAGCTGAACCGATATTTCCAGCTCTATAATATTTTGTCGTTTTGTCGGCACCTTGTCTTGCAACTGCTGAAGATTTGCAATGTAACAGACACCGCGGAAATACGTTTTTCAGCCGTGCGGTCACCTTGCTTTTGAAAGCAAAGAAACTCAATACTAGGACTCGATATTCAACTGTAAGTTAGTTCAAAGCATTTTCTATAACATAAGTTGTGCACAAGAAAAACGAGGCTTGCACACGATGTGAAATTTTAACTCGAATTATGAGAAGTTAGATAGCCATGGCGACGAACGCTGACCAACGGAAGTGACGTCAAGAACGTATTTCCGCGGTGTCAATGTAACAGGGTACTTCAGTAACTTGTTTTGCAATGTTCAATTCACACTGGACAAAACGGATCAAATGAAGTTCCAGTGAGCGGCACCGTACGAAAATCCACCAGACCTAGCATTAAGGTATCAGGATACCCTCCGAACTTTGCCAGATTCGAAATTACTACATGTTTTATCTTGTGTTTCTGAAAACAAAATTTGGATACCTATTTTTTTCCCCGAGATATTAAAACGAAAGGATTTTATCTTTTTCTTTCTCACCGGAAACTACCTGTCAACAGATCGTTAGTATCACCCGTAACTGCGCAGCATGCGGCTTGCGCGCCAGTCATGCAAACAATAAAGTACAAATTTTAGCCGCGCGACGGGTAACGCATGACTAACAGCAAATCTGCAAGAATAACGAAATGCCGCAAGAAATCTTTCCTTGTACGCCTTTGTGAACGCTTTTCCGTGTTTACGCTGAAACAAATTAAATATAACCACGTGAGCGACGAAATGTCACAACGTGTCATTCTTGCACAATGCCGATTTATAAACCTTGAGCAGCGCGTGGACCATGCTCGATGGTGGCTCAAGAGCACTCCTGCTTTTCGAAGCTCTCTTTTTAGAACGAGTTTGTCGTTTGCTTGAACTCATTCCGAATTCCAACTGTGGCTGCAAAAGGTTGAATTGGTGTTGAGTGGTGAGTGCAACTGTGAAGGGAAAATAGATGTTGCAAATTACCCGAACGAAGCGTTGATGGTTATACACGGCGGTCTTTTGTGCTGCGTGTTTCAATTACCTGCGGTGTTTTGACAGATTGCTGACAGATGAGGCAATTATGTAAACAGGTTTCCGGCTCCCTGGTTAGAATCTTTGAATGTGTTTTTCTCGGTGTTCTTAAAACGCGGAAAAGTGTTTCTTTCGGAAACCTGCATTTCAATAGATTTTAATCGATTGGCTTGAAACTTGGCAAATATGTGAATCAATATCAAAGTTACAAAAAGGTGTCTCCGTTTTTATTTCTTTTTTTTTTTCCTTCGGAAGATATGTCCGCTTTTGTCTTGCGCGTAGCTAGAAATATGATCGACCAACTTTAAAAGTCAATAACTTTGCATATGGACAAGATATCAAAATTCGGAGACAATTTTTTTTCTTCATTGTGTCAACAGTAGGCTGAAACGATAAATAATCAAATCGGGTAAAATCCGAGTGACATTAGGCTTTTTTAGTGAGGCAAGGTCAAAATTCACTCGGAAGCTGATAACTTTCTTTTTTTAGCAAATTCAAAAAATATAAAGCTTTAACGGCTAAATCTGTGATTGTTGAGCTTTCAGAAAATATATACTTTATTATTAGTTAAATGTAACGCTAGCGCGAAAAATGGGTTTGAACGCATGTCGTTCACGAGGGTATCCTGATACCTTAATACGGTATCGCACTACATTACCTCAGTCAGTAGAAGAGTGGTTGTCTGAAGACAACCAAAAGCAAACTAATTGCAGCACCAATCACAAAGGATGTAGGAAAAACACTTTTCAACCCGGCAACCAAAGGCCAAAATAATTTGCGTTTGGAGACCAGAAAATACCATCGCGACTTGCTTGCTTGCGCAAGCCGGGTTTGCTTTTGTTTCTGATTGGCCAATAAATTTGTCAGACATGCTTGGACCAAACGCAAAACAAAAGAAACCCCGGATCAAATTGGACAATCATCCGAAAACCGCTCTAGCACTCGGCTAATTCTTTTGTATATATCTTCTCACTATCATTAATAACAGTCGGTAATCCTTACCAGCTTCATTCGTCTCCCTATTCTTCTGCCCTGTTAACCAAAAGTTCAACGACTCAAAAACTTGAATCTCCAATAGAGTGGTAAAGTGTGACGTCATCATTTTGCAAACTTTTCCATTTAAACCTCAAAACCACATCATGCGATATACACAGCTGCTGAAAGAACGTGTGCAAAATTTCAAATCGCTAGCCCTATTGAAAGCGAAGATAGAGAAGTTTAAAGTTCGAGATAGTCTCAACTAAACTCTCTTCTTTAGCGTTGGTTCCAAATCAAAGGAACCAACACCAAATAAGAGGGTTTAGTATGAAGCAATTTGGACTTCAAAAGCCTACATCTCAGCTGTTTAATGCACTAAAGAGCCAATTTTTTCTGTGTGAACTTTTTTTAGATAGGCCATTCTGAAGAATTGCGCAAAGTCCATTATTTCCGAAAAAATATTTTTATGACGTCATCACTTTACCACTCTATATCCTGTTTTCCACTCGTGTCAACTCCTCTCCCCAACCATGACTTGGTTCCAGTCCCTTCACGGTTTCCTCGTCCTGTTCATCCCGCGTTGCCAGCAGGGACACTAAGTGCCTCCGAAGATGGAGTATAGACAGGGTGCATGATTCGATGGCTTCCTTGAGGACCACACTTGAAAGGACCTCTGGCAGCTCGGGCCCTTCGACCACAACCTGTCTCACTCCCTCCAGCAGGTCCCAGCGCACCTTTTTGGGGTCAAGACAGGCAGCCAACGCCTGCACCGCTTCGGACAGGACAGATGGTGTCGCTAACGAGACAATGCTTACCTGTTGTGACAACCAGAACAAAATGCCTGAAAGGTCAAACGTCTATTTTAAATTGCGCTATGTAGACTAGTAATACACAGTTCCGTTTCCTGCGAAATTCTACATACCAAAGATTTTTTATACGAAATAAGGGGGGTTAGTGATTTTCACTAGCAAATCAGAATAAGCACAAGAAAGCGACAGTGCGACATAAGCATAAGTATAAGGTTTAGATTCCATTCTTTATCCTTATGTCGCACTCTTGTCGCTTATGCTTATGTCACTTGTGAAAACCAACCTAAAGCTAGGTTATCATACGATCGCTTTGAATTCGAAAACTAGTGGGACGATCGGCGCGATCGAAGCAATTATATGCAAACACAGTTCCGGCGATCGGAGCGATCGCAAGCGATTATATAAAAACACAGTCCTGGCGATCGAAGCGATCGAAGCAATTGCCGTTGCAGTAGGTCAGCAGTAATCCCCGAGCGAAGCGAATGCAGCAAATTCGCTTTGTGTAGAGACTCCAAGCGAGTCGCCATCTCGAAATTTAATGTTCGTCAGTCAGTCAGTCAGTCTGTCTGTCAGTCTGTCAGTCTGTCATAGGGCGACCTCTAAGGCAATGACGTATTAATATTTGAACGAAGCAACAATTGTACGTAACTGCGTTCACGAAAATGAATTTGAAAACTGGAAAACTTGACACAGCACGGTCTCGCGAAGCTCGTCTTCAAAAGAGAAGGGAACTAGCACGGGCAAGGCGAAATCGTGAAACAATCGAACAGCGCCAAATACGTCTAGAGAAAAGACGACAAACATTTGATAACCAACAGCATCATGAACGGAAGCGTGCCGAAGAAACGGCTCCGCAAAGGGTACAGCGCTTGGAAGCAAATCTGGAGCTTCAGACACCGTCTTGTGTTAAACTCAGATCCTTATTCAGAAAGGACAAGCACCGTGACAAATATATTCTACCCGTATCTTGTAACTCGATCACTTCAAGAATGTATTAAAATCTGTATGCTGATCATCTTTTCTCGAATATTGTTTTAATACGCTTCTGTCGCCAGTTTCGCCTACCGTATTGGCTCAGAGCAATCGGAACTTGGAGTCTTGAATGATTTAGTCAAATGTCTTATTATTTCTTTCAAGACTAAAACTGTAAGAAATACTGTGATTTGATATGCGGTGATTGCAGCGAGAATCGTTCACAAGCCCTTAGAAGTATGACTAGGTCTGAAGCCCGTGTATAATTTGAAGTAAACCGTTCAAGTTTTGCTTTGATTCTGGGAGAAACCATGTTGTTTTGAGCGCGTTCACGTACAAAACAATTCGAGCTCATTAAACATGCATGCCTGAGTCTTCTGCATGCAGTCTAGAGTAAAAACAAATTGCACAGGAAGCCTATTTAATTGTAATGCCTATTAATTCAAAATTGGAAAATCAGTGTTTCTTTTTTCCCGTACTACGACGGCCGACCAACTTCAAAATTTGAGTATAGATTTTGAGAACGTGCTTGGCAGACTGTATAAATTAATTTGTCGTGCCGACCGACTGTGGGAAATACGTACTTCGTCACGCAATCGACTCTTTCTTTTCAACGCAAAAGTATAACAAACACCATTCTTTTTCCCCTTCCTTTGCGTGTAGCACTTGACTTCGAAGAAAAGATTGAGTCAACATTTCGGTAAAACAAAGGCTATTCTTCTTGGGAGTACCAAAGTAAAAGTCCCATCAGTGGCAGAGCGAGGGGTATCTGCGATCATCGTATTTCTAGTTAATAATTAGTTAATTAGTTAATAACGCATCCCAGTTACCGAGAGCACGTGAGGGACTGTGTGCGTTATCGTTCTGTATTGTCGAGCAAATCTACAGTAATGAAGTCTCTCGAGTTTGTCTGTGATTAGCGGCCAAGTTGATCGCATAAAGGATCACTCCGGTTCTATCTCAGACGATTCCGGCGATCGGGCCGATCGAAATATTAGTAAAGGCCGATTTTCACTAGTGAAGTAAGCGGAGACGGAGACGGAAACGGAGACGGAGACGTAAGACACTTGCGCGCGTGTGAAAATTAGCAAACGGAGACGTAAGCGGAGAAGGAAGGAGATGCTATTTTTGGCATACGGTCGCGCGGTCAGTGGGCTGGGGACGTGTTTTTATCGGCCTCAACATCTTTGTAAACATGGAGGACGACGATGATAAACTACTCCTGTTTCTTTTCCTGTTCTTGAAGCGGCGGAGGAGGAGACGAGAACTGGCTTGTCAGAGACAACCAAAGATATTTTGGGTCAGGGAGATGTTTCTGAAGAGGAAAACCCATGGGCAGTTCGAAAACCTGATAAAAGAAATCAGGTTAAATGACATATTTGTTTTTGTTTGGTAGCAAGACACGTTTGGCATGGGAACTAGTAGTATTTTAGCCTCGGGAGACGCCTTCTGATTGGTTGATTCGTTCCGTCTCCGTCTCCGTCTCCGCTTCCGTTCAATCGATTTTCACAGGAATGTAACCAAAGTAATCAGAGACGGAGACGCAAGAAAAGAAAACCTTCCGTTCTGCTTCCTTCACCGCTTCCTTCTCCGCTTCCGTCTCCGTCCGCTAATTTTAACACACGCACAAGTGTCTTACGTCTCCGTCTCCTTCTCCGTCTCCGCTTACTTCACTAGTGAAAATCGGCCTTAATAGAAACCCCCTCAGACGATCGAGACGATCATATGGAAACTTCTGGGCGGTCGCAGCGATTCCGGTGATTCAAGTGACAACGTGGAAACCGGGGTTACCGGGCGGCCCAAAATCCTATCAAGTATAATGCAAACGTAGCCTAAGAGCGGAAAATTTGAATACGCGACATCTTTCAACAGCAGTCGGAGTATATTAAACAAAACAAATTACTACGCAATCACCCGAGACAATTTCCAATTTCTAATTTAGGCCCTGAAATAGAGAAATTTCCCACAGGAAGCATTACCAGAAAAATAAATCAAAATCACCGGGATATCTGCGAATATCGTATTTCTAGTAAGAATAATTTCACAAGAATTTTATGAACAAATTATGCGGAGGGAAGGCACACGCTTGAATGACGTCAGATACAATTTTGAAAGTAGTTTTACTTTCACTTTGAAAGTAGTTTCACTTTCACCAACAACGAGTTCAAAAATGCCGACTTCTAGTGCACCAGAAGAAAACTGGCAAATAACCAAGAACTGCCTGACGGAGCGAAGCAAACACATGTTCAACAACAACTTGATCAGCGATGTGAAGTTCTCCGTGAAGGACTCGACTGACTTACACGGCGAACATACAGTTGTGATTCCCGCTCACAAGTTCATCCTGGCCATCAGCAGTCGAGCGTTCTTCAAGATGTTTTATGGAGAAATGGCAGAATCACAAGATATCATCGAGCTTCCAGACTGCAACTCTGAGAGTTTTATGGAACGTCTTCGCTTTCTGTATTGCGACGAAGTGAAGCTAACCGGAAGTAACGTAATCGAGACTTTGTACCTTGCCAAGAAGTACATGATTCCTTCATTATCTCAAGAATGTTCGAGATTTCTACAAAAAAACGTAGATGCACAGAACGTGTTTACTGTGCTACCTGTAGTTCGGATTTTTGAAGAGACGACTACAGTTGAGAAGTGTTGGGAGATCGTGGACCAAGAAACAGAGGAAGCCATAAAAATGGAAGCATTTCTCGACATCAGTCACGAGCTGTTGAGCTGTGTACTGGAGAGGGACACTCTGACAGCCCATGAAGTCAACATTTTTCGAAGCTGTGGATCGATGGGCTACACATTAATGTGAAAAAGAGCAGCGAGAAACCACCGGAGAAGAAAAAAGGAAGCTGCTTGGAAACGCTTTTAATCTGATTCGCTTTCCTTTGATGAGTCAGAAAGAATTCGCATCTCTTGTGCCAAAGACCAACATTTTACCCAAGGAAGACTCTCTTGAGGTTTTCCTCTTCTTTAACGATGCAACGAAAGCGCCATTGAAATTTTCAAATGTCCCACGACGAGTAGTGAAGACTCTGAAACGAGTCACGCGTTTCCAGACCTCCAGTCCACCAACTTCTGTTGCTTGGCGTTACGATCTTGAAAAACCTGAACTGCTACAGTTTCATGTGAACTATGACACACTCATTCATGGAATTCGTTTATTTGGAAGTCAGGGAGCCTGTTACTCAGTGAAAGCTGGAGTTTATCACACAGTAACGGCCGATCCTGGTAATACAGTGAAGCTTTGCGAGAAGGAAGGAAACTTTAACACTGACATGGAAATGACCAGTGGCTACTACGGATATGATGTTAGATTTGGAAAACCTGCCATGGTGAAGAAAAACAAAGTTTATGAATTACGAGCTGTTATTAACGGCCCTCTTTCGTATTATGGGAAGGAAGGTCGAGAAAATGTGACTGCCGGTAAAACTTGCTTTACGTTTTCAACAACTACACACTCAGAGCATAACTGTACCAGCATAGAAAAAGGTCAATTCGCGGATATTATCTTTACCTAAAAATCAAACATGAGATGTCAGGATGGGATATCGGGTCGTAGTTTGGTATAATTTAGTTTCATTGGCAAAAAGTGCTAGGAAGTAAAGTGTTTCAAAGTGTGCAGTAGGGTCTTAGTTGTTCAAATTCTTCAAAAACAGCCTCCGTTACCACCTTAAATTTGAAGAAAAATGTACTGGGAAAAGAAATTGCTCTTACTTATTCATCCCCGAGCAAAGCGAGGGAAATAATCACAACGCTAATGCAGTAGTATCGCATCATTCGGAGACTCCAAGCGTGTCGCCCTCTCGAAATTTAATGTTCGTCTGTCAGTCTGTCGTACGACCTCGTCCCCAGTTCCTATCGCTGCTTAACGAATAACAAAGGCCGGATCGATCACGTGTGGCCCTGTAGTTTTACTCGCAATAAGAGAAAGTAACTACAGTATATCGTAGCTGTGTTTACGAAAATGGAAAACTGGAAAACTTGAAACACAACAGTCTCGCGAAGCTCGTCTTCAAAAGAGAAGGGAACAGGCACGGGCAAGGCGAAATCGTGAAACGATCGAACAGCGCCAAATACGTCTAGAGAAAAGACGACAAACATGTTATAACCGACAGCATCATGAACGGAATCGTGCCGAAGAAACGGCTCCGTAAAGGGAACAGCGCTTGAAAGCAAATCGGGAGCCGCTTCAGACGCCGTTTTGTGTTAAACTCCGATACTTATTTAGAAAGGACAAGCAGCAAAGGTTAGTCAGTGGAAATCGAACAATCACCATGACAAACATATTCTATCCCGTGTAGCTTGTAACTCAATCACTTCAAGAATGTATTAAAATCTGTATGCTGATCATTTTCCCTCGAAGTATTGTTTTAATACGATTCTGTCGCCAGTTTCGCCTACCGTATTCGCTCAGAGCAATCGGAACTTGGAGTCTTGAATGATTTAGTTAGATGTCTTATTTTTTCTTTCAATACTAAAACTTTAACAAATGCTGTAATCTGACATGCGGTGATTGCAGCGAGAATCGTTCACAAGCCCTTAGAAGTATGACTAGGTCTGAAGCCCGTGTATAATTTGAAGTAAACCGTTCAAGTTTTGCTTTGATTCTGGGAGAAATCATGCTATTTTGTTTTGAGCGGGTTCACATACAAAACAATTCGAGCTCATTAAATATGCATGTCAGAGTCTGGTGCATGCAATCCAGAGTAAAAACTTAATAATTGTACTGCCTATGAATTCAAAATTGGAAAATCAGTGTTCCTTTTTCCCGTACTACGACAGCCGACCAGCTTTAAAATTTTAGCATTAAATTTTGAGAACGTGCTTGGCAGACTGTATGAATTAATTTGACGTGCCGACCGTGGGAAATACGTTACTTGGTAACGCAATCGACTCTTTTTTTCGGTCTGGTGGAAAACGCGGAGTGCGGAGTGTTGCGTAATCTATTGAAATTCGAAATAAATGTAAACACAAAGTTGCAACAAACACACTGTAATCTCATTTAAAATTCAGGAAATGCACAAACATTGTTTTCTATCGTCTCCCATTCTTATATGCTCAAAGAGCCGCAGTAAAGCATTAATTGAATGAAAGCTAGCCACAAATAACATTCGCATGTTTAACATTGAATTAAAGTTTTCGAGAATAGAGTTCGAAAACGCTAGTCACATCGCACACTGACTACATATGACAGTCAAGTAATGACATTTCACACGTTAGACAGCTAGTCTGCTCACAGCCGTTTTGTGGTGGTTTTTGTGGGGGAAGGGCACAAGTTGTTGCGACCACAAGAGTGAGCGGAGTTCGATCAAAGTCCAATCAGCTTGTCCATGCTGTATGATATGTCTCTGGCGAAAGACTGCACTCGATCGCATTTTTCGGTCACTTATCTGTTTCTGGCGTGTGAAAAGGTGATAAATTCCATGCATGCTTGCTTTTATATTATCTGTGGCCAGCTTTCATTATATTCATAAGAGTGGAAGAGAGAATACAATCTTTGTGCATTTCATGAATTTTATATGAGTGTGTTTGTTTTAGCTTTGTTTTTATTTTAAATTTCACTATATTGCACAATACTCCGCACTCCGCCTTTTTCCACCAGAACACGGAGTGCGGAGTATTGCACAATATAGTGAAATTTAAAATAACAAGTATTGTCGCGTGAAAACGCAACAGATGCTGGGATTCAAATTTGGTGTGGCAAGTGTCCGCACGCACCATAAGAATTATTGAAATAGCAATCTCTGGACTAGAGCGAGACTTCCAAGAGTGATCAACTTCAATTTTCTCTTTCAATTTCTCACCCAATAAAATATCATACAGTATAGGGAACTTGGCATTTGGTTTACTCAAATGAACTAGATTAAACTATAAGTTATAATACAACACTCGTAAAGTTGCTTCAAAAGGATGAGAGAATCTACATTTTGAATTTGGGAGTATGCGTGGCTTATCTCATTTTCATGCATAATTGATTTGACAGTTTGACTTCGAACATTTGTTTCTAATCATAGGCCACAATTAATCTAGCCTGCGCTTCATTACTTACCTGTTTTTCGTCTTCTAAATAATTGCGTTTCTTCTACCAGGCTTTCTAAATTTCCAGTCGGCCTGTTTCATTTCAGAGCTATTATCACCGGGTTTTTGATGAATTCACAGTTGTTTGATGAGCATATGTTAAAGCTGAAAAACCCCGCCGGGAGCCATTTCAGCTTGTCAAAATGGTATCGTTTGATTATGTTTGCTTTCCTTCGCTTAGTTTTAACCAGCTGGACGAAGAAAAATGCGAAAGTGAATATAATGAACCAAACTCTTAATCTACACTGTGCTGATGTGCTTCAGAATCAAACAAATCATATTTTGTAAATTGAGTTTGGCTAATAAATAGTTTGGGTCTGAACTTGGCTTTAACTTACCTCTGATTTTTATCACAACCTAGAGGTGACCATGCTGCTGCAGAAAACCCTGTGTGATGCAGCTGTCCAGTGGGTTTTGCATTTAATGCACAATCAAAAGTGTGCATGAGTTTTTCGTGACTCCAGCTAACTGGTCCAGTGCCAGGCTCTGGAATAACCTGCACCCTGTCTATGCCAACATCAAGAACTAAATGTTTTTCAGCACTTGAGACACTTGTCTTTTCATGAGAAATCCCCGCCTTTGTGCTTTCTGAAGATGACCGTAATGTCTGTCAAGTTTCTCTTGTTAAAGATGCAAACTATTGTCACTGCCTGTTAAATTTACTAAATATATTATTAATCGATATCTCCCCACCTCTCTCCTCCAGCTCCGATGTTCCAGCCATTACCACTGAGCCAAGATACTTTCAAAACATGTTGTGATGTACCACTAATATCTGCTTCTGTATCAATTATACCTTGTAAGGATAAAGGGCAGACATTGTTGTATTTTGTGCCCACTCAGCCTCATCGACATGTTCCGTTGAAAAGGCCTGGCAAAAGGATACAAAGATGTAAATACACCTGTCTGTAAGAACAGACACTCTGTCATCCAACGACCACGAGACAGCACACGGATAAGACGGCAAAAAGGACACTTTCGTACTGTCCACAACTTTCGCCACGCCGTCCGCCATCTTGATTCATCCTTCAACCCAGACTCCACTCGTTCTGCATCATCCTCATTCCCAGACTCTTGGGCCGTTTTGCTCGCTGGACAAGAATCGTGGGCTCGTTTGTGCACTTTCCGAGTCCCGACAACATCCAATATTTTAAACACATGTTCGTTTAAAACGATTACTAGTTTTGGAATAACTCTTACTTGAAAACCAGTGGCCCGTTTAGTTTGGATGATGGTCGGAACCCCCTTCCCCCAATATAATTATCTAATAATCACGTTTCTCTGCCGTTACAAATTGTTGGCCGAGTCTTTACTTTGTTCACAAAGTTTGGGGGATCGGAAACTTCGCTCTCCTAGTTATGCCGATCTCGATGGCGGCTGTCTTAACTACAAAACTATTGCGTACTGTGCAAATAAAATGTTAATAATGAGTGAAGAAAAATTGACAGTACGACTTGTTTATTGTGAGCGACTGCGGGGGGCGGGAAAAGGTGATTGTAGCAATCTGTCGGTTATTTTCGTTTTGACATTTCATTGGCGGGGCGAGTATTGATACCAGCTTTGTTTACACAAGAAACAGAGCAACGACATGATAAATTTTGATTTTCGAGGCTTTATATTACTCATGCTTGTTCATAATTAGAATGACCGATATGCGAGAGGGGGTGAGTTTCAAAGACAGAAGAAAACTATGATGTTGATGCTTGTCTTGGCAACGTTTCTTGCTGTCTCCTCAAAGAATCATGGGATGTGTAGCTCAGGTAAACAACCTCCTGCTTTGATTTTATAAACCGCTTTTGGCGCCCGGCATAAGAAAGTTTATAGCACATTTAGTATACTCTCGTGGACGCTTAGAATTGCTGGTTAAGCTGGAATAGCTAGATAGAAAGCCACAATTTAATGGGAATTTTGGACTCACATTTGAGCCTTTTGTATACACGGTCCAGTTGTTAAGGATTTAAGACGAAATTTGTATGCTTTAAAGTACTGTAAGTTGTAAATAGAATAGAATTAACCTTCAGTTGAGAAGTGTTCCAAGTTATATCAGTCCTGATACGCCCCACAATTTTGTGTTTAAAGTGCACGCCTGTTCATTTCCAGCTTCCGCACACTGTATATTATATTTTCAAATCTTTCCCCTGTGTGCATGTTATATCAGTCCTGATACGCCCCACAATTTTGTGTTTAAAGTGCACGCCTGTTCATTTCCAGCTTCCGCACACTGTATATTATATTCTCAAATCTTTCCCCTGCGTGCATTAGACATCTTAAACGAGCGGCGGAAGGTGATGTAATTGTGATTGCAATGCCGGATTTAGGGATCGTTGCTGATCATTGCGTCGGTGAAGTCAATAAAAAATAGTCGACGGCCGTTGGTACTGATGTCGTTTACTCAAAGTATATGGGCATAACTTGGGTGATATGCTTGAGCCAAACTGACACAACAAACAGCAGTTAAATTTCAAACAAGCCGGAAATTTCAAAGAAAGGTGAGAGAGGAATCTGGTGTAACTGAGTCACATAACATGGCTCGCTTATTTTGTGTTTGTTTTGTTGGACGTGTAAAACAAAAACCGTTAATTAAAATTGAGTCACTTTCTCTTCCGAATTTGACCACACGATGAAATAAAAACAATATGGCGGAGCTTTCTTTAAATTCTCTTAAAAGGCGTACAAATCATACTCACTAGATATACGTCGGATAAATTGTTGACAAAATGTTACGGAAAGAACTCAGTTCTTGTGAAGACGTCCTAAGACGGTGTTAATTCAGCTGTCTTGGAGAGTAAATATCTCTCTCTTTAAGACATGGGCGCACATGTAAGTGAACATCAATTTGTTTTACCACGGTTCTGTTTTGTTTCGCTTCCGTGCAGTACAAGAGTTCGATTTGCTTGGTTTCTATCTATATACCTTGTTGATCTTCTGTTATTATTTATGTAAACAATAATAGCCTTGAGATTTTTCCTGCCAAAAGTGGTTAATTAACTCAACCCTAAAAACGTCCTGACTTTCTAACCCATTTTTACTGCGCCCATTTTTACTTGAAATATGGGGGTTTACTACACATCTTATCAAAGTAGCTGTGTTTCCTCTCAAATTGCGCTCAAGATTAAGTTATCTTAATTTTCATTTCTGAAATGAGTTTCTATTTATCACCCATTTATATATGTCATTCCTTATCAGATATTTCAATGACGAAATGGAGCATAGATTATGTCTAATTGTTGACAAAAACATGACAAGGACTTTTGACAGTGTCTTTGTACGATTATCTTTGCGTGCGTTGACTCGAGTCGTCAAGTTGACAGTGCGCCCCCGCACAATTGACTCGTGGAGGCGATTGAATCAACATTAATTCGCAGTTCGTAAAATTGAGAAGTGACAATTTCACCCCCTTCATTGTATTGGAATAAATCAGACCCAAGAAAGAGATGTAGTCAACAAAAAGCACCAGGTATGTTAGATACGTACGACTCATTGATTCCTGCAGGCCAAACGGATCCGTGTCGCCGATGGATGTTAGTGCAACTTGCGTTTCATTTAATTTCCCATTTCTCAAAGCTAGCGTGTTGAATTACGTTGACTCTGATCAAGCTCGACCCTGATTTGTATGGAAGTCAAACGCAGATTTTTCACCGTTCGGGTGCCCATTTCTAAGTAAATATGAACGGGAGCGAAACCAAGAGAAAATCTGACCCGTTTCGAAAAGTATGCGAGGGACGAAGGCGCAAAATTCTAGAGGGGTTTGAGAGTAGCTCTCCCGGAAATTGTTGGATCTCCAAACGCCGTTTCCGGAGGCTGAGAACTACATTTCAAAACTGTGACTGGTTTTCGTAAACCGGTGTAAACCGTTCTGGGCCCGCTCCTGATGCAATACGCAGTGTAAGTTCTGGGTTTGATGAATTGGCGTCGGTCCATCGCCAGAAATTCCGGGCATTTTGCGTCCACGATTGCTTCCGGTCTTTCCCAGCGGCGTGCGGTATGAGCATGCGCCATTCGTACATTCAACATTGTTACGTATTTTGCCTCAGTGGGGTGGGGGAGGGATGGGTTTCTCCGGTTCAAAAAGAGACTGTTACGTTTAGGAGATGTGCCGCTGACCAACCCAGTTGAAATTAGCTTTCGTTTGATGCAATTTTCATGCGATTTGGAGCTTCCTAGCCCAAAATATCAACATCCGAAATCAGCGTATTTCACGGGAGTGATTCGCCACGGCTGGCTGTGAACTGCAAATTCAAACGCAAAAAGTACACATCGAATTTGATCCAGGGGACTGACCGATGCTTCACAGGAGATGTTCAATCCTTCGACAATCAGGTACGGGGTAAACATTTTGCGTTGTACCCAAGGTTCTTGTATTAAATGCAGCTTAAAAAGTGACAGTAGCCGGTTTTGGGCGTATTCTGCTATCAATCTTTAAATTCAAAACGTATACATCGAATTTTA
Source organism: Plumapathes pennacea (assembly GCA_964036295.1). NCBI lineage: Eukaryota > Metazoa > Cnidaria > Anthozoa > Antipatharia > Myriopathidae > Plumapathes > Plumapathes pennacea. The sequence continues at coordinate 11,856,056 of OZ038465.1, read as the reverse complement.
CCGGAGATAAATATTTTTTGTACTGTTGTGTTTAGGAAGCTTTCCTCTTCCGAATGCTGCCCAAACATTTTTACGAACGTGCTTCAGTTAAGAGAAAAGCGGAATTTATTATCAGACCCCATACATTTCTTTGTTATTTCTTGAGCGGCTCTCAGCGTGAAACCTGATGGTTTGCCTTTTCCAAGATGGCGCAACCGGATGTCTGAAATTTCTGGCGATGCGACTTACATACGTTTGGTCAAATGAAGCCTTTACTGATTGCATTAAATAAGTTGAGTATACTATGGGTGGACTCAATACTAGCTCAATCACGTGAATTCAGCTTTTACTCAGAGTCATTTGGGTGTTTCTCTCCCTACTCGACGGCTATTTCGTGACTGAATCCTATATATGTTAATCAGTTCTTTTGAACATCCTGGTTTACTAGGGCTCGTATGAAAAAGCAAATACAATTAACCAAAGTTTAGACAACAGAGACAAGTGAGACATAAATGAGTTGTACTCGTTTTCGAGGGACTCATATCTTAAAGGTTGCCTTAGCTTGTTCGACATTATTTTGTTCTTTGCGTTTTTGCAACAAAACTGGTATACACTTAGTTTCGGATCACGATCGTTAAGATATTTCATTTTTAGATTCTTAGATCCGATCAAAAGATAGTGGATTCTTACAAATTTGTTCCTGGCGTTGCTGTTTTTAGTTGACGTTGACGTTGTTGACGTTGACATTTGAGTGCGCAACCACTTTCGAAAGATCAACTTTGGGATTGAACCTTTTGAGCTTCGTTTTCAAGTCATCGTTAGTGCGGACAGAAAGTAAAAACAGCGAAAAAGGGTGCATCCGTTTTCAAAACAGAAAATTAAACCTGAATAGGACATTTCCAAAAGGCTTGTCGGCTCTGTCAAAGCGAGATGTTAATAGAGGGAAACATACAGTACTGTAATTATGGCTAGAAATTCCGAGTTTTGCACATACATTTGAGCCTCGCTTTGAAACAGAGGCAAGGAATCTCGGAAATGACTAAATTCTCTTGGCAAATTTAAAATTTAAAAATATATAACACATGGAGTCCGGCCCAGCAACAACATGAATCGAACACTAGCTCGAGAAAAACAGTTATCTGGCCTTATCTCCAATTCGCCTTTGGCAGCCCGGGGGACGCTCGGTTTTCTTAAAAAGCTGATTCTCTTCTGGCAAACTATTGCGACTGTCAGGACAGTAAAAGAAAACATTTTCCTGTTGATAGATGATAATAAGCAAATAACAAAAATTTAATAATTACCACGAGAGTAAATTGCGGTAAGACATAATAAAGCAGCGGCGTCTGGCCGTGTTTACAATTCCACCAATGAACGTTGGATCAAGTAAGTTAGTAATAATTCTCGTTCTTGCATTGATTTAATTTTCGGTCAATTTTCATTCTTTTTTAAATTTTAATATAAAAATATATTAAAAGAATGATTTTTTATAAAATATCATTCCTGTGTTCGAAGCTTGCGCCCAAGAACGCAACTGTTTCTTTTAAAACTGTTTATTTTAAAGTTATGTGCTGTTATAAATTCTGGGGCGGTGTATAATCGTTGAGCATTTGGCAGTCGTTTTACAATCTACAAACAACTTACCTGCATGTTCAAACTGTTGAACATTTGGCAGTCGTTTTACTATCTACCAACAACTTATGAATACACCAAAGTTTTGTGTATATGAGTCAAGAACCAACCGAATACATGAATGAAGGTGCAATTCTGTGATTGAATTTTGAATGTCTGACCATCGATAAGATACCGCCAGAGATCAAAAGTAAAAAATACTAATTACTTTACATATTGCATATTTTTTTGAATGAAAATAATTAGTTATCGGTGGAGATTAAAACCGGACCATCCTAATATTTCAGTGTCAGTAGAATTCTCAAAAATACGCGGGGCAGTAAAAAGGATCAACAGAAAACGCGTTTTAGTCGTGGCTATTTGCGGAGCTTAATGACCGAGTGATTGCGACGGAAATGACACGTCGACTGCTTTGGGCTGATTCCTCCTGTTTGAATTAAATTAAACCATAAATAGTGCCCAAAATATATTGCGGCACGAGGAGCGACAGCACTGAATAACTGATCTTGCTTTTGTTTAGGAATCTCCACCTCATCAAACTCAAGTACCTCAGCAATAAGCAACCATTCAATGCAGACTTCACTCATAAACCTTACCACGATTATGTCGTCAGCCAATACAAGTCTTCCTGCTACTAATTCAACGCCTTCGTCGAGTTTTATAACGACATCAGCAGGTGGTATATTCCCCACTTCTTCGTCGTCGTTTGCTCTTTCTTCTATTGCAACTTCGCCAACACCTGGGCTAAGCATGAGACCCGGTTTCCCGCCGGCCGTAGAGCTGACGGAGTTTGGGATTGTGTTGGTGGCTCTTGGAACATTCTTAATTGCTTTTATGGTTGTGTCACTTTTGTGGATTTGCTGCAAAGGGAGAGAACGAAGGTAAGAGTCATGCGCATAAAGATCGTATTATGTCTTGGGAATGTTTCGAATGAATTATGCTTGTGCTTACGTCGTTCGTGTAAACCAGCTTTTAGAATGGTCCAAACCTTTAGCTTTTATTTTTGGGGATTTTTACACTGTATGATGAAGCAGGCTTCCGTCTTAGGGCCGGGTCGTACTAGGAAGTTTAGTCGATAATAACTCAGCATCGACAGCAATACGACGGCTTCTTCAATGTTTGGTAGCAACTTGCTGACATATATTTCTGGCCTGACAAGCGTTGTTTGCACTTGAAATGATGAAAATGTCGATATTAATATCGTGAAAGTTACGAGTAAGACCGGAGCCTTAGATAGAATCGTTTGTGAGATAATTGAAGTGCATTTTGAGGATTCTAGTTGTCGTATGAGGCACTTAAATAAGAGTTTCGCTGCCACTCAGTTTTATTATCGAACTAACTCCACAAAATGACAAGGCGGGTCTGTACTGTAACAAACCTTTATATAGAACATGACCGTGCCTCTGAGATTCTCTTTTTCGCCGTCCCTGCTTGTTTTAGTCCACAGGCTCCGCACGTAACAGTAAAGATGAAACCATGGAGGTAAGATATTTTGGATGACACAAAACTGGGAGATTTACGTTAAAAACATACATGCAAGCTTTCTGTGACTTACCTATACCTATATACACCTTTATTATATAGACACGAGTGTTTTACTGGAAAATATACCGTGCGTAAAATCCATACGAAACTACATCCGGGACCCGAGTGGCGTATTTTCCATATCCTCACTAGTGAGGATATCGTTGGAATCATTTCCCGCTTATGCACGGTTGTTTGTGCAATTTCTCATAAAACACTCGTGTCAAATATAATAAAAAGAAAATTACACGGCGGCTTGAAGATATGGACTTTATTTTCTCGTGGTAAAAAACAATATTTTACTCACTCGCGAAGCGCTCGTTCGTAAAATATTGCTTTTACCACTCGAAAATAAAATTCATATTTTCGCGCCGCCGTGTAATATCCTCTATATACTACCTATTATACACCTATATTACCTATATACACCTACATTACCTATATACCTATACACCTATATTACCTATATACACCTTTATTATATAGACACAAGTGTTTTACTGGAAAATATACCATGCGTAAAATCCATACGAAACTACATCCGGGACCTGAGTGGCGTATTTTTCATATCCTTACTAGTGAGGATATCGTTGGCATCATTTCCCGCTTTTGCACGGTTGTTTGTGCAATTTCTCGTAAAACACTCTGTCTAATATAATAAAAAGAAAATTACACGGCAGCTTGAAGATATGGATTTTATTTTCTAGTGGTAAAAACAATATTTTACTCACTCGCGAAGCGCTCGTTCGTAAAATATTGTTTTTACCACTCGAAAATAAAATTCATATCTTCGCGCCGCCGTGTAATATTCTCTATATAATACCTATATAATCACGGCATATATTATCTTGTACTTTTTGTCTGCAATTAATTCATTGTGTTCACAACCCTACTTTCACTTAAGTTTAACTTTCGTGCAACCAACAAGAGTATAGAGCCAAACCGTTAGGAAATCTAGTTTTAGAATAGTTATGCCAAGCACATGCATTCAGCTGACGAGAATGCGAACATATTTTCTCCAGTAACAGAACACCCGACTCAAGTGCAGGTGACCTGCCTACCGAGGCCACTATCGCCACGGATCATCCCAACAGCTTCAACAACAGCGCACTTTCAAGGTACGAACTCAGCTTTGCATTTGCGCTGCAGGAAAGTTGACCCTTAACGACAAACAGTCGTACCAAACTCATTATTTATAGTGAAACTTTACATTACAACTCAGTCTGCAAGTAATATCATTAGGTTGATATCATTGCTAACCACATTTCGTAGTCAGTTGTTAATGTCAAAAATTATTTCAGTGAAACGGCTTTCTCTTTTTCAGTGTATCTGCTAATAGTCCGCCTGCGCCTGCGAGACACTCAAGAAGCCCAAAGAACGCGGTAAACTTCAGGTAAGCATGCGCACCATAACCGCAACTGGCTATAACAAGTGAAATAATGCCCGATACGTTTGAAAAACTGTAAGTTCTTCCTCGTGAAATTGTTTGGAAATAGAGCTTTTAAAAGATGCTCCCCAAAGTGGAGATTTTCGAAAACGCTATGAGTAACTTTAGAAACGGAGGTTCTTGACTGACACGGTATTAGTGCACGCGAGGCCCAAAACAAACCGGTTATAAACTGATAAGTCGGAGCGAATTCCCTCACAATAAAACCATAATTTACGCTAAGTTATGACACCACAGTGCCAGGACAATGGCCAAAAGAACACTGTAAAAGATGTCATATACTATTTGGAAAAGAAATCGTCATTCTCTGATTTTGTGACCAGAAAAGTATTAGATCAATTTTGTTTTCTTGTTTGGGTTGCACACATCACTCATTAATAATGATTTTTTTTGTTTCAGAGAGTCCCCGTTAATATGATGATTGTTTTCCATTGGACTGAGCCATAACTCAGTTGAATATTCAAGCGTGACGACGGAAAGAAGCATTAAACTTCGAGTTACCGGGCAAAAAGTCCTCAAGTTCAGAGAAACCCACGAGTTACAGCAAATAGCGGTCATCTCCACCAAACAGGGCAGAGATTGAGGTTCACTGAGTTCCCTTGGGTATAAAGTGACGCGAGAAGCTGACGTAACGGACAGTTCGTAAAATGAGTAAAAAAGACGCGAGAGGAGGCTATCATTCTCTTTGTCCAACTTCATTTCGTGGAGTTTCTGGGCGGGAACGCCTTGAGTCAGATAAAGCTGTACATAAATGCACTACTAAAGGAATGGAAACGAACATTTTCCTTTTCTCTCTTTTTTTTTTTTTTTTTTTTTTGTTCTTGTGTTTGATATGGTTTGGTTGCATTCTCAAGAAGAACCATTTCTGATTCTTGATGTCTCTTTTAGATTTTTGTTTGACAAGCTGGTTCGGACCCAGTTGAACTCGCGACCATAATTATCTACATGTAACCGCAGTCAACAAGTCGCCTCGATGCTTTATTAGTTTAGTTGAAATTTGACAAGAGCCGCGTGTGTTTCAAAGAGCGGAGGGCGCTCAAAAAGCGTTGTGCCCAGGCCCTTGCCAGTGGGAACGGCATATGTTTCATCACGAGCCAGCACATTTTCACCTTCGCAGCAGGGCCTCCTGGTTGCTACTGATTAATGACAAATCTTTTATTAACTATGTCAATTAGTAAAATGATTCGTACGAGTCTGTATAAACCGTCGGCAGGGGTCACAATGTGAAACGCGCATAATTACAAGCGTTCGAAGTTATTTTTCTCGTACTCATAAAGAGGGTAGGTACTAGCTGCTTCGCATGTTGATGAACTTTAAACCAGAATTTCTGTGGATTCGTTGTGCGTAAGTTCCCGTCAGCGTTTGTTGAGATGGAGTCCTGGCTACCAAACCTGAGTGCTCCAGGGGATACGAGTTGAACATTTGTTTGTTTCTGTGGATTCGTTGTGCGTTTAAGTTCCCGTCAGCGATGGTTTGTTGAGACGGAGTCCTGTGGCTACCAAACCTGAGTGCTCCAGGGATACGAGCCGTACAAAACTCGTACCATTCCCGGCAGCTTTATTTAACAAACATGAAGCTGGTCCACTATCGCGCGCGGAACATTCAGGAAAATCGCATTAAATCAAATTCGCTATAAATCGGGCTGCCTTTCTGTGAGAGTTCTAATATCACGAGCATTTGACGGCTATGGGTCTCGGTTTGCTTAAAATAATCTAATGGTTGGATGGAAAATGAAGAGTGTGGAAATGCGGAGTATGGAAAATGGGAGTGTGGAATTAAAATGCGGAGTATGGAAAATGCGGAGTCTAGTTTGAATTGTGCCGCGGGTATTTTGACCCCTGTGCTATTTTATTAAGATTAATGGTGGATGAGTTATATGAGGTTAAGGGAGTGATCGAGTGGCGAAGTGAAGTATAAATTAAAACGGTGTGCGTTAGTACGTGATTACTATGCTGCAGCGCTAAAATGTGGTCCGTGTCAGGGCTTGTATTTGTGTAGGGAATATTGTCGGTAGGGAGACATGTAGTTAACACGTGTGTTGGGTAACAAAGGGACGGGAGCGAAGAGCGAATAAAACCGAGAACACATTAACAGAGAACTGAAAAACGAAGGGATTAGTGAAAACGCTAACACAATAACAGATAAATAAATTGATAAAAGTGGAAGTTAAACGGGTAAAGGTGTGTCGAACTAATGACCATCATTTGAGGTTTGTCCGTCGAAGCAACCGCGCTATTCTCATCAGGGGCATAGTAACGCGTAGCAACAACTACGAAACTCCTTTTCCCGTTTCCAAATACAAATGTGTTTCACAAACAATTTCTCCCTCCTATAACTTTCCACAACCCACACCCCCCCCCCCCCCCCCCAATCCCCAGGCCTCGCATTCATCCCCCCCTCCCCTACCAGCCACGTACAATAAACAACGAAGCCCCTTATCCCTTTTCGCAAAACAAATGTATTCACTGCCCACCAGCCACGCGCTGGTCTCCCACATAACACATCCTATTTTATTACTTTCACTCCCTCCCTTCGGCCCGCCCCTCCCAGTCGCTGTTGTCCTTGTTAATAATTCTCTACACTCGCCTCCTATTGGCCAGCGAAAGGTACGCCCCCACAAACCAAAGGTCACTTAACATTTCACGTGGCCACGATTCGGCTTCGTTTACAACTGCCTGTCGTATTGCAACCCAGTATTTTACTTAGCGTTTGGATGCAGTCCTACGGCATCGACCTTCGGAAATCTATCGAGGTAAGTCAATTCCTTCCACCTAATTTTTTCCCTCCCCTCCTTGTGTCCAAGTCTTGACCATCTTCCCTTGCTTTTCTCCGTTCACCCTCAACTCGACCAGGGCCAAAAGTTTGTAACCGTCGAACGTGTAGGGCATGGATGGTGCGCCCTACCATTTCGAAACACGTACTATTGAAGGAACTTTCACCTTCATAGGGCAACCGCGTTACTATGCCCCTGATGAGAATAGCGCGGTTGCTTCGACGGACAAACCTCAAATGATGGTCATTAGTTCGATACACCTTTTAGAGCGCTCTTCCCTACACCACCCGTTTAACTTCCACTTTTATCAATTACTGTTATTGTGTTAGCGTCTTCACTAATCCCTTCGTTTTTCAGTTCTCTGTTTATTGTATTCTCGGTTTTATTCGCTCTTCGCTCCCGTCCCCTTTGTTACCCAACACACGTGTTAACTACCGACCCCACTACATGTCTCCCTACCGACAATAGTCGTGGTCACACTAGACACTTTTACCCTAGGGAAACCTCACTTTACCAAGGGTAACTAAAAGTTTTAAGTGTGACCGAGTTTTCCCCAGCTAAATTACCTCGGGGAAATTTCACCCTCTGGGCCTTGAATATGTCGTGCGAACAATAGAGTTTCCCCTGACCCATAAGAAACAGCAAGGGTAAATTCATTTCCCCAGCATGTTAACCAGTAGGGGCTCGTCGCTTAATGCGCTAGTGACTAAGACTAAGCACGTGGGATACATTTGCGTTCGAAGGAGCAACTGGTGTGGGTTCCATGGGGTCGATGGGATACGTGTCACGTGCTTTCGGCCAGCGCGAAGAATCGAGATTTTTTCGTTGGGCGATGTTCCAAATCTGCGCCATTTTGAATAATTACCATAAGCGCTCTGTGTCTCACGAGTGGCTCTGAATGATCACACTGAGGTCTATCAAAGGCAAAGACAGCTACTTTTCACTGAAAGTAGGCAATATCTGGGATAAAAAGGGCAGCACGACAGCAAGAATTCCACAGAAAAATGAAACTCGACTCGCGATTGCCGTATTTCAGTTTCTGCGTTGATGAAAATATACTCAATATGCAACCGACACTTATGTTCCAGATACTTATCTGGAAGAAATATACGGCTTTGTGGAGACATAGGTATCGCGGTGATTCAATCGCAAGCCACAGGATGGTCGAATTGTGAAACTCTCGTGTGCAACTCAACTTATTTCTTCCGACGAAGGTGTAAATCACATTTGACCATGTCTTACAATTTTCGTACATCTTCAAAGAATTAAAACAAAATAAAAAGATAGAAAGAAAAAGAAAAGAAAAAGAAAGAAAGAAAAAGTTTTGGTTTAATATTGCTTGGCCGGGGTTCGAACCCGGACCGCACGGTCTTCGTGCTGCTCACTTCCGGTTTCAGACGAAACCCACGAACTTTTCGAGATCGTTATAGGGAAAAACGTTTTAGAACAAAAACAACTCCAAGCAAAGAGAAGTCGAACGCACCTGACTAATCTCTGATTACTACTAGTCTTAATAAAATAGCACAGGGGTCAAAATACCCGCGGCACAATTCAAACTATGTAATGAATGCTTGATGCCTCTGTTGCAATCAAATAATAACATGTTGATATATAGCCTGCGTAGCTGGCGGTCTCATTCGATGCGGTTGAACAGTGTTCACGGGCGCCATTTTGTGCTGATGGCGGATGGGAGACTGAGGTCGAGTGACAAAATTACGGGGCGGGGGGAGGGAGGCGGGGGCGTGGGAAAAGACCTTTTCCCACGCCCCCGCCTCCTCCCCCTGCCCCGTAATTTTGTCACTTGACCTCAGTCTCCCATCCGCCATCAGCACAAAATGGCGCCCGTGAACACTGTTCAACCGCATTGAATGAGACCGCCAGCTACGCAGGCTAGTTGATATATAGTGGCCAGGCATCTGGCCAATTTGGCCAGTTCATCGGCAGGGGGCCCTTGGTTACTAAGCGGCTCTGGCTCGTTATGATGACGTCAGAGATAAATTTGGAATTCGTTTCATTTTCGAGTTCATCAGTTTCGACATCGAGTTCGACCCCATACCGAAAGATGTCGACTTCTGCGCCAGATAAAAACTGGCAAATAACAAAGAACTGCCTGAAAGAGCGTAGCAAGCACATGTTCAACAACAACTTGATCAGCGATGTCAAGTTCTCCGTGAAGGACTCGAGTAGCGATCGCCAACAGAGAGTTGTGATTCCCGCTCACAAGTTCATCCTGGCCATTAGCAGTGCAGTGTTCTTCAAGATGTTTTATGGAGAAATTGCAGAATCACGAGATATCGTTGAACTTCCAGACTGCAACTCTGAGAGTTTTCTGGAACTCCTTCGTTTTGTGTATTACGACGAGGTGAAGCTAACCGGAAGTAACGTAAGCCAAATTCTGAACCTCGCAATGGAATACAGAATTTCATCGTTATCGGATAAGTGCTCGAAATTTTTACAAAAGATCGTAAGCGCCAAGAACGTATTTTCTGTGCTTCCAGAACCCTACATGTACGAGGAACCAAGCTTGTTTGATAGATGTTGGGAGATCGTGGATAAGCAGTCGAAAGAGGCAATGGGTTCAGAAGCATTTCTTGACATAAGCCCCGAGTTACTTATTTCTGTTCTCGAAAGGGACACTCTAAAAGTGCAGGAAGTTGAAATTTTCAAAGCTGTAGATCGATGGGCCGCACATAACTGTGAGAAACAACAGCGAGAAGTCACCGGAGAAGAGAAAAGGAAGGTACTTGGACATGCCATCAGTTTGATTCGTTTTCCGTTAATGTGTCAACGGGAATTTGCATCCGTCGTAGTCAAGACGGGGGTTTTGCCAAAGGATGATATCATTGACGTTTTTCTACACTTCAACGATGCAATCTCTTCATTGAAATTTTCACATTTCCCGCGACACAAAACGAGCTGCGGTAAACAGCGAGTGGCACGATTTAAAGCAACAACGGTTGGTAACTTTGGTTTTGCGAACGTTGGAGTTAGATCAGAATCCTTGGCATTTTCTGTGAACCGTGACGTAATTATACACGGAGTTCGTTTGTTTGGAAGAAACGGATCCGGTCACTCTGTCTCTCTGGAGATTTGTCGCCAGGACAAGTTATTTGGTGATCGAATTAAACTCACAGAAGCAGAAGGGAGATTCCAGACAGAGGGAGAACAGAAATTTGGCTACTACGGACTTGATGTCTTCTTGAATTTACCTACTCCAGTAAAGAAAAACGAAACTTATGTAATACGAGCATTGATCAAGGGTTCGTACTCGCACAGAGGTGAACAAGGGCAAGCGCGTGTGAATCATGAGAAAGCTTGCTTCTCATTTTACAATTCATCCAGTAGCTACAGCACAAATGCAGAACGTGGTCAGTTTCCAGAGATCTTGTTCTCCACGTGAGTGCGACCCCTGCATGGGAGATGGTGTGTGTGAAAGTGTTGATTCTAGATATAAACAGTTTAATAAAGTTTGACGTACAGTAAAGTTAACTTTAAGTTAGATGTAAAAACCAACTGTAATCATTGTAGAAAACAGCTTACGATAAAGATCAACAGAAATCACGTTACGCTCTGTCTGTCTGCTCCGCACACCACGAACACTACAGATCAGCCGACGTATTGAAACTGCGGATTATGCACCAGTCAATTGTAACCCCCACCTCCCCCTCCCCCTCACCTCGGGGAATGGTGGGGACATGGATTTTCTTTGTTGCAATAATCGACTATTCCCCCACCCCATGGGACATAATGTGCTGACAAATCCCCCACATTGTGGGGCCAAAAATTTGGCAAAATTTTACAAAAGAGGCTTTGCACAGAAAACTTCTCTCACGAACGAACCGCGTGGTCGAACTGGACGAGGCCGCATTGCATCATATTTTTGGTCAAATCTCCCACCTTGAGCCCCAACTCCGCAGGTCGGGAATCATGAAGAGAAAATCCCCCACCCCTTCGAGCTTAAACACCTTTCAAATACGAAAAAATGCCCCACATTGCCCCACCATTCCCCGAGGTGGGGGTTACAATTGACTGGTGCATTACTTTCTATTGTTGCAGTTTTTTCACAATAAATGTTTTTTCACAATAAATATATGTTGACTTTTGTCCTCGGTCGATGAAAGGGAGAAGCCATATTTCTGATTATCTGATGTCAAGGTAGTTTTCAGCGTTGCACCAGGGCTTTAGTCAGTAAAATTCACCTGGTTCATCTGACTTTCCAGAGCTGGAGGTATTGTTCTTCACTGTCTCTTGGCTTTTGTACATATGCGACACCTGCAATCAATCAATCAATCAATCAATCAATCAATCAATGGATCAATAAATTAGACAACAAATAAGCCAATACGCCCCATCTGAGTCCACCGGACAAGAGGGAATCAGATAGTTAACAACAATTGTTTTAGTATATACCACACAAGTTTAATAGCCAACTCCCAAATAGTTATTTTATTTCCGGCAAAATTGGGCCAAAAGTGGGTTCGCGCGCCATTTTGTTTTACCGGAAGCCGCCGGGAGGTGAATAGTACTTGATATTCCGAGATTGAGGAGCCAATCAGAGCGCACGAAAAGCACTATTCACTTGTGTGGTATATACTAATGTCCGATAGACAGAGAGGAAATGCTAGACATATAGCCAAATTCTAAGTCTAATCATCAGACGGACTATCGGACGCGGCTGATGGTATGATGGTGTCAGATAGACCGATGGAGATTTTATGAGTGAAAATATTCTAAGTGTCGTGCCTACAGGTTTCCAAAGTGTTGACCATGCCTGATGTGCACGCCTATTTTCCCCGCCCAAGTTTTATTAAAGGAGGAGTTGTTTACCTGAGAACTGTCCGTGGCCTCTTCTGGTTTCTTGTCCTCACGAACCCGAAGAAATCTAGGGAAGCGCAGAGAAATGCCCTTCTCCGGGTCAACCTGACAACGGAGAAGAAAATGTCACAAGGTTCAACTTGGACAAATTTCCCAACGTCAAACTGTCTGTCTGTCTGATACTTCTATCACTTACAACACCCCACGACTCGCTTTGTCGTCAGATCACTTACTTAAGGCGGATTTTCACTAGTGGCATAAGCATAAGAGGAAGCATAAGCACCTTGTACGCTAACGAAAGCCTGTGTTCAAACAATAACGAAAAACGTCTCCATTTTCTTATGCTCGCCCATAAAGTTCTTATGCGCATGCGTCTGATTATGCTTATGTCGCCTGACGTGAAAACCATGCAGTCTTAGCATTCATTCATGATTTTGAGATGTACGTAGCCATTCGCTTACTAAGCCAATCTTAATGAGTATGACTGTGGTAAAAGAATCACCGCAAATGAACCAAAATACGCGTAAACATGCAGTGCAAAGACAACTCGTTACCAAACCAACGGCGGCCTTGTGAACCGGTGAAATAGACAAATCAGCCGCTCGAATCTCCCACACCTGAAAAATCAAAAATAATAAATCCATTCTCAGGAATCTATGTTGAAAAGGGCTGAACATGTTGCGATTGAATTATTGCACCTTCGTTCATATTACGTTGTAACCAAAATTACTAATGGTCGCCTTTCGAAAACATGCTCAGTGTGCCCAATAGAAAGGAAGAATCCATCCCACAAAACGGCACCCCCCCCCCCCCCCCCCCCCCCCCCCCCTCCAAAAAAAAAAAAAGAGTAAGTAAGAACCTGTACTGCATCAAACCAGTGGTCTGGCGAGTGGCTGTCGTCATAGCGATAGTATGATTTGGGATGGCTAATCACGTGGTCTTTGAAGAACTGGTGATGCTTATCCAGCACCTCGTCAGTGAAACCCGTGCCAATCTGACAAAAATAAATAAGTAAATAAATAAATATATAAGTAAGTAAACACATAAGTAAGTAAGTAAGTAAGTAAATAAATAAATAAATATGACAAGGACATTATGTTACAAGTGCTTTGCTCACAACGGAAAAAGCTACCCATGAGTTGGCCATTGGCCCTTAAATCTTACCTTGCAAAAACCATCCGTGACTCAGCCATTGGTCCTATGTTTAACTTATTTGTGAGTTTTCCCTAGCTGAAATCCTTACCTTGCAAATTGTCTGGAACTCCTCGCTTTCTTTGTCGTAGCAAGCCAACAAGAAGCCGCCATACGAGCCCGTCCTCTTCCCTTTACCAAAGTATCCCCCAATAACTACCACGTCCAACGTATCACCCACACCGGCCAAGTAATCCTTCTTTAGCTGCAAGAGAAGAGTAACAATAGAACACTGCTTGCGATGCATGTTTGAAAATTATCCCAACACCAAAATAATACTGAATTATAGCACAATTCCAGACTGAAGCTATACAAAAAAACTGCAGATCAACCAGAAGCCAAAGTATAACTCCAACATGGTCGCGATGTCTTTGAATTCTCAATCTTCAGCGGCGGCGATTAATTACAAACTGTGTCAAAAAGTTCCTTTAGACTTTATTAGTACTGGGGTTCTTCTTTTTGGAGTCTATGCCTCTAGATGTCAGTTTTACTGCAAGCCACTTTACATTACACCAACCGATATTAAGATCAGTTATTTATATATTTTCCATCCCATCTTTCATACCTTGAGCCAGTTGTGCGATCGTTTGGCAATCTCGTACGTTGCGTCGACATCGAGTGTTTTCACCATTAAACCCTCGCAGTTACCTAAGGAACACATTGCAACGACAACGTCATAGCCGCTTTAAATGCTTTCTTAACCAATCCTCCTTCTGACCCCGTACCTGTCACTACAAGAACCTGGCTTAGTAACGATACTTTATTAGTTCAGAGAGACTACAAGCAAAAGCATCTCAACTTGGTTATCACTCGTTCAACTCCCGATCACGTGGTCTAACATCCGGGTATGCAATAAAGTCAGAGGCACCAACCGACCCAACGAACCCCCACACCCTGAGCTAATTTAGTGGGCTATACCATTAAGATATTGCCGTTATAACGGCCAACCATGAGGAACAACAGAGTTAAATAAACTCTCCAAAACTTATAGTCTCTACACATTACGAAACAAATTAATACAAGGCAACTGTACACAGAGTACGAAAATGACGTTAAAAGATCAGTCAAATGCACAACAAACCTTTGATAGATTCTTCTAAGAAATCGGAAATGTCATCCGTGTTAGCCGAGTCAATGCTCTGGGCAAACATGAACTCCTGTAAAGATGAATTTATGTTATAGAAAATCCACTGAACTAACTTGCAGTTGAGTTTCGGGTTCTAGTGTGGAGTCTTGTTACACTCAACTACAAAATCTGCACTTTTGTGCAATGACCGCTGACTCAAAAATACCGCAGGGTCGAAAAACGTATTTCCCGCGGTGTCACAGAGACACAGACAGAAACAAACAAAGCAAAGAGACAACAACACCAATAACAACAATAACAATAACTCGGGCAGAAACTAAGAATAAAAACACAGGAGAAAGAAAATCCAGTTCAAAATCATTTACCCCTTCAATTTCTGTAAACGCAGATTGCAGAGCCTCTCGCCTGACTCTAAACGGTTCTTTGACGTAAGACTAAGAAAGCAACAAACATAAAAACTGCGGTCAGCGGTATCTGATGAAAGTTGCCTGTACGAGTGGGTTGGCACACTATAATAGGGTTACACCAAGTACTAACCCACGAGTGGGTTGGCACTCGTTCACACGGCTCAAAAGATAGCCGTGAGTTCGGGAGACGAGGCGCGGATGCAACAGAATCCCGCGTACAGTTGCCAGGTCTACACCACAAAAAAATAGCAAGTTGAAATTTATAGTCATGCAGCCGAGTTTTAGAGCTGCAGAACAACGACAGCTCCATATTTCAGGTAAATTTTAAGTCCCACTTGAAACATTATTGATCTGCAGTAGACACTAACCTTTCCATTGAGATAAATCAAATCGAAGGCATAAACGCAAACTTGGACTTTTATTTCCGAAGCATCAGCATCCTGAAGAAAGAACACGACACCAACTCAATACTGGGCCAATGATGGTGAGTTCAACAAATAACGACTTGGCCTGACATTTAAGAAAACGTAGTAAAGATTAAGTGAAAAGTATTGTACATAATCAGTACCGATTTAAGAAGTAAACACTACTTTGATTTGAGCACGTACACACAAAAATGCACACACGTCTCACCTTTCGTTTTCTGGTGCTCAGAACTTGAAATGGAAGTATTTGTTTTTTCTCTCGGTCCCAAGCCACAGACTCGGTGTCGATGATGAAAGATTTGACGTCTTTGCAGGCCTACGAAGAATGTTGAGCGATCATGTATTTACTTTCTGGACTAAGTTATTGAGACTCAAAACAAGACTAACATATTTTAGTCCAACTAATCAATAACAAAACAGCTGGTTACTAACAAATTCTCGAGCTAGAGCGGTTTTCGGATTGTCCAAAACCAAAACCAAAACCAAAACCAAAGAAGTACCAACCACATAGGACAAGGCACAGCCTGTATAAAAGCACTTCCGGGATTAGTTTTTCTTTTCTTGCTTATGTGACTAAGTTACAGATCGCATTCGGGCTTGCTTTTGTTCCTGATTGTCCGAGAATGCTGGCAAACTTGTTTCGACCAATCCGAAACCGTCAGAGCCGTTTTCGGATGACTGTCGAAAGTATTCGTGTGACTACTTTGATTTTGCGTTTGCTACGCTTTCCAATTGGTCCAAACAAGTTTAGCAGCTTCTTGGCCGATCAAGAGCAAAAGCAAAACCTGATTACGATATTCTCACGCAAAAAAAGCACGTGGCGATGGCGTGATATCGTACTCCTGATTGGTTTCTTTTTCCAACGCGGATTACTTTGGCTTCCGATTGGTTGAAAGTGTTTCTCACAGCCTCTGTGATTTTGGTTTTCGACAGTCATTCGAAAACGGCTTTAATGGGCAAACGCAGAACCAAAATAATCACATGATTACTTTCGAGCCATCCGAAAACCTCTGCAATGAAGGCCTACCGTAACTAATGAAAGAAGTATAATTTGACTTACCTTTGGCATTCTTGAAATAATGTCCGGATATTTTGAGGTATTGTTTTCCTGGTTTCGACTGTAAATGTGAATCTCGCCGTTGCCGAGCAAATGGATCTGAAGTGAAGTATAATGTAGGTGCCCGCTGCTTGTTATGCTTCTTGGGATTACATTGTGAACAATTCGAACGCAAGGTCGTGTGATTGCTGGTCAAATTCTCCAAACAAATATAAGCAGATTTTCAGCCTTTAATTTTACCTGAGCTCTCTCTCCATCGTATTTGTATTCGCAGGTGAAGGAAGCATCTTCAAATCTCTTGAATACTTCGTCAACGCCTTTTGACGGGTGTGCCAACATTGGCTTTAAAGGAACTCCTGTAAAATAATAATAAAAAAAAGTTGCAGTAACAGAATTCGAATATGAGAATTGTTTAAAAAACAGAAACAAACAAAAACACAAACACTGGAATGACAGGAGCATTCACGCTTTCTGACACCCAGCAGTTCTTGGTTGCTTGTAATGTTTCAAACGAAAAATATTTCAATTTGTAGACGAGACCGAAGGTGAAAGTAATGTGGTAAAGGGGTTCGACAATGGAAATCTCGATTACTTACCTGGTGTAAGGTAACAATGACTTGGGAGTTCTGTAAGACCATGTTCCATCATTGCTGAGATGATCTTGCCGTAGTTTGGAAGTTCACTGCCAAAACAAGGACAACAACAACAACAACAACAACAACAACAACAACAACAACAACAACAACGACAAAGGTCACGTCGTAACCACATTACAGCAAAAAAGTTAATTCGACAATGTAAGTGAAATGCGATATACAGTAACAATGCAAAGTGCGCAGAAACTTGTAAATCAGATTCTATGCATGGATTGCAGTTCGCCGCTAGTGAGAGTAAACTATTGACACAAAACAGAAATACATCAAATTAGTTAGCTCTTAGGTAGATCTTACGGCCCGTTTCCAGTGCAGTTATATTAATCTGAGATCCATCCAGGGGCTACTTCATTTAAAATCATTTAAAATATCGTACTGTAGTTTACAAGTTGGACCATTTTTCTAACACCGCCAGACAGACTCTAAATTGCCAAAATCTGTTTTTACATTTACAGCAGTGATGGAGCCATTTTACCCAAATGGTGATAGATTTGACCTGGTACTTGATATTTAGCTCACCAATAGCAAGATTTCACAATCAAAGCTGCTTCATCCATCTTTTTCTTTAGATCTTCACTAGATAGGTTCTTGCCGCTGTCCAGCACAGGAGGTGGAAAGTCTGAAAAATGTACAAACAAAAAACATCACGAGTCAATAGTAAATCGGAAGACTATTTTCTCAAGCTGTCACTGGAATGGCCTCAACATTGAATTTAGAATTTAATTCGCGGCAGACTGTCTAAGCCAACGCCCTCGCATTTCAGTTAGTATACTAGGTAACTTCAAAGCCGTTTTTCTGCAACACTTTACGGTATTTAAAGATGAGTAATTTAGTAGTCAAATCGCTGTGTAGCTCACAGATATCCAGGGAATGATGTTCACCTTTGCTTGGAGGTGTAAGGAACGCTGCATGTCCCAGTGCCATTAAAACAGACTGTTCTGCCAATCCAATTCTAAGCTTGCCTCCAAGTGACCTGAAAAAGAAAAGGGCAAATAACAAAGGCGAAGAGGCAGATTAATACAGAACAAGATAAGAGAATACCGGTTTCCAGAAGAACATACTTTGCGCTCTTCTGAAAACAGAACAGCTGACGTTACAAAAAAAAAAAAAAAAAAAAGAAGAAAAAAAAAAAAAAAAAAGGAAACGATTATCGATTTATCTGTCCATTCCGGATAAACCGCTATTCCATGCAGCAGAATGAACGGGATGCTACTTCATTTCGTTCACTCCGAAACCAGAATAGGTCCGATTACCGTCCACCCCGGAACAGGATTAGACAAAATAGTCCAAAGCGAGCACGCCCAAAGAGAGATGGTTTTGTACCCACAATGTTTTCTCCACCTAATGTTACAAAAGCCATGAAACACTGCACAACTAACCTGATCAAATACCGCGCCTCACACTGGCGGCACGCAACAAACATTCCCTTTACTTTCTCCATCTTCTTGGCCATAGACTGAAGGAAAAAGACAAGGAAAAGTTTGAGCAAATATCGAACAAAATTATCTGCTCTGACAAAGGGTTTACGCTCGAAACGTCTGCTTACAGCATCTCTACGGCGCTATAAAGCATCTGTGGATGATACATCAACCAAACGTTGACACACAAACGAATGCTCACAGATTGCGCGCCTTTCGTAACTGACTAAAGCTCCTTTTTCTTTAGGGTCCGAGCTTATGTAACAGTGCATAATTTCTGTCTTCTTTGCATATACAAGTATGCCTAAATTGTACTTCACGAACCACTGTGAGAATTTGAATAGGACGAGGACGTTTAATCGCAGCTGATTACAGTAAAGCATTAAGAATGGTCTAACATGCACGAAAAACAGCAGCAGCAACAAACAAACAAACAAACAAACAAACAAAACCAAAACAAGAAAACTAACACTATGTCCAGTCATCAAAGCAATCTCTTTTAGTCGGTTAAACACTCCAACAGCGGTCAGCTTGGCAGGGGCAAACATTGTTCGCTGATTGCTGCGGCATGACTACGAAAAAAGAAAATAACATAAGAATATCACAATGTTACTATAAAACAATCACACTACAGAGAAGATTCAAAATAACACTTCAAAAAACCTTTTCAAATGTAGAACATATAACTAGTGGAAGAAAATGATTTAGTTAGATTAGTTTATACATTGTGGCAAGTTCAGTTGCTCAATTTTGCAGATCGGAAAGTACGTCAGGTCCGTTTAAATTTTCAGGAATTAGACGGTGATGTTTGTCCTTGCTAAATAAACTCTGGAAATGCTGTAAGTACAGTTATGCGCACTGTGACTGCTATTCAAAAAGTGATAAAAAAAAAAACTTTCACCGACATAAAAATTGCGATTTTCACATGCAACGAATCAAGAAAACAGATTTTCCCTTATAGCAACTAAATGTGTAAATACGGCTGTATCTTTGCTTATCTTTTCTTAGTGCACAGCAATTCTGAGTTCTGTGTACTGCAGCTCACCTCTGCAACAATTCCAAGGTCTCCCTTCTGCCCCACATCGGCTTTGATTTGCTGCAAACTTCGGCCTGTACAGTAACAAGAAGTAGATGACTATAACGAGGGTAATCTACTCATGCACACAAAGAATAGCAACAAAACATTTACTTTTTACCATCGACATACGCACTGCATAACTTTAATCCCTTCAGGTGCCATATCTACTAAGCCGTTACAATATTAGTTACATAATTCACCCAACCTGCTCTGTACAAAACAAATACTGTAAGGTACTGTGTCAGGTGACGTCGCCATACAACCGTGGTTTGTAAAAATATTTTAAAATAATCTCCAAGCGGAAAATAAACAAGAACCCCGCCTTCCGAAAACCCACTAAGGAGCGAGGGGATATCTGCGAATATCGTATTTCTAGTAAGGGAACTAAATCCAGTAAAGATGTAAGGCTACTCAAAGTTGGCTTTCTATACAATTAAACAGGTATCCATTACATAATTTGTCTTCTGTTTTCAAAGTCTGTCTATTAACCTATTTGTTTGCTTGATTAAGACTTTTTTGCTTCAGTGGTGTGTCTTTAAGCGTGGGTCATTCCTTACCCGTTGATTCTGACACAGCTCTCATCAGAATGTTTTCCCCAATACCCAGCTCAATGCCTTCATATGCAGGGGCCAACTACAAAAGAGCAGTCAGCATAACGAAACATACATGCACAAAAAAATAAAACAGAGATCTTGCAGAACCTGAGAAATTAAACTAAAATTGTTCAAAAACTAAATCTACAGTAATGTATGCATGTATATTCAAGTATTTTGCAGTAATTATATCTATGTTAGTTTTAAGTAACACAGACTTAAAAGTACAAGTAGGCCTGACATTGTTAAGGATGACATTCGTGATCCCAATGTCTCTTGACAGACACCGGTTGACTGGCAACTTCAAGGGACAGTTGAGTGATGAGTTGTTTTACCTTGTTTAGACAGAGATAAATGCAGGGAAGAAGGTCATCAGGGGTGAGCACGATCACTGAACGGAGGAAGTTGCATAAGATGGATGTGATCTTCAGCCTGAAAAAATAGATCCTCTGTTAACATTATTCCATATTGCCCATTTGATCAGATAATCATTTACTAATTCAACGATTGTGGGTCTGAGGTTGCAGGTATCAGGTCTGAGGTTGTACTACATTTCTTAATCTGGAAAGGTGGCCCTACAGTATTTGTATGTGTATGTGTGTGTCTGTTCCTGAGTGTATGACTGCACAAAAAGGAACACAATCAGAACTACATGTAGCAGGTTGAACCACTCTGTTGATGAGGAAATCATTCAGTACAAGGACTGTACCTTGCAGACGTATCCTCAATGGCCTGGAATGTCTTGGCAACTGCCAAATAGGGTACCCTGTCAAACATATAATAAAACAAAATGTCAACCCACTGCTACAGAACTGTAGGAAGATGTCCCATACCTGTACACCAGGTTACAGGGAGAGTAGATTAAACTAAATGCTCTTATCACCACATATTTTATTTGTTTTATATATTTTCCCTTTGAATGGTAGGGAGAATCTACAATGTAAAGTTCGGAGTGAAATGGTTGTGATTTGTTTATCCCAGATACACACCTACAGTACAGTATACTTGGTTGACTTGCAGTGTTGTACTGACAATGACTGTTTGGGTTTAGGAACCAAATGAAAATGGTGCAGCTTGCAAGTCAAAGGACAAGTCTCACTATAACACAGTTGTAGTTCAAACAGCAATTTCTTCTGAGCAAGAAAATCTACCAGCCCTCCCAGCAATGGGAAGTCGCACTTGACAACAGCAGACATGCCTTTGCTCTGTTCTGGGGTTTCAGCATTCTTGATTAATATGTACTGCACTGTACCTTTGTCCACGTCTCCAGCACGCATGCTTGGTAGGATGGTAGTTATTCCTCTCAGGGCTGTATGCTGTTGCATCCACACACTCGGCCTCACTTTCAGGTGTGTTGGATCTATTCAGGAGATAAAAGGAAATGTTTGCATACAGTATACTGTATTACCCAATGCTGTTTGTTTGCCATATAGCAAGGACTGTCAGACACACTTCGTTTTGCATTTGGTGCATTTTATACAAAAAACCTATACACTGTACCTTGGAGATTTGGCATTTCCTTTGGTATTGGTGTGATTCTTGGGCTTATCTTTGGGTTCCTCTCCTTTGCTACCAGATTGTTTAGGGGCTACAATTATTGAAGAGGTGGGTATAAAACAACACTAAGTGACTTTTTGAATTCGCTCTCCTTATTAAAACATCCCATTACTGGTACTCACCAAAAAAGCTGTTCATTTTTGATGTCTTTGACTCTGCACCACTGTTTCTTTCGCAAGTTGTGCTGTCTTTTATTTTCTTCTCAATGGAGTCTGTTTCCATTTTAGACTCATCCTGTTCCTGTTTTGTTTTTTCCCCTCCTGATGAACTGGCATCAGCTTTGGCATCTTCACTGTGGTCAGACACTTTTCCTTTCTTTGCCTTTTTTGCAGTCTGTGTCTTGGATTGAAAATGTGTCAGAGGCTTTTGACATACAGCACACTGTACAAACATAATTTAACCCATACAAAAATAACTGTAAGGCCCCATATCTTACTGTGAACACAAAAATCACTCCAATAATAAAAGGATACAAATAAAACATATTGAGATAAAATTGTTATGTTTTATGGCTAATTTGTAAAGCCATGAATTTTGCATGTAATACATTGTGTATTTTACAATCTCAAGATGATGATGTCTAGAAAAGGCTATAGGTGAGCTCCCTTGAATTGATGAGCCAAGGGCTCTTGGAGCAAAATAATGTAAAAACCAAATATGTTTCAATTGAAAAAAAAAAAAAAAAAGCTAGCCCAAATGTATTTCTTGTACAATAGATTACACAAACTGAAAGTGAACAAAAGCCAAACAAACACATCTACATCAGAAAATACCACAGGAATGCATAAACCAACCTCTTCAGGACTTGATGAATTGAGCTGCTCATTTGATGCCTTCCGTTTCTTCATGTGTTTCCTGGCTAATGTAGTGGTGATTAAGCATGAGATACTTGTATTACATAATAGAGCAGTTTTCGGATGACTGTCGAAAGTACTTGTGTGATTGCTTTGGTTTTGCATTTGCTTCGCTTTCGGATTGGTCCACACGAGTTTGTCAGCATGCTCAGCCAATCAGGAACAAAACCAAAACCAAAACCAAACACTTCTCACGCAAGCGATGGCATATACTCACACTGCTGATTGGAACTTAAAACCAAACGCAAATTACTTTTGGCTTCCAATTGGCTGAACTGTTTTCTCTCAGTCTCTGTGATTGGCCTGTGTGATTACTTTGGTTTTGGTTTTCGACAGTCATTCGAAAACGGCTCTAATAGTCTGAGGCTTACAAATACTAAGTGATTGTTATCTAAATTGAAACCTCTCCCATTTGAAAGAAGCATGGGAACATAATTCTAGGGAGCAAGTTACACCGTCCACTGACCTTCTTGGAAAAACTTTTCAACATGAAGGCTAAAGAAGTCACTGCATGTACTGGTAAATCTTTTTTTTTTAAGGGAGTTGTGTTTTATAACTTTATAACTCATACCAGACCTGCATAAAATGGGAATGCAGAGCTGAATGAAAATAATATTGGCAGCTTGCCCACTGCACCTATTTTGAGCAGTATCATGAAAATTTACCAGCAGAAAAAACTTTTGCCATGTTCTGGGAAGATACAACAAGTTATGAAAATGAAAAATAAAATATTGTTGTCACCACAACACTACGATGATAAACAATGCATAACTAACCAGTTTTTCTCTTGGGAAATGGTAATGGCTGGTCAGGACTTGAAGCCTTTTCTCCTTCAGACTTAATCTTGCTTGAATCATCAGTTTCTTTTGCACCTTTGTCATTGTCTGAATGTCCATTGACTGACACCCCTGTCTGTTTGTCATCACATTTCATTTGAACAGCATTTTCTATATCACCTTTTCCATTTTCCAATGGTCCCTGAGTGTTCATTGCCTCTTCCTCATCACTGCTATCTTCTAAAGCCCTCACCACCCGACGTCTGGACTGTTTGACAGGGGAGTATTCGGCCTCCGGGGATCCAGAATTACTAGAATCACAGAAAAGGCAACCTTTCAGTGTTAGGCTGAAAGGGGTGGATGTAGGGGGTGTGGTAGGGATTTGACTTTTAGGCAAAATTGGTGATAACCCACACCCCTTGGTTCAAATTTAACCCTCAAACTTTGAGAGTGGGGCTGGTAAAAGAACCAGTACCTGGATACCAGAGTTGAAGTCTCACTTTTTACTGGTTTACGTTTTGGATTCACATGGCCCTATTTGACCAGTCATTTACAGTAGTGACAAGTCTAAGAATAGAGAACCAACTGGCAACAAAGTGAAGGATTAGTAGTAGTCCACCTTGCTCACTCCCTAAATCCTATTCAACAAGATATTAACCTGCACTGGAGGCACTCCCATTCATTCCCATGTGCGTTAGATGAATTTCCATTCTTTTTTTGTTACCAAAAAGTTGCAGAGAGGGAGGTGAAGTGGGAGAAAAAGGGGAGACGGGCGGGAGGTGAAGAGACTTGCCTCGCCCCATTCCTACTCCCAAACGAAAAATTCGCCAGGATCAAATGACTGGGAACGCCTGCATTGCAGCTAACAGCACATCTGCATCTCACCCCTCCCTTCCTTGGGCTTAACATCAGGAATTGATCAATCTTTCAGTCTGTGAAGCAAGAGTGCTCCAATCCGTGTATAAATTCACACTGGATTAGTGAACCTTGGATTTTAGTCTATGCCTCGAGATCGAATTAATGTCGTAGGACGTTTTATTTCGGCACGAAATAGACCTGAGGGATCGTTGCAAACCAATAAATGCGTACACTAAGCTGCTCTCCTTATCATTAGATCCTGGTCCCTTGTTTGATGACGGACGAGACGGAACCGCACTTGCAGATGGGCGGAAAAACGCACTGTGTGAAATAAACACGAAAAACAGAATGGTTTATAATCATCCTTACTGGAGTGCGCTGATCACATAAAAGACAGAGTAAGGCAACTGATTACTTACGAGATGCTTTTTTGAGACATCGGATAAATCAGGCGATGACTAAGTCGACTTGAACCAAGAATGAAACTAATTTTCCATAAAGTTGACGCACTTCGAAGAACAATGTTCATAATCGACTTGTTCGCGCCATAGTCAAACATCACGTGACAAGCTCTTCTCCAGTCCTTTCGCAAACAAGACCACCGGAAATCGGTGCGTCGTGTGATTCGTATCAGCTTTCGTTGGTTTGTTTGCACTCGGTAGTTCCTCATAAAAGATTTTTTCTCGTTTCAGAGCAAAAATCAAATTTACCAACTAAAACGTCTTTATTTTGCAAGTGTGATCATTTTCTGTTTTGAGTGTCAGAAATCATGTGTGTGTGTGTGTGTGTGTGACTGTGTCACTCCATTCCTGAGCTGTTGCGGGCACGGGAAGATTTTTGCTGCGCGCGTTTGTGCGTATTTCCTTGTGCTCTCCCGTCAACTTTGTTTCCCCTTTTATACGCTGTTGTTTAAGCTATTTTTACACACAAATCAGTGGTTGCTGACTCAGCTCTAAATCACTTCTGCAACGCAGTTCAATCATGTTCCGGAATCCATTTGAGTTATCCATTCGGATTCTATAAAGAAGAACGAGCCATTTCTGTTTGCAGATAATATTCACTTGTGACAAGGAGCGTTGCACCATAACACCCCTCCCCCAATAAGCATTCAGCTTGAGCTGACCAGTATCGCCATCGGTGCAAGTTTTCTTACAGATCGTAGTCTCTCTTCACGTCTTATTTTCTCAACCAACTTCCGACATTCATAGTTGTTTTCCTTTGAGGCCATCCCTTCAAGTATTTTCGCATAGTCAGCAGTCGTAATCCAACATGGCCGACACGAAACGCTCTGATGCGCGCAAAGAGTCATGGGTTTTCCGTGTCTGACTGCCTTGTTGGACGTTGATTGGTTGAGGAAAAGATCCCACCGGAAAAGGCTGAAAAAAATATTTTTGTGGGGGAGTGGGCTACGTCACGACATTTCTTTTTATGGCAACAATGCAGGGGGTGGTATAAAAGTGAGGGTGTGGCGCTACTCCCTTTCAGTGCATATATAGCGGGCAGGGCTCTCGTTACACAGAACTTAGTAGTTTCCGTTTAGTTTTCACCGAAGTTTGTGATTTTTGGAAGGATTCGGAC
This sequence comes from Plumapathes pennacea, assembly GCA_964036295.1. Lineage (NCBI taxonomy): Eukaryota > Metazoa > Cnidaria > Anthozoa > Antipatharia > Myriopathidae > Plumapathes > Plumapathes pennacea. The sequence goes on along the minus strand of OZ038465.1, from coordinate 11,830,357 downwards.
CTACAGATATCCTCCTTGTTCACTAAAGGACATATTGTGGCTTTCTAAACGCCGTCCTGTGAAGAAGTGTTGTCGTTGAAAGCCGCTACAAGTCAGCATGCAAGCTATCAAATGTGTCGTTGTTGGCGACGGGTAAGATAGTTCATTGCTTCATTATTGCCGCGGTTTTTTCGCTTAACTTTGCACCTAAGTCGTCATCTTGTACGTATGTTCCTCCCGGGTCAAGTTATGAACTGCAATAGCTCAACGATCGCCTAAAATGAGCCAAATTTCCCGATCTTCTCGCACACTCTGGAAATCGGAAGGCATGGCTTCAGGTCGTACCATTCCCATGAACGGAACACGCCACTACGTGTAACCAAAATATTTCGCTCAAAGAGAAGGGTATTAGGAGTAACACTTTTCTCTATTCCTCCTAGTGCTGTTGGGAAAACATGTCTATTAATCAGCTACACCACGAATGCCTTTCCCGGCGAGTACATTCCGACTGTGTAAGTATCATGTTCATTTCTGTTGTGTGAGAGTTTGGAGGGTTTTTGCTTCCAAGGAAAGAAATAATTTGAGTCCTTCAAAACATGCAGAATCTGGGCGTTCAATGAGCAAAATTTTAGTTACAAGAAGAAAGCATTTTAATCCAGATGATGAAGGATGCAGAATTTGAGTGACAAACGGCCAAATAAACGAAGTTTCACTTGTATAAAGGAAGAGAGTGTTTGAATCCTTCAGAGGTGCAGAATCTGAGCGATGGGCGAATCTAATTTTGATTCACTATTCAGGTTCGATAATTACTCGGCGAATGTGATGGTCGATGGAAAGCCTATCAACTTGGGACTTTGGGACACTGCCGGTGAGTTGCTGTGTGGAGATGACGTAAAGAAAACTGCACCCTTGATGCTTTTATCTTTGAATCTTACCAAAGAACGAGTCAGTTTTAGAACGTGGAAACTGTAAAATACTTCAATGATCTTGAACAATCCTTGTTTGAGTTTCCTCGTTTCAGAATGACTTGTTCTTTCAGTGAGATTGAATCAAGATGCTCTCCGTGTTTTGCCCATATAGGAATTCTTTAAATATTCGCTAACTTCAAGCCAGAGAGATATCTAATTGGGTTAAATTAGTGAGCTTGGTATCTTTTATGAAAATATGTACAACTGGAATCACGGCCAAAACTCTGTGAATTGATTCGACATCTTGGTGTTGTCGTGCGGAAGAAGGAGAGTGTCGTGTTCGTATTAATATCAAGAGCACCGCGAATTGCACGATAGACAGGAACATACACACCTTTCCTAATTGCAAAAATGTAGCCGTCATTTTGTAGCTAAATTCGCACAAAGTTGTCAAAATATTTTTGCTGTAATTGCACTTCGATATGGTACTATAAAAACCTGTTGCATTTCATTCTCCAATCAGGCCCTCTCCATGTCAGCCTAATTAAGGAAGTAATTCTTTTTTAATATGATTTGTTTATGCCGAAATATCAAGGCTTGGACCTTTGTGGCAAGTGAACAGGCCACTGTTTGGCACAGCACTTCCTTCTCCCTAATGCCACTGTTGACATAAGTACATTTGTTCATGAATGCCCTCCAGATATCATATACAGTCACTTGTAGCACTGCTTTAGCTACCTAGATTTATTTACATTACCATGCAAATATATTGGCTGGTATTCTTATTCCAAACACAGGTACCGGCAATACTGTAAACTTTGACTACTACCAGCTTGTGAGGACTTTAGGAACAAAATTACTAAAGAGTTTGTATCTTCAACAGGGCAAGAAGACTATGACAGATTGAGGCCATTGTCATATCCTCAGACTGTAAGCATTTGTTATGAATTTTGTAACTCTGGTCGAACAAGGCATGCAGAACTTTTAGCTTTCCCCTCCATTGAACTTTAAAGTCAGCTCACAATGTCCACTATCAAGAGTTATAAATACAGTACAATACAGCAAAAAACAAGTGAGAGTTGCCTTGTTATTACTGTACAAATGGTACAAGGTATATGCTATATTTTGACCAATAATATTCTCTTAAGGTTCCATGGTTTGAATAAGGTACAGTCAACTCTCTCCAAGGCAGGCACCTCTCTAGGCCAGACACTAAGGGTGTGTTTCTTTTTAGAAATCCAAATCCAGATCACTAATCCAAAAACAGATTATCTGTTTCTTTACTGAAATCCAAATCCAGATAATAAATCCATGTGATCCACACTTTGGACAGATTCACTATGATCATATCAGAATTGGATACTTTGGATCATGGATCCATAGAAATGCACCCTGAAATGCAAGTCCCAAGGGTGTCTGCCTCAGAGTTCACTGAACATGTATTGGTCAGTACAGCTTGTTTTGTTTGCAATGTACCTAATCTACTAAATATGTTGTTTCAGGATGTCTTCCTCATTTGTTTCTCTTTGATAAGTCCAGCGTCATACGAAAATGTTAGAGCAAAGGTGAGTCTCTGTTAGCATGACAACTACAGCATTTCATATCTCTGATGAGAGATTAAAAGAGAGCATTGAAGATGATCATGGAGTAAAAAATCATTGGCAATGCTTCTAATCTTTCGCTTCCATTTTTAAGCTCGCATTCAGCACGAAGTGCTGAAAAGCGAAGCTTCATGTGATCCAGTCAACTGGAATGTGTCCCGGTGTTGTCAACAATGGATTCCAAATATGGAAGTTGTTCTGTTCCCAATTTGGGCAGTAGCGATATTACCGACAACGCAACAAAATTGAGAACTCGATCGTCGAAGCAGTTTTTGCTGTGGCATTTTTAAGCGTTCCACCTTATTGCAGTTAAGATTGTGTCAGTCCGTCATGCTGTGCCAACAATGTTGCCTGCATGAAGAAACGAAGAGATGGGAAGACGTTTTCTGGAGTTATTTTGATTGTTATCATTGTATTCCTGAATTGCCAGTAGATCTGTTGCACTTCAGAACCATTATCACAGAGGTTTTGGTAAATTCTCGGTTTGACAAGCGTAAGTCAAAGTTGAAAGACCCATGACCACTGACAGCCCTGATCACGATCGAGCTACTTTAGCTTGTCGAAACATTCCTATCGTTTGATTATATTTGCTTTGCTTCGCATAGTTTTTGCCAGCAATGAAAAATGCTGTAGAGAACTGAGAGAAGAAGAATTCGAAAATGAATTTGACCAAAACTGCAAGTAATGTCAACAAGTTATCAGATTTCATTTAAACTTACTCGACTTGAAACTCAGCCAAAAGAAGAAAGGCATGTTTTCTTTAAGCACATATTTAGCTTGAATGCAGCCCAGGCTGGAGTATCATGGCCTCTGATGAATATGTGGATGTTGAACATAAGCTGTGCATGACATGAGTAATGAAGTCATGGATAGACATTTTTCAGTGCGACTCCGGAAGGTCTCCTTCTGGTTCAAAGATTTGGACTCGGTGAAGAACTTTAAATTCTCCCATTTCGAGCATCTAAGTTTCATAATTTTCACCCTCTGCCGCCTCGTAAATGAGGGTTTTCAAAACTAAGACTAAATCGATTATGCGGTTCAGAAAAAGTGGAAGCCGTGGAAACGGATGCGAACTTCCACATACCTAAAATTGAGCAATTTTTATGATATGGCCTTGAGCCAGTTCTATTAAATACCCACTCCCGCAAAAGTACTTTTTACAAATTCGCGAGCTTACAGCTGCCTTGCTGCTTTGATTTCCTCAGTGGTATCCTGAAGTGAGCCATCACTGTGCTAACACACCAATAGTTCTTGTTGGCACAAAGCTTGACTTGCGAGATGATAAAGAAACCATCGACAAACTGAAGGAGAAAAAGCTGACACCCATTACCTATCCCCAAGGTCTTCAGATGTGCAAAGACATAAATGCAGTCAAGTACCTCGAATGTTCTGCTTTAACGCAAAAGGGACTGAAGTCGGTCTTCGATGATGCTATCAGAGCAGTACTTTTCCCATCGATTAAAAATAAGAAAAAGAAAAATAAGGGGTGCATCTTACTATAATTTGCCTGTCTGGTTAGGAGAGTAGTTTCACATTGTGATTATGTCTTGGAATTTACTTTCATGACCCATTTGAGGTGTTTGAGGCGCTTTTTTGACTCCAGCATTGTATGAGTACAATTCCCTTTTCAAAATTGCAGTTTTCTTGTTGCTTGAGTGATGTGGCCCAGGCCTGACATTTGTCACAGCAAAGCAACGTTTGGCTGTTTTGTTTTTGTTTTTGTTTTTTTTTTCCAACTGTCTTTTTTTTTTTGTCTGTTTTGGTTAATGTATATGAAACTACCTTATAGTCTGCCACATACAGTGTACATTCAAGTACATGCAGTGAAGTTTAGTCATTTAGGGGACACATAACAGATTTTACAGCCTGTTAGCCTTCGTGTTGAAAAATTGCTGAAGGAAGGTCAGGGAGTTCCCATGCTTCTTTCAAGTGGGAGAGGTTTCAAAGTTTTGCTTTTCTCAATTTAGATAACAATCAGATATTTGTAAGCCTCAGGCTATATGTAATACTGAACAAATATCTCATTTGTAGGACTGCAGTATGTTTTGGGCCCTGGTTTCAATGAATTAGACACTTCCATGATTTTTTTTTTCCAGGGAAACTTTTATTGTGTTTATATGTGGTGTCAAATTGAGGGATTTCTATAGAAACAGTCACTTGTGTGTTGTTTATTTTTTTCTATTTCACTATTACCGGGAACCATAACTAATGTAGGAGGTGATTTTGAAATCAGTTTTCTGCCAAAGATGAATGTGATAATGATTTCTTTTTTATGTTGGTTGTTTTATGATTGTTTCATTGAAAAATAATATCATTGAGATTCTGCTGTTGGATACATGTTTGGCATAGTACCATATTTTAGTTTTACATTTTCCACTCCTACACTTATAACACACTAACACTGATCAGATAAGATGTCCCCATGACTGTGTAATATACTATTATTTTCTTTGCAACAGAAAACTGATATCATTGCACCATAATGGCATATTCAACAAATTGTATGAGCTAAAAATTGTGCACAATACAATATCCACTAAATAACTGTCTTTATGAATAAGGAGTGGTTGCAGTAGCTACAGTACAATACCTTGGAATTGCAAAAAATTGCTTGATCTCTATCTCGATCTGAAAGCCAGTACTCTTCCATCTTAAACCATTGATCATAATTATCCATTTACAGTAATTTCAAGTCAAAACCAGGGTCCTACCTATCAACTGAACACAATCAGGGCCAATTCAAAGTACACAACATCTTTATTTTGCATGTTGAACCAATATTTTCCTACACATTAAAACACACTTTTATTGAATTCTGCAGCCAAGCACTGTTGCAGCTATGCACTTGAGACCTGTTTCCATACTTTTTTGCAGATGTAGTGGAGTTACAATAATGGCCTAACTTGTAAAATACATGTGTAAATTCTTATTGAATTGGCCCAGCTGTTTTCATTGAGTTACCTACAGTTTATCATACCCTGGGTTCAGAGAATATTGATCAAAAATTATTTGCACCAGTTCTTAGCTCTGCATGTACAGTAAGTTAGAACAGTGCTTTTCAATCAATTTTCCAGTCGTACAGAATTGATATAGACTCTGTCCGAAACTGGTTTTACCTATGAGCCCGGTACATGAAAATAAGGTTCTTATCTGGTGTCACAAAAGGCATTTTTGTGGAGATTCTCAATGGTGGGAGAGGTTGATGATAGAAGCTATGGTCTCAGGGTAGTTGAATATAACATGTTTTTCATTACTGAAACAGCGTGTTATTTTTGGATTTTGACAAGTTTCAGCAAAAATGTTTACTAAAAGAAATTTTGGTGGATGCTTGAATTACTTCACCTTGAACACCAGTGTAGACATTTTTTTTTATTTGAAATACTGCATTACACTGGGGAAGGTGGCACATACAGTTCACACAAAATATTATGTGCTTAAAAACTTTATGGCTGGCCCAAAAGTGTCTCAGATTAAGCAGTGCTTGACTGACCACTAAACTGACAAAGCCTCATTTCCCTATCAAATAACAGCTTGATTAAGTGTGCAAAATCTGCTCCATTTCAAAAAAAGTCAAGTCACACCCAAGTACCAAGTTGATAGTGTCCAGTTGCAGGTTAGAAAAAAAAAAAAAAAACTTCTAAATCTCTAAAGACTTGCTGTTCAGTGGACAAAGTAACTCAGTTTTAAGTTATAAAGATTGACCTTGGTTTTGATGGTTGGTTCCAGTGGCTGTTCTTCAGATTCCTTGCTGGTACATTAATTTTTGTTTGTCCTTTTATCTCCTGGGTATGATCAAACTGTTTCCAATCACAGATATGTAGTTCAGAATGTAGAAACACTGCCAACTCTTCCAATGCAACCCATAAATTTACCAGAATAGTGCTTTAGAGGAATAATGATTGTTTTTTGTATATGGGTCCAGGGCCAGGTTGCATAAAATGCTGGCAACCGGCCAGGACTTTATTAACAATGAAAATTAAGTCATTGCTATTGTTGTTAATGCCTAGGCATGGGTGCTTAAATTTTATGGAACTGGGCCCAGGAGTGAAAGGAATGATGGAGTGGGGGCTGGTGAACAATATCTTTTGGCCAGGTAGAAGTTTGAAATCATTGTAGCTTATGACCCATCAAATATTTCCTCCTGCACGTGATTGGTAGAATTGTGACACATGACTGAGTAACGTCTGCTCATGAGCGGACGTTATCAGCGAATAACCCCCGCCTGGCAAACTAACGCTGTTTATTGACAATATCCGAACACAGTTTTATTTGTTTAGTCACAAAAATCATTACAAGACGACTACTGAAGAGGACATCAATTTATTGGTCAAAACACAGTTCCAGAGAACACTAAAAAGCTTCACAGTTTCCGCGCCATTATTTGCGCTGCGAGAGGAAATATTTGAAGGATAATAAAGACAAACTACTTTTGGCTTCGGAAATATGCACAGATAACTGTCCTTGGACATTATCTGTTCGTCGAATGTTCGCTTCTCGGAACAGATAATATCCTTGGACAATTATCATGCATATTTTCTCGCCAAAAGTAGTTTATTGTTTATATAACTGCTTTGGTACAGAATCGAGCAACATTAGTAATCTCAAGTTCCTTTTTGGCTATATTCAAGTGTTACTTGTTAGTTATGGTACATCTCACAAACACATGGTAGCAGGAAAAAGTTGGTAATGTGAAGCCTGAATTTAGCAATACTTCATGTAAACTTTTTGTTCCAAATCCTTGAGGTCCACGAACTTGCAGAAACAATACTCTGTGTGTTCTAATATTGATAGTAAACCTTTGGTTTGTAAAACTGATTTTAATAAAGAAGTATTTTGAAAGGATGCTGCTATTCAAGGATAATAGCGGTAATTCCAACTCTTTAATCCAACTTTTTAATTCCAACTCTTCCACTTTGAGTCTCCCGCATGAGTGCCTCATCCCTCGCAAACTTGTGTCAATCTCACACATGCATCTGAAACAAAAAGTCTTGTAAGAAGCACTAAAAGGCATAATTTTGGCTTATCGTGTTGGCTAAACTTAGTTCACTTGTTCACTTGGCAGCCCTACACCCCACCCCCACCCCCACCCCCACCGCCCACCACAGGGCCACACCATTTGACTGAGTGGGCCCCAGACTTCCGGCCAAAATCTCCCACCTGAAAATTTCTGGAGGTTGGCATCTCTGAGGCATCTATGATAGAGAGTTACGTTTCCTTACCTTTGTGAGCTAATGTAGTTAGAAAATATTGGCCATAGCTTTGCCTTGATTAGACTAATCAAGTGTGACAAGAGTAGTGACACCGGCCAGCTGGAATGCTGGTGAACCCGTTTCATACAAACCGACAGAGTAGCAAACACAAAATCAAAGCAATCACATGATTACTTTCGACAGTCATTCAAAAACGGCTCTAACATCTAGGAAATGCAACTCAAACAGCGTTTATATGAATGGTGGGGAACTGGGATGAGTTACAGAGAAAATGGCGCAAAAAAATCGAAGCGCAGACTCTACAACAACATATATCATATCAAGCAACATTATACATACAGGCTATATTTTAGAACCATTGTTCTTTCACAGTACGTGAACTGAACAGAAATTCAAAAGAATTGAACATAAACAAAGGATTTGACAATTTTCCTCTGAACCAGGAGGGCAGGTAGCAACAGAAAATTTAAATATACTCATTAATTAATTAATTGTTGTTAATTTGTCTCTCCTGTCACCTTGTGTGAGTACTCTGAGATATTCTAGTGCATACCACAATCTCTGTAAGTACTAGAAATGCATCAAATTGGCTGTCATGTGAATGGTTGGCATCTCTGCAATGCTTTCAGAAGAGAAAGGAGAGGGCCTAGATGGGGAGGGGGGTCTACATAACACTTAACAGTAAAAAATTCAGGCCCATAACACTTAACAGTAAGCCCCATCTACAATCTTGGACAAAAGTGTTGACACATTCTCCCCTCCCCCCATTCAATGTTGATAAATTAATTATTTAGCAACGATTTTCCGTCAAAGTCTTACCGGAACTCTTCCAAATTCAAGCTACAACATTGATACGGGGAGGGGGGTGATTAAAAGCAGATTTCTTTGGAACTGGTGACTCACAGCATGGTAGTTTTGACAGAAGCACGACATTTAAAGCATGTGTCAACACATTTTGTCCGGGATTGTAGGCTCTCTTGTCTTGTTTTATTTAATATCTAGTCTTGTAACACTTAACTGTATTTTTTTACATAACACTTAACATTGATGTTTTTGGCTTCATAGCACTTAATAGTAAAAAATCCAGGTCCATAACACTTAACAATAAACCCCATCTAGGCCCTCCTATAATCTGGTCTTTAGGCTAATTTACCTGGGCCACCCTGCGCAGAGTTTCGCTGATTTTGATATACGAGGCGTCCATTAAAAACATGAGGAGACGTGTGAGTTGTCGTCATATTTCACTGAAAAAGGGCCTGGTGTGGAGCGCAAGCAGTCCCAGTCTCCACACAGGCACCGCCTCTTCCGTGAGAAAGACTAGGCATGAGGAAGTCTGATCAAGCAGAAGCGAGCAGAAGCGACGCAGGATGAACGAAAGTGAAGTAGATTTCGAAAGATTTTAAAAAGTCCTGATACAAGTCCTCGTGATTTTTGGTACACTGATGGATCCTTTGTCCGACGAATTGAAGAAAGCCGTGAATGGTGAGTGATTTTATAGTATACATCATATTTTCGTTGCACCATGCCATCAGATGTACTTTATTTTTCACAACTCTACTGTATTTGAAAGATTAAAGTTCAAACGTTACATTGTATATAACGCAGATCACAGCAACATTTTAAATCACGGAAGCACTTTCTTTCGCCCGCCTCGTCCTACAAAGCAAACGTTGAGAATACCCTGCCATAACTGTATTGTTATGGAAAGTGCATTCCAGAAGTGGCAGGGTATTCTGCATGTAAGCCGTTAACATTCTGGGTGACTGCTGGATGATTATAGGAGTGGTTGATGAATGGGGGGAAGGGGAAAGCATGTGGACAGAAACCAACGTCTTAGAAAAATATGTTATCCTCTTTCATCCTCATTCACAGTGTTATATAATTTATGAAACAAAGATCCTCTTTTTATCATTACTGTGCTTGTTTTTTTTTAATTTGTTGGTGAAAACCTTTGTTTCCATTTAATTCAAGCTGCCACACAGGCATTAACAGGTCTTTCAAGCCAGCCAGACACTCTGTAGCATTTATACATAAAAACTGACTCTAACAACCTTGTACTTGCATGAAGAATTTGTAAAGCATGTATTTAGTCTCCTTTTTTGTTTACTGCTGCAGTGGCCCAAGCTTTTCTCTCTCTGACTTTGGCGAAGGAAAAGCTGTCCCCTGAAGCAGAAAAAGAACGCAAGCTGCTAGCCGATTGGCTCAAGAAGCTGAAAACAAAGATTGGTGAGCCACCTGCAGATGTAGACCCAGCACAAAACCTCCCTCCAAGTCGCCCTCCAAAAGGAAGTGGACCCATCAATGCAAAAGAGAAGTTGGAAGATAAGGATGAGATCTATGATGATGTCACTGGCACTGATGATGAAAATGGTACAAAAAATTCTCACATTTCCCAGGTTGAACGTTGTGTACAGTATAGACTGTCATGTAAACCCCTGCCAAGATTATGTTAAAGAGACCCTCTCACTGTAGATGCTTTGCGCACCCATGTTTAAGTTTATACATCTGGAGCTTGACTTTCCTGAGGTAACCACGTTATGACTGATCGATCTGACTGTTGCTGCTTGCTGCATTCAATACACTTTCTGAGTTTGTGCTGATATATTTTGCGATAAAATGTAGAAAACAAGAAAATCCACCATTTTTAAGTATGATATGAAAGTGGTAGCCGTCAGTCACTAGGTGCACAAAGCATCTACGGTGAGAGGGTCTCTTTTTAAAGATCCTGCCTAAGATCAAGATCATGTATTTCTGTTACATGTAAAATATTAATCCCCTCATCTTCAGCATGGCCAACAAGCTTAATACCATATACCTTTTCTGTGGCTCACATGTAAGACATGTTGTGACAGTCATTGTGAGCAAAACATTATTCAACAAATTGACGTCAGTTTTTTATGTGTCTGTCCTCTTATTGATCATGAAACGCGTCATAACATTGTCAAAAAGATGTGGATCTGCAACTTTTTGACAATGTTATGACGCGTTTCATGATCAATAAGAGGACAGACACATAAAAAACTGACGTCAATTTGTTTTTTACAATAACAAAACTGAAGCGACGACGCGGGGAAAACACGCAAGAAAACTGGATTTTGTTCAATTTGACCGAAATGTTGTCAACAACTTTTCCCGCTTTCTAATTGGTCGAGGTTAAAATTCAAGACATTTCATTGGCCAAAAAGTGACAGTTTGACGTGAGCATTTTGCGCATGCAAAATAAAATTTTGTCAAAGATATTGGAAAGAAATGAAACTAGACGCTTTTCTGCTGCGGTTTTCTTGACAATTTCAAGACAAAGCTCAAGGATTTTTGCCTCTGAACACTTCTGGTTCTCTACTTCAATTGCCGAATGTCACTTTTGCAAGAATTGAGGTAAATTTAAAGCTGAATTTGCCTTCTTCATCCAAATCACTGTCGTCAGCGCTCGATTTTATGTGTCTGTCCTCTTATTGATGATGAAAATTAGCCAATCACAAAGCAAGAAACTGATGTGTTATTGTAAAATTCTGGTTTTCAGGCTTTAAGAATGGCCAAAGAAGTTCAGACATTAACTCTCTACTAGGATTATAGTCTAATTGTGCTTTGAGTGAACCAAAATCATACTGTACAATATTTTAACCCGGCATCCTAGCTTCCTAAGCTAGCTCTTTTGGTCAGATTTACTGATCTCAGTCCTTCATAATATTTACTGATCAGAGGGTGAAGGTGTTGAAGACTATGAAATGATGGATCCAGACAAAGCAGAGCAAGAAACAAATAATTCTGATGCAGCTGAAGATTACGAAGCTATGGATGAAAGTAAAGAAGCAACAGAAGATATCCCTGCTGAGGATTATGAAGTAATGGCCGATCCACCAGCTCCTCCTGAGGAAGACCAAAGTGCGGCAGAAAAAACCCAGGAGGATAATTATGAAGTACCGGAACAAGAGCAGGAAAACTATGAGGAACCTCAAGCACTTGCACAAACAGAGGAGGAAGAACCAAGTTATGAAGGTACACTCATGTATACGTGCGCTATAAAAGGGGACCCCCCACATGGATTTTTTAATAATATTAAATACAAAATGATGGAACAAATTAATATATATATAATTGATTAATCAATGCCTTATCATGTAGGCCTCTTATAGTGCATCCTCACGTTTAAGTGTGGAAAATATACACACAGTAGCATGGAGACATACAATGGGATGAAGTACTTTAATTAATATGATTTACTCTCAATCTCACAGTGTATCTTGTAATTATTGGCATTCTATAGTAACAGATTCAAGCCCAGTGATCCCCGACTTCCAAGCTCCAGAACCCATAGAGGAGTCAAACTATGAAGGAATTGATCCAATAGTGTTGGGTGAAGGACCAGAGCCAGAATGCACAAACAGTTCTTCAATACCAGGCCGCAATAGGACAAGCACTCTGCAGTTGGAAAGCCTGGAAAAACCCATTAAACCTGAAGATATTGTGGGCAAAATTATGGACGGTCAGTCTTTTTATATGTATTATATGATAATAAAATTATAGTGTAGTAACAACTTTTTGCAGTAATTTATTGGTATGTCATTTGATGATGGTCACTGTCAAAGTCAAAACAAATATTTATATACAGTGTAATATCTAAAATTTTAATTCTGGTTGCATAGCACACTCCCGGGGGGGGGGCTGCAACAGAAGGCAAGTTTTGTAACCCAAAAAAGAAGCAACTACCAAGAACCTAACCACCCTCCTCCCCAAAAAAGATCACATCCCCCTTTATTTGTTCATCTGTCACAAAGTCCTGCTAAAATATTTTGACCCAAAAAAGGACCACCAGCAAATTTCTTGCCTAAAAAAGGACCAAACATCGCAAATTTCAAACCCCCCGGGAGTGCACTCATCGGCGTCTTGAACTGAAGCTTCATTCATGCTTTGCAGGTTTTTTAAGCAAGGACAGAACTGTGGGTAAGCACCGGCTGGGTTTTGGTGGCAGGTGGCAGAAACGCTACGTGGTTGTGAGGGATTACGCCATGTACTATTACAAAAGTAAGACTGATAAGGAACAGCGTGGGACCATTCTGTTGCCTGGCTATTCAGTAGCTCAATGTAAAAACAAGGACAAGGAGTTTGAATTAACTGTGGGAAGTGGAAGGACTTTCAAGGTATGTTATAAGGTACTGTATGAGTGGAGTATTTCTTGCACTTTTTCTTCCAAGTATTGGTTTTCTAGCTTGACATATAACATTCAAAAGTACTCAAGAAATGTCGCGTTCCTGTGTAGTATAGCCTCGTTCCCAAGTGTTTAGATGAGGCTATATTACAGGGGAATGTGTTGTGTATTTCTTTTATAAAATAATTTGTCAATGAAAATACATCACGTATCATGTCAGCATGTAATATACTCTCATCTTACACGGTTATTTGGCCAATTGGAACGCGCATAGTATCATAGTTATTTTATAAATTTTTATACAAACACATCCGCATAAAGTTATACGAGCTCTTACAATAATTTGTTGAACCTGTAGTAATTATGTATCGTGGAGGTCCCCTCGATTAGCTTATGCTACTAGTGATGTCCCGTTCTCGAAAACTATGTAAATCATTCTATAATTTAGTTATGTATATATTATATTTTCTCACCTATTTATTACACGTACTTCCAATATTGTTATCAGTCGATATGTCTCTTGTACTAGGCCCTCTTGGCCCGTAAATAGCTTTTACCTCGAGTCAAATAAACTTATTACTATTACTACTATTAGGTCATGGCTTTGAATCCCGTTATTAAGCCCCTTTGTTTTGTTGTTGTTTTTTTTCCCATGGCACCTGCAGAACAGGACCCGGTTTTTCGAAAGTCGATTAAGCTAATCCAGGATTAACGAAATTCTTTCTGACGACCTCTCTGCCGATAAAATGCAGGGTTTTGTTCAAATATGGATTAAAAAGCTTGTTTTAGCTGAATACGTATCAAGGAAATCGTTGCAGGACAAAATCTTCACATTTTCAGGCTTATAAATGGCAAGAAAGTTTACACCTAATCCAGGATTAGCCTAATTGTGCTTTGAAAAACCGGGACCAGGTTTTCACGCTGTAAAATTGGGTATTGCACGAAAACAGTCTGTACTAGAAGTCCAGAACAAATCTCTATTTTAAATTTGTGATTAATTTTAACCACCTTGTTTAACTGTGTGATTTGCACTGTGACTGGGCTCCCACAATACGATCTTGGAGAGGAAAGGAGGGACTGCTAGCAGTCTATGTTCACTAAGATAAACCGGTCCTGAAAACCCTTACCCTATTTCAGACCAAAATATCTGGTTTTCTATACCCTATTTCAGACCTGGCTCCAAAATGTATACCCTATTTTAGACCTGACCTCAAAATGTATACCCTATTTCAGAGCTTTTACCCTATTTCGGACCAAAAAGGTAAAATCTATACCCCATTTCAGACCAAGAATGCTTGAATACGATACTCTTTGGGGCGGCACATACCTATATGGCTTATAAATGGGAGTACCCCAGCTTTAAAGTAAGAGGTTGATAGGAATTGTACGATTTTTTTCTTCCAGTTTATGGCTGAATCTAAAGATGACACCCTTAAATGGATTACTGCCATCAAGAAGGCCGCAAACGCAACTCTCTCAGATCGACAGAGCAAGGTGCTGGACGCACTCCGAGAAAAAGACTCGTCGTGTGATGACGACAGCTTACATTATGAAGGAGTGGATAATGCAAAGGCCGCAGATTCGTCTGTAGAACCGGAAGATGAGGTTTATGATGATATTGGTGGTGCCACTGAAGAAACCGAGGATACCTATGAGATTCCAGGGATGACTCCACCACCTTCTCGTCCTGCTCAGGTTGAAACAACACCGTGCGAATATGAGATTTCGACCGAGCAGGTGCCCTCGCAGCCACCACCAATCGAGGAACAGCAATATGAAGTGACTGAGGAACCTCTGCCACCTCCTCCACCACGACCAAGTAAACAACAACAACAACAACAACAACAACAACAGGAAGAGGAACCTGTTGAAGAAGTGAAAGACGCACCAATACAGGAGGATGAATACGAGGTAGCCGCGGAGCCCCCGCCTGTTCCGGAACCGCAGCCTTCTCCACTTCCGCCTCGACCACCTCGGCCAGGAAAACCTGGTAAATGAAGCTTTGTTTGTATATTTGTTTTTGTTTTTTCTGTTTGTTACTTTTTCGTTCAAGATGTCTGAATAATTGTTACAAGGAGGAAAAGAGATACACTGCAAACACAAGCGCGCACGGTGCTAACACACTTAAACACACACACGAAGCGATGACACACACGAACACGTTCATGAACACGCGAATACTCTGGCGAACGCTCATTGTGTCCATACCCAAACGAACTTAGGCACTCACGAACACGCGTGTACCAATATTCACACGAACATAGACACTCACAAACACACGGGTGCTGGGCTGGCTCGAACACTTGCCAATTCTTACACGAGCTTAGACACCCACGAACACGCGTGTGATAATACTCAAGCCAACATTAATACTCACCAACACGCATGTTCCAATACAGTCACATCAGCTAAGACACGAACACTCGTGTGCTCCTATGAACACGAGTGTATTAAAAATACTAACTCGAAAATGAACCACCACGAGCGCGCATGCACAGACGAACACGCAGACTCGGGGACCAAACATTGATTGCACGCAGAATTATCGCTCACCCGCATTGACTACGCTGTATGCTAACATTGTTCTATGGGAAGGGGGAGAGTAGTTTTGGGCTAAAGTACTTCGAGTTGACATAATTTGTAGCCCACTTTAAATTAATGTATCTCACTTGAAACTTCAGAGCCTGACGTTGAAGTCGAAGCACCCGAGCAACCTCCCCGCCCAGGAGCAAAACCAGCGGTGCCCGCACACCCGAGCAAAAAGCCTCCCGTCCCAATCCCCCAGGAGACTGCAAAAGAGGAACCCAAGTCGAGCGACGAACCTATCATCGACTACACCAATGTGTACATGGCTCTGTGGAACTGTCGGGCAGACGATGAGCACGAACTGCATTTCAACCGGGGAGACCTGATCTACATTTACGAGAAACCGCACAAAGAGTGGTGGATCGGGTCGCTTTTCAAACCCCAGGGTCACAAGGTCGGTTTACTGCCTAAGCAATATGTGATGGAGGCATACGATCTCTGAATACGTGGGCTGTCAGGCAAGAAAGTATTTATTCTGTGCTGAGGTTGTGAGTTTATTTTTTGAAAATTTTTACAAAATGTGGCGGCACTCACAGTGTTAATTCCTAAGCCCTTTCCGACGTTACCTAACTTTTTCCCAAGATCTCAGGGGACTGTACATCGAAACTGTTTGCAGTTCTTCACTGAGAGGCCGTAATGTTCAAATTTATAAGCATCAACTTTCAATAACTTTGTACAGAATTTAATTCCAAATCGTACTGAATATTGTGTTACTTAATTATACCAGGGGCTGCACTGAAGTCGAATGTTCAACTGAACAAAAAAAAAAAAAAAAACTAGATAAAATTGCGATCAATTTTTCAGCCTTTTGCCTGGTTTTCTCGAGCGACGCAAGCTGCACGAAGGCTGTTATTTCACAGTGAAACTGGGTTCGGGACAAGCGCAACAGGATATTTTCCCCCTCATTTTACTTGTGTTTGCGTTGTGGTGTTCGCTTCCGCTAGTGACGCGTATCTCTCTTGTGCTTGCGCTCATGAAAACTAGGCGGCTTGCCAAACGTCAGCAGTTTTTTTAATGAATAATAATTATTTCACCTATGCAAACCGTATATTGGTAAGACTAAAGTGATGTCATTTTTATGGCCTCGTAAAATTAGGATTAGAATTAGTTTTGTAATAATTGATGGTTTTCAACCAGTCCACAAAAATCAAAAACATCGCGGCGATGTTGGGTCACTTATAATCATCCAGCATGGCCGTGACCTCACATGAGTGGTGCAACCAACCAAAATATTTTGTCAGTTTTGGACAAAAAGTTATTTTTGTGTGCATTCTGTTTGCAAGCATTGTGAACACTAAATATGTCGATAAAGTGTCGCATGTGAGTTGAGACAGGACCAAGACACTAAACATTAAAATAACAATAATAATAATGATAATAAAAACAAGAATTTTCAACTTATTGAGACATTGTCTCATTTGTAGCCCAAATTCCTATTTTCCTTTTTTATTTTGATACATACAAATCTTGTGGGCTGAAAGTTACTGTTGTTGAAATAGAACTATACAGTCCGTATTAGGCAGAGCTAATATTATAGGTAACGATGCAATATGCATATAGCGCATTGAAATAAATGTACTTTGGATTTTAATTCGTCTTTCTTCTTGTGTTCATAACCCGTTCGGAATCGCTGTATGTTGCTGTGGTTTCGGAGACAATTGAAAGCTGTGATTCGTCAACTTCAGATGCGTGTAAAGTTAGAATGTACTCCGATTCATTTTTTTCCCGTCATGGTGATAAAAACAAGGTTCAAACCAGTACTTAAATGTAAAACTTTACTGAAGCAAGGAGAGATCTTTGACACATTCGAAGGAAACGGTGATCGCAGCTACTTCAGTCGTGATACATTATGACTCATTTAAGGAATAAGACAGAAATCACTTGGAATGTTTTATTTTCACTGACCTTTAAAAGATTACCCAGGAATTGACTGGATGCCGTAGCTAAATTCAAGGGTTTTACTACCTCTCAAATTATCAGTGAAATATATTGCAATATACTGTAAACACCCTACAAAAACCCTACAAAAACCCTACAAAAATACAATCATCGTCTTCCTAATACAATCTACACTATGCGTTTCACTCCCAAAAGACTTATATTGTTATATGAAGTTTCATGGTACCGATAATAGAGATTGCCCACAATTATAATGTACTAGCAATACTCCAAACGAGGAATAAATTCTGTCAGTGGCTTCTTTTGAATAACAGCAAAACCGAGTAATCACGTAAAATGAATCGCCAATCCCGTCATGCAATGGAAAGCTAGTACTTGGGAGAACTAGTTTTTGACTGCGTTGGCGTGGAGTCAGACATATAGTGAATCGAATAAGGTCGACGTTCGCCGAAACAACATTTTCCTAAACGATTGGGTAAAAAAAAAAAAAAAAATGGCCGTAACCTATTGGCACGCGCCGTAATATCATTATCATATCATTATCATATCATTATCGATCAACGATACAGTCAACACCCCCTTGACGGACACCCCTCTAAGACGGGCGTCTGGTAGGAGCGGTCCCTGCCGTTTCTTCAGGCATTTCCTCTGAAACGAACAGTTACAGCTGGACCCGAGGGTGTCCGTCTTGAAGGGAGTTGATTGTACGTGTGAATATTTAATTTCATCAAGTTTACACTTTTCAACAACTTATTTCGTGTCCTAACGCTTTTGAGTCCTGGCAACGCTCAAAATACGGTATGGTGAACTTAGCATCTGATCACGTGCATGGTAACGAGCTGATCAAACTACGCATTCTCTTTGTGTCACCCATACTGCCTCTTCATAAATGGTGGGGAGAATTTGTATTCCAAGACTCAAGACGTTAAGGGTTAAGCTAATATTGTTGCAACGTGTAAAGAGCATCCTTGATTACAGCATTATACCAAACATACAAAATGTATTAACTCTTAAAGTTACGGTTTTCTTAAATTTGTACAATAGAACTCCCAAGAACTAGGGTTCTACTGTATTGTGTGGACTACATGTAACTGAACTGCAAAGCATTAGATACTTGCGTCGTTGTGTAATAGTTTCTTTACATGATGTATTGTGGATCTTCCGTCCTCCTCTTCTGACTGGGAACTGTCAAATGCACAAAAGCAGCAACAAAGGTTACGCACCTGTAATACAGTATGCACTAATGCCTCGGGAATTTGATTATGAATTTTGTAAGACTAGCACGACAGGCCGATATTTCTATCAGGGTGGGGAGAGGGATATGTATGTTTGTGTGCGGCGGGGGTGAGCTTTATGTAGCATACATGCATGTAGTCGCATAATACTCCACACACAACTCAGGGTGTTAACCCACGAGGGGTGGGGCATGGTACGGGCGAGCAAAATCCTGGAAAGCTGGACTCCCCACCAAGGCCATAACCACTATATTCCCATTTTCTACTTCACCTGTATCCCTCGCTCTACTATTTTGTTTGTCCCTCCCACTTATCATCCATATATTCTCTCCTTCCTTCCTTCCTTCTTTTTCATCTATCTTCTACTTCCACTGTTCCACTTCTCGTTTCGTTTTCCATACCTTCAAACCACGGGGTTCTCATCTATCACTAGTGGCCTTTCCTGCAGGGCCTCCTTAGCCAAGAACTCTTCACGCTTGACCTTCAGGTCCAGAATCTTGGGTCTGTCCGGGATTATGAATGACACGAACCTGGTGATACCATAAACGACAAACTGGAACAGAAACACGAAGGCAAGCCGACCCGCGATCACCTGCCAGTACTGCTTTGTGACATTATATGGTTTCTGTGATTCACGCCACCCGAAATACCTGATAAGAAAAATGCAGTGATATCATAACAATTATCTATAATTGGTCCCTTCTTTAAAGTTAAACCAATCGCAAATTAATTCGTGGGCCACCTTTTAAGAGCAACTGATTCTTTCTCCGAATGTCAGTGTAGCTTGATGGCCCTTGATTGACTTTCTAACACCAAAATTGAAGTACTTGCAGCGGCAATCACAAATTCTGCACGAAAACAGTTTCAGTCAAGCAGCAACCCAAAGTACTAAGCCATTTCTGAGATGCATCAAAATGTCAACTAATGTCCGCACTGGGCTTCACTTTGAAACTGAGGCAGCAGGCATCTCGGAAATGGTCTATTTGTGACTTTGAAGAAATAATCAATTTAAGGACTGCACCGCCACGTACTTGCTTGCCATACACCTTGTTCGCAATTGGCCGAGAATGCTGCCAAATTTGTTTAGGCTCCCGTATGCACCCGAGCAGTTTTCGGTTGATTGTGTTGTAGAAAGACTAAAAAGTAATCGTGTGATTCGTTCTCACACTTCTCATCAACTTTTTTTCAAATAAGGGCCTTAAAGAATTAGACGTTAATCCAAGTTTCATACCTGCAGTGCGAAGAAGTGTAATTAAGTACAGTGTAGGCGAATCTCTCATCTGGTTCTTCCTCGAAGTCAGACACGTTGAAGTACGACAAGCTGTTGTTAACGTAGCCGTTAAAACTGCCATCTTCACTCACAGAATACACGTACACGAGCCTTGGGATGAAATCAGATGTGAAGGCAATGACGAAGGCATTCACCAGGACGGAAAGACTGGCCAGACCTTCCATGATTCTGGACCACGCACCGATGTCTTGAGCGCGTTGAGGGGCGGGACGACGGAACTGGCAAATGAAGTTGATGGCGTCCACTCTCACCTCAAAAATGTTGTTCAGAAGAGCGAAAAGGGGAGCCAGCGGAAATGCCGCCACAAACATTGTGACGAAGCCAAACTGGAGTACTGCAACAAAAAAGGTGTATCATTTTTTATCCCAAAATGACTTTCGCTCGGTCCTAACAGTTTACATATTAACCGAAACGTTTGCTTTCCTCGAAAAAACATTGGCTTTGCACATTTTTCCGGAAAAATACGTCGAAGTTTTGGTTTGTATAGCAGAGGTTCCACAAGCTGTGCACACACCTTCAGAAGTTTCTATGATTTACGATAAATCTCCCTTATAGGTTAGACAAAGACGTATTAGATAAATTTAATTGAAGTCCCTGACGTCTCATCTTAAATCAAATAGCACGTAGTGATAAAACAAGACTGCCAGCAGTCCCTCCTTTCTTTCCAAGTTCCGGCACATGCGGAGTGCGTTCTGACGTCACTCCCATTGGTCAGCGTTTCGTCGCCATTACCAGGGAGCACTCAAGCAGCGCGCCCGGAAGAGTCAGGGTGTGCGGAGATTGGGCCCAGACAAAGAAAGAATATACAAGCAAGAAGTTGGCATCGCACTTACCAATTTCCAAGTATTCCCAGAACAGATTGTGCTCAGGCAGTGGGGATAGTTTGTAGTCAGCCTCCCATTGCGGAAGATCCACATGTTCTTTTGCAGCTTGGCGTAGTTTCCACCACTTCATCAAGCCACTACAAAGAAAAACAGATTTGCTTGCTTTTACCATATATGCAAAACCCTATATATATTTATAAAATAACTATGATACTACGCGCGCCCTGATTGGCTAAATAACCGTGTTAGATGAGAGTATATTACACGCTGACGCGATACGCGATGTTTTTTATTTGACTAATTATTTTATAAAAGAAATATATAACGTGTTCCCGTGTAATATAGCCTCATCTAAACACTTGGGAAGTTGGGAGAACACTCGAGTAGCGCCGGAACCACTCCGCGGCCTCGTGGTTTCCTTACGCTACTCTCGTGTTCTCCCAACTTCCCGCGTGTTTAGATGAGGCTATATTACACGGTGACGCGTTATATATTTCTTAAATATTGATCTACACGAAGGATACCGCAAGACGATTTTCATCGCGGGCGCGTCAAGGCATACGCTCGATATGACCGTATCTAGCCTGTACTGCAAATTTGCTTATTTCGGACAAATCATATTGTTGAGAGCTAAATTCTCACCATGTTCAATCCTCCCTAATTTTCACAAAATAATGATCTTGAGAAACTGAGCATCAAGTGTGCAGGACCAAAAGATTCTGACAGATCAGGTATTTAAAATTCTTTTGTGCCATACTGAGTTACATTACCACAATGTTTATATGAATGCACTGAGTGACAGATGTTATGCAAGAAAATTATTTAATTTACAACATATTTTCTAACTTAAGTCCATTATGAAAGAATCCAGCAAGTGAGGAAGATTCTGCTGAAGGCTGCAGGGTGGAAAAGTGAAATTAGAAACATCACAACAAGACTAAAAACTCACGGGATCACAACTTCAGTGATGTTGTTGATGATCTGCTGACCAACCATGATGACAGCAAGCTGAATGCACAGATCCATGAGACAACCACCTGCACCACAGCCATCCAAACGCCACCCTGCAAACCGACGATAGTGTCCAGGGGTGCCAATCATCAGGTCTATTTTGAAAAAGGCAATGTAAAAGATACTGGAATAGTTGTTGACAAACTGAAAGATGTACATCTTGTAGGTGAAGCTGTCTTTGTAATCAGTGTCAGTGCGAGGGTTCTCCCAGTTGGTCAGCCAGAGAGCCAACTTCTGGTAGAAAAACTTCAAGAGATTAATGCAGACCAAATTTATCAGCGCAGCTGTGACGGTGGTAATATTCTTTGCATATTCAATTCGATAGGAACCCAAGGAATCTGAATCACTGCTTGAAGCCAGGGATAGGTACACAGCCGCACGGTAAACCACCACGCCAATCACTGCAGCTAACACCAGCATTATCATGAAACTGACGGCGCTGCCAATACCAGCAAACCTCTGGTATCGTGTCATCTTGGGGATGTGTGGAACACGTTCGCCAGTCACCGGATCCTGTCGCCAGGTTGGTGCTGTTGCTACAAACTCAGGTCGAATTACCTCCTCCATTTCTTCATAGTGCATCACATGCCACCTGTAGGCCAGGACTGCTTGGCGGCGTTTCCAGAACTCTAAGAAGAGAGTTGCCCAGATGGACATAAAAATGGCAAAATACACTGTGGCATCATTATCAAAGGCATGAACCACCATGGCATAATAACAGCTGGACTTAAGGGACCAATATGGACACTGCTTGTCGCACAATGGACACATGTAGAACTCATCCTTGTTGCAGATATCTTGCACTGGTGTAAAATCGGCAGCATGTGAGATGCCATAGATGAACACAACCAGGCCAAAGAGGGCAGCAGGAACAAGCATCGCAGTATAGAACCCCAGCCATGCGAAGTACAAGCCAATCTCGGTGCCAAAGTATTCCTTGATGGCATCGTATGGCTGGAACTTTATGAGACGGCCAAAACGTGCCCAATCCCTGCGCAACTTTTGACGATTATTCACTGGTGACTGGCCCTCAGGTGTCTCTTCCCCTCCACTGTGTAGAGCATATGCAGAAGTATAACCACCATCAAAGACCAACTTCTTGATGCCGATATCAAAGTGGCCATCATGTTCTGCATCCTCACTAAACTTCTGCTTGCTGCACAAGTGCTCCACCATGCGGCTGCGTTCTGGTCGGCTAAAGAAGCTGTTGTGGTCATGTGACCCAACAAAGTCCCCCACCTTATCTTTCTTGAAATAGGCCATAAAATATTGACAGCTTGTTGGGATACAGCCATCATGGATTATAAGGGGATTCTTGTCTTCTATCGTCTGGCGTATGCTCTGCCCAACGTGACGTTCATACCAAGTCTTGGTTTCAATGTCGCTCTCTTTGATGGGCATCTTCATCTTCATGTCCTCAGCAGTCTGGAGGAGAACCTCCCATGGAGCATGAATCTTCACAAACTGTGTTTTGGTCTTGTCACCCTAAAGCAGTGAATATATTATGTGTACAATCACTGATCTGCCAATAACTTCTTTTAGTAAAACAGTGAACTGCACTCATTTATCCAGTGATCACCTTCAATTTTTTTCTTAACAAAGATATATCATACAGTATGAAGAGCTTGGCACTTGATGCTTTGCTCAGATGAAAGCTGATCTAAGCATCAATAAATTTCATCACCCATACATAATTGTCTTAATTTACCCAACACAATTAAACCAACCATTTACCCCTCCGAGCATGCCCTGTGTTGCCCTAGAATGCCTTGCACTGTTTTTCCTATTTCCATAGAAGATGTTAGTGAGTATATCAAAGTTAATTTCTTTTGAAGAAGGACTATGCTAATTTGCAACATTTGATTATGCAGGGGAAAAGACAGTAAACGTCATTTCAGGGAAACTATTTATAATTTTTCTGGTGGAGAAATATAGCCACCAGATTCCCCAAAAATGTATCATCCTCTGTTCTCTAATCAGCAACACCAACAAAGTCAAGACAAAATTGACCCTTGATGTAAAGGGGAGTTAGGCCTCCTGGGTAAAAAGTAAGATTGTTATTATAAATTATTACTAAAAATGGCTATTGTCTTTTTTGTTTCTTTTTTTACCAGTTCTCATCAGTAACCACCCCCTTCCCCAACGTTTTTTTTTTTGGATGTTCCCTTGGTGGTGTTTTAGGCCTGTTTTATACGTCGCACAATTGTCGAATTTAATTCACACGAATTTAATTCCAGCAATTAAATTCGACGTTGCGGCGACGTCTAAATCGAATTGTATTCGTCTGAGGAATTAAATTCGTCCAACACGCATTATCCGTCATTGGCCACACGGATACAACGTCTGAAATGCGTGTTCGATTTAGACGTCGCAGCAACGACGCATCGAATGAAATGCATAAACTACACGAATTATTTTAGCCGATAACATTGAGAATGAAGGAGGATTCACACATGGGGTTTAAATTCGTCTGCATTAAATCCGTCGTTTGAATCGGAGCGACATTTACGTCGTCTGATCGACGAAGTTAATATGAATTAAACTCGTGTGAATTAAATGCGACGATTGTGCGACGTATAAACCAGGCCCAACGCTGTAAGCGATTTCTTTTCTTCTCTGTTTTTGTTTTTGCTTTTGTTTTTGGAGCTATTTGCAATATGCAAATAGCTTCTATGTCGGCGTTTGGGCGATAGTTGAATCGCCGTTCGGCCCATCTCATTAGGTCATTAAAATGCTCACCCTCTAGGGGGCAAAAACTACTGAGTGGGGAGGAGCATGAAGTGTTATCCATATAAAAGCCGCCGTGGTACAGGTCCTGTGAGAAAGTTTGTCTTTTATTATCTACTTAACACAAAGAATGCACAGAGAGATTTCCAGTGAAGGGTTTCCGTGCTAATGTTATAACTTTGCGACAGAATGTCAGAAGCTAAATTACCTCTCCGGGGAGGGGTTTTCTAAATATAATTGGCTCTCTCGCACGTGGAAGTCATTATTTAATGGCGGCTGTTAGCGTTGCCGATTCTTTGGTTGCATGTGGAAATCTGCTCCCCCTTCAGGCCCCGGCTGACATATCCGTAGTATCTGGCAAACAGGCGACACAGATTCACATTTAGAGCGACATTTCTGGACACATTTGCGAATATACGCTCCGCTCACAAAAGAAGGAACACAGCTGTATGGTGTGACCATGACATATGTTTTGGCAAAGGTAAAAGCTTATTCCGAGTTTTTTTGCGTTCGCTGATATGTTTGTTGACACATGATTTCATGCCATAATTGCAAATGCAGATCGACTGTGGTATGTCTGAGTTGTTTGTTTATAAAATTGTCTCGAGCGGATTCTGTCACTAATGAAAAATCGACAGGAAATTTTACTGTGAATCCTTTTCACCACCGTTCGAATAGCACGAGAAGCAGGTTTGTTCGGCTGGAGTGTGTTACGTTACGAAACTATTCATAACGAGTCAAAATCTGGTTTACCTCGCATGATATGTTTGTTGACACATGATTTCATGACCAGATCGACTGTGGTTTGTCTGAGTTGTTTGTTTACAAAAATTGTCTCTAGCGGGTTTTGTCGCTAATGAAAAATCGACTGAAAAGTCGACAGGAAATTTTACTGTGAATCTATTTCACCACCGTTCGAAGAGCACCAGAAACAGGTTTGTTTGGCTGGAGTGTGTTACGTTAATACGAAACTACTAGAACGAGTCAAAGTCTGGCTTACCTCGCAGAAATTTACAGAACGACTTGAAATATTTTGGCAAGCTATACTTTCCTCCTTTTATGTCGATCAGCTCAAAATAATCATATAATAAACTGTCATGTTTGTGCATTTGTGTTTGGTCATGCATAGTACGTAGCTGGCATAGTAGAACATAGTGTAAAACCCCGATCAAACGGTGATGATATTCGATGATAGTTCGTGCCCCGTTGTAACACGAACTACCTATCATAGACTATCATCAACTAGCAAATAGCTTCACGTACGCTTTGCGGACCTATGTTTTTGTTTTGCCTTCAAAGGTGTGAATGGTTACATTCGATACTTCGTTTGGCGCCAGAAGGTATGTTGCTTTGCCCAGGTGTTCAGTTACACATGACTGGGTGTGTCGCGCGTAGTAATAAACCACAACTCGAGGAAAACTCGCTGAACATTTCAAGGTCTGAACGCGCGATGTCCATTTAGTAAAAGCAAAGATAAATCTTACAGGTAATAACCTGTTAATAATGCACTGTGCAGGAAGAATGTAAAACGATAAATATTTACAATATACACCGACTGATACGCTTCAATTGTGCGATCATTCAAGTGTTCCGAAAACCCAGTTCAAACTTCAATTTTGAATGTATGTCGTGACAGAGCAAAATAGCGAATCCCAGCTGTCTGAATTCTCTATAAATTTACGGCTTCAAAATAGTAAATATTATCTCCATGCTTCAGTATCTTAAGTACCGTTTCGAAAGGTTAGGACTACTAATAGGAAGCATTCGTACAAAGAAACGGTGACACATGAACCGCAAAAAGGTTAGTGTTTGCAGCGCTAATGTTGTAAACACAGAACAAAGGCATATTTACCATGAATTTAGTTCCGATCGTCAAAACAAAACGAAAATCGAAGACTATTAAATTACCTTTGTGCTGACCTCATCTTCGTATTCGAGTTCCAAACCTGCCTTTATTAAATTTCCTTCGAAAACCTTTCTTTTCCCTGCAAGTTCCGCTTGCTCTTCCTTTTCTTCTTCTTTCAGATCTTCTTCGCTTGCTGGGGTTTCGAAGGCCAGCACAAAATCGATCGGCCTTTTGCCATCTTGAAAAAACAAGGTATCGCCACACTTCGGGACTTTCTCGTCATTCAGGAGCCCGATCTCTATCGCATCTTCCTCCATCATGCGTTGTTTAGCGAATATGGCGTCTTGTCCAAGAAGCTGCGCCTTGTCTGAGAAGCCTTGAGCAGTCGATGTCCTTGAACTCAGCTCGCTGCCTCCTGGGTGTGCCATGAAAACACTAACAACCTGTATTAATATTTAATAGCGAGCAATATTATATCACAGGAAGTAAGTGTGCTGTGAACGTCAAAACACGTGTCCTTTTGTCGAGTTCCGGTTTATGGTAATTGCCTGATTTGAAAGTCTGGGTTAATCGCCGTGGCAGAAGAACAACGGAAATGACGTCAAATGTACGTTTTGAGCTTTTTCAAAAATTCTACAAATTTCATAATTTTAAAAAATTGTTTCTCGATCAAGACGCCAAAATACTTTCAGAGAAGCAGCGAACGATGGAACACACGAAACTGCGAAGACCCAATTTTGACGAGAGATTTTGTGCAGCAGTCAGTCAAGGCTTTTAAAGGCCTTCGTAAGTTTCTTTTTTTCTTCCCTGTTTATTTACGCGACCTAATTTTGCATGATTCAAAACTGCCTTATCTGTCTCAACAATTATAAAATAATGAAAAACACGATCAAATGGAATCGATAATTGAGCTGATGGAAAACTGCACACACCTTGTCATTATACGAATGTTTGGCCCTTCGGCAGCTTAATCAATCGGTGCCATCTTAGCAATATACTGCAGAGTTTTGTTCGAAGATGGATTAGTAAGATCTTGACAAACAATTTGCCGCACAGGAAGTAAGTGTGCTGTGAAAGTCAAAACACGTGTCCTTTGGCCGAGTTCCGGTTTATGGTAATATCCTGCTTCGGAAGTCTGAGTACCGCCGTTTCAGAAGAACGACGGAAATGACGTCAAATGTACCTATAAGAGTTTTAGTTTTTCAATCAACAAGACGCCAAAACATTTCAGAGAAGCAGCGCAAAAGGCTGATCGATTCTACAGGGTCAAAGACTGGTAAAAGCCTGCGTAAGTTTCTTTTTTCCTTTCTCTGTTTCCTTACGCATCTGCAACTATTAAATGATGAGAAACACTATCAAATGGAATCGGAAATTGTGTTGACGGAAAATTGCACACGGCTTGTGTTTAAAAGAATGTTTACCCCTTCGGCAGCTTAATTAATTTTCTCGTGTTGACTCTGGCTGTGATTGTTTCAATCGGTGCCATCCTAGCATGAACATGTATCCGAAGATCTTGGCAAACAATTTGCCGCCCATCCGCACACACGGTTCACACTTTGTGTGCAGAGTTGAATTATTGAAAACTAATAGTTTGAGAGATATTGAAGGACGACTGGCATCAAGATCTTCCAGGAAGCTGTGAAAGAAGAGGATAAGTATCCTAGTTCAACTGATTTATGTTCGTTCAAAGTGCTTTTTGTCACGCCCCAGTGTGCGACAAGCCTCAAATTAGTAACGCAAAAAACTCAGTGCAAGACATGTTTGCGAACTAAACCATTCCGTAAAAATTATAATATGTTTATCCAGCTGTTTCACCTGTGAACAAGCGAGTAGGCAAATATGTTGTCTGTATCACTATTGTAAAGTATGTAACACTTTTATAGTTGCCACTCACTTGAAGAAACGTGGGTTTCCTTAAGTTTTGAGACTGATTTTGTTCTTTACTCGTTCTTGCACAACTACAGGAGGGCCTAGATAGGAGGAGGGTCTGCATAACAGTTAACAGTAAAATTTTAGGCCATTTCACAGCTAACAGTAAAATTTTTGCCGTAACAGTAAAAAAATGAAGCCCCACAAAATGACAAAATAATGGTACTTTTAAAAATTACTTTTACTTCAAAACTATGACGAAACAGGAAACTGAGTTTGTTAATTTCTTTCTGGAATTAATTCGAATTAATTATATCATATTTCTGAAGAACATACACCTAAATGTAGTAACGTTCTTATAAACACCTAATTGCAATGTTTAGTATTACGCATAACACTCTGAAAGGTCTAGCCTAACAGCAGCTCTCAGAGTTCTTCCAGATCTCGACACTGTTGTTGTCGGAGAAGAGCCAATTCGTCTTTGTTGAGAGAATCATTGTTGTCATCATCAATGTCCGTATTATCATCCCTGTCTGTTTCGTACTCATTTTTCTGATCCAAATGCCCCTTGTCTGTCGCCATGTTCTGTCCACTCTCAGTGGCAGCACTAATCATGTGAGACTCCTCAGATCCCAAGGTTCCATGAATGACATGACTCTCTGTCTCCAAGTCAATGGACTGGTACTCCGACTGTTGGAAGGGTTCCACCTTTATCCTTTGTGGTTTCACTCCTTAGGTGCGTTGGCGCACTGACCTGAATGGTTCCACCCAGTCTCCCATAAGCTGTTGGCTCTCTTTGGCCATCTCCACTGAGGAAAGGGGTGTCATGTACACCACATCAGCAAATCGCGTATTGCACTTTGGTACTGGATAGTATGGCGACGGATGGGTGAAGTATTTAGCTGACCATTTGGTAGCACGTTTCAGTGATTCTTTGACATTAGACCCAAAGTCCAGGGTATATGTCAAAAGACTAAGTGTGTCATTCTTAAAATGCGATACCGCACGCAGGTTTTCTACCATGTTTGGTTGGAAGAGTTGTAAAATCAAGATCATATCCAGGTTGCCCTTTAAATACATCCTCTAGTGCTTCCATGCCTTCCTTCAGAATTTTCAAGGAGTCCTGAGTCTGGCCTGAGACAGTTCCTTTGGGACCATTAGTCGCTTTGCCTTCAATTTTATGAGTGTCCTTCACTCTTTTCACAGTTTCTTGCATATAACTATGAACAGTGCCAATGTTAGCCCTTGCCTCAGAGATACTGATGTGGCTCGGATCAGCCCCTTTTGTGTGGATGCCAAATGAATCATACAATCTTCCAAGGTGATGGAGAAATTCGGCCGTTCCTGACAGACCAGTAATTAATTCGCCCAAGTCCCCTGCCACTGATCCGCGTGCGCGAGCCATCTTGATACCCAGAAGACACCGCAAAAATAGCGGTTTGGGGGGCATTCACACTGAAAATTTCATCATTGCTTTTTAATTACAACTTTTACTTCTGAACAGTTTGTGTTTACTTTGTCTTGTTTTATTTTGTTTTATTTTTTATTTTTGTTAGATATTAAAATATCTAGTCTTGTAACACTTAACTGTATCTTTTTACATAACACTTAACATTGGCTTCATAACACTCAACAGTTACCCCCATCTAGGCCCTCCTACAGGGAACACAACAGTAAATATACAACAAGAAAATGTCGGTTTCCACCGAAAGTACGACGTGTTAAAACCTCGCGTGATAAAAAAACTAAACTAAAACAAGGCAATTTATCGCAGGCTAATTTAATACAGACTCTTATAAAGTGAAAGAAAAACACTACAACCATGAAGGATAGCTTTAAAATTGACGCATTTCGCACATCAAAAAATACCACATGTGCATTGATTGAAACTGAATATCAACAATGCTGCCACAGTGCACAATATGTCAATCAATTTATAGTTTTGACCTTCATGAATTTCAAATAGGATTCGCTCATTCTTTCTATGCTAATTTATCGACGCTCATTGACGTCGGCCCGCGCAAGTGAATTCCAGTCGCTGTTGTTTATAGCCTTGAGCATGGCTGAGGGAGTGTCATATACGAAGGCTGCGAATGACGACCAAGTTTTGCTGCAAATGGCAGAGCCCAGTATGGACCCGTCGAAGCCGTCCGAGCCTGCGAAGGGCCTGTATTTTGAGTCAGATGAAAGCAAGAAGGTTGATTACGTGTTAGTCTACGACGTGTGCAAGGAGAAAGAAGAAGAAGATGCAGAATTCAAAGCCAAAGCTCGGGAATTGGCGAATCAAAGGGAGTCGTATCACAGAAGCTTGAAGAAGCAAGGGTTGGAGATTGAAGAAGACGAAGTGGTTCCACCCCAGGTGAGTTTCTTGACATCCTCAATGGTTCTAAAACAGATGTACCAGTATTAGTCTTGTCTTAATTAAGCTTTCGGTGGCCCCCCTGTGTCAGTACAGTTTCCTTTTCAGGCTTCCTGGTTTTGATATCTTTGACACTCATCTCTCTTAACTCAATTTCCAGCGATATGTTTGTGCAAAGCAATTTCGGCACTGTTCAAGTTCTGATCAGCTTCTAAGTGGGCGGTGTCTGCTCAACCCTCGCATGCATCGACCGCGTTACTGACTTGTGCCAGAATCTCCAAGCATCGCGCTTTGCTCGCTCTCTGGACATTTCCGATCAAGCTCCGGATGCTACACAATAATTACAAACAACACTTACATGAAACACACTGACAAGTCGCGAAATATCTTCTAATGTATTGCACACCGATATGCAAATTTCATCTAATTTAAGAGCGACTTCCAGTTACTTTATTGTAGCAATTGCCCGTATCTCAGTTTTCTTTCTCTCGCTTTTCTTCATCGTAGAGCGACAGTGTGGCCTTGTTTTAATATGATCATGTACGGCGAAATTTTGCTCTTTCGAATGTAAATTCCACAAAAAGTGCAGGAAAACACAAATATTGAACGACACATATCAAACAAGCTGTCTACATCAAGGGCTTTGTACGCCTGCTCTCTATCGGCTTGCGCGAGCAAAAAGGTAAAAAAACAAAAGTAAAAATATTCTGTTTATGTCGAAGTATAATGTTGGGAATCGAAGTGGGACGTTAAATAAGCCACTGAAGTGGAAACGACCGAACTTTTGTAGAACATTCTGGTGACCAATTTTGGTTGTTTTGATTTATGTCATTAAAAGTGTGCTATCGTGCAAGAAAGGTCCAGAAACTAATTTCCTCGTAATTGCGGCACCTGATCTAAAGTACTTACTAACAACTCTATTTGAGTTTTAGCCGCCTGTGAAAACAATTATAAAGTATAAATATTCATTTTTTGTCCAAGATATTGTATTGAAAAGAAGCATTATTGACACTGATTCTTGATTGTGTGATTTAAACAAACGCCTATAAAACTACTGAATAATGGCTCGTAGTACATTTTATTTACCAATACCACATGGGTCCAGACGACAGCACTAAAGAAGATTGCAGGGTCAAGCACTAACGCAGTATTCTATAAAAAGTGATTTTGGAATGACTGGTGCTTTGACATTTAGTGGCTTGAAAGCCGTGAATTATACGGACCAAACGCTGGTGTGGGTACTGAATAATTCTTCACTTCTAAAAGCGAACTGGATACATGCAACCTAGAAAAAATAAACTGAACATGCGACACTAAAATGAAAGCTCATTCTCATTCTGGACGTTAGTTGAGCGGAGGTCCGTGTTTGCTGCGTGATTTTTAACCCTCGGACGCACAAACATGTACGTCATACCCGCACCATGCACCGTACCCTTAGGATTTTCTTGCATTAATATATTTTGAAGATATTTGAAGTTCAATATACAGTCTCGCATTTTCTACAACATATTGGACACTTCTTGGGTGTTTTGCGGGCTACTCGGTGAAGAGGACTAATAGGGTCGATGATGTCATCCAAAATGGCAACCTTCGCGGACGTTGATTTTAAAAGGCTACATCCTCTTCGCCCACTGAAGAAAACTAAAAAAACCCTCAAATAATTGCCGTTATATGGCCTACAAATGGGAATTATACTACAATACCGTATATACTTTTTGTCCCATTTGAAAAGAATAGTTTTTTTCATTTTCACTAAAATTTTCACATTGGTCAGATCCAAGTAAGTACAATCAAATCATATTGGTTATACACAGTTTTGATTGAATAAGAAATAAAATAAAATAATGCCCAAAAACGCTAGGTAAACAAAAACGCTGCGACAAAAAGAGTAAATTGTACTGAATGAACTGACTATAAAATTAATATTTACCCGCTTCAGTTCTGCCACCTGGGAAGAAAACTTTCAATTCCTGCATTGAAGAAAAGGCTGTGACCACTTAAATGGAAGCTCAGCGAATTGAATAAAAAATCACGTTCTCTATAGCAGATTAAAACACCACAGTGTTCGTGTTGACAATTAGATACTTTCCTTGTCTTTCTGTTGCCGTTGGAGATCGGCGGTACTTACTGGTTTAACCAGCCCGATCAACTTTGTCCTTCTCCTTTTATTGCATCATTGTTGCCTTCCACATCAGCTTTGAGAATTTATCAATTGACATTTGAGGCTATAATCTTTAATAATCTGTAATTATAGCTTGTACAGCGCCTTGATTAGTGTTTTAATTTTCTTAAATGAACTGAGCAGTGCATTTCGACGACATAGTTTGTGTATTTTGTTTCCTTCTTTCAACTAACCACTGTAACCGAGAGATGTTATGGCACAAAAGTGTACTGTTGCCGTGTATTTCCGTGTATATCCAGGATTTTTACTGAAATGTCTGGGTTTTTCTTTTACTGAAATATGCGGGTTTTTTTTAATCTCCAGAGTCCTGAAATTATAAGGCATTTTGTAAAACTACATTTGCCATGGAATGTTCTGCTGAAAAATGCAGAAAAGATGAATATGAAGGCGCCTATTCAGCCCAACGACATCGAGACTAAACCCTGGTACTTGAACATACCAGGAGGAGAAACAATTAGGGACCTGTGGCAAACAAAGAATCCCATGGTGATCAAGGACGCCACCGTAGTGGACAAGCCCGACTTCTTTATGGCTTCCTTCAAGAGAGAACACCTGACCAAGTACGTAGGCTATCAAGACCAGGCTACGTTCTTCACAACCAGCGATCGTCACTACGTTATCCAGCGCATTGTCTACTCCGCAAAGTTCGGGGAAATGCGCCATGATGTGGGATTCAGGAAGCTCCTCTTCGATGGTGCCTACACCGCTGGTTACCCACTCCACGACGGTGAAGATCTCGACAGTTCTGCGGATACACCCACAAACGACCGACAGCGCCTGAAGAAAGACTGGGCGCGTTTTGGCCGCTTCTACAAGTTCCAGCCGTATGATGGCATCAAGGATTACTTTGGAAGCGAGATCGCCATGTACTTCGCCTGGCTCGGCTTTTACACGGCCACGCTAGTTCCCCTGGCCATCATCGGCTTGTTTGTGTTCCTGTACGGCATTGGGTCCGCAGCCAGCAGCCCTCCTGTGAGAGATGTCTGCGACACAGATAACAAAGGGAAGTGGATTATGTGTCCCTTGTGCGACAGAAGGTGTAGCTACTATGACTTGGCTGGAACGACATCAGCTTGTCTTTATTCCTACATCACCCACTTCTTCGACAATCAGGGCACTCTATTTTTGGCTTTGGTAGCCTCCATCTGGGCCACGCTTTTCCTCGAATTCTGGAAGCGCCGCCAGGCCTCCCTCGCGCAGGAGTGGCATCTGAGCGACTTCGAAGAAACGGGAGAGCAACTTCGACCGGAATACGTGTCGACTGTTACGACTCTAAGGAAAAACCACGTGACGGGCAAGATGGAGCCGTACTTACCAGCAAGTGTGCGATGCCGACGATTCAGTGTCATCATCTCTATCATCACATTTATGATCTTATTGGTGTTAGCCGCACTCGTTGGCGTGATCATCTACCGCGCTATCATTTTTTCTGTCCTCAGTGCAAACAGTGATAAGACAATACGCAGCCGATCTCGCACCGCCACCACAATAACTGCCGCCTGTCTGAACTTATTGGCTATCAATTTGCTCAAGATAGTCTACAACCGGCTGGCGGCCTTTTTGACCAACTGGGAAAACCCGAGAACCAGGACTGAGTACGAAGACAGCTTTGCCATCAAGATGTATATGTTCCAGTTTGTGAACACCTATTCGTCCATCTTCTACATCGCCTTCTTCAAGTCTGAGTATGTGGTGGGTACGCCCAGTAGGTACCGTCGTGTACTCAATAAGTACCGTCTGGACAGCTGTAGCGAGCAAGGTTGCTTTCTGGAGCTTTGTATTCAGCTAATCATCATCATGGTTGGACAGCAGATCATTGGTAATATTACCGAGGTGGCAATTCCGTAAGTATCACTCATTAAAAGAATTACTTTTTATATGCTATCACGGACAAAGACAATGATTAAACCACTGGGACCAACTTTTACTTCCACGGTCATTATCATTTAAATATTTTTTCCTTTGCACCTCTGTCAGTTTGCTTTCCTTTGAGTGGTGAGTGAGCTTCTCTTTCTGCCTGTTTCCAGCTTTTATAACTTTTTCTTTAGTCTTGCCCATCTTGGTCCTTCTCATGTCATGTGTTCATTCTTAATGTGTCATGTGAGCGGTCTTCTCATGTCATGTGATCATTCTTTCTCAGTGCTCTGATGACATGGTGGAAAAGACGCAAGGAATCAGACGCGGAGGATTACCCTCGTTACGTGAGGGACTACGATTTCAGCGCTCAAGAGGAACACGGCATGTTCTGGGAGTACCTTGAAGTTGGTAAGAACGATTGACAGAAGGGTACCTAACTATACACAAAGTCATAAAACATACGTCTTAACTCAAACTCCAGCTGGTGA
Organism: Plumapathes pennacea; assembly: GCA_964036295.1. Taxonomy (NCBI): domain Eukaryota; kingdom Metazoa; phylum Cnidaria; class Anthozoa; order Antipatharia; family Myriopathidae; genus Plumapathes; species Plumapathes pennacea. The sequence continues at coordinate 11,795,339 of OZ038465.1, read as the reverse complement.
TTGGTAATTCTCACCGGAACACCTGTACAATGGAAGTAGCACTGACATGCTCCTCACTCTGTTTACAATATTATAATACTTATTAGAGAGGGGGCTTTTAAAAATGACCTTCTAGAAGGGAGGGGGGATTATTAGAGCATTTATAGGGCTTATTTATATTGTTAGAGTTGGTAATTTACAGTTATCCTACTATTACTTTAGAAGGCAGTGTGGCCGAGTGGTTAGGGCGCCGGACTTGAAATCCGGAGGTCCCAGGTTCAAGTCCCGCTCTGACCACTAGCTGAATTTGCAACGCGGTAGCCCTGAGTTCAAATCCTCGGCCACACTATGTAAACAGCCAACTGGTTAGCCTTCGACCAGTTGGGATTCTTAACGAGTTTGTGTTCAGTTTATGATATTTCGTTTCTACATTTCAAGTCTCCCCAATTAGTACGGTAAGTGCTAAATACATTGAGACTTAAATAAAGTGATTTATTTATTTTTTCTTCTACTAACACTACTGGACAGACAGTGCAGACCAGTACTACTATTGCTTTTACTGATGCTATTTTTACTACTTTTATGCCGTATTATTAGTCATGCATTGGTCATCATTTGCGATATTTCAGTCCGATAACCCTCGCTTTGCTCGATTTCTTTTACAGTCTTGCAGTATGGGTTCGTCACCATGTTCATTGCTGCCTTTCCATTGGCCCCACTCTTTGCTCTGCTCAACAGCATTGCTGAGGTGAGAGTCGATGCTATCAACTTTGTGTCCCAGTATCGTCGGCCGGATGTGACGCATGCTGAGGATATTGGAGCCTGGTCCGGAATTCTGGAAAGCGTCACCAAGATCTCCGTCCTCGTGAACGCATTTGTCTTGTCCTTCACCTCAGAGTTTATTCCCAGACTGGTTTATTGGTACAAGTATTCTCCAGACCGGCACTCTGGTGGTTCTCTGGAGGGTTACCTAGACAACAGCTTGGCATACATGAGCATTTCGTACATCAACGAGACTGAGCCAGGAACTCTACCGGACAATCCCAGCGAGTTTGTGAACGCCACAGGACTGACAATGTGCAGGTAACGCTTGACCAGCTGACTATAACATCATTATAAAAACATCATTACTGTCATGATGACTATCAATATCACCATAGTACATCATTGACCATCAATGAAAGGTAGCATCGACATCCATACCTATTTTAAAATAAACATCATCACTAACTACCAACTAAGCTTTTGAGTTGGTCTTGAATGGAAACCTGATCAAAACCTTGTCACTAACTTGGTCAGAACCTAATCAAAACCTGGTCAAAAAAGGATGGCGAGAAAGACTATATAAATGAGTTTCTGGACCATTTAGTTACTCATTAACCAATTAATAATATTATGTACAGGTATAAAGGTTATTTCGACCCCACGAACCCCTTCAAGTACAGCAAGCAATACTGGCACGTGATCGCCGCCCGCCTGGCTATGGTGTTCCTTTTCCAGTTTATTGTGTCCGGTATAACTTCTTTTGTGCGTTGGGTGGTCCCGGATGTACCGGAGAACTTGGCACTGAAGCAGAAGAGAGAGCATCACCTGACGAAGAAGAAGCTCCGAAGCGCTGACGACAGCGACAGTGATCATTCAGACGACGTCGACAACGTAAACGTAATGTTATAGACCGTAAAAGTAATTTATGGTCCTGCAATCCCTTATTTTGGCAGTCAGCGGTCATTGCGTAATGTGGGAAGGAACATCAATTTTCGAGTTGTTTTTTGCCTCTGTTTCAAAAACAAGCTCTAAACCTTTCACGTAAAATATAGTGTAACTCTTAAATTCATTTCATGCAAAAATACAAAATTTCCATGCGGATCACTTGCTACGACGAAGGGTGAACGCTAAACCTTTTCATTACAAAGTAGAAATGCAGATTCTCTCAACCTTTTAAGAAGAAAATGTATGAATGATGCAGTGATAATTGATAGTTTTAGGTAAGCTTTCATTTGAACAAGGTATCAAAAGTTGTGTCTTTACTGCATAGTGATATCTCTGTGAGAAACTGAAGAAAAAAGTTAAATTGACAAATTTAACGTTTTATCTCTACGCCAACGCAGAATAAATCTGTTTCTCACAGGAAAATAATTCCATCATTTCCCTGCTATAGGCCCCGTGTTGAAATAGAGGCACTTACAACTCGAAACAGTGTGTGCAGTTTTAGTGGTACCTTTAAAACCTCTAGGCTTCGCTGGGAAACCCAAAACTTAGAATCGGTAGTAGATTTGAAATTAGTTCAATATAATCCGTGTAACATACATTGTGCTTGAACACGATGTGAAAAAGATGACCGCTGACCAACAGAAGTGACGTCAAAGAATGTATTTCGGCAAAAGTTTAAAGCATTGTTTGTAATCCATTTAACGTATTTACGCAGCGACATTGCGCGATGTAACAGGCACACTTGGGCTCTCGAGTTGCATCGAGTAGTTTTACGGATGTTTTTTTTTTCTAAGGTAATTTGCTTCACTGGGTTCGCAGCTATGTGTGTTCATGTGACGTCATGACGGCCATGTTGGGTGAACTTGAAGCAGGGAGCGTGCTTTTTTATTGGACTGCACGTCTCTCTAACAGCTTTCAAACACTCGCGCATTTGATTAAAAAAGCTTGGTACATCAGCTTGGCGCTCTAAAGTGTACCATACATTCACTACAACTGCTAAATAGCTCGAGGTGACTTTTCAATCTAGGAGGCATTTCTCAGTCGTTGTCGATTGACAACTGACTGACGGCTAAGCGTGGTTAACTGCCTTATAGCGCAGGTCATTCTTTAACAAAAAATATATTGCCCTTTGAGTGATTCCAACATGGTGGCGTTTATTCAACAAAAGCCATTAGTTTGATTGGTTAATTGTATCACGTGCGTCGTGTCCACATGCTCGTTTAGTCTAGGTAATGTAATGATTGTCCCGCCAAGGTTTGTAATACGAGTTCTCCCTGTCATTTACGAACACAGTAAGGGTAACATAAAGTTAATTTGCTGGATCAGCTGCCATGCAACTGCGCATGTGATCAGATACTAAATTTTCCGAACAGTAGTATATCCATGCTACATGTTCGTGGAGGATTTTGCTTGGGGTTTGGCGAAATTTAACTTATAAATACTGCTTGTGAATGTTAATTCCTCCACTACCAGAGCCAGATTTGGCTCAGCCTTGAAACCTCAACTCGTAAACTGACCGAAGCACTCAAATGAAAACTCTCAGTGAGTACACTAACAGTAGTGTTTACGGTGTTGCCGAGAAGAATTCATGCTTTCGATAATAATAAATTTAGTGTAAGCGTACCAACAGTCAACGTGGCCAGCATAACAGTAGAGTTTTATTCATTTACTGACTTACATCGTAGTTGGTGAGGGGTTGATATCTGTGCTTACTAGTAAACTTAGCACTGTCTGTCTTTTTTTGCGTGCGGTACTAGTGTTAGAGTAGCCGCAGCTCGCTATTGAGACATGTGCGAGCTACTACACAGCATGTGCAGGCGCCCAAAAAGACTGAAATAAAGGGCTTTCTACTCGCTAAACTACACTTGAATATATACTTCAAATCAACATGAGCAAAACAAAAAGGTTTCTCTTTACTCTTAGTTTCAGCATTCTTCTCCAGTCGTTTTTCCACCTGTCATTTCTGAGCTGACATGCCAGTTTCTGAATGATCCTTATCGTTCTTTCAACTCATCCATGCCATTCTAACGACACATTTTTTTTCTCATTTTGTGGCCAAGGAAGTGCGTCATGTGTAACGCACACAGCGCAACTGAGACTTAAACAATACCACGCTGCTATTTGGATTATTCACCAATAGGCCCTTTGTGTCTACATATTAGTTCACGCTCTTTCCATTTCGGGCATTCAAAAAGCCTGAGGTGATCAATTTTTAGTCACGTGGTGGATTTTGGTTACGTAACCAGCTTAATGTAAAGGGCCCATTCACCTAGGTATCATTTACACCTGATTCTCATTAACTCGACTACTGGACACATTCCCTCCACGTGCTCTTGGAATTGCTTCACATGACATGTACAGAGTATCCACTGACCCACCCCGTCGCGAGGTGCGAGTCTCATAATCACGTGCCGCGTCAGTCTCGCTCCGACTCATGCACTCGCGTGCGATGTAGTTTTCCCGCTTTATCTTGATATCCAGAGCACGAGGCACATCCGGGATAAGCCAATCCAGAAAGCCCACGATTACAAATACAAAATATTGGAAGACTATGACAAACGTCAACCTGGCCGCCAAGACGACGTAATGCTGCCGACTGTATCTGTATGGCTTTACTGGCTCGAAGTATTCCTTGTATCTGTGGAGTTGGAGAAGTTAGCATGTGAGTATTCGTAACAAAAGAGCTTTTACAAACACAACATAGATACAGTCGATCCCCTATTAAGCGGCCATCCTAGGATTTCAGACTCTTTGTCATCATTTTTTTCAAAATAAAGCCAAACTGCGTGAAATAATTTTTTGGTGGCAGCTTGATAGGGGTAAAAACAAAAAGGAGAACACTCATCGGGACGGCCAAAACGTGGCCGCTTAGTAGAGGTTTCACTTAGGCAGTGTTACTGACAATAGTTTCGGGACTTTGGTAACTGTATATCACTTTCTGAATGGTATGCTAGTATGTAATTGGACAAACAAGTCCGAAATGAGTATACATGGAAACTCCATGAGCGACCACCTCCGACGGTCATCCGAAAACGGCTCTGCTGCTATTATGTTAGTACCAAGTGCTAACCTGCAGAAGCTTTGGTTGTACGGAAGATTTTTGAATGGCTCATCTGGCAAAGATCTGGATCTGAAGTCCGACACATTGAAGTAGGACAAGGAATTGTCGACATAACCCTTGAGTGATCCATCGGGGCTGTACGAATATTGGTACACCAACCTTAAACGATAAAAAAATCTTCGTTCCTCAAAAAGAAAAGAGGAAGACTTCTACAAAGAATTAGCCATACTAAGTTGTTGCACGATCATCAGCCTATAAAATAAATAGTCTGCCCTCTCAAAATGTTCCAGTTTGATACTTATATATTATCATGTGCACTTGGTGCCATTTATGGACTAATTTTTCAGGCCACAAAGTTCATTTGGATTTCCTGCGCGCCTCCATCTCAACGTGTGACGTCACATGGATCAAAAAGTTGGCACGCGGAAAATTGAAATGAATTTTGATTGATACTCGGCGTATTCTGTGATTCATATACCGGAATATATGAATTACGGGATAATTAATCTACCCAAAAATGCGCTGTAAGTGATTAAACATCAGTGAAAGAAAATACGCGAGGGTCTGTTTAAGTAAAGTGGAAGAATCTACTCACTTACCTCGGAATAAACTCAGACGTGAAAGCAATGACAAACGTGTTCACCAAAACGGCCACTCGACTCATAACGCGCAGAATCTCAAACCAGGCACCAATCCCCCGAGCCCGCTGAGGTACTGGCCGGCGGAAATTTACCACAAAGTTGATTGCGTCAATTCGAAGTTCGACGATGTTGTTGATGAGAGCGAACAGCGGTGCAAGCGGAAAGGCAGCCACGAATAGGGTAACGAAACCAAACTGGATAACTGATGATATAAACAGGTTATTGTAGTTATAAATGCCATAATTTATTGGGACAAAATGACCATGCTGACTAGATTAGCATACTGGCTATTTCAGTTGATAGAAAGTACTTCCTTTTGTTAAGCTTCTATTGCAGTAACGTGTCTTTGTTTACCTATATTACTAGCAGAGTACTTAAAATTTAAGTGGTAGTTGTTGTTGTTGTTGTTGTTGTTGCTGAGAATCGGGAAGACTTCGAGGGGTTTGAAAACTTTAAAAAAAACTGACATATTTTAGACACAAATCCGTTGATTAAGTGTACTGGAAGGCGCGAAACCCACATTCTCCCCCCTCCCCTCCCCTGTGTACAATGTTGCGTGTGTTTGGAAAAACAGGTTCAGGCCACTTGAACATTGAACAGGGGAAAGGGAGGGGGTGTCTTCCAACTGAAACGGTAGAGAATTTACTGAAACTGTGTGAGTGTCTCAAGCCTTTTGTCACTGATTGTAGCTTTTGTTGTTCTCAATGTTACCCATATCGTGGTACTCGTAGAACATTCTCATCTCGGGCTCCTCGTTCAACATGTAATCTCTCTCCCACTGAGTCGAGGATTGCCGCTTGTCTGCCGACCTCGTAACCCACCATTTGGTCAGCGAGCTATACAACGTGGGAATAACAAAGAAGAAACGAAAATGAGAAGAGGGAAGAATCTAGATGTAAACGAATGGGCAGCAAAGATCACCTGGCAAAAAGGAGACTGCAGAAATGGCGACACAACGAAGAGAAGAACGAGAAGTAAAAACAAGAGGAAGAGAAGGTGGAAGACAATGACGAAGATGAAGATGAAGAAAAAGAAGAGAAGGAAAGAAACTGTATGTCAACAAGACAAATTTGAGGACGAACAAGATACGAATGTGATCAAGCTAAAATAGATGAGAAATAACAATAGCATAACTAGAAGCAGCGGAAGAACACCAACAGTAAGAAGAGCATTTTTATAAGGAAAGAAAAAGAATTTACTTACGGCACAGCAAACTTCTGAATTGAGGAAATGAACTGTTTCCCAACCATAATCACCGCCAGCTGAATACACAGCTCAATCAGACAACCGGAAGGATCACAACCCTCGAGTCTTCCACCATTGACCCTGTTGAAGTTCCCAGGATAACCAATAACGGAGGAGCCCTTGAAAAAGGCGATATAAAACAAGGACGAGTAGTTGTTGACAGACTGGAATAAGAACAACTTCATCGTCATCATGTCCTGGTAGTCTGTCATGGTCCTGGGATTTTCCCAGTCAGTTAGCGTCTTGGCGAGCCATTCGTACAAATATCCAAGCACAGTAATGGCCACCAAGTTGATCACAGAGGCTGTGAGGGAGGTGAACAAACGCGCGCTCTGCTGGACATCTTCATCTGGATGCGCAAAAAGAACTGCCACCATGGCCGCCCTGTAGATGACCACGCCCACTAACGCCCCAATCACGAGAAGAATCATGAAGGCCAGGGTGATCGCCGTGCACGTGTAGCGACCCACCCGCGTGACTAGTGGGACGTACGGTTCCGGTTTACCCGTCACAGGATTCAATCGACTCTTCTTCGCTTTCGCCACGAACGCTGGCCTTGGGGGTTGAAATTCGTCTTCGTAGCTCATCATGTCCCATTCGTGAGCGAGTTTGATTTCCTTTCTTCTCCACACTTCGAGAAATATCGTCGCCCAGAATGACATGAAGATAGCAAAGAACACCGTGCCATTGTGGTCAAAAAGTCGGGTTATTGTCGAATACGTGCAGCTCGTAGTCAGTGTCCAGAAGCTGCAGTCTTTGTCGCACAGCGGGCACATGTAAAACAACGCCGAGTTTCCCTCGTCACAGATTTCTTTGGTGGGTACAAAGTCCTTTATAGTCACCAGGCCCCCGACGAAGCACCAGAACCCAGTAAAAGCAGCAAACAAAAGCATGAAATTGTACATTCCAAGCCAAGCGAAATAGAACGCAACTCTAATGCCAAGATAATGCTTTATTGCATTTAAAGGCTGTGTTTTGTACCACCGGCTGAACGAGGCCCATTCGGAGTGAAGTTGTTGTCGTAAACATTTCGGCTCTTCTTCCGACTCTATCTCCGTCGGTCCGTCGTGCATCGGATAAGCGTCGGAGTAAACCGAGTCATAGAGAAGCCGAGTGATGCCAAAGTCCTCCTCTTTCTCCGAAGTATATCTCGCGGATTTCAACAGGTGGTTTACGATCCTAATGCGGTCCGGATCGCTGAAAAACGACTCCTTGTCCTCGATGTTCAAGAAGGAGCTCATTTTATCTCGATTAAAGAATGCCGTTATTTTTTTTCGGTGAAGTGATTCTATTCTTTCTGGAACTTGGAAAACGCTATATACTTTGCTGGCACAACTCAGGTAAGCCCTCATTCCCTTGGGAGTCTCGGTCGTTTCCTCTGATTCTCGCACTGGGCAACGAATCATCATTTCTTCGGCATGTTTAGCAAGAACGTTCCAAGGTGCATGAATCAGAACAAATGTCTTAATTTCTTCCTGTAACGAGAAGAGGGGTGTTTGTGAAAATAACATACATAAAACTTAAAATTTACATTTTTAGGAGAGACCCTCTCACCGTAGATGCTTTGCGCGCCCAGTGACTGACGGCGGCCATTTTCGTATCATACGAAAGTGGCGGATTCTTATGTTTTTCTACGTTTTATCGTGAAATAGATCAGCACAAACTCAGAAAGTGTATTGCTGCTGCTGTTGATGCTACTGCTGTCCTGCTACAAATCAGCCAATAGAAGATGTTTTGGCTTTGATAAACATCCTACAATAAAAATGCAGACAAAACATCCAGCCTTTAGTTTTTCGAGTTTTGACATCAAAATCACAACCACGGACTATTATCTCGAAACTCAATTGTTTGTGCGTGCAGTCAAAGCATTGTTTCTTTTTAAGTAACTCTCTCTTACCGTTTCATGTTCTTACCTCATTGTTTCTTTTTAAGTAACTCTCTCTTACCGTTTCATGTTCTTACCTCATTGCCTGTTGACTCAATACATTGCAGCTTTAGCCCACTTTGCTCCAAATTGTTTTCGAATTCTTCGCGTTTCTGTTCTTTTTCTTTGTTTTCTTTCTTCTTATCCTCATCGTCCCCAGCTTTGCCTTTTACGTAAACAAGAACAAAGTCGGTTTTCTTCCCCTCGCGCTCAAGCCCTACACCGTCGGCAGTATCGGATTCCCCATTTTCTGGTCGCGTCAGAGGAACTTCATCAAGGTTTCCAGCTCGAATGCCAGCCATTTTCCCCTCAGAGGCGTTTATGGCAGCGATGTAACTTGGGCTTTTTGGAATTAAGTATCCCTCCCAGTTCTGACGATCCACGGGGGGCGCTTTTTGGCGTTTCAGGTTCTCCTCACTGGCAGATAGGTGCCACAGACTAGAAGAAGGAGTTTGCATGTCTGAGACTGATCGCTTATCAAGTGTTGTCGAGTTTTATAGACACCGCACCTAAAGTGGTCAATTTAAAAAACATCGCAGAGCGAAGCGTAATTATTCTTGTTTTACCGCACAGCGTAATTAAAAGTGTTTGCATACGCTTAAACTTTGAATCGATTTAGGCAATACCTGTTATGTTTTGGTTTAGATGTAGCAGGTATCAACACGTTAAAATAGCAGATCCTAAACTGAAACACTTTTCGATAACTGAGTTTCCCATTGCGTTCTTGTTATTAATAACTTCGCACATTTTCTGAAGTCCTCGGGAATACTTCATTTATGAACTTTGATAGCAATTCCATAAGACCTGAAAGAGGCCTTTCAACCACAGTCCTTTGCGTGCCAAAGTAAAACCCACCTTTTCCAATGTCTGGATATAGATTGTAAGATTCCGACGTCTTACGTATTCTAGATAATGGATCCTATTATGAAGATGAAAACCTCAGTGGAGCCTCTCTGAGTGGCGTCCACCTCTCGTAAGCGTAACTAAAGTCCCAATTGGTCCGTCACTCACATAAATTGCTATCCTGAAACCTCACGTAATTAAGCCACCACCTTATACCAAAGCCCGATTGATTCCTTACTCAAATTAATTGCTATCAGTGAAGCCATTCAAATCACATTTCAGACTCGTCGTTGGGATATTTCTGCGTTATTTTTTTTTTACCTCTGGTAAGCGACCAATCCTGCGTTACCAAACAGCGAAGAAGTACTCTTTTCCAGAAACACCGACCGAACACACTGGCACATGTAATGTGACGTAACATTTAGACAAAGGATTGTTTTATATTACAATTATGAAAGTCGTTATTTAGCCGGTGGAGAACGCCTCGGTACAGTATTTACAACAGTAATATTGACTGGCTCCAAGATGGACATGACATCACATGTTATAAGCCTCCAGTGGTTACAAATTCCCGTACGTTACCAAGCCTGGCATGAAACTAAGCTGCCATAAGCGACTACATCAGTTCTAGGCCGTATTTGAATTGTGTAGATCAATGCCACCCCGTTGCTTTGGTTGATTCTCAAATATTCACTGCAAACAATAAGTGGCATAGGAGTTCACAATTTAAGGCCATTTCACACTGGACGCGTCGCGACACGCTTTAACTGCATGCGACAACGCGGCAAAATTAGATCCCGGTCATTCCTTCAATCCGATTCACACCGGACGCGGCGCGACATAGCGGTTGTCGTGCCGCGTCGGGTGTGAATCGGATTGAAGGAATGACCGGGATCTAATTTTGTCGCGTTGTCGCATACAGTTACAGCGTGTCGCGACGCGTCCAGTGTGAAACGGCCTTAAAATTGTTGACCGCGAACCCGCCGCGTGGTGAACTTTTTCAGTAAAGCAGCAAATGCAACGTAGTATTCGAACCAAATTTTACGAGTGGTACTGGTAAGGAAATGAAGAAAAGAATGCGCAAGGCAATTTTCTGTGAGGCTAGGCGATGAAGCAAATTAAAACAACAGAAAAGAAATATTTGATCAATCCATTGTATCCTTCATGAAAGTGTGTACTATGCAAGATAACTTTTTTTTGTTTTTGTACAGCTGCTGGTATATTTTGATCTGTTTAATAATTAAAAGAACGAGTATGAGAAGGGACATGTGTCTGTCTGCTATAAATATATGACTGTGTATGGTTTAATGATTACCGTGTGGTATATGCGATTAGAAGTAGTGTGGTTATATATTTGTGAGCAATTGCTGCCGCCCTGTTAGGCCCAGTCCACTTCATTACAAATCACGCTACTCTGGGCCATCGGTTTTTGACGAGTATTTTTCTCCAAGCCCCACCGGCGGATCAATTGGCGAACGTCACGCTAATTTAAACATCTTTCTGTTCACTCAAGTTATGGTTTTAAAGCTCTAAGTAAATACATTAACATAAGCATTGTTGAGTGAAGTGATTGATCAAAGATGACAGCAATTGTCAAGTTGCCGTTTTAAATATTTCTTGTCAGATATCCAAGCAATTTGGATCCGCTAAAATCAGATGGAAATAACTACTAGAGCCCTTTCAATGCATCATCGATTCATAGTTCGTTTGTACACTGCATGATCATTACACTGATTTAAATATCTTTCAAAATTTGCGCGCTTGTGCAGCTGAAGCGATAAAGTTCGCCCGAATGGACTTCCTACAACACTTACCTTGTTGTTTATTTGCCACATGTTTCTACCACTAAATAAGTCTTGTAGAACCTGAAGATCTTTCAGACTGTTACTTCATACGATCCGAAAGTAATGTCCTTAGCAATGTTCCGGCTTGTTCGCTTTGCGTTGCGTCATACAGTATTATCCTCGTCCTCGTCCCTAGGCCAACCGCGTGCGAGCCTGCTAAAACCAGCGGTTTTACTCAAAAGATATCAAAAACCAACATGGCGGCCGAAGTGGTTTGCTTTTCCAGAAATTGCTTTCTTCACTGGCGCAAGTTGGGCATGCAGCCTGTAAGATATGCTGAGATGAGAACCTTTACTCTTGCCGGATTACACTGTTGGAGGAGAAGCACAAGTTCCCCCACTAATGAAGTGAAAAGTTGGGAGAAACTTGCCAGTTCGAAGTTTCCCTCTCAGAGAATTTTGTCGGGACTAAAGTATTTCTCAATTGACCGGGGCACAGGTAGGTCTGGAAGAGCACAAGAAGACCATGACACAGACTCTGATAGTGATGAGGACGGAGAGGCGTCCGTAAAGCGTTCCCGAAGGACGAAACCGCGCAAAGAAACCACGGCTGTACAGCAGAAGACGAGCAAACGCAGAATGTTGCGACCGTCGCGGTACGTTTTCACTGACGTCAAAGGAGAGGAGGAAGTTTATCGCTGGGAAAAGCGAGCACCGAATCCAAAAACGATGTCAGATTGGTACGCCAGGCAGATGCTTAGCCTTACCAAGCAGAACCAGGTTTGTCTAAATTTATAAATGGGAGGCCGTTAGCATTCGGTAAGATTCTCATCTGACGTGCAAAAGCCGTGTTTTCACAGTGTAGATTTTCTGGTTGAACATTGTTCACAACAATTTGCTTACCGACGTGTATACGCGACTTGTTTAATAACTAATTTAAGTGTTTAACAAATATGCACGAGTGGACACTTTAAAATTTCTGACAGCCTCTGTCAATAGTTTGTCGGTAATAAAGGGATTCTTATTGGTGGAAATTAATTGCTGACTAGCTGAGTGACATCATTTGGTGGCTTAAAATTACCGACTTTTTGTGTCAAATTCCTTCAGTAGGGCACTCCAAATGTTAATCCCCGTGTTCAAATCCTCGGCCACCTTATGTAAATAGCCAACTGGTTAGCCTTCGACCAGTTGGGACTTTTAACAGATTTACATTGAGTTTAAAACACGGCCCCACCAGCTCTGCTGATTTACCTACCGTGTATAAATAAAAACACTTTACTTTACTTTACTTTTGGTGTTCAAGTGACTGAGTGGTTAGCATGGCAGTCTTTTACCAATGCAACCCTGTTTTTTTTTTACAGTAGGGCACTCCAAATGTTAATCATCAAATAAATCAAAAAGACTAAAGTTCCTGTTTAACTAGTGAAGCTATTGCTCTAATTGCACTGCTGAATACTTATTTATTCCTCGTTCTAAACTTCATTCACTGGAGTTAAAAATACTACTGTATATGCTGTATGAATTTATTTTAATTAGTAGATTTTGGACCTGTTTCCAGATCGAGACATGACATACATGTATGTCATGATGTACGTGTATACTGTAACTTATTTTTTTACTTGACTTCCTTCAGAGAATCATTCAGATTTAAAATGTGCATTCGAATCTTCTCTCCAGCATGTGAGTGACACAACCAATCATGTTCACTGCAAGTCACTCAGCTGCTCTATTCCGTTGACCAGTCAGCATTATACTCTTGCAGAAAGTGGGAAAAGTATTTGAATAATATCTAGCACCCAGTCTATACCCTGCCAGTGGTCACCTTGGAACAAGATTTTTGCTCTGATGTGGGAGAATTTGCAAGTATACTAGTTAGCCTTCAACCAGTTGGGACTTTTAACAGATTTACATTGAGTTTAAAACACGGCCCCACCAGCTCTGCTGATTTACCTACCGTGTATAAATAAAAACACTTTACTTTTGGTGTTCAAGTGACTGAGTGGTTAGCATGGCAGTCTTTTACCAATGCAACCTGTTGAAAGTTTTTTTTTTTTTACAGTGCAATGTGATTATGGTATATTACTTTGATTTGGTTGTATGAAGTATTTTAAGCACTGGATCTCTGTCCACATTTCTATAGGTACATGTAGTGTGTGTGCATTAGTTATTCTTATAGCTTTTGTCTCTTATGTTTCACAGATTAATGAAGCTTTGGAAATGTTCGACAGTTTAAAGGAGAAAAACATTCGCCCAACTGTGGAGATGTTTAATGTGCTTATCAGTGCATTGGCCAAAACTGGCAAAGTCAGGAAAGCATTCAACTTGTACAATGATGTAAGAAAGCATGTCAAATAGTCATGTGTTGAATCTTGAAGTATATGTCATGGAATAGATGAATTACCAACAAATTCCACATCACTATATATACAGTGGAACCCTGTTAAAACGACCACCAACAGGCCAAAAAATACTGGTCATATTAACAGGGTGGTCATATTAACAGGGTAGGGTCAAGTTTAGTTTTGTAGCTGGCCTCTTTCAAATGACATGATGACAGTTATGATGAAATTTCAGATTGCAGATGCAATTTATTGCAACAGAACTAAGAGTTTTAAAACAGGAACAAAATGCTGCAAATTTCTTGTTCCGAAACAAAGCTCTGGAGCTCTCCATTTTGTTTGGTCGTATTAATAGGGTGAATCATAAAGAGAAGTGGTCGTTGGTCGCATTAATGGGGTGGTCACATTAATGGGTTGGTCGCATTAATGGGGTGGTCACATTAATGGGGTGGTCGCATTAATGGGGTGGTTGCATTAATGGGGTGGTCGCATTAATGGGGTTTTCTGATGAGAAAATGACTAGGCATCTGGTCAGGGCAAAAAAGTGGTAGTAATATCAAGGTGGTGGTATTAACAGGGTGGTCGTAAGGTGGGTTCCATTGTACTACAGATTCCTGAACCTAATGCACCGGCTACATGTACTTCTACAGTATTTATTAATTTGTAAGAGTTAGCAGCAAATGAGAAGTTTGAATTGAAACTGTCATGTCAAAGCAAATTAATATTGCCCCTAGTTCACTGGTCATTAAAGTGCGTGTGACCCCAAATATTTTATCCTTAAAATCGATCATACATGAAGTAAATAGTAGCCCATCTCCGTCTCTGGCAATGAGGTTAAAGTGAAATAGTTATTATAAACTAAGTGATGTGGCACTTCCATTATATTTAGATGAAGAAGCGAGGCCTGAAGCCAACATCACCAAGCTACACGAGCCTGTTTACTGCTTGTATGGAGTCTCCTGTGCCACTACATTCTCTTGAGCGGGCACAGAAACTCCACAAAGAAATCACAAAACGACTCAGCAACCAAGACCTGGAACTTCATGTTATCACGTGCAATGCTGCCATTAAAGCCTTTGCTGTTTGTGGAAGTCCTCTCACTGCATTTGAGATTTACCAAGAAATGCAGGAACACGGGATTGCCCCAGATGTGTACACTTACTCTATGCTGCTCACTGCTTGTGCAAGTGATACCAGTGGCTCTGCACTTAAATCTCTGCATGTTGTGGAAGAAATGAAAGCCCATGGTTTGAAACCAGATATTTTTATTTATAATTTGCTATTAAAGGTTCTTAGAAGAGTCCACATTTCAACACCTCACAGTCCTCCAGCTAGAAGACAATCTGAACAAAAAGCAATTTTAAGTGTCGGAGAAAACTCTGGAGCTATTCAGAGTGGGGTAAATGAAGAAAATGACCCCTTAACAGTGTTAGATGCCTCGAAAAAACACAGCCTGGATTTCGTCACCGAAGTAGAAGGGGAACTTGAAGACGTTTTTCCTGGCGTGGAAGCATTCCTGCAGGCCATGGCTTTGGATGATGTTGAACCAGACATTCGCACTTTCTGCCTGCTGTTGCAGCTGACTGGCTCTGGACACAAGGTGGATGAAGAATACTTAATGTTAATGATGAAGGAATTTAATGTCAAACCTGACAGGGTTTTTCAGAACGCTGTAATCAAGCAGAAGGCACTGGCAGGGGAGCTAAAGCAAGCGAAGGTACAGTTACAGAGCTGTTTGTGAATAAACTCTCATAATCTTTAATTTTAATACCACAATAGAACTGATCCCCAGGCGATCACCTCCATTAAAATTGGTTCCTCTGCTATGAAACCTCTTGTGACCACCTGTGGGTGACCACCTCTGGCTGACTGCGACCGGCTCATGGTTGCCCGACGAGTGAGCACCCTGTAACTCTGTTTGGATAATTTCTCTCGAGAGAAGGTTTGCAAATGTTCCATGTAACTCGCTGATGTTGTAGTGTTGTACTCTGCAGGAGTATGTGGACTTGTTTCATGAAGAATACGATCTTGTCGCTGACGAGACCACTTATCAAGCACTCGCAGTTGGCTGTGACAAGCAGAAGCAAGGAGTAAAGCTGCTAGAGGAGATGACGGTAAGCTTGGTCATTCTAATTCTTCTGTATTTACACTCTTAAGGCTGGTTCACACGGTAAAGCAAGCACAAACGCAAGCGCAAGAGAATGAAAACTTCCATTCTCTTGCGTTTGCGTTTGCGCTTGCTTCACAAATCTTACCGTGTGAACCGGTCGCTTGCGCTTGCGTTTGCACTTGCACTTGCGCTTGCTTTACTCGTGTGAACCAGGCTTTAGCGTTTTTACTCCCAATCTTAGAATACAAATTCTCCCAGCTATTAAAAAAAAACAAGACCACAACTTAACGTTGTAGCGAGAATCGATAGATTAAGTCATCAGAACGAAAAGCAGAGTTCAGTCAGTGGGAAGCGAACAATCACCGGGAACTGTTGCTGTTCCAGCTGAAGTCTTCCGTACGCCGTGATCAACGATAACGTTAAGGAATGAGTGACAAATTTTTTTTAGCTTTACGAGGCGGGAGAAGCTCGAGTCAAATGCCCGGGTTTGCGGAGGAAGAAGAATCACTTCTGGCTTGCAAGGTGCAGTGTGTACTTGATGTGCTTTATTTATAACCACATGATGGTTGTTATTCCAATAGACCCGGGGACTAAGCCCAGCTGCATCTGTCTATGGGACATTGATCGCACGTGCGGCTAAAAGAGGAGACCACGGATACCTCACCGAGCTGCTGAAGGTGATCATACCAGACTTTTACCTCTAATGTTATGAACAAATTTACCTCAATCTTCAGCTTAATTGTTTGTTATCGCATTTTCAAATAATGTCTACAGTTTATACAGCCAATTCTCTCTAAGCAGACACCTCTTTAAGGCGGACAGCATACAGATTTGGTCCTTGCCGATGTTCACCTGTTTCTCTGTAACTGAACTCCTTCTAAGGCCCCGTTTACACTTGAAAACTATTATACAAGGTTCCCACTTTCGATTCCGGATTCGTTTTCCAGTGTTCGACATTAAGGTTTTAGGTTGGTTGCCCTTCGGACTGTAGATTGAATTCAAGCAATAGAAAGTTTCATAGTTTCTGATTGCCCAGCCCAGAATTTACCTGCCCGACCAAAAGTTTTGGTTGCCCCGGGCAAGCGGGCAACCGTTAATGTCGAGCGCTGGTTTTCTCTCCGGATTCACTACAAAAAAACACCGGATTCACAAAAGCTAGTGTAAACGCTTTCACGAATCCAGAAACAAATGTCACGAATCCGGATAATAGTAAACGGGGCCTAAGGCGGACACTAAATGCTAGTCCCGGGGGTGGCCGCCTGAGAGAGAGAGAGTTCACTGTAGTCTATTGAAAGTCTGTCAGCGCCAAGGTTTCATGGATTGCGAGCGTTATCTGCATCCGTGACCATTTTGTTCTTGTACGCTTTATTCCACTAGAGAATGAAAAGGGACCGCGTTACACCAAACGAGAGGATGATATCAGTGTTGGACAAGGCCGCTGCTTCTTTTCCACAGAAACCCTCCGTATGTAAACATTATCGTCTTGTTGTTCGAGTCTTCGCTCTGTATATGACGAGGTTTTCTCAGGGATGTACACATTAGAATCACGACTACTACAAGGGTTATACAATGGAAAACTAGCGTTGAGGGAACTAGATTTAGACTACGTCGGCGTGGATAAAGACGTATAAAATGAATCGACAAAGGGTCGTTGTATGAAACCAAGACGCCGTAAAAGAATCGGAAGCTGACGTTTCGAGCGCTTGCCCTTCCTCGGAACAATTATTTATTTTTCTTCTTCTTCTTATTTAATTTATTTTTTATTTTTTGCTCCGACAAGAGCTTAGTGCAGTGCTCGAAACGTCAGCTTCTACTACTTTTACGGCGTCTAGGTTACGTACATCGGCCCTTAGTCGATTCATTTTATCCTACAAAAGTTGTGTGGTTTTCATGGTCTCGACTCTTCTCATTTCCCACTGCAGAAACGGGCTGACTACAGACTCAAAGAACACCATGGCTTCAGAGGATTCTACCTCATGTGGAAAAGAGAGTTGAAGCTACATGGCGGGGAGGAAAATGTCGAAGACGAACCTGACGAAGATGAAGTGACCAAGTACAGTCACTTATGATCACTTGATCAAACCGGTAATTATACTGTAGATGGAAGCGAAGGAAGAAAATGTTGGAGACGAATCTGAAGTGACCAAGTACAGTCACTTATGATCACTTGATCAAACCGGTAATTATACTGTAGATGGAAGCGAAGGAAGAAAATGTCGGAGACGAATCTGACGAAGATGAAGTGACCAGTTACAGTCACTTATTATCACTTGATCAAACCGGTAATTATACTGTAGATGGAAGCGAAGGAGGAAATGTTGAAGACGAATCTGACGAAGATGAAGTGACCAAGTACAGTCACTTATGATCACTTGATCAAACCGGTAATTATACTGTAGATGGAAGCGAAGGAAGAAAATGTTGGAGACGAATCTGAAGTGACCAAGTACAGTCACTTATGATCACTTGATCAAACCGGTAATTATACTGTAGATGGAAGCGAAGGAAGAAAATGTCGGAGACGAATCTGACGAAGATGACGTGACCAGTTACAGTCACTTATTATCACTTGATCAAACCGGTAATTATACTGTAGATGGAAGCGAAGGAGGAAATGTTGAAGACGAATCTGACGAAGATGAAGTGACCAAGTACAGTCACTTATGATCACTTGATCAAACCGGTAATTATACTGTAGATGGAAGCGAAGGAAGAAAATGTCGGAGACGAATCTGACGAAGATGAAGTGACCAGTTACAGTCACTTATTATCACTTGATCAAACCGGTAATTATACTGTAGATGGAAGCGAAGGAGGAAATGTTGAAGACGAATCTGACGAAGATGAAGTGACAAAGTAGTCACTTATTATCATTTGATCAAACCGGTAATTATACTGTAGATGAAAGCGAAGGAGGAAATGTTGAAGACGAATCTGACGAAGATGAAGTGACCAGTTACAGTCACTTATTATCACTTGATCAAACCGGTAATTATACTGTAGATGGAAGCGAAGGAGGAAATGTTGAAGACGAATCTGACGAAGATGAAGTGACCAAGTACAGTCACTTATGATCACTTGATCAAATCAGTAATTATACTGTAGATGGAAGCGAAGGAGAAATATGTTTGACAACCAATCATGAAGTGGTGACACTGATTGTGTTTTTAATGCATATTTTGGGAATGTTTTACTTCACTGTTGGTAACGCATTGTGAGCAAGGGAACTTGGTAAATGGTTTCAAAAGCTACAAGGGGTTTGCATTATCCTTATCTAAAGCTTAGCTTTGACGAGCGACGAAAGCATACGCACAAGCACAAGGTCCTTGACTCGGCGCCAGCGCAAATGCAAGCACAAAAAAAGAGACTAAGGTAGGCGGGGACTATTGCCTATCGAGCAGCTTTTGATCTAATTTCACAGGCGTTCCTACACAAGTGGTTATAGCTGACCTTATTTAGCAGTTCTCAAGTGACGCAAGCAACTGAATCCAGAATGCTCTGCGGCGCGAACAGGAACGAGATTTGGATTAGAGTGTTGGATTAGTTCCCTCGCAGAGCAAGGGTAGTCTATATTTATTATATTACATCGGGCGACATGTTAATTTACAAGAGGGCTTTTCGTGTGCGACCCTATGAAGGTGCAGGCCATATGAACGGTGATCTTTCCCTTAGCACTCTTGGTCCCACAGTGAGCCATTCTCTTTGACTGATCCACAACTCCTGTGCCGTGTCCAGAATACTCAGCACAGCGCCGCCTTTCCAGCAGATTGTTCGAGGATCCATTTCCTAGAAATGGAATAATGATAATACTAAACGGAAAACTCTCCAAGTCGTTGAGAAATCATTCAATTCCTACAGTTTGCGCTTTTTTGAGAACAGTTATGACTGATTTCAATCAGTAAAAATCGCTAAAGCAGTGACGCTTTGAAAGTTTTAAAATGCCCTTTCTGTCGGTGGGAACTTTTATGCTCGGCAATGCCCATGGGTTCATTGCGGGGATTTCTTGGCATATCCCAGAAGCCTTTCTTCGGATTTGTGTACTTAACTCCCCGGTAATAACTTTCAAACTTTCTCTATAGACCTTAGCGTGCTTAAGGCCCCGTTTACACTTGAAAACTGTTTCGGATACAAAGTTCCCACTTTCGATTCCGGATTCGTTTTCTCTCCGGATTCACTAAAAATGACCCCGGATTCACAAAAACTAGTGTAAACGCTTTCACGAATCCGGAAACAAATGCCTCGAATCTGGATAAATTCGCTCTAGTGTAAACGGGGCCTAAGACTGACAGGAAACCAATTAAACAATGGGTATGACCTACAATTGGGACACTACAGGATCACACTCTTTTTTTCTGCGCTGGCATAAAAATTTTTAAAACTGTCTCTGGTCGGCCGATGTTTAGCAGCTTTAAAACCCACATCTGGACACCAACCTTTGGTCTAGCTATGACTTCCACTTGATCCACAAGCTTACGCAAGGCCTGAGGGAGTTTTGCCTGCAGTCGAGACTGTAACATGGCAGCTGCTCCAGTGAACATGAACCCTCCGCCGATCAGTAGCACAGAATTGTACATCTTTCTCTTGCTCTCGTCGGAAGCTGAAGCGTTAAAATACGTCATTATTGAATATCACGGCTTTCATGTTTCAGGTATAATGGCCCAATTTATATTGGAGACGAATTATCTAGCCTGCGTGCAGACGTCCTGTATCCCCGCTAAAGTCGGGGAAGGGAACGTGGTCCCTTCCTCGACTTTAGCGGAGATACAGGACGTCTGCACGCAGGCTACGAATTATTCATCTAGACAAGTTATTCGTCACACGGACAATGCATCCTGACATAAATCAGGAAACGAAGTTTGACTAATAACCCGACGGTTTATTTGTCTTAGACGAATTATCCGTATGGTAGCACAAGACGAATCAAGCACGGACGGATTATGCGCCAAGAGTCGTCCAAAAGCCGAATTTACATTTAGACGGAGTATCCGTCTCATACGGATAATTTGTCCCTGTATAAATTCGGCCAATGGGCCTCTCTTTCAACCACAGTCTTTTGCGCACCCAAATCCCCGACCGTCCAATTTTAGGGTCTCCGAAATGGGAAAGCAATGGATTCGCAATCCATGCTCGTTTGAGGTTATTAGTTTCATTTGACCTCTAAAAATGCTTGAAAGAGAGCGATGGGAGGGGTGGGTCAGTAGACATTCCCAGCACCCACCGCAGCATTCGATGCTGTACAGGATTGCCTGCTCCAGACCCAGGCTCTTCTCGGCCGTGGAATTCAACATCCGCTTGTGCTTCTTGTTGGCAACTGTCGTCGCGTTCAATTCCTGGTCGGCATCAGCGGGAGCCGCGTCACCAGATGCACCTGATTTACTCTTACTCGACTGGTCACCTCTCTGAGACTGAAATAAGGAGATAGAAGAATCAGTGAAGAAGAGGCTCCACTTGCACGACCCTAAATACAAGACTTTTCCTAAACTGCTTCGAGTTGGTAAGAATAAGGGGGGCAATACATTTTATAGATCTTCATATAGCTACTCAATGATAAGTTGGAAAAATAATTCAATATAAGAAATTTGACGGAACTCCGAGTGACATTCCCGGCGTAAGTTGAAGCAATCTGATATGTGCCTGGAAAAAGTACGAACCACTGAATGATGGATTTGTGGATTTCATTATCATGGCGATGAACTGTCTTTCCTGATCTTATAATTATATTGGCTTCAAAATATACTTTAATTTCCGAGAGGAAGGAGTAATGCTAACTTGATCACATGAAGGATTTAAAGCATTGCGATTGGTCAGTTCACCTCCAACAGATATTTGTCATTCAGCAGATCCTCAGGGTCATCGTATTGCTGTTCTGGACTTCGCACCAGTCGCTCTCCAACAATTCCAAATAACTGCGGGAAAAACATGGCCTGAAAAAAGAAACAGAAACATAGAAGCGTTAACCCTTTCACGACCAAGCTCAGAATGCAGATTCTCTTAACCTTTTGTTGTTCAAAACACTATAATTACGCTAATTTTGAGAGACCGACGTTTGTGTCATTCGTACCATTGGGGCCTGGATTGCTTCGTCGCCGATCTTGAGTTGATAAGATGCTGGTGACTTGTTTGGCCGATGAACCTGAAACTCGTGCACACGACCACTGACAATATCCTGTGGGAAAAAAAAAGAAAAGAATGTGAGGGAGGGGAGAAGAAGTAACATAAATTTGAAGCAGTTCGTTTACATTGAAGGGAGACGCTTCCTATACTAGTCAAGGGTATTACAAGACATATCTGGTCTCATTGTTTCTGAGTGAAGGAATTGATGTTTTTGTTACATCTCTCGTTTCTTGTTCCGTTTTACCTTTATTTAAAGGGACGTAGGAGCGGAGTCTAAGTAAAACAGGTTCTTAAAGATTAGTGTCATGAGATGTGCATGCGCGCGCGTTTGGTCGAATCTTGAAAACATTTGCCCAATGTTTTCAAGTTTGAAATCCAAGATGGCGTCTAGAACGGCGGTGGATCTGCCGTTCGAACCCTTTAAGTGTGGTCTTGTATTAAAGGATAAAAAGATGAAAAAGAGTGCGCACTGCACCTGACTGAGATGGCAGAACGTCTCCTTCAACTCGTGCAGCAACAGAGTATCGAGTCTATTGTTCAAATCACACTCCTTGTAAGGGAAGTTCACCTGCAAATGAAAAACAAATAGACAAATAGGACCGCTGCTACACTGCAAGCTGTCTCTCATTTTCCGACCCTTCCGCGCGCTACTTGGACGTTTGGAGCGGGAAAAGAAAGCCTGCTCTTCTTGGAAAACCGAGTAGTTTTTCGGCGAATGACTAAGTTTCCTGGGAAGATTCCACGGCTAAGACAGTGAAGCTTCTCCCAGACGGTGCCAGAGGTATACAACAACATTTACTGGAGAAGTTTCACCAACAATCTTGTTTATAAATGTAACTGTCATTTTTCCGATTTTCCACAAGGACGACTTTCGAGAAAACGCCGAGAAATCGAAGAGTCTCCAATTTCAGTACTTTTACGGCATGTATACGACTTTTTAAAGGCGACGGCTCGCACGACTCACTCTTTTTAGAAGCCAGTGGAAGCATCTGGTAATATCTCTACCTCCGTATTGAAGCCATAACCTGATCAACAAAAACAACAACAACAACAAAACAGAACAAACAGCACTTAGCTGATATAAAGTAAAATAGAGATTAGGAAGAAGAAACTCGCAACAGACTGTATTTACGGAACTGAACAAATCCAAGCCTTCTTCACCTATTCTTTAGATTATAATAATTTGTCTTGATTGACTGCTGTAACAAAAGTGTTGTCTCCGATACGTGTGCATTCATTGTCCATCCACGCACTTTACTAATAAAGACCAGAAATATTATGAAACCTTTCAATGTGAAAAATGAGTTTTATTTAAGCGATACTAAGGGCGCGTTAATTTGGAGCTATTCCGTCTAATCCTATTCCGGAGTGGACAGTAGTCGTGTTCTTTTGGGACCTATTCTTATGTCGGAAATGAACGGAATAGTATTCCGTCCATTGTGCTCCCGATAGTAAAATTGACAGAATAGCGGTTTATTCGGACTTTGTCACGTCAGCTATTCTTCTTTCAGAATAGTGCAAAGTCTGTTCTTCTCTGGGCCCGGTTTTTCGAAAGCCGATTAAGCTAATCCAGGATTAACGAAATTCTTTCTGACGACCTCTCTGCCGATAAAATGCAGGGTTTTGTTCAAATATGGATTAAAAAGCTTGTTTTAGCTGAAAACGTATCAAGGAAATCGTTGCAGGACAAAATCTTCACATTTTCAGGCTTATAAATGACAAGAAAGTTTACACCTAATCCAGGATTAGCCTAATCGTGCTTTGAAAAACCGGGCCCAGGGAACTGGTATTCTGTGTATTCTGCTATTCCTAATCCGGAATAGGAATGGACGGAATAGTCCCGAAAGAATGTACTTTAATTTTCATATGAAGTTTTGCACTGCACGTCGTCTTGTGACAGAGAAAAAAAGTCATGCAACACAGAAATGGCCTATTTTGACTTATACCGGGTGCTTGGAATGACCATCCCTTCCTCCACACAGCAGATACTGGTCTTTTCATCTCCAACATCCACTACACATGCGCTGCTGAGGCCACAACCAAATGTTGTACACACAGATTCCTGAAATGGGCAGTGCGACTCAAAGCCTGGTTCTCACTAGTACATAAGCATAAGCATAAGAATAAGAGAGCGACAGTGGCGACATAAGCATAAGCATAAGGATCAAACATGTCCTTTCCTTATAATGTTGCTCCCTTATTCTTCTGCTTATGCTTGTGCTTATGCTTATGCTTATGCGCTAGTGAGGGCCAGGCTTAAGAACAGCTACTGTATTAAGGGGCAGTGTCATGAGATGCGCATGCGCACATGTTTGATCGGACATTGAGTGATTGAGTGGCAGAACCGCCACTGTTGTGGATGTCATCTTTGATTTCAAACTTGAAAAACCTTGGGCAAATGTCTTCAAGATTGGACCAAATGCATGCATGCACATCTCATGACACTTCCCCTTTTAAATCATTATACCAGAATATGATGCAATGTGACCATAATCATCCTTACCACAAAATTTTTTGGTAGTGCATCAACACAGTATTACCATGACATAATACCTGATGTATAATAATTGAATCAAATCCAAGTCGACATAGCAGGATGTTTGTCATCTCCTTGATATGATTTGTGTCAAATGTGTCTGGAACCACAAGGACTGCCCTGTAATACTAAAGGGAAATAAAACTGTTACTCCTACACTGTAAATATTGGTAAAATACTCACCATAGCATTAATGCCCCTAAAGTAAAACTTACTGTTTCCTAAGATTTCGTAGCCATGATGTCCTGAAGAGAATGCTGCAGATCAGATGTATTCTAGCAGCAGTGAGCACAATGATGCCCACTCTTGTCAAAATGCACCTGCACCTCCAGTTTTAAAAGGTATTGTTTTCTCACACTATTGTCAGTCCGTACTCTAAACTGTTTTGCTAAATCAGTTAAATGTCCCTAATGTTGTGTAAAGTTTAATGTTGAAAGTTTCTGTTTCAATTGTCTTAAACCACTAAAAGTTTGTAGCCATAACCTGGTAGACAGATCTACTAACTTACACCAAGGTCTCTCAGTGGAATATCCAAATTTGTCTGTATTGCATGAGCCCACAGAACTTCCAGGTCAGCACACACTGCTGTCAGGGACCCACCTGGTCCCTCGTGAAGATTAAGATGCCCTTTCTTGAGTGGCCAGTGAACTGTGTAAGGTTCTTTGGGGTCAATATACAAGGCCTGTGAACAAAAATAAAAACAAAAAATAATATTACTTTAATTTGCTTCCACTCGGTTGCTTGGCTCATTTGAGTGTTGTTCACAGCCTCTGTGATTGGCAGTGTGATTAGTGTCATTGGTCTTGGTTATATAAAAGCCATTTGAATACAAAAAATGTTCTGTATCAATATGGATTTGAAGTAAGTGGCTAAATGGTACAGCCATCATGTTTACTCACAGCTTCTCCAACAACAAATCGAGGTTGTGTGCTGACATCACTAAACTTGATTGATGACTCGTCATCAATGATTTCTGGCTTGACTGCACTGTTGTATGTGGAAACCTGTAAAAACAAACAAACAAAACAATACTTCACAATTAAGGTTTCTAGGACCAAAATAAAACATCAGGCAGAGACTTACAGTACTTGAGGCACTCTACATGACCACTGGATCACAGTTCACAGACATCGATAATAAAACCTTTTGAAATCCATATAGTAGAAAAAACATCATTATCATCTGGTAACTTAAACCACAGACTTACAGACTAGCTGACATTATCCCTGTGTTGTCCCATTATTGTATTATTACTGAAAGAATATTGTAACTAAAACTAATCAATATTGTACATGTACTGTATAGTTATTATAAATGAACTTAATAATTATATACTAGATGTCTTTTACACATTGCATCAGTTTGATTCTATTTGAGTTAATTTATAATAAAATTAGTTTTATTGTGTTACACTGTAGTTGTTATATTTTACCTGATTGGCAGATACGTGGTGCTTTCTGGAGGTTTTTCTTGACCAGATGGCTTGCTCCACCACACTCAGTGCTAACTCACGTTGTGTCTCGCTGTCTTGATGATAAATGCCTGGCCTTGTTAACAGGGTTTCATCTGGAATATCCTCTGTGAACTCTGTTGGTTTTCTCCATGCTACTGCATGTGTCATACTTTGAGGTACATAGTCATTGGCTCGGGCAAGCCACAATGTTGTGGAGCCAGGATGGAGGATAACGATTGTTGAGGTCTGAATGGACTGCAGAGGATACCAATCACCATCATATCAACTTAACAAATTGACGCAAGTATATAATGTGTCTGCCCTCTTACATAACACTGTCAAAAAGATATGGATCAACGAGGCACTTCGCGTGAGAGTTGGCAAGTATTATTTTGATCACTTCCTCAATCATCAAAACAGCAATACACGTGCGATATGTGGGTCGATCTCTGTATATCAGAAGCCTTACCTCAACTGGCTCTGCAGCCACTGAACGTTCAGCTTTAATGCCTCGAGGCATGTTGTGTTCGCGACTTATCTACAGTTTACTGTACCGTTGATGAAGATATGGCCAGACGCCATTGATTGCTAGTAGGTACGTCGTATAAGACAACATATTTTGTACCGATGTAACTGATAACCGCTGTACGAAAGGCATGACTTTTCGAGTATGCGCATCAGTTACATCCAACATGGCGGATGCGGAAGGAGGGGGAGAAGAAGGGAAGGAAAAAGCCGCCGAATCCGTTCCAGCGACGAGCAAGCAAAACAAACAGGCACAGAAAGAGGGCGATACAAAACAAGCTGTGAAAAGGAAAGGTATGCAGCTGGAATGGATCAATGCAAAAATAGACCCCTCACGGATTTCGATGCAAATACATGTTGATCGTTGTTGAAGTAATGTTGTTTTTTGTATATGTCATTGCAGTTGAAGTTCTGCTGAAGGCAGCCGGAGATGCCCCCATAATGGCCAAGAAGAAATGGGTGGTAGATGGCTCCAAGCAGATGGCCTACTTGATAGAATTCATCAAAAAGTACATAAGATGCGAGGAATCTGAATCTTTGGTAACTTGATTTCATTCTGAATTGTCTTTAATTTGCACTTCAGGAAAGAAGTCAATTTTTTGTCAACCCTTAACATTCCTCTTCATGCCTGATCCCTAAGGCAACCTCAGATTTTCTTATCTGGCACAAGGCAGAATAAAGTTCCGAGTCAACCGTTCATAGAAATGCAAGCCCTCCTTTCTTTAAAATTTATGGTAAATTTTTTTGCATCTTATAACCCAAAGTAAAAAGAAAGCCTGAAAGTGCAACAACTCAAATGAAAGCTCTCAATAAGTTTCATTCTCATAGCTCACATTTTTGTTGAGCTGAGTTCATGTTTTTTTGTATTGGTTGTAACAGACAGAGACTTTTGGGAGTAGAGTAACTGATAGTGACAACCAGTACTAAGACTGAAATATGTACTACACAGTACATAAGAATAATCACCTCTCCTCTTCGGCACTTTCTGTAGTTCAGTGGTTAACATTATTATTGCTGTTTTGATAATAAAAATATATTCATTGATATCTTGTTTCAGTTCCTTTATGTTGGACAAGCTTTTGCTCCTTCTCCTGATCAAGTTGTTCAAAACCTTTATGACGTAAGTATGTCCTAAATTTGTATATAAGGCATCTACAGTGTTGAAAATTCAAAACGTTTTCTTTTTACTGTTAATATTTCAATCCAAAGGACACATGTACCAGCAGTTGATGTATCAGTAATGATCCCAAACTTTTAGCCTATCAATGATTATGTCACGGTAACGAGTGATTTTTGGATAACTGCCGAAAACCAAAACCAAAGTATAAAAATATTACTCTGCCAATCACACAAGCTGCAAGAAACACTTTCAACCATTGAAGAGCCAAAGTACATCTGACTTTACTTTGAAGAAAAAACCAATCAGCAGTACGTGAAAATGCCATCGCACCATGCTTGCTTGCATCAAGATTTTATGGCACAGAATGCCCCTAAACCTGTTTGGACAAATCCAAAAACGTAGCAAATGCAAACCCAAAGCAATTACACAAAATTTATACTCTCAGCAGTCATCTGAAGACTGCTCTAAAGTGCTTTGTTTTCTACCAAAAGTAATGTCAAGATACTGTAAGCATATCACTTGCAAGAAAGTGTATTGTTCATGGCCATTTATATTTGATTTTTAGATTTATTTACTTGTTATATACTACATAATTCGATAGTATTCAGCTACTCTTGTAAGTTGTTGAGTGTTTTTTACATGAGCCATTGGCTTGGGAGATTATTGACTGTAAATAAATTATTGTAATAATATTGCATTGTATTGTATTGTATTGTATTGTGTGGCTCCCCAAAAATAATGTTTGTACTTTGCAGTGTTTTGGTGCTGATGGAAAACTAGTTCTTCATTACTGCAAGAGTCAAGCCTGGGGATAAATAATAATAATGTTCAAGTTACTTTGTTACTGCATCTCTCCAAATTATATTGTCTTCAGAATGTAAAAAGAGAACACAACCAAACATGTCCACTGCTAGGAATGTGGTGCTGTCAGTGAGAGCTTTCATGTGAGTAACTAGTCACATCATACAGTAGGTTTCATTTGGCAGTTCAGGAAGAGCACAGACATTAAATAAAGTATTATAGGTTAAATCCGGCCCCTTTGGCAGCAAGAAGAAAGATAATTAATCAGATGGTGTTTGGATTTTATAGTATGTTTATAATCACAAGACTAAGCGTGGCACATCCATTTGTATTAGAGACAAACCTCTTATACAAGACAAACTGTAGTCAACTTATATCAGTTCCCCTAACAATACTCAGAAATAACATTTCATCCAGGGCAGGCTGGGAGAATGAGCTAGGCATACTTGTTTTAATTAACCCTTTCACTTCCAAGTCTTAATATAAATTCTCCCAAGCAGAAGAAAGTAATGTATGAGTGCAAGCTATTAAAATGCAAAATTCTCATCTCCATTTATGATACATATTTCTAGTGCCAGTTTGTTGGACTTTATACAACATATCGATACTGTACTAGGTCAAGTACATTAACAGTCACTGCTAAAGATGGGGTTAGGGGTGGTGCCCAGTGAAGGAGTTGCTAAGCGAGGGCCCAAGAAGGGCCATGGCAACAGCCCACCACCAGGCACCCATCACAATTTGTGGGAAGGAGAGGTGGGAGGGGCAAAATCAATCCTGCTACGATTGAGCCAGCAACATTGATCCATGACGATCTGCTAGCAAGGAGCAACTGCTTTGCATCCGTTAGGCCCCAGAAACCCACAGGCCCTGGGGGTATTCCCATATGTAAGTCATATAGGTATGTGCCGCCCCAAAGGGTATCATTTTAGCGCAGTTATCTTGCTATATCTTGCCCACGGCCGAAGAAAAATGAGACAAATGTATTGCAAAAAGTCTTGTCATAGACCCATGAAGGTTTCCTGAAACTTTCAAGACTTTTAATTTTTTTTCAAAATCGGGTATTGTTGACAAAAAGCATAGGCTAAAGTATTAGTAGTTTTTCGAGACCTTTTTCAGCCGCTGATGAGATATAGCAGCAAAACCACCGTAAAACTTGAGGCTCCGTTGAAAGGTGTGATATTATAGTCGAAGAATTGCTCTATATTTTCGCGACCCGCTAAATAAAGTACCAGCAATCATGTATCAGCATCGTCCTTATTGTCCCGGGAACGTTTCCTGAAAACCTCGTGCGATTCTGAAGGGTTCCTAAAACTTGGGGACTTTTCAATTCTAGCCCCAAAATGGCCAATTAAAAAAAATGTTAAGGTTATAGTCCGTGCTTCTTGTTAAAAACGACCGGTTTGCCAACGATCAAAACTCTAAAAACTTTCGGCAGGAAACCTTCCCGAACTATAACGAGACTTTTTGCAGTACATTTACCCTATCTTATTTCAGCCTTTGATGAAATATCGCAGCAAAAATCCGGTAAAACTTGAGGCTCCTCTGTTCGAAAAGTGTGATATTTTTGTCGAAGACGTGCTCTAAATTCTCGCGACCCGCTGGGTAACATTTCATTATTTATACATCAAAACCGTCGTTATTGTCCCGGGAACGTTTCCTGAAAATTTCATGCGACAAGGCTTCCTGAAAGTTTGGAGACTTATCAATTCTAGGTCCAAAATGGCCAATTTTTTGAAAAAAAAAAATGATAAGGCTATAGTCCATGCTTTTCGCCAAAAACGGCCGATCAAAACACTCTAAACTTTCAGAAACTTTTCTGGGACTACAACAAGACTTCCTGCAATAAGTTTGTCTCAGTTTTCTCCGTTCACGAGATATACCAAGAAAACTATGCATTTTTATTCTGCTTTGATAGAAAAAGCTGAATTGTCGGGCAAAGTTTTAATTGCTCTTATTACTCGCGACCCGCTTTATATAGTAGCATTATTTTTGAATAAGAACCTTTGTTGTACATCCAGGAACATTTCCGGAAAGTTTCATGCGATTCTGATGTAAGGCCGAGTCTCTACGTCGATTTTGAGATTGGGCCAAAAATGGCCGTTTTTCGAAAAAAAGGGCTGTAGCCTTACCATTTTGTCAAGAACAGCCGACTTTGACGAAAAATTATAAACTCTTAAAACTTTCCAGGAAATCTTCCTGGGACTATAATAAGACTTTTTGCAATACTTTTGTCTTATTTTCTTCAGCCGTCGACGAGATATTGCAAGAAAATTATGCTTTCATATACTGTTTTGATTGAAAAAGGTAAATTATTTGGCAAAGTTTTGCTCCTATAACTCGTGACCTGCTTTATATATCATCATCATTTTAAGATTAAAACATTCGTTGTAAATCGAGAAACATTCCGGAAAGTTTTGTAGTGCGATTCTGACGTAAGGCCGAGTCTCTTCGTCGATCGATCATCTTGAGATTGGGTCAAAAATGGCCGTTTTTCAAAAAAAAGTATTAAGGCTATCATATTTTAACCGAAGATTTGCTCTAATTTCTCGCGACTCGTAACATAAAATTCTTGCCCCAAAATGGCCAATTTTGGAAAAAGTATATTAAGGCTATAGTTCATGCTTTTTGCCATAAACGACCGAATTTGGCAAACAAAAATAAAACTAAAGAAACTTTCAGGAAACCTTCCTGGGGCCTAACGAGACTTTTTGCAATACAAATTGCCTTATTATATTTCAGACGTTTCTAGTACCCGAAAATAACGACCCCACGAAAGTAGCGACCCTTGAGGTCGTTACTTTCGGAACTTTACGGTGGTGGCCGTTTTCTTATAACTCACCCCACCCTGCACAACTGTTTTGTTCACGCTTCCCATGTGTATAAAATTAATATGCCAACTGACAAGCGTGCTAAAACCGGCTTGACTACATTTTTTACACGTTTCGTTCCATCGTGCACAGAAGCCATTTGTGAGAAGACTCCGACGAAGATGGACGTGTTTGTGAGAAGAGCTTTGAAGACCAAACTGGCGGAGCAAGCGAAAGTCAGACTTTCTGGTGAGTCTTACTAAGTTGAAACTTGCGACACGTACGAACGTACGAAACGAAACGAACTTGCGCTCGACTTTATGCCTGTCTTTGAACATTCCAGGTTATTCAGTACATTTCTCTCTTTTCTCGCAGAGCTTTCACGCTACGCATCTTGTTCAGGACAGTGGAAAAGAAGCATGGCACATGGATTGACTCAAAGTTTGCAAGGAATATTTGGCTGGAGGTGACTTCAAACGGAAGACGAATGTAGAAATGTAGTATTGAACAGAAAACCGTAAGCTCTGATATTTTAATGCTATTCTACAGTCATGTATGATGTTATTTGTTTTGCCTATGAAAGAGGTGTTCCAAACGTTCTCAGTCAGTTCAATGCGCTCCAATACTTTCTTTTACTTTAATTCGTGAACAAGGAAGACTTTAAACGCGGGGGCACTTTTTGAATTTGTTTTTCTGCATTACTTCGGGCAAAAACCAGATTTTCTATCTGTCAAATACGTGTAAACAGCATAATATAATACTACAAGTTAGAGAAGGTCGTTATTTTTGCACTAGATGGCTGCATTGATCCAAAATGCCAAAATTTTCAGGTTCGGCATCGATATTATGCAAAAAAATCCAAATGATAAATGTTGCAAACAATACAGATATTGGCTGCTGAAAACAATGATGTTCAATCAATTAATTTGGTTTACAAAGAATTCTTGTTTTGTCCGTGTTTCTAATTTCCTTGTCAGCTTTTTTTCTTGTTTTTGTACAACGTTCACAGATGGACTTGTGTCTGCGCGTAACCATTTTTTGTTCGTTGTGAAAACGCAAGTATCGATTTAACCTTTTTATTGTTTCTGCTTGTAAATTTATCGTTCTCTTTCTCGACGGTTTAAAAAACCCACTGAACTTCTCTCATAAAACGTTTTTGTTTATTTTAGTCGTGTGTGCATTATTTTCGTTGTTGAAACTGTTGTTTTTTAGTCGCCCTCGCGTTGATCTTGACGGCACAAATTTTTACTATTTCTCCTGTCGCTTTCAAACTAGCATAATAAATAAATGTTTGACATGTTGCTACAGATTTTCTTCGGTGCACAATTTAGTCACAACTTGATAGGTTTCTCAGTTTGGAACACCTTAAGATATTTTTCTTCTTATTTTTCTTTAATTTTTTTTGCTGCTGCTGCTTCTAGTTATATAATCTTCAGAAATCGAAAGTTGCACACCATTTTCCAGTGCAGGAATTTTGTGAAATTATTTTTCACGAGAGCAAATCATTATTTTGATCTGGATATTTCTTAGCTTTTCAGTCAAATGAATATTTCGCGGCAGAAATATTACAGTGTTGTGGAATTCTGTTTGGGTAAATTTTAAAGCCATTTGTTTCGTGCTGTTTATATTTTTGAAGGTTATATCTTTATCTGGTACGACCTGAAATTTTAACTCACAAAATTCTAATGACTTTACGTATTCAAATAGGAACAATTTTACAGCGAAACTTTGCTCGGAAGCAGTGAACAGTTTTGTGTCTTCTCTGATTCACTTGCACCAAACTTTTGGTGGCCTGGCCAAATTTTCTCCGACGTTTGTCCAGGTCGTGGCTTTTTCTTCGAATTTTTAGGTGTACCAGAGTTTAGGTTTGTGAATTTCTTGAGTTAGAACTGTTTAGTTTGTGGTTCTTTTAAGTTGAGATGGTTGGAAGAGAATCGCGCGCTCTTAGGCCTGTTGGATTGGAAAGCCGTAGTTTTGACTCCGTCGCACAAGTTGCGAAGCTAAATGTCCAATATTTTTTAACGCGTACTTTCATTTTATCATGGAACTTCAGCTGTCGTCGCCATGTATGAATTTTTCTGCATCAGGTGTTTCGTCCGAAAACTATTTGAATACACTGGAAGAAGATGAGAGACGAAAGCCAAGGCTCGACGCCATTGATTTCGCAATTCGTGGTTCACTTATCAGAGAAATATTGCGGAAATCTTATCTTGCTTCTTCCGTAGGTTATTTGAAAGATATACGATATTGTATATGATATTTGCAAAAACTAATTTATTTAGTTTCCTTTTTGAGCAATTTGAAATCGATTTTTCTTGCGAAATCTAATTTATTCATTGTCATTTGCGAGCAATGCGCCTCTCTTCCTCCATCCTGGTTTATCAGATCCCTTCGGCTAAGCACGTACTTCTAATAGTCTTTCGATTATTTATTCCATACAACTCTGTTCATTGATGTACCTGTATAGTCCGTGTCTGTGTGCGTTTGATCGAGTGTGTGTCACATTTAAAAGTTATCTCATGCCTCAAATTTAATTTGCTTTCACTGCGGTCGAGGGAAATAATTTGACTGTTTGAATTTTCGGGAGAGAATTGGCGAAATGTATCCTCAGGAATTGAACGGCAATTCCACTCCAATTTTTATTGAGGCATGATGTATCTTTACTTGTGATGAACTGGATGCATCATTTCATATATACACCGTCCATTTGGCGCGCGCTTCTTAAACTTTATATGGCGGGGATTATTGCACGAAGCAACTGATGCAGGCAACCGGTGTCTGTTTTCTTTCGCGAAGGCTCTAAAAGCGTAGTCGGTGTATTTTGAAATGTTTGTAGCCTTTAGCTTTTTAGTGAAGGACTTCCAGTTTGATGCGTGTATTTTATATTTCTCTTGAATGATGTGCTTAATAAAGACGTCTGTAGGGGGGAGGGGGAGGGATATGATGTACATGAATATGTAATATGCAGTGTAACCTGCAAAACTTGTTTTATAATTAAAGATGACATAAGACCATAATGCTTTTCAAACTTTATTGACGTCACATTCAGAGTGTATATAAGTAAATTTTCGGGTAGGGGAGGTTGGTCGGGGTTAGCGGATGGCACCAGTTATAGTCAAATTTTTTTGCTTACCTAATGAGGTTAATGATCGGACTTTGAAACAGCAAGAGTAATAGAGTTGTACTAGTTCTGTAGCAGTACAAGTTTCTGTTAGCAGTACCAGTTATAGTCAAATTTTTTTGCTTACCTAATGAGGTTAATGATCGGACTTTGAAACAGCAAGAGTAATAGAGTTGTACTAGTTCTGTAGCAGTACAAGAGCACTACTAAACTGTTACAACTACTATTACTATTACTACTTCAAATCCCATCCGCGAACCTAGTAGTTAAGCAAAGTAAATTGAAGGAGAGGCTCTGAGAAACGGAAAGCTGATAACGCGAAGGAAATTGGGATATTCAACAATGTTCCGAGGCAAAATAATCTTTTGCAATGCGTCCGTTCATGAAAAATTACGCGCATGAAGTTGGCATAAGTCTTCAGCCAAATAAAAAATATCGGAGCCAACATGAAAGACGTTTCTCAGAGCCTCCCGTTCCAAATATTTTTCGAAATAAGGAGGGAAAGTTTTCCCTTGCTTCTAATAAACACGCACAATATGAGATATGGTTGTTGAATCACTAGAAAATCATAAAAGTAGAAGTTTTAGCTTCAAACTTCGCACCAAATTGTTCAAATGGCTGTTATTTAGCCTGAAAACCCGAAGTCAAAATGTAAAAAAAAATCTATGCAATTAGCAAAACAACGTTCCAATTGACCATCGCAAAGTTCCATTTGAAATTTGCGAATAACCAATTAAGCAAGATTCCTATTTCGAACGCAAATTTCCATTTGAAATTTGCCGAGATAAAAAATTCCCTAGCTTTCTCGCTCCTATTTCAGCATCGCAAAGTTCCATTTGAAATTTGCGATTTTAAAAATCTTCAGTGATTCGAAAGAAACAACCATATCCTATTTAATACATGTACAGATCAAGCATACTAAAATGACTGCAATAGCGTTGACGCGAAATTGGACACGATAAGAAAAAGATGCGGGTTTTGTATTCGTTTCGCAAGAGAAAATCGCACGAGAAACCGTTTTGTAAGAAAAAAAACAAAACAAAAAAAAAACACTTTGTTCGCTCAGTTTGCATTTGAATATGAAATGAGATAATCTAGTTCAATTAAACTGTATTTACACATTTCTTGTAAGCGGGCAGTTCCAGTGTACCGTAAATTATCGGATGGTACATTAAAATTTCGCGCTCAAAAACTTGAGATACAAAAAACATGAATAATGTTTTATCAAGACACAATAGGTTTGAGTATCACGTGTTTGGTCTCCGAGGAAAACGTTATTTCGCGATCTATAATGTTCACACGTTGTACCTAGCCGGTTTGTGTAGAAAATCTCCGTTTGAAAATATATCTTGTTCTTTTCAGTAAAGGCTTGTTTGCAGTCATTTAAAGTAAGCTTGGCTAACTACGAAATGAGGTGTCTCGATAGAACATATACTTAAAGCACTGACTTCTCAGCAAATCCTAACGAAACATTAAATAAAGAAATGTCCATTTAAGCCAAATCATACCAAATCTTCTGACACGAGAAAAAACGCGAACCCCGAAAAGTTATCGAAACACCTCGACTCGTGCAATAACGACTATACAAAGCTGATCGGTTCCATGCTTCCATGCACCATAAAATAACTGCTCTGGTGATGGGTAATTTGTTTGAAGTGAAGAAACGGCGCGAAGCTCCGTTTTTAAAAATAAAAATCAAATTTGTTGACGTTGGTAGTTTTATCAGCACGGAAACACAGATAAAACGGCTGTAGAATAATACATCAGATTCTTCACGTGATTCCACAGGTTTGTGTGTGATTCCCTGCGCCTGAAGAAATAGCTTTTGCTCGCTATAGCAGAGGAATCAGACAATGTAGCAGTAGGCCCTTTTGGGGATTAACACGTTTTAAGACGTGTTTGATTCTTCTGGTCTCAAGGAATCAGACAGCAACACAGGAATCAGACGTTTGATTCTACTGGTCAGGCGAAAGTAAGCGAAGAATCTCATGTATTATTGTACAGGCGTTTTACCTGTGAAATACATGGTATCGATCAGCCTAAATAAATCTGTATCAAATTAATCACAGTAGTAAGCCCTACTTTGCAGTAGTCTAGCGCTTGTGTCCTTGCAGGAACCATTGCTTCTTACTATCCATGGCAGTCCATTGCAGTCCATTCCAGTTCAATGCAGTCCATTGTCCATTCCAATCACGATCGTCGCTTTGAGCTCTGTGTGCAAAAAAACGCATTCTGTGAGCTAACAATGTCTTTTGGCTGGATTAAATGTATATAGACTGACTGAGATGAAACTCTGAACCTATAATGCGAAGGCAGTGAACTCCAAACTCACCAGGCATAATAACTCGTCTCCTCGTGTGTCGAAGCTCGGCAGTGTAGTTTCGCTCAGTTGCCGTCTATTCTGCACTTCATCTTTGCCCTGAAGTCAAGCTAGCTAACCCATCTTCTGGTCAAAACAAACACCAGAAATGAACACGAAGCTTACCGAATCTTTCGACATTAAAAAATATTCGACAACAGCGACGTCGAAATAATGATATACAGAAGAGAAAGGTGTGAAAAGATTCTTGCAAGCTTTAATTACGTCACAGTCTAGTACACAGACTCACCGGGGGAGGGGAGGGGATGCCGTGACGTTGGATGCGCTGTTGGAGGATTGAGCTAATGGCTTCACTGGCGGATGGGCCTGAAATGAAGATCAGGAAATTTTAACGCTTTTGTTCGTCACTTCGTGCTACAGTGTATTTTTATCTTGAACAACAAAACAAAGTGACAAATGACTTTTCGAAATGACATATTGCAAGCCTCAAGTATAAATCAAAGCAGCAAGGTAGCTGTAAGCTCGCGAATTTGTAAAAAGTACTTTTTGCGGGAGTAGGTACTTTATAATAGCACTGGCTCGAGGCCACATTGTAAAATGGAATAAAGGACTAATTGCATTGGCGTTTTATCGTGCCTCCCTTCGTACCGAGGTCTTCGCAAATATCGTGTTGTTACGTGTGGGTTTTTTTTTTTTTTTTTTTTTTTTGGAAACTTTTTTGTTCAGAGGTATAAAAAGGGATAACTGTTTTACTAAAGGTATAAAAACTGGTCACTATTTCGACCCTAGGAAGGTGTTTTAAAGGGTGGGGTTCCCACCCTCCCCTCTGAAGATCCATTAAAGCCAAATAACTATTAGTCAAACCTCCGGGATAGGGTGGGGGGTACTCCCTATAGCGGACTATACGGGGAGGCTCTGCCAGACGGGGGTACCTATTTCAGGCTGAAGGTATATGAAAGGAGTGCCCTTTTTAAGGCTGGGGTATATTGTTTTGCTTCAACACCTCTATTGAAAAAACTCGATGTTTCCTATAAGTTAATTCTAAGGGTACAGAAAAGGGATAGAGTGTTTGTACTGGAGGTATATGAAAGGGTACCATTTTCGGAAAGTTATATGACAGGCATACCATTTTTTATGAAAGGGTACCTCTTCTTTCAAAAATGGAAAGGTAAGGGAAAGGGTAAGTGTTTGGACCTTGGGGCTGAGCCTCCCCGTATAAAACTTTACTGAGTATTGACAGGGATTGACAGGGACTGAGACAAGAGTTCCCAGTTAATGACAAAATTCAATTATCCAAGGCTTTCTCTCTTGGATTATCTGAATATCAACAAACAAAATGAAGATGCTTTACAATCCTTGGGGTGAGTGATACAAGTTAAGTGTTCACTGGCTAGTGTAACACTTTCCTGTTTATCAACAGTGCACAACGCAAGACCTTTGAAGATCCTGACAGGATCCTTGTAGAATGAAATGCAAGGATCCTTGTGAGGGTTGTCCAATACCACGGCTTGTAACGAGTCGTAAAAGTGAATTGTCAACTCGTACAAGTCGTAGACTCGTCTAATATATTCACGAGTCGTAAAGAAAGCCAGTCGATTCGTGAATGTCATTAGAAACACTTAGAGTTTTTCGAGAAGCTTCAGTCTGTGTCCTTGACTCTGTCAAGTCGTATGAGTCATATGAATTGTACAACTCGTCTAATGTATTCACGAGTTGTAAAGAGAGCCATCCCGTATGCTCCATTCACGAAAGAAAGAACACAGCTGTATGGTGTGACCACGACATGTGTTTTATCAAAGATAAAGCATAATTATTAAGTTCAGAGTTCCTCATGTTCCCTGATATGTTTGTTGACACATGATTTCATGACATAATTGCAGGATGCAAATCGACTGTGGTATGTCTGATTGTTTGTTTATAAAATTGTCTCGAGCGGGTTTTGTCACTAATGATATAACTGAAAAATGGATGGGAAATTTTACTGTGAATCCTTTTCACCACCATTCAAAGAGAACAAGAAACAGGTTTGTTTGGCTGGAATGTGTTATGTTACGAAACTACTATAAGGAGTCAAACTCTGGATTACCTCGCAGAAATTTGCACAACGACTTGAAATATTTTGGCAAGCTACACTTTGCTCCTTGTATGTCGATCAGCTCAAAATAATCATATACAGTAATAAAATGTCATGTTTGTGCATTTGTGTTTGGTCATGCATAGTATGTAGCTGCAAGGCTTAGTGTAAAACCCTGATCAAACAGTGATGATATTCGATGATAGTTCCAGCCTGTTTGAACACAAACTATCGTGCAATATCACAGCCTTATTTTCAGACATTAAAAACCAGGCTAGCACTATCATGGACTATCATCAATTTAGCAAATAGCTCCATGTATGCTTTGCGGACCTATGTTTCTCACTTCCCTTGGGAGTTTGAGATAGCAGGGTTTCTAGCACAATGAGGATTTTCGGCCCCCTTGGGCAAAATTCCGTTTGGCCTATCTCATTAGGTCAATAAAGTGTGTCCCCTCTAAGCATATTTTAAATGGCAAAAACAACTGAGGGGGAGGGGCACTAAGTGTTATCCATATAAGAGCCACCATGGTATAGTACCTGTGAGAAAGTTTGTTTTATTATCTAATTAGTTCAAAGAATGCACTTCCAAGGGACTTCCAATACCGAGTTCACGTGCTAATTTTGTGACTCATATTGTATGTGCTGGCCGTTTGGTCGATTCTTACAGACATTCACTTTTAACCCTTCAACCCCAACTCTCCCTCCTCACATAAAATGGAAAAGATGTCAAGGAAAAACTCACCTTTATTCCTGCGACGATCCGTTTTAACTGTTAGCACCCCTGGGTCCGTCCTCAGATGCGCGCTCAGAGAGTTCATGAGCGACTATTTTCTTTTCTTGAGCCATTGCCGACGGCGTGACACTTTCACCCAAGTATAATCGAGTCCCTGGTCAAATTATTGTCGCTAGCACCGCAGATTTTAGGCGAAATCTTGGCCGTCAGTTCAAACGTTAACATGTCCGCCATTTTGTCAAAAGAGTGACCGCTGACTGGTCAGCAGGCCTACCAGCCTCGTCCCCAGACTCATCCGCGTGGGGCGATGGGCAAAAGCGGCGGGGAAGGGGAGAGAGAGGAATGGGGGAAAAGGGGAAGGAAGAAAAGAGCGTTTTCCTCCTTCTCCTTTCCTCCCCCTCCCCATTCTCCTCCGCCGCTTTTTGCCCGGGTCTCCGAGGATGTGGGGCTAGGCCTGAGGGCCCATTCAGAACGCACAAAATCAGTGAATTTTTTTCTTTGTCGCGGATAGTTCGTTTGTAAAAACACAGCAGGTGACTGATCGTGTTCAAAATGATCACGGTTAGACCAAGACTATAGTCAACATCATTTCCCTCTTGCGAATCTTACCGATGTACACTTGGAAGGAACCCGCGATTAAAATGGCCAAGTTTCGGCCAAGATATAGCCAAATTCTTTCCCCGTCAAACTAAGCTCTCGTAACTCAGAATTGCACAATAATGACCTAATTTGTTAAAATTCGCGTTTTCACCACAATGCAGCGCCATCCAGAGGAAACCTCATACGTAGACTTTCGGGAAAGAATACCACCAATATACTGAATGAATGAAACTTTCTAAAAATAGAAAACTGCTGGGTGTGAAAGTTAGTGTTCAAGGATCACGCTTATACACCAAGTCACCAAAATGTGATTTATTTGTGTAACCAACGTCTGTTTCCACAAAGGACCACTCTACAAAACAATGATAATAATACTGTAGTAGATCATACTCGCTACCTGTACATGCGACTCCTAAAGGTTATATTATAATATTGTACGTTTTGTACATGATTAACATGTCCAACGGTGGACGCAATTTTCGTTCTGAACTTTAGAGATTAAAGCACTTGAATGCGACATGAATCTCACTTGGAGTGACACTTAAATGCAGACTTTTGACTTGTGCAAATGTCAGTACAAACAAGACAAAAATGTTGGCAATGAAAGTGTACTTTCCTCGCCAAACAACCGAAAGAAATAGGATGGGTTACTTGGAAGCTTGATTGCTATATACATGTGTCACAAATGGTTTATTCTAAGAAACGTCGCTTGCCTTGCAACAATAGTAAAAAAAAAACAATGATGTTTCGTATGTGAAAAGTTAGCTGGAAAGCCAAAATTAAGTAAATTCGATACTCAATTAAGGAAAACAAAAAGCAACTTGCAGTTCAGCAGCCTGGGCCTTAGCTTTTGAACACTTACTTCTAAAATAATACTCCTTCAAACGTTTTGAAGCGGAAAGCCAATTGGGATTTTAAACCAAGATGCAACTTCTGAGCTCCCAAAACACCACAAAGGCTGGGAAAACGATGCGCCTATTCATTCCTGGTAAAATCGACAAGCTTTCACGATTTTAATCCTTTCATTTCCATTAGAATTTACTCAATGAGCGGACACACCTTTGGATTTCGTTTTACAGTTGGGCCCGGTTGTTCGATTAAACTAAAATCCACAGTTAACCAAATAATTTTGGCAAACGAACTGGAGAGTTTCGATCAAAGAGTGAGTATAAAGTTTTTGATCGAAGCACTGCAAGGAAAGTCGTCTTGTGCGCAAAAGCTTCTCATTTTAAAGCAAAAAAAATGCAAAAACAAAAAAACAAAAACAAAAAAATCCGACTTGCTCGATGTTAGCTTACAACTGCTTTGAACAACCGGACTCAGAAATCCTTGGAGTCAAGTGTGCCTTTGGCTTTGAAAGGATTACTAAAGATTAGTATCTAACATCTTTAATGTCGACCTGATTCCTGTTTGTTCTTTGAGGGAAACGCCATTTGAGGATACCTCCATCAGCTCCTACGCTGACGATCCAGACGCGGTTAGGGCAGATCTTCACCCTGGTCACATCACCACCGTGACCCTTGCCTATGTGAGTGACCACGCCCTCATCATAATCCCACACCTATGAAATATGACACAAATCAAAGCATTAGTCAATCCATGCATTTTCCTAGTTTTGTCCAATAGCGCTTTCTGAGCGATGCCTTTTGCCCTCTTTCAAAACGAGGCCTGGTGCCAAATCTTTCTTTCGAAAACTAGTATAATAAGAAAGTTCACACTATGCAAACCAAACACTCGTTATCGTTAAAAATGTATCGCACTGGTCCTCGTTTTGAAAGAGTGGCAACCGACATCTCGGTAAAACCGGTATGGAAACTCTTCTATGGTGTACAGAATTACTATAAATATATCTGATCGTTTGGAATTTTCCATTTTAATAGCACGAAGGAGATACATGGTCCCGTGTAGCACGACATTGGCCTTATATAGGCACACACTGGAACAAACTGCACACGTGCACAAACCTTGATGAGTTTGTCTTGACCACCCGTCACAAGGCTGACATGGTTCTGCTCATCAGCTGAGATGTCCATACCCTCAATAGAACCTGATTTAGAACCTTCAAGTTCACGAATTTGGGAGCCATCGGCTAGGTCCCAGTAAGCAACCTAACAACAAAGGAAAACAACATGAACTAAAAATGCAAGATAAACTGTTCAAAAAGGGTTCTATATGCAGCTTTGCTGTAGTATTTGTTTACCTACTTAGAGCCGTTTTCGGATGACTGTCGAAAGTAATCACGTGATTGCTTCGGTTTTGCGTTTGCTAGGCTTTCGGATTGGTTGAAACAATTTTAGCAGCATTATTCGCCAATCGAGAGCAAAACCAAAATATGATTGCAATATTCTTGCGAAAACAAGCAAGTGGCAATCCATGGCGTTTCCTTAAGGACGTTCGCGCTACTAATTTTCATGCGCAGCATTTCTGCGCACATACAAACAATGGATGACGCAATGCAACGTCATGCACGCGCGGCGCATATGTTAACAAAACATGGTTCTTGGATGCTATTCGTCAAAATAACTCTCTTAAAAGTCCGGTGACCCCTACTTTTCTTTTAATAAATACGTTTCTTCACCGATCCTCTAGATAATATCAAAAAATCAAATAATTCTGAACGTTCGAAGTTTTTTTTTAAATCCACTTTTACATTCCCGCGGACGCTAAAGCATCGGTCACGGAAGTCTTCAAGAAGCTGCAAAAATGGCTATCGACGCCTTATCGGGCCTTAGAAAAGGTCTGAAATTGAAGTCGTTTTCTTAATGTACCCATTAAGTTCTAATTCGATTATTGCCGATGTTTGAAAAGCATTTTTTCTGCTCATAAACAAGCGTACCTACGGCGACTGGAATGGCCGAATTTGGCAATTTATGACACCAATTATCTCCGAAACGAGCCTGTTGACCCC
This sequence comes from Plumapathes pennacea, assembly GCA_964036295.1. Classification (NCBI taxonomy): domain Eukaryota; kingdom Metazoa; phylum Cnidaria; class Anthozoa; order Antipatharia; family Myriopathidae; genus Plumapathes; species Plumapathes pennacea. The sequence goes on along the minus strand of OZ038465.1, from coordinate 11,752,590 downwards.
CAATTTTTTTTTGCATTTTATGAATTAGTTTATAATAATCTAACTATTGCAGAATTTTGAAAACATTCTGAAGTTAGAAGTTTTTGGCGCGAATGTCCTTAAACTGCTGGTTGGTGTCTACTTCAAAGTAAAACCAAACATGAATTACTTCTGATTGGTTGAAAGTGTTTCTGACGGCCTCTGCGATTGGCGGTGTACTTACTTTGGCTTTCGACAGTCATCTGAAAACGGTTGTAACGCTGAGACGTACTGATGGGAGTTCTTACGCGTTTCATGGTATTCATAAGTCCTTAGATCTTTGCTCTGATTTACCAAATTCAAACTTGCAAAAACCAGCTTCATTCTAACCTGCGTAGCAAGCGTTTCCCCTCGACACGAAGAGCACACGACGACTTTTTCGATTTTGGTCGCGCAAAAATTGGGGCGAGGGGAGAGGGGCGTTGCCTTCTCCTCCTCTCTCCTCGCCCCAATTTTCGCGCGGCCAAAATCGAAAAGTCGTCGTACGCTCTTCGTATCGAGGGGAAACGCTTGCTACGCAGGATAGTTTCATTCTTAAAATCCTTTCGTTCCCGCCAGCGGGCGGCGTATAATTGAACGGTTGCGGGACTGTTCTGTTTTTCTCAGAACCTCTCTCTAGCAGGGTTGATTAGCAACAAAAAGAAAGAATTTCCAAAGGGTACCATCACATGATTTGAAACGAGACAACAAACAGCGAAGCTAAACGTCCATACCATACACCCTAACATGTGATTCAGAGAGAAAACGACGACTAAATGTAATATAAACTGGAAGATACATGTACATCGTATATATTAGTTCATCATTACTCACTTTGCGATCTTCCCCAGTGGTAATGATCTGGCATTCATCAGGTTGATAGTAACACACAGCCTTGAACATTGTGGTGGCAAAAACAATTTGGTTCCTCACAAATTGCCTGGCAAAAACAAAGTGTATAGTATAGACTTAACTAATGTCATACAAGCTTCGATAACACCAAGGATTACTGTATTCTCTGATAGAAAAGTGTATTCCAAATCAGTCACAACTCAGGGTGTACAATTTTTTCTAAAAAGTTCAAACAACAAGATCGAGAGGCTTGATAAGATACCACAATAGATTTATGTAAAAAGTCTTATGTCACCATTGTCATCCATCGACAGAAACATGCACAGCATGTATATTAATTAAATATTCAAAGCGAACCCAAAAGACCTTCAATAAAGATCAGACGAGAACATTTTACCGGATCTTCACGACCACTTCGTCACGAGAAACCCTCCCACAGAAAAACGCAATAATTGAGGGAACGGTGACTCTCTCATGCAACAGTCTTGTGTTGATTAAGGCATTAGATCAGCACAATTAGTTTCCAAAAAGATGAGCGTACTGTTTATGAACACACTTGTATTAAAAATACGAAACTCACAGCTGTCCCCCCTCCGCCCAAATGGTGACACGTGATTGCTCATGCTATGACGTCATGCATAATTAACTTCGCATAATTTATTATTTAGGTCTCAGCCTTCGGCCGTGAACATTTTACTTTACAAGCACACGAGTGTAAAAAGAGGTTGTCTATATATTACAAACCAAAACAGTCCACAGAAAGTCGCCAAGCGAACGCCTTTAAGTGGAAAGCTTCACTTCATAACATTAGCAACGTGAATGACAGTAAAAGTGACCTTCGCAGCCGGTTTTGAAGCAACTTAAGCAGTTGCAAAGATAGCCCGAAAAAAAAAAACTAGAAATTAGAAATGAAAGTGCATAATTCTAACACTGGAAACAGGCTTATTAGCCGGAAATGCGAGAGATAACCTTAAGTTGGCCTGCAAGAAAGGTGTGACAAAAGTTGAGCGTTAGGGGAGGGGGGAAGAAACGCCAGGTGCAAAACTCTTTCTGTCATCCGCCCCAATATGTCAAAATGGGCAGGTGTTAAATAACAGTCAACTAAAACACACACACACACACAAATCAATCATGGGATACTTACGTCAAATCCCAGATAATACAGGTGCCATCGGTGCTTGCTGATACACACTGTAGAAGAGATGGCAATTATAAACGAATTGTCAACTGCTAATGTTATGGAAGAATATAAAGGCAGTCGATTGAATTAGTTGGCACTGGTATAAAAGAAGCAGTAAAGTGTACTTATGCGCAGTAGCAATATAGTAACCTTCCTACTGTCCGTATAAAGTAACGAGTGTATGTCAAGTAAATCTCTCTGCTGAGCTTGGTTTTGTTTTTACATACAGTGTAACCCGGATAATACGGGACCAAACAAAGTGTCCGTATTAACAGGGTGTCCGTATAAGCCGGGTCTGTCAAATTACGTCACTTACATGAGTTCATAGATAAATGATATAACGTATACAGTGTAAAATCATCAGGAACCAAAAACGTCTGAGACTTCTACCTTCAAGAGTATGTAACGTTATAATATTGTTCTTTGTGGACGTTGAATGTTAATTGAAGTAATCAGTAACTGCACGCCGTACTGGAAAGATTATTAGAAAATAAAGTGTCCGCATCAACCGGTTAACTTTGTATAAAAACATCATATTTGGGGCACGAAAAAGTGTCCGTTGTCCGTAATAAACGGGCGTCCGTAAGGCCGGGTTCCACTGTAATAGCATTTTGACCAAAGACGCCGTTCTTCACTTCAGAACAAGAACAATACAATACAAAAGAAAAAAAAAAAAGAAGCCAGATACGAGCATTGTAGCTGCATCTTAGTCAGCCAAAAACGCGACACACGGCTTTGTTGTCACGAAACTCAAACGTGCACAGCTCCTGACAGAAGCAACGTATTGAGCCAGAACAGGCTCAAATCAAGTAAATAGCAAGCTTTGTAAAATTTATAAATTCTGATACAACCTTTTTTGTAACATGGAAACTAGGAACTACCGAAATACAAACTCACCGCACTGTCATCATTTCGGATTTTGATGCATGTTACAGCACCTGTGACACAAGCAAAGTCAAGATGTATTAAGACTCACGCCTAACGTTAGACAAAATTTTGGCAAGTTCGTTCTCGACTAATCAGAAGCAAAATCAAAACTAATCAAGAATAAATGGTACATTAGTCCTGTGCTCAAAGTGGCCATTGCGTTTTGTCGCACTATTGGTCTCTTGTTTGACAAATTGACTAATTCAGTTAGTCATCACGTGATCACATCACGTGACCACAACTTCAACAGAAAAATGTTTTGTTTTTAGAGTTTTTCCTCGCTTATTCCGTCGTATTTATGGGCCGTATTTATTAGCCATAACATTAGCCAACCATAACTTATTTTGAGGAGATTCATTGAGACTTGTTTGGAGATGTTGTTCCATTTCAGATCAAGTGACTCGACTAACTGAAAGGGTCAACTGCGCATTTATTTTGGCTTCTGTTTGTTGAAAGTGTTTTGTTACAGTGTTACAGCATTGGCGCAAACCCCAGAAACCACTGTACAATAAATATTTTGTTTTTAGAGTTTTCCCTCGCTTATTCCGTCGTATTTATGGGCCGTATTTATTAACCATAACATTAGCCAACCATAACTTATTTTGAGGAGATTCATTGAGACTTGTTTGGAGATGTGGTTCCATTTCAGATCAAGTGACTCGACTAACTGAAAGGGTCAATTGCGCATTTACTTTGGCTTCTGTTTGTCGAAAGTGTTTTGCTACAGTGTTACAGCACTTGCCATTGGCGCAAACCCCAGAAACCACTCTACAACATTTTGAGCTCAGCTCCCAACTGTTATCTTTCCACAGCAGTAACATTCACTCACCAATCTAGGAAATAATCCTTACATCATTATCATACATACCCTTGTGTTGCTCCTTCATGGTTTCCAACAGACTCTGAGTATTTCGCGTGATCCGCCACACACGGACTTGTCCCTCCCCTCCCCCGCTGATGATGTGCTCGCAGTCGGACATCGTCGCCAACGCCGTCACGCCCATTGTGTGAGCATTGTTGATTTCGTACAAAAGTGAGCCTGACTCAGGCGTGAAGGCCCGGATTCTCCCATCATTCCAGGCTGCAGAGAATGAAACAATACAAGCTCAGTAATTATCATACGGGAGAGGACAAGTCTGGAAACTGGACAAGACGGCAGTCTTTTGTCGACGTTCGCACAAACAAGAGAGAAGAATATGAAGCGTCTATGTAATACGATTTGGCTGTTCACGATCTTCTTCACTTGTATGCTGACGGTGCAATAAGAGAATGACTCTGCGGCCACCATTTTTTCATCGCATTGCCTAAACGGGCAGACAAATTTGTCCTTATTTTTCATTGGAATTTACATTTGCGCACTGTTCTCAAAATATGTGAAAGCCTCAAATTGAACTGTTTTTCCAAAACGTCCCGCACTAACGTACAAAGCTGGACCCGTCCTAATATCTCTCCCCCTACCGGACAGCAATTCAGGTTTGGTTAATTTGATTTGTCCTGGGTTCTGTTGAGCGGTTTGACTGTTAATTTGATTTGTCCTGGGTTCTGTTGAGCGGTTTGACTGTTAATTTGATTTGTCCTGGGTTCTGTTGAGTGGTTTGACTGTTAATTTGACTTGTCCTGGGTTCTGTTGAGCGGTTTGACTGTTAATTTGATTTGTCCTGGGTTCTGTTGAGCGGTTTGACTGTTAATTTGATTTGTCCTGGGTTCTGTTGAGCGGTTTGACTGTTAATTTGATTTGTCCTGGGTTCTGTTGAGCTCCAACTTACCGCTTACTATACTTTTGCCATTCCTCATGAAGTCTATCGCATTGCACGTCATGTTAGGGACGTTTATCCTCAATAGCTCCTTGTTCGTCCTTGTGTTCCACACACGTATCTCACTTTTGGAACAGGTGGCAAAACAGTCGGAATAGGCACTGTGATAACCACGGAGAAAGAAACACTTTCTTTTAGTACTAACTCCCCTACGATGATACAACAAAGAAAGATATTACACTCGTCTTCTTATAAAAGGGGTCATCTCAACCAATACAACGTTTATCTTTTGATGTCTGAAAATGGGTAAAGAATCGCGAGATGGGTCTGGATAAAAACTATCGTAATAAATCAATGGCCAAATAAAGTCGAAGCTCTCTGGGCGGACACTCTCGTAAATGGACAGCTAGATACTTACGGACATCTTTACGAAACTCTGTTTAAACTCTAACTCAGTCAAACTCTGCATTTACACATTCTCGTAAGCGGAAAGTCCCAGTTAAGGACACTTTATCTGTTTCCCAAGGGTGTCCGTTGAAGCTCCCGTAAGCAGACACCTTGGGAAACTGTAGATAAAGTGTCCGTAACTAGAACTGTCCGCTGAGCTAGAGTTTACCGGGTTTCGTAAAGGTGTCCGTACGTATGGCTGTCCATTTACGAGAGTGTCCGCCCAGAAACCTTCGATGTCTACTAGCAATTTTAGACCAAATGAATCTAACCTTCTTTTCAAACGAGTCGGGTGAGAATGAATTGCTTATATTGCTTCGAGGGCCTTCAAAATGGACAGTCAAGGTATTTGGCGAGACAGTGGTTTGGAGGGCCCCTTTATAACGAAACTTTCAAACCTCGACCAGCGCAACAATGGAAACAAAATTCTCAAGAACTTTTTGATTATGTCTTTTCTTTTTTCAGGAAAAACTTACAAAGGGAACACGATGTCGTTGACTTTGCTGTGGTGACAGGTCTTGATTCTCTCGTGTGTGAACTCGGCGTAATCAAACCTATACATCTGCGATGATACTGTTCCTACATAGAACTGGAAAAGGCAAAGAAAAACCAAGATGATTCATGTCAAGTACCATATTGTATGCCAGTGGTCTACTACATCAGCTTGTGTGTTTTAACTTTTGTTTGCTGCTTTTCTTGGCTGACAGGACAGTCTCGTGGAAAGAATTGTCTCAAAAAAATTTTGGAGTTTAGCAAATCAAAATTAAAAACTCATCGTGAAACAAGAATGCCGTGCAACAAACTTTCAGTGGTCACGCTGCGTTTTTTTAGCGGCTGACTGATGACGTCGCGCTACAACACCATGGTTTGTATAGAACGATAGCTTTATGCTGTGACGGAGTAGAGACCGAACGAAATGACTTGCTACGCAAAATACCCGGCCACCTTTCAAACAAACAACTGATTGAAGTTCCCTCTGGTGAAAGTGACTGCCCAAAAATGTTTACACGAGGGTCAAAGTTATCAGCACTTTCTTTCAAGCAGTCCGAATGCATATTATTTTAAGGTCCAGAAAGTTTTGTTTTGCGTAAGTAGTTTACAAATGGCTCTTTTGTTTTGAGATTGCCAGCCCCTCCCGCCCCTGTGGCCCTGCAGTAAAAAAAAAAAAAGTTCTGCAGATTCATCATTGTTAGTTACCTGATGTCCTTGGCCCCTCAAAGCTATGGATGACACACCACCATCAACCTTGGCCACTCTAGAGATTCAAGACAATGTGCACCGGAGAAATGATTAATTATTGAAAAGGACAACATCTCAATTAACTTATTTAAGAGGAAGAAAGTTATATCCATGTTGGGAATCTTGGGAGACTTTGTTAAATCATGTTGATATATTTTTGGGAGGGGGGAGGGGGGAGGGAGACTTCCATATAAAAAAGGACGGGCCAAAACTCGTCGTGGGGGTCAAAATCACAGGTTTTGGTATTGCTTTATAGAGTGCTCAACATCAAACGCTTACATTTTTATGTGATATGGTACTGTTTAGGGGTTGGGTGTCAGTTGAATGAACGTTTTGGTTTGAAAACAGCAAGAGATAAAGTGCTTAATTATATTTTCTTTATGGCAATTAAAGGCAACAAACCTTTAAATTCTTGGTATCTTTCTATTGGTATTTCTTAGGGGTCAAAATAAGCTCAAGCCATGCCCATTTTAGTACCTCTTACGGGCAAAATGAAAATTCCCAACTAGCATCCCCATCATTTTTATGTGGGAGCACCCCCCCCCCCCCCCCCCTCCCTCCCCAGGACATGTATACTTACTGAGTTTTAGTAAACTTGTCCTTGGCATGACTAATGATAGCCACAGTTCCATCACCAGCACCAGCTATGATTTCTCCAGTCTTGACAAACTGCAGTGACAACACACCTTGGCCCAACAGCCCCTTGTTTGGGCCATACTCCTTCAGAAGCTTTGTCTTGGCATTTACCTAAAACAAGACCACAGTTTGTTATTTCATCTCAGTTAATACTGTACTGTTGTACAGTAGACTTCTATAAACAACTTACAGTACAAGTTACTCAAGCTGACAAATTAAAAATTTTATCTCTGTGATTTTGGTGAGCAAGAAAGAATGTCACAGGTTATACAGTTGAAGCTCCCATAAGCGGATACAGAAGAATAAGTACATCCATAACTGGAACTGATGAGAATGTGTAAATACAGGGTTTGACTCAGCTGAGATTTTAAACAGGGTTTTGTACAGGTGTCCGTAATTAGTGCCGTCCACTTCCCAGAGAGCTTCAACTGCTTTGTGATACTCAAACAATATCCACAAGCCCAGGCTACCTCAGTTGAATGATTAATCCTTTCACACCTATCGTAATCTGAGTGTTCAACTTCAATTTACTTCTCAGTTTCTCACAAGAAATAATATTTATCATGCAGTAAGGGAAACTTGATTTGGCTTTTTGATTAACATATCTTGCTCAGATGAAAGCTAAAGTATGAATTCTCACTACATCACTCATACATTTTCTTGAATTTAAAAAGGTTGAGAGGATCTACATTTTGAGCTTCACTAACCTGGAGAATATCCCCAGTGGTAGTACCACAGTAGAAGTAGTTATCTTTATCATCCATCTGAGGATTAAAAATACATAATACTAAATAATACAGTTAGTAGTAACTTACAGTACTGAAGATACACTAAGACACTGCAGGGGTATGGGCCACTTTAGAAATGAAAAAAGGACTGTACCAAGTGTGCATAATCCAGTCAGGCGAGTAAGTTTTCTCAATTAAACTTGCTCAGAAGACAGCCATTTGAACTTCTGGTATGTCCAGTGTATCTGGGCCAGTAATCGAGTCATTGCTACAGCCAAGCTGTCAAATATTTATTTGTTACGCCCTAAGCGACATATAATATGTGAGTCATGTCAGTCTACAGGTTATAGTAATTTTATATGCATGATAAAATAAAAAAAAATGTACACTAGGTTACTTTATAATTATTACTAGATGTAATTATCATGATATTATAACAACATCCTTCATGTAACATTGCCTCTTATTATTAGAATATTATATAGATATTAACCTGAATGCACTTGACAATTCTCTTCAGCTGTCCCATGTTAACCTCTGTAGGGCGGATCTTGCGATTGGGCAAATCAAGCTGCCATACTCGCAAGGTCTTACTGAAATAAATATCAAACAACAAAATAATAAATACAATAAGTTGTACTCTTACTAGATTACTAACAATATCAGTAAACTGTAAATACTTCACATAATCCTTTAAGCTCTGAAGGTGAATGATCTGATTGTTAATGGATAATTATTTAACTTAGACTCCAAATTTGGTTGGACAGGAAAAGTGCATGCCCAATCTGCATTTTCCAAAAGGAACACCGAGACACTGAATTGTACAGTCATATGAGTGCATGCAAATTACATAATGTATAAAAGACCCTCTAATCTGCTTACTTGCCACCTGTCACAAAGACATCATCACAGTTGTTGGCAAATGTCACTGCATAGGTTGTCCCTGCACTGAAAGCTGCTGCTGGACTGCCACAGATTGACTCCATGGTCTTCAGATTCCACACTACAATACTGCACACAAGAAACAACAAAAGCAAAAAAAGAAAATTAAAGTCTCTCTGGGATCTTTGGTCTACAGTATCCCTGCCTTCGCCTGTGACTAAACCCCAGAAATCAAGGTCCTGTCACTACAACTCCCAGTAATCAAATCAGTTTATATGGCACATAATAAACTATTACAGAAACCTGTCTTCGCAATACCCCTGTACATCCCAGCAACAATATTGAATGGATGTCACATGATGCACTTTGATGCTGTGACATCACAGGAAAGACTAGTGATTAGTTTATTCACAGATTTGTTGTTGTTGTTGTTGTTGTTGTTTTTATTCATAGATTTGTTGCAGCAACACAAGCATGTCAAATGCTTAGTGACCAAATGTGCATGCAACATTTTGTTGCCTTGTGACGTGTTGCATGAATTCAAACCAATTTGATTTCAATTAACATGTATGTGGGTAACACATACAAAGATAATGTCATATGTGGAGACAATTTGTCATGGGGACATGTCACCTCGTTTGAAAGGACCTTAAAGTCAGACCTGGTTGCATGCCCCAACAGAATATGCTGCCCATAGAACATACAGTACATACATGCAGTCTGTAAAGTCATGTTTTGACATATTACTAGACACAACAGATAGAAAAACTATGAGCATAATGAGACATTGTAAAAATCAGTTTGTTTCCTTGTGAATGAGAAAATTATAATGTACGTGTGCTATATTTTATACAGACACATGCATGTACACGTATCTATCTTCATGTATTTTGCACATTATTTCAAACAAGCACTATTCAGTTGATCTGCATTCCTGCATCATGTGCAAATATCTTCACAAAACTTCTTTCCTGTTTTTCAAACAACACATTGCAAATTTAAAGCCTTGGTCTCACCTTCTATCATCTTGGCCCCCAAGAGAAATGAGATAGAGGTCGTTTGGAGAAAAGGCCAGTGCTTCGACTTTTACTTTATGTAACTTGAACCTCTTGATCAACACCCGCTTCTCGTAGTCCCATAATATAACGTCTGCATCAAAACCCATGTGTGTTTCTTCGCCAGAAGCAAGATACTTCCCACTCTTGGAGACAGCAACACACGATACGTTTTTGTGATCCGACAACAAGTCCTGCTTATTGCTTGCGAGATCTTCGATAACAACCATGCTTCCCAGGGGATAAATGAGGTGCTGGCGGTCTGGATGAACCAGTAAGCCACCAGGGACCTGTCCTGTGGTTGAAGTAAGAAAAAAAATGACGATTTTCTAAATCGTGGGATCTCCAAACGGCGAAGGAGCTACACAAATGCAACAAGGCGCAAAACGATTTCCCTCCCTTTCTCACCTGCAAAGCCAATGGTAGCAACAAGATCCAAAGACTCCTTGGTTTCGCTCATTTTCAGTTCGTCCACAAATTGAGTACACCAGGGAAATATCGGTAAATTGCTCGTGTAATCCCAGTCAAACCAGACAACTTATTTTTGTCGGGACCGCGCGTTTCCAATAGCAACAACGTACATGACATGCGCGTGCGTAGCGATCGAGAATCCGCTGACTTCAGTGAGTGCTGGCTTACGCAGTCTAAGGTGAGAGGTAAAAAGATCTCAGTTCTAAGAGCTTAGGAGATTAAAAATAAAAAAGTCATAGCCACACACAGCATAAAATCTATGGCAGGGCTTAGAAGAAAATTATATTGATGCCCGTGCTCGCAACAGTCGGCCAGTTTCTGCGATTTTCAGCTCCGCGACATGATCGTTAGTAAACTGACTAAGAGCCATGAGATAAAAGTTACCAGGAAGGTTTCGTCATTGAGTTTTCATTTCAGTATTTGATGCATTATTTGTCTCATAAACATTCCCACACCAGCTCAAGCCCCTTTAGGGCAGGAACTTTTCAGCAGCCTTTAACCCAAGCTGCAGTCGCAATCACTCTGGCCCGCGGTCTATAAATTAAGAATTTCGGGACCGCAAGGATCACCAGCAAACTTCCTTATATAAACAATTAACTACTTTTGGCGAGGAAATATGCACGGATAATTGTCCGAGGATATTATCTGTTCTGAGAAGGACAATTATCCGTGCATATTTCCGACGCCAAAAGTAGTTTATTGTCTTTATTATCCTTCAAATATTTCCTCTTGCAGCGCAAATAATGGCGCGGGGACTGTGAAGCTTTTTGGTGCTTTCTGGAACTGCTTTTTCGACCAATAAATTGATGTCCTCCTCGGTAGTCATCTCGTAATGGGTTTTTGTGATTAATAAATAAAATTGTGTTCGGATATTGTCAATAAACAGCGTTTGTTCGCCAGGCGGGGGTTATTCGCTGATAACGTCCACTCGTGAGCGGACGTTATTCGGTCACGTGTCACGATTCCACCAATCACGCGCGGAAGGAAATATTGGATGGGTCATAAATCTTGTATATTCAGGGTACAGTAGCATTTTCAAATCGATTAAAAGAGTTTTTAAAAATATGCGCGATAGCAAGCCTTCCTGACCCAACAACTTTTTCCCAATCATATGCAATCCCTGTTATGCCAAATTTCTGGAAGTGTCACCAAATTTGCGGATCATGCACTTCCCCTAGTCAGCCCTCAGTCATACAAACTGGCTCCAAATGATTATTCAATAAAGTTTTATACTAGTCGAGATCCTTGCGTCAATTGCAGTTTGCTCCAGGTCTAACCAGATAATTTTTTCACTTTCTCTTAATCCCCGAGCGAAGCGAGGGTAATAATTACGACGCTAATGCAGCATAGTCGCCTTATATGAAGACTCCAAGCGTGTCGCCATCTCGAAATTTAATGTTCGTGTGTTGTGTGTGTGAGTGAGTGTAGGTACGACTTTTTAGGCCAAGTGCCTAAGGCAATGACGTAATAATTATCGATTAGCGTCTCCGCCAGTGTTTTTACTGACGGAAGAAAAAAAAGATTTGAGCGAAACAACAGTTGTACGAAACTGCTTTTACGAAAATGAATTTGAAAACTGGAAAACTTAGAACGGTCTCGCAAAGCTCGTCTTCAAAAGAGAAGGGAACAGGCACGGGCAAGGCGAAATCGTGAAACAATCGAACAGCGCCAAATACGTCTAGAGAAAAGACGACAAACGTGTTATAACCGACAGCATCATGAACGGAAGCGTGCCGAAGAAACGGCTCCGCAAAGGGAACAGCGCTTGAAAGCAAATCGGGACCTTCAGACGCCGTTTTGTGTTAAACTCAGATACTTATTCAGAAAGGACAAGCAACAAAGGTTAGTCAGTGGAAATCGAACAATCACCGTGACAAATATATTCTACCCGTATCTTGTAACTCGATCACTTCAAGAATGTATTAGAATCTGTATGCTGATCATTTTCCCTCGAAGTATTGTTTTAATACGCTTCTGTCGCCAGTTTCGGCTACCGTATTCGCTCAGAGCAATCGGAACTTGGAGTCTTGAATGATTTAGTCAGGTGTCTTATTTTTTCTTTCAAGACTAAAACACTGTAACAACACATGCAGTGAGTGCTGTAATCTGACACGCGGTGATTGCAGCGAGAATCGTTCACAAGGCCTTAGAAGTATGACTAGGTCTGAAGCCCGTGTATAATTTGAAGTAAACCGTTCAAGTTTTGCTTTGATTCTCGGGGAAATCATGCTGTTTTGAGCGGGTTCACATACAAAACAATTCGAGCTCATTAATGCATGCCTGAGTCTGGAGCATGCAGTCCAGAGTAAAAACAAATCGCACAGGAAGCCTACTTAATTGTACTGCCTATGAATTCAAAATTGGAAAATCAGTGTTCCTTTTTTCCCGTACTACGACGGCCGCCCAACTTCAAAATTTGAGTATTAAATTTTGAGAACGTGCTTGGCAGACTATTAATTAATTTGACGTGCCTACCGTGGGAAATACATACTTCGTCACGCAATCGACTCTTTTTTTCAACGCAAAAGTATAACACACACCATTTATTTTCTCCTTCCTTTGTGTGTAGCACTTGACTTCGAAGAAAAGATTGAGTCAACATTTTGGTAAAACAAAGGCTACTCTTGTTGGGAGTACCAAAGTAAAAGTCCCATCAATGGCAGAGCGAGGGGGTATCTGCGATTATCGTATTTCTAGTATTAAGATATTGACTTGGCGCAGCCGAGCGGTCTGGGGCACCTGTCACCGTAATAGAGGCCGTGGGTTTATTTCCCACGGCCAGCAGCATCTAAGAAGTTTTTCCAGGGAGGCATTTTCCACTGGTTTTCCCTTCTGAACCTGTCTTCTTTCTACAGGTATTCCACCTATCTAACATTTAAACACGAGACCCTAGCTCGGGTGAATGGGCAACCACCAATTAATTCTACTTTGACAGTTACTTAAAGTTATTTAGTTTATTTATTTATATTGTGTTTTTAGATAAAGCCTGTATTAGTCGTTCGGAAACTGTTTTGGTTTACGTCAGGCGGAAGCTGTTAACATTGCCGCAATTTATAGATATTACTACAACGTTATATTTTTATAGAACGTTTATAGAGTACTTTCGACCAAGGAGAAATTAGTGAATAAGTAAAAGTCATTATCCTTTCAGCATAATGGGCTATAAAGTTTGTCTCTTGATGATATGTCTTCGTAAATATAGCTGTCTTCGTAAATATATACTCAAACATATAGAGTAGTTAGCGATCCACATTACGTCGGAAACGGCTGCAAATATCACTTTGCGAACAAGGACTTTTAAAACATTACCAATTTCTGATAGACAGTAATTGAGCTCTGTGTATTTCAACATGTCAAGTGTCATCGGTGTTCTTCGACGCGAGTTTAACAGTTCTTGGTCAATTACTTACTTCTATAGTTGAAATTAAACGCACAATATACCATACAAAAAATACACACACTGAACGGCATTTTTTGGTGTTGAGATGAACAAGTTAGTCAAGACTAATTTGCGTTTCCCAACCATCATATCGTGACGATGGCGCTTTCTGTTTTTCTTTTCATGTTTTCTTTTCACGCTGAGTGAGCATGTACAGCTGCGTTTCCAATCGACATCCACTTCAGCAGAACAGAAACAACATGATTTAGTAATTCAGACACGTAGGAAAGCTTGTAGTTTTGGCAGGCTAACCACACGCGAGTTGCATCACTACAGCAAGCAAGAATAAATTAAACGGTAGTTTGAGGAAACTTTTATCATGTACTAAAAGTTTTTATGCATGAACCCACCACTTTTGTTAACAAGTTTTCCTTTGTCTGTGCTGTTCAATATGGGCGAAGGTAAATGTTCGAGTATTTTTTCCGGTTTTCATATTATATGTTTGCACATTTAGTTGGCTTCAAACTTAATGAGACAAGTTAGACAAGCACTTAAATGATATCGGATTACCCTTACCCAAGCACGATCGACACCCGACAATTTTTTTTTTTTAATCCAACGTCTTTAATTGTATGGCATAATCTTCCGCAGTATCTGACATTTAAACAGTGGCTATTAACAAATGTGAATGCAAATATGATATCGAGATGCATAGTCGTGCGTGAAACGGCGTCTCCGGGATCTTAGCGTCTAAATCCCTTGTGGCATGCTTGCCACACTAAGGGTTGCCTAGAAATAGTTTGAGTTTAAAACTACCAGAAAAAAATGTCAAAACAAATCGAGAAAAGCAGCCACACAGTTCTGATTGTGAACGCATTAATTTCATAATACATTAATTAATGCACATCTCGTTTCGTTCTTCCTGTAGAGAAGATTCCGTACAGAAGATTCTTTCAGTGTTTTGGTACCTCATCAGACTCGTAGTATGCAAGGAAGCTCCAACAAGCGGCAGTGGGAAGTCCGCACGCCGAGATATCTTGTTCCAAAGTCGTCCACTAATGTCAATTTACTGTTTTTAATTAGTTCACGAGTCGAATTTCCTTAAACGCACCCACAATTTAGATCGAGCCACCTGCCTTGAATAAAACATTTTAATTTGTCCCAACTTTGAAATATTAAAATTTCAGCTATATTTACGAAGACATATCATCAAGAGACAAACTGAAATTACAGAGAAACTATAGTTCGAAGTGCTTCATGGCAGCAAAAACTCAGTAGCAATTTGCCAAAAAGCTACATATTAAATTGTATGATAGCCTTTGGGGCTCAACACTTAGTGTATGTAAAAAGATTATATTGTGCATCAAAACCATAAAAATTGTTTAAATCTTTCACTACAGGGAAGGCGATATTGATTCGACCCAAAGTTTGTCACCAGCTGTGAAATGAAACCTAACGGTGTGACTTCTCAATCAAACTGCTCAATAAGCACATTTTAATAGTACGCACTCGGGTTGTTGTTCGACTTAATCAAGGTTGGCTTCTTTGTTGAATAAAGCTTATTCATACAGATAAAATTAAAATGTCTAAAATGACCAATGTAAGGATTATATTATTTTACAAGAGACGCAGTCTTTCCAGCAACATAACTGCCTTAATATTTTCTGAAAAAGTGCATAACTCTGTCCAGTGTTTCCAGTGCCGGTTTTCGAACTGCTCTGGCCCTCCAACAATACAGAAATGGGTTTAGGGCGGAATTGCCAAGCAGCAGTGTGCCAACGAAATTAGCGAAAACTATCAGCCATTCTCTCGAGGGCGAAACGACGAATGCAATAGTGACACCCATGCTAGGAAGATAGCAGACTAGATGGGCGCAGTATACTACCCAAACCAAGTTGACTGAGCGCTTGTAGTGAGCCAAACTCAGAGGGTTCTTAATGGACTGGACTCTTTGGACCTCAATTTCATGTTTCTGAAGCTTGCGGTAGAGGATCGCATTTGTGGCGGACGAGATAAAGAGACACACGATGAAACCAATGAGGCTGGCCAAATGGGACAACCAGATATTGTAGATGCGAACGATGGGAAAGATCGTGCAGAAGATCCACGAGGTCACAATGGCAATGGCCGTTCTCTTCAGTGTCACAATCCTGCGATATGACATTAGGAGATGAAGAGCTAGGAATCTATCCATGCTAATCGCCGTCATGGTCAAGTAGGAAAGTGCTATCACGTAGTCCGACGCGAAGCCGAAAATGATTCGAGCGTAACACCTCAGAGCCGGCTTCGATGATATTCCGCCAACGACGTAGGCAACGTATGATGGTTGAAGCACAAAGCCAACGCTGATGTCAGACAGTGCCAGGTTGAAATAGAGAGCTCTAGCCGGCGCATGTAGCGATGAGGCCTTCGGCAATGCGACCAAAATAAGCGCATTGCCCAGTACGGCCACAACGGCAAGTATTCCGTTTAGGACGGCAATGAATACGTATAAACCGCGGTGTTCGTCTGAAATTGTCATAATCACCGAGGGATCGATGCAGGTCGCGGTCTCGACTCCCCAAGTTATGTTTCTTTCAGTATTATTCATGGCTCCGTCGATCGGTAGCTGAGACTGGGAACTTATAGGCAAGAATCTCTCCTCTGTCTTAAACAAACAGAAGACCCTGGCAGATAATAACACCTGCCAATGTCTTGACCGGACACTCTAGTCAAGAAATTGTTAAAAAAAGCGACTGTCTTACACTAGACACGTAATGTATAAAAACCAATGACGGCAATTTGTTGATTGACAAATGCAGCGGAAATTACCATGAACTATTGTCTTCATTTTGGCGCCCACGTTTGTGGTGTTTGTTAGCCAAAACGATCATAAATGGAAATAGAGATATATATTGCCTCAGTGTGATGTATTATAAAGCAGGTGTTAAGTCACATGATCAAAAAAGAATGATTTTTCATCAAAAAATTCTGCATGTTTTACTGTTTGATTGAACTTCCCTAACTTCTAGCCGGACGTGTTTTATGGAGAAATAATGATTTCACGCTTCTCTCAACTTTGTTTGCAATTTTTTAATCATATACGATGAAGCCTAGTGAATAATATTGTCAGTCCAAATCAACACTTTATTCTTTTTCCTGACTTGCTTGACTTATTCTAATATTTTATATTATAATAGTTTTTCTTTTCTGTTTACATCTGTGTTTTTCGTAAATTAATTCAACCCCTGTATACACAAAGCTCGCAACTAAAACGTGCTATCGTAGTTATTTTTCGTAAATCTGCGCATCAAGTGAATCTCCTAAACAAATAAATACTACTTTCTTGACATATCACCTTAGCCATCAAAGTGATCGATGCATTAAACATAGTGAACTCAACACTCTTTGTATGAAAGGAAAAGGGTGGCCAATAAAATGCGCGGCAAAATTTCCCCTCCCACACACGCGCCGGCACACAAACCACACCTTTTTTGATTGGCTGAGTTTGAATTATCAGAGTTAAATTGAGAAACGTCAAACGTTCGTAATGAACTTGGCACTTCGCACAAGCTGATGATGATCCTGTTGATTTAGCTGCATTCAGTCAGTTGAATTATAGAAACTCTTTCACTTTACGTGGCGAAGCTTGTTTCAACAGTCGAGCAGAAACTTGTAGAAAATAACAATGTAGAAGTCAGAAAAATAGAAATAGAAAAAAGGCGAGGTTTAACTAAAACACCACCGGAAAATACTGCCAAGAACTACGCCTCAAACACTTTTACAACATCTTTTTATGCTCCTTAAAGCAACACATTAGCGAAGATAAAAATCAGATAATTATCAATCCATTGGCCGAAAGATTCACATGTGCAAGGCTCTACGCCTTGGATTGTAACTGGAACAAACCCAAAGGCTTCATTTTACCAGCGCCGCTTGGGTAACTAACAGTGGCGGTCTTTATTCAAAGTGCTTTCTCAAACCACAACTAACTGGTTGAAAGAAAAAACTGTCGGAAAAAAATGAAAAATATATGCAACTCCTACTAACTCATTTGCTTATCCATTGTTAATCTTATGTCAGAATAATGCAAAGCAGCTGAGTATATATTTTGCACTTTGCGCGCTGTCATGTTTAAGTAAATCCTTTCAGTAGGAACCTCAAAAGTTGGTTTTATGAGACGTTTTTAAAATTGACTGCAATTTATTCCCCCAAACATCTGCTATCAAACAATAATGGCTTATAGCTCCTACCAATTAATGCTCATGTATTGCAATTAAGTCCAAAAAGATTACTCTTAACAATTCAAAGTCACTGGAAACTATGACAAAAAATATGGCTTCGAAGAGATGTTGATGACTATTGTTTATATATGTTTATAAATGTGTATTCTATATAATCTGTACGTACGAAAAATTGTTCTGATATCTGAAATAAGGAGGTTTATGAAAAAAAGTAATATGCTGTGTATAATTTTCAATGCCATATTTTAACAGGAATGTTTTAGAAAGCATATTGTGGTTCTTAAACTGCTTTTCTCCCATTAGAAGGCATCGCTACTCGTCCAGATCTGTCGAATTTGTTACCTGTTGTTCATTCGCGTGTGAGCAAATTGAAGTCGCACTGAAAAACACTCACAAATAATGAGCACAATAATTTTAAGATGTAAAACTAGTGTTTCACGGCCAGAAAACATGGGATTGGGGTATTTTAGACAATAAGGTCCATGTCGACCATTTTGCACAGAATTATTTGTTTCTTTAGTTAGGATAGAAAGGTAAACTGACGTTTATGATGAACAACTGACACACAACTCGGATCGACTGAACTGATAAAAATTTCACCCGAAACGTGACTGGTTTTGTGACGTGGGAATCTAGAAAATTCTATACAAATATTTGTCACTGCGTCCTAAGCAAATTCGTTTTGACAAAAGAACAAACCGCGTTAAAGGAAAAAAAAACTAACAATCAAATCGAAATCATTGAAAATCAATGCTATGGCCGAACGAGATGAAAGTCGGCGCAGGTCGACTGTGCAAGTTTGACTTGGCAGTAAACTCGCATTGCCGGACTTGCAAAAGCCGGTGACCAAAGAAGACGCAAGTCGATGCAAGCTTGTACAAGCTTTGTAAATAGGTCTTCTCTTTTTTACGGCTCTGAGTCAGAATCTGAGTGAGATGCCTCAGATGCCTTGCTTGAGATGCAACTTAATGAGTAGGCTTTGCTAACACGCTCTTTGTTGTTTAGGAGAAAAACTTGCGTCGACTTGCATCTAGGCTTTTATAGATTGTGCTAGTAAAAGTAGCATATGCTAGTAGCACTGCTCTTTTCTTGGCCAAATTATGCTAAAACTATGCCATGGCAAATAAGTTCAAAATACATTTTCGTCGTGTCACATGTTCCTCTCCTACTGTACTTTCCCTTTGTTGACTGTAGGGAACGGTCTCTGGCAATTGTGGCTGGTTCTGGCCCGTCATTTCTCCGAGAGAGCTGTAAGTTTTCGCTTGAATCGGCTGGCATAGCTGACGCCATTTTGTAGCCTTAACTATGAGAGGTATTGGGACCGACATGGTTTGCCATGGGACTTCCGATTCCCGTGCACCCTAGTCCCAGGCCCCCATTTCCGGGCTCAGTAAACTGCAAATACCGCTAAAACATCGAACAACGTCAGCATATAATTGGGATTTGGGAATCAACGTGCCTGTCAAAACTCAAAAATGATCCGATAATTATCAAAATATGCGAATTAGGCTGGCAGTGCTACTTTTTTAAAAATAGGCACCTGTGAGGTGCATGTGTCTACTGCATTTGTTCTTCTTCTTTTTTTTTTTCATGAAGAAATGGCATTTGCCACAGGCACTCCTCTTGCACCACAAGATGATTTGTGACGTATTTCCGTTAGCTTGAATAAGCTGATCCGCTGCCAAAATGTCACGTCGCATCTGTGTTTACGCTAAAACTGCTCTATAAGAAACGATTATTTCTGGGAAACTGGGAAAATTTAAGAATTGGGAAAAGGCACACACTTAATGCAGGAACAGAGAGAAGGATACCCAGACATTGAAGGCATTTCACAGATCAAAACTCGGATTAGCACAAAGAACACTTGCGTTACCGTACCTCGACTCCGAGAGCGTCGCGAGGCGAAACTGAACTACTGGAGAAATATAGGTTCCCCGAGATGAAGGTGCTTGAGAATACAGTAACCATTGTAAGGAAATATGCCTATTCAGTTGCCATTGACAGTTTTTGTAAACATTTCACTTCAGCCGTCACGACCAAATCAAATACAACAAGCACAACTAGGTTCAAGCAAAGTATTATTTATTTCAACTTGTACGCGAATGACCAATGGAAGATTCATAGATGCTTCACATTTTACTGTACTGTCTCTGCCGTCTGAAACATCGACACAAATAATGACTGGTCGATTTACGTACCGTTGCAACGTGTTGTCATACTGTACACAGTTCGTCAGGAAAATCGGGCGATGCATAGTACTGGCCAGAACCTTTCATTCGAGCGTTTTCGGCGTACATATTTTCAAAAACTGCGATTTGAAGCAAACTTAACAAGCGTCAGCAGCTTTCCCTCGGCAAGGAACTCGTCGCTCTAACTCCGCGCCAAGTTCGTCGATTTGCAGCACTGAAGTATCCTTTCGTTTGACCGGTTTGACACATACTTTGAAAGCTGTGGCAAGTTATCGTTTAAAGCAATTCATCGTGAAGTATTCACTAGCCTGATCGCCTCGCTGAAAACCCTATGATCTCGTGATCACGAGCTTGTCACGAACTAGCCCTCGCCGCCCAGTTATTGTTTCCTCGACCAATGGCGAAGTTCGTGTACAATCGGCAATCCAGTGCTTCCTTTCATTGGTTCCGAATATCAACGCGCGACCATTTATCGATTCTTACCTTACGTACGCACCCGATGACATAGTGTCTTCGCTTCTTCGAAGCAGTAGACACAAAAATGGGAAAAATTATGCTAGTTTTCTCAAATTATGCTAAAAATTATGCTAGCACAATCTATAAAAGCCTGGTGTCGACTAGATTTCGATCGACAGTTGGCCGAAAGTCGGTCAAGAGTCGGTCAAGGGTCGGTCAAGAGTCGGTCGAGAGTCGATAAAGTGTCAACGATCGAGAACTGTCAAGGTTGATCGCTCAAAATTTGCAGACATTACAGAGCCTGCTTCATGGGTTGTTTTTTATCGTATTATTACAAAGCGTTGCTGCTTGCTCTAGCACACCTGGTGGATATCGCGCGCACGTATCCTGGGATAATATATGAAAAGAACAATGATGTAACCAGGCATCTGTAGCTAGTAGGGGTTCGTCGTAGATGAGACAACACAGGTTGCTTGTTCCGATTAACCGGACGCGTTTCGGCCCACTTTATTCTGGCTTCCTCAGCGGTTAATGAATGTTACAAGACGTTCGACGTTCTTTGTTAACAAAGAACGTCGATACAGTATTGCAAGACACCCTACAAAGAACACCTAATCACTCAGTTCAAAAAGAAGAAGCAAGTCTCTGACTAGAGCAACTCAACGCCAGCAATGTGATGTTTAGTTGTTGTAACCCCATGGAAGCGAAGCAATGCGATATGTGGATCAAGAACCATGGCTAAACTCACACAAGGAACAAGTTGTCATGTACAATCAAGAGCATATAATTGGATAGCAACGAACTTTTAGGGCATTTATCTTGCATGGAAACGTATTTTCGTTTCATAAGGACATCTAGAACCTTCAAGACCTTAATTAGCTTGTTAAGCATTGAACAATTATACACGTCATCAATCAATTTAGAGCAACATATAAACGAACGACTGGCTTGTAACATTCATTAACCGCTGAGGAAGGCCAGAATAAAGTGGGCCGAAACGCGTCCGGTTAATCGGAACAAGCAACCTGTGTTGTCTCTCAATCGGAACAAGCAACCTGTGTTGTCTCATCCATGACGAACCCCTACTAGCTACAGATGCCTGGTTACATCATTGTTCTTTTCATATATATATATATATATACTGTTATTCCCGAAAAGGTTGTCCAGTTGAAATATATATTTAGGCAATTACATCTATCACGTGACCACTGAGATACACCGTATAACTGCAAAGAAATACATTCTATGAGCATGTGTATATAATTTTATGGTTGCCAATCATTTAAATGGTAAAGCCAAGAGAATTTGGAGTATTTCCAATTCAAAACACTGTAGTTTTATGTGGTCACGTGTTAGATATATTTGTATATTTATATATTCAGACTGGACAACCTTTTTGGGATTGACTATATATATATATATATATATATATATATATATATATATATATATATATATATATATATATATATATATATATATATATATATATATATATATATATATATATATATATATATATATATATATATATATATATATATATATATATATATATATATATATATATATATATATATATATATATACTAGCGGGACCCCCGTAAAATACGGGGATCGGATTTCTTTTTTCCTAATATTTTTTTCTGTCTCTTTTTCCGTTTGCAGTGTCCAAGTACAAACTTCTGTAGTGCTTTTACCACTCAACCGTACTCGACTCGTCGAACCACCGATTGATCGACATCAAAATCTCTCTGTGGTACATGTACCACTCGGTGAATCGCCGATCGATCAACATCAAAATATTCCCGTTTTTCGAAATTCTTTTCTTTCTCTTCTCCTTTTTGAATTCAATTTCGAGCATCTCAAACAGTCTACCACGTCAAAGTACAAACGTCCCTGTAGTTGCATGTACCACTCTACCATACTCGACTCGTCGAACCACCGATCGTCCAACATCAAAATCTCCTCGTTTTTCAAACATGCGGCAGCATCAGCCCGACATCCAGACACCTGAAATTCTCTTTCTAAACTCAAACGGGATTCTCACCTTCAGTAATCGCGTCCCGTGGACTTGGTTGAAAAGCAATGGTCGAGAAGATTTCTGGCCTGCTTGTCCCGGCGAATCAGTTCGAATTGACGATATGGTGATTATGAATAACAACTACGCGAGCATAACTGTTGCGTCAGAAATTCAAACCACGCATTATCTAATTACCGGTTTAATTTGTTACGTCACCAATCGAAATTATCAATTTGTTACACACACACACACACACACACACACACATGAGCCGCGGTCAGCGGTTGCTTAGCGTATTATTATATAGAGATAAACAATAAACTACTTTTGGTGAGGAAATATGCACGGATAATTGTCCGAGGATATTATCTGTTCCGAGAAGCGAACAGTTGCCCGACAGCGAAGCTCGAGGGCAACTGTGAGCTTCCAGGAACAGATAATGTCCGAGGACAATTATCCGTGCATATTTCCGAAGCCAAAAGTAGTTTATTGTCTTTATTATCCTTCAAATATTTCCTCTCACTGCGCAAATAACGGCGCGGAAACTGTGAAGCTTTTTAGTGCTTTCTGGAACTGCTTTTTTGACCAATAAATTGATCTCCTCCTCAGTAGTCATCTTGTAATGATTTTTGTAACTAAATAAATAGAACTGTATTCGGATATTGTCAATAAACAGCGTTAATTCGCCAGGCGGGGGTTATTCGCTGATAATGTCCGCTCGCGAGCGGACGTTATTCGGTCACGTGTCACGATTCTACCAATCACGCGCGGGAGGAAATATTTGATGGGTCATAAATATATATATATATGTGTGTGTGTGTGTCTGTGTGTATGTGTGTCTGTGTGTGCTTCCTTTTGTTAAAAAGATTGGTTCAAAAAAGGCAGGGTCAAAACTTAGTCAGAGTACGTGTTTGATAATAATTTAACTGGAAATATTTTCGTATAGCTAGAAAGCGTCAGTATCAGAGTTTTAGATTTCCGTTTGAGCAGTGAAAAAAACAACACCATGATTGCATTCCTGTCCACTTTACAATATAAATCGAAATTACACGTACGAACGAAACTGAAACGACAGTTTTGGGTAATTTTCGGAAATTGATGTCAAGGTACTTTCCGCTTCTACAAAGCGAATGTAAACAACTTAAAATATATATATTATTTTATAGATTACCATGTCATTTATTTCAACATTGAGATGAAAAGCCTAAAAATGTTTTATTTTCTAAGAAGGTAAAATTAGATTGTAAGTAAGGAAGTAACGAAGTTATCACTCCAGGTGTGAATAAGGTACGGGGAATGACAGCTGATAATAAGAATGTTGTTTGAATGTTTAGCTCAATTTAGGAGAGGAAACTTTGAAGACAAGCAGGTATTGAAGTATTGTCTATGTAAATAGATATTTGATCATTGTCGTGGTTTAGGCAAAAGAAAATTATAAGTAATCTTCATATCATAAGCCTAAAGGCATTTTTGTCATATGCATCTATTGAGATCCTATTAGGATGGACACCAGAGGTTTTAAAGGTCCTTAGACTTGTCGCGGGCGCGTCCACCGTTCCTGAATGGCCTAAAAGCATTTTTTTCATATGCATCTGTTGAGATCCTATTAAGGACGGACACCAGAGGTTTTAAAGGTCCTTAGACTTGTCGCGGGCGCATCCATCGTTCCAGTCACGGATTGGCTGCTATGCGGCGGGAAAACGACGCACTTTCCCAGTCCCAGCAGCCCAATCGCTGCATTGCGAAAAGCCCGCACCCGCCAACAGTAGATAAACGGATTAAGCGCAGAATTAAGCAGCAACAGCGTTCCGAAAATAGTAGCTGACAACATGAGCGATGGCTTCTGTCCAAATACGATTATTGCCACGGTGGCTGCGGTAGATGGTAGGTAACACAGCAGATGGGCGCAATAAACCGCCAAGACCATCCCGAGAGTTTTCCGGTAGCGAGACAAATTCATCGCGTTTTGCCGGTGCTGTCGATCATTCACCTGGACATCGTGATGGTGGAGTGTTCGAAAGATCTTGACGTTAAAAACGGTAGTGAGAAGAAGAAAAAGGACCAGAAACAGAGTTATAAGGATCAGGGCAAGCTTCGTGTTGAACAAATGCACAATCGGGAAGATTCCACACAATAGCCAGGAAAGTGTCAGACAAGCTACCGTCCTCTTAAATGTCACAACCGTACGGTACGTTAAGCGAAGATGCAGGGCCAGAAATCGGTCCAAAGTGATAGCTGTCATTGTTAAATACGACACTCCGACGAGGTAGTCCGATGCTAGGCCGAAAGCTCGCCGGGCCTGGCATCTTACGGCGGGGTTTTCTACGAGTCCTCCTACGATGTAGGCGACGAAACTTGGCTGGAGGAAGAGACCGACAGCTATATCGGACAGCGCAAGACTGAAAAGAAGTGCTCTGGATGGGGAATGGAGGTAGTTTAACTTTGGAATCGATGCCAATATCACTGCGTTTCCAACGATGGCTACTACGGCAAAAAGTGCATTAAAAACGGCATTGACAAGATACGCGTTGTAATACTCCTTTGGAATCGTAAGAATCACACTGGGGTCAGCGCAGCGGTACGTAGCAGTCTTGTTACTTTCCCACGTTATGTTCAACATATTAGTGGTCAACGTAAAATAATTTCTGACAACAAAAAAATTGCTTTCAAGCTATAAGCCTTTGTCATTGAATAAATAATTCCCCACTTGCTGTCGCCATGCAAAATGTCCGGAACTACAATCTTATCACACAATTGAAATTACAAATATTAAGTGGATGTGACAACAACAAGCCATGAGATGGAAGCTCAATTTCCGACAACCGGAACAGGCACTCTTTACAAAGTTCGAGATCATACGCTGCCGCCACTAATTTTCGTGAACACACGTGGTAACACTTTGACGGCCGTGATTAGTGCCGTATTACCGGCACGTTTTAGGGATGCTAAGGTCTTTGTAAGTGAAGCTTATGCCCCTTCCCCCCCCCCCCCCCCCCCCCCCGGGTTCTCCCATATATAAGCCATATAGTTATGTGCTACACCAAAGGGTATCGTTTTCAAGCATTTTTAGTCTGAAATAAGTATCGATTTTGTCTTTTTGGTCTGGGATAGGTATGATTTTAACAGAAATGTGTCACCGCGGACATTGCACGGCAAATGCAAGAAAACACAGGGCAGAAATCGTTGCAAAAGAAAAAAAAATCTTTGAAAAAGGTCAGGGTATAAATTTTGGAGTCAGGTCTGAAATAGGGTATAGAAAATCAGATATTTTGGTCTGAAATAGGGTAAGGGTTTTCAGAACCGGGTTCGGACTATGTCGTAGCCGGCCTATGCTTTCTTTTCCGTTTTAGCGCTTGCCCTTGCGTCACTAGTTTGTAAGTGTACAAAAATCAAACACAAGCAATGTATTCTTCGTCGGATAAGAGCTGGTAAGCTGCGTGTGTTCTTGGATTAAAATGTGTTGTACGTGACTGTCAAAGTTGCCAAACTAACACGTCATGGTTAAACTATATATATCACCGAATTATCGCGGGATTCGTGTAAAATATAATCAAAAGGTTACCGGCACAAGATAACTTTCTTATTTCTTTGCTCCAAAGAGTTGCCAAAATTATGGTTAAACCAAAACTTCATTATATATCACAGAACTATTGCCGGGATTAGCAAAGTACAATAAAAAAGTTAAGGTCTTAAAATATTGATCACAGAACTATTGGATTCGCAAAGTATAACCAAAAAGCCATTAAATGGTAAAAACGTGCCTCTTTATTTATTTTCCAGACTCTTCGATGGCTCCGTAAAATTTGTTTTAACCTCGGGAAACCATCTCGTGAGACTGATATTTCATTACGTTTGACCTATTTAAATTCTGTCATTTCGGAAAGTTCCGCACAAGATATCATGTTTGTAATTAAAGTCACACACTCGCTAAACTTGACAGGAAACCATTTCCTTTTTTAGGCTAAAATACTGTTTGGGTAATCCATGTTATGCGTTTTCGACATTGCGTCGTCGATTCAGGGAGTTGACCTTTGGCGTATCGGTGCCCTAATATTTTTAAGCACCATTGTACAAAACTAAAATATTAAGGCAAACGCGGTACCTTATCCTATCGGGTTATGCGATACTAATGGGCCGATCCTTATCAGTCAGAGCAAATTAAGTATATCCCAATCCTTATATTTTGAAAGAATTGGCGACATGAATCACGGCCAAATATAGTGGTCAAAGAGTCGTGCAATGCAGCGTGAGGAAGCAAAAGTGGACAGCGTTGATTTGAATTTCTCACTTGTATGGCAAGCTTGTTGCAAAAGCAGAGGAACATAGTATATAGTTCATTTTTTAAACATATGACAAAATTGTTTTTGAAGTAAGCTCATATAATTGTGAATCGCACATCCAATGGAGCCGCAAGTTTTTTTTAGCGCGGCTGAAAAGCTCATTTACTGGTGATGGCATCGATTTCCTCTAACCCTTTCCTTACTTTTATTTTTGAAGGGAGTCAGGCTTTCACAAAAGTGAAAACCGAGTGTCTTTGTACAAAGGGAAATGACTATTTGGTTAGTTCAAAGGCATCGAACAAATAATTAAAGAGGCACAGATAAACAAGACAGAAACGCAAATATAATATAAACCGAATCGCTGGCTAATTTTTCCTAGTGTTTTTATTTTTGTTTTTATTTTTGTTTTTTGTTATAATTTTGTAATTCCCTAATATTTGCCTGAAACTTCGCGGAAGAGTAACGATATATTTCACTTTATATTTTACGTCTCTAAAATGGGTAGGTGTTTTAAAGAAATGGTTTTATCGCAGTTCTATTTATATATGAAACACTAAGGTAGTTGTAATCTATATTGTTTCAGCTAATTTACATTGTATTCGACATGTAAAGTTCGACGTTTAAAGCAGTCCTAAGTCTCTTCTCATTCTTACTGATTTAGCTGCACCTACTTTTTTGTTTTTCAGTGTCTCTTTTCAATCTTCATTAATTTGGTTGAAAAACCAACGAACCAAAAGGCATGTCCATGTTAAATAAGTTAAGCTATACCACAAAATGTTTTATGATGAGAAATTGTTTTTCATGTAGAAATGCAACAAATAAAGGAATCAATATCGTTGATGCTATAATTGAGATGAGGTCGGAAATTAGATACATCCAATGTCTCGGACCATCTTTCTGAATGCTTAGGATATTTATTAAGTTTACCACACCGCTTAAAGTGTGAGCACTGTTTGCATAATGGTTTTAAAATAGGAAAACTCAGCAATTTCAAAGATTTAATTTCCGATCGATTAGGGAAACGGATGACTACGTCGCACAAGCGGGAAATAAAGGATCATACATTACCTTCACATATGGCCTATTCAAACACAATAAAAATAACAAAAGGAAAAAGTTTATGCCTTAATCGTTGTGATAAAGGTGAATCTCTGTGAACAATGTCAATTTTAACTTTATTTACACAGCAGTGTCGGGGGAACTGCAAGTTTTATAAAATGTAAACTGTGCTGACGTTTTTTATGTTGCCTTGACAGGTTTGATATTGATGAGATTGCCTTTGTGTGAAGCCTGCCATCCGGTAAAAAAAAAAAAGTTTGCAGGTGTAATCTTCTTATGCTCATATCAAACACGGAATCTACCCTCTTCGAGCCATCCGTGAAATAATCGGATTATGGAAACCACGAACCTGTCAACTGCAATATCTTACAATATATCTGTTTTAACCGAGCATTATATTTGCTACGACGCCTCTGTGATTCTAGATCTTCCCTCATATTACAGAGAAGCCTACATTGTCAGCGCCGCGCTTAATGCTTTGTTCTCAATTTTGGCGATTCTGGGAAATTCTCTCATATTGGCTGCTCTTCCAAGAATTTCTTCATTGAAGCCACCAACTAAAGTTCTCATCGCGGGCCTGGCAATCTCGGATCTTTGCGTCGGGTTGATCGTAGAACCACTTTTTCTCGTTTACATTGTCGCTGGACTCGTGAGCGATCCCGTCACCCGATGCTACGCTCGGGTAGCGTTCGGGCTGGGTTCGGACTATGTCGTAGCCGTGTCGTACTTAACCATGACAGCTATTTCTTTAGACCGGTATTTTGTTATTCACTTGGGGATGCGATACCGAGCAGTCGTAACTTTCCGAAGAACTCTCTGGGTTATCGGGATTTCGTGGCTGTTGTGCGGAGTGTTTCCAATCATCCGTGTATTCGACCAAAAATTGTCCATTTTGTTTACGACCTGTGGGTTCTTCATTGGCCTTGCGATCTCTTCCATCGCAAACATCAGAATCTACAAACTGTTGAAGGAGCACGAAGCTCAACTGCTAAACCGTTTTCAGGAGCGGCCTAAGAATTACATCAACTTGAAGCGGTACCGTAAGTTCCTGCACATGGTTTTAACGGTGTACGCGTTTCATCTTGCGTGCTATCTTCCGTCCATGGGAGTCCCGCTGGCTTTGCTTGTCACCAAGAAAACTGAATTGATGATGGTCATCACAAATTTTTTGGGGACTCTTCTGCTGTATAACTCTTCACTCAATCCTTTACTGTACCTGTGGCAATTGCGTCAAATGCACCAGCAAGTCATGAGAATTATACGTTGCCGTTCCTATTGACACTTCCACTTTGCTTACGTCTGGACATGTGTAAACAAAAGGGCTGGTGTTATCGGTGGTAAAATAGCAAAATGGCAATTTTAGGCCAAATGAAGCTAAATATACTTTTCAAAGGTGATAAAGATGTTGTTGCAGGTATTGGTATCCTATGCCACTGAGTTGTGTGCTAGAATTAGGCGGAGTGGATGAGGGGGAAGGGGTGAAAAATGAGTGAGTGAGGCGCAGCGATGGATAAAACTGGAGGGAGGGGACAAAATGTAACAGCGGATGTGAGTAATTCCATGTAAGTATGAATTAACTTATTATAATGGTTAAGGTAGTAGTAGATTAGGGGGGTTGTGTTGAATGAGTGGGATTTTGTGGGAACGGAAGGGGAGAAATAATAATTGTAACAAGGGAATAATTTACTGCTGGGGGCGGGGGGTAAAGAGACGGCTGTAAAACTGATTGTTGTGAAATAATGGATATGAGCTGTTCAATCTATGTTGTCTATGCTGTTTATAGTGTCTATAAAGCCTATGAAACTCAACCCAGTATGTGTTTTAAAGTGTCCAGTGTTTAGTATCTACTGTCTATTGTTTAGTGTCTACTGATCAGTGTCTATGTGTTTAGTGTCTACGGGATACAGCATAAACAACCATATGCCGTCTATAATGATGCTGCATAAACTGTACAACGCAGTACAAATGCAGTGTTGAGTCATATTTCTTTTGGTTCAAATGTTCAAATATTAAACATTAGATAACATAAATTTGTCGATCAAGAAGCTCAAATTTTACGATAATTGCCGGTCGGCCATTGAGACTGGCTCAGCAGTCTGGTTTGACCGGTCTGACTGGTTTAGTTGACAAGTACGCTGACTGACTCTGATTGCGGTTTAGGCTTCTGTTTTTCTGAATCCGCGATGAGGCCTTCAGCCAGAAGTTGGTACGTACGTATGTTCAATCAATCACAACCATTCGATTAGCCTCAGGCTGTATTTAGTTAATATATGTATTAACAAAGATATATCATATTTGATATAGTATGTATAATGTTAACCAAAACCGTTGTAACTTTTCACAATCATAATGCTTTTGAATGCAAAAAATATACTCAGCCTGAAACTGGACATGTTAAAGCTTGACCCTCTATATCCTTTTCAAAACAAAAATACAAAACAAAACAAAATAAAAACAAAACAAAAAAAAACAAAGAAAATGTGTTTGTCAACAGATCAACATAGAGCGTACTAAGGCTACGTTTACACTATACCGGACAGGATTTTGAGCCGTTGCGAAAACCTATCCGGTACAGTGTAAACATGAAAAGATCGGTCCGGGCGACTTTGGCTGAAAAACCTATCCGGTACAGTGTAAACACAAGGCCAGCCCGGAGCGGCTTTGTTATAATCAATCAATGCAATCGGAGCGTTTTCCTATCCTATACGGGTCCGTAACACTTTCAGAAGCGGAGCGGAGCAACAACGCTCCGTTTTAAAAATCGCTCCAAAAAAGCGTATCTAATGTAAACGGAAGGCCTATCCGCTACGTTTTTGCAACGCTACGGAAAGCTATCCGGTATAGTGTAAACGTAGCCTAACAGATGATATGTCGAAATCATAGAACCACGCATGAGCACTTAATAATCGGCCAGAGTCCCTATAGTCCGGCGATTGGTCAGTCAGTTGAATCTTGCTGATCTACACTGTTGTAGCCTTTGGTGTCTCCAGTTAATGGATTGACGTGACCAAGTGAAGAACACCGCAGCTCCAGCTGAAACTCTCGCAACTCTTGGCAGAACGTAAGCGCGAACACGGCCAAAGACAAAATCGAAATCCACTCTCCCGCACAAGAAACCACGTGAAATCCGTAACCGCCTTGTCCTGGGTGCCAGGTTGGTATGTTGGCAGGATCGCCGCTTCCATCAAATAAAGAGAGGGCCACGGCGTTGATAGACAGGAAAGTGACGCCTGTCACGCAGTAAACGAGCGTGACAGCTAGACGTGTCACGAAAGTGCGCCTGCTGTCGAGGTAGAAGGCAATGATGGTTTGGAAGCAGATGTAGAATGTGCCACTGAAGTACATGATAGCACTTCCTAGGTAGTGTACTGTTCCAACAGTTCCCTCTTCTTCCTGTTAAAATAAGTTTTTAACAAATCTTAGTTTTAAAGCGCTTTTCGGATGACTTTCGTAAAACCAAAATCAGAGACATTGAGGCGGAAGATTAAGGTCGTAGGTCTGGGCCGCACGTGTCGGACGAGCGGGGATTAAAGGGTGTGAAAGTGGGGTAGAGTAGCTAAGTTTTGAGCCAAGCCGACAGAAGTGTCACATTTTTTAGAACTATTTTATGTCATATTTCACTATTATCTAAAGAGTAGAGTCCTAAACTAGCTCTTTAAACTAGAATTCTGACGTGAGCTCGCGAGAAATGCAGCGCGGAGGCGAGAGAACAAACAGCGGCACCGCAAATTATGTCTTTCGGCCGTGCGGTGACCATATTTTTGCACAAAACTAGACGGAACGGAGTGAAGCCTAAAAATACGCGAACCGGATATTAATTCGTACTTATTTGCTCAGTAACAATATACCCAGACAGACCTGCTCAAAGTTTGCCGGGTATTATGAAAGCTCCGAACTGACCAAACTCCCGGTCAGCGACGCTTCTTGTGTGGCTCTCACTTGTTCACGGAGTCGAAATCAAAGCTTGGCCTCAGTATATTTTCTGCTGTCTGACCTGCGAACATCGGGTACCCAGCAGACCATTTCTCATATGAAGGGAAGATGTCTCGAGTGGGCCTCTCGATCGGTTGGCGAAAGGATTTCCTCAATGTCGTGAGGTTCGCCTCAATCCTGGAGGCCAATAGAGGGAATGCTCTCAAGTCTCGAAGCAAAATTGAATGACCCGCTACTCTGTCCAAAGCATTTTTACTTCGCTTCTTGCAAACAGAGGTGGTTTACTCGAATACACGAGTGTCCCAATATATATGTTAGAAAGCCAAAAAAAGAAAAAGGAATAAACACACACACACAGGTGGCCTACTTTGATTTGATTTGTGAGAAACAAAGACCCGAGAGCACCCAACCACTGTTTGTTTGTTTTTTTCTTTTTACCCCCAGTAAGAGACCACTCTATCAATTTTCTGAGCAAGGACTAACTTCCTCGCAGAAACCGGACCGGCCAAAACAAATTCCCATAAGTGACCACCTCCCCTCAGCGACCATGGTCGCTTACGGGAGGTTTCACTGTTCATAACACGTACATTACCTTCGTCAGCGGGCAGCGAAAACTCGCAACAACTGCGATTCCAAAAACCATTACGATTCCAAAGAGATAAGAAGTCGCGTTGAAATCTATCCATTTGTGGATGTTTGTTCCATCCGATTTTCCAGCGACGACTTGAACTTGAAGATAGCGCACGGATATGAGGACGAGAGCCGAGAGTATCACAAAGGTCAGGAGCAGACTGAAGAGAGACCCGCCCGGTTCAAAAGCCGCCGTTCTGCTGATGCTCGGTAAAAATGGATACACTTGGCCCTCGGCGACAGCAATGACATAACTCAGAAAAATGCTGACCACCAGAATTACGGCGAAAACGACGGGAGCGTAGCGAAGAGGTACGCTGAAGGACTCCATTTTGATTAAAAAAAACATTGACTTTCGTATCGCGACAGGTATTCAACCCCGAATGATTGTCTTGGCAACAAATTAACAGTTAAATCATGAGGATATTTTATTTGATCGTTCGCCCACTGGCAAATCACCATACCTTAAAATTCCGAAATAAAGCCCCGGAGCCCGACGGCTCCTTATGTGACGAGGTCTGGTGTCAGTCGAGTGATGTTTTTATTGTATGGGTCTTTACAGCAATTAAAGGTATCGAAACTTAATTCTTGGTATGCTTTATTAGAGTACCTTTTAGGGGTCACAATAAGCTCGAGTATATTTTTCAAAGGACTTTTAATTCGCTGGGCCTATTCTTGGAGGATCTTATAATTGGAGGGGAATTTGCGTTTCAAAAACCCAGATATATCATTTTCTATAATATGTTCTAATTAAACCATTGTAACTCTTTACAATTATTTGATGTTTAAAATAATTTTGTTTTTGCAAAACAATGCCGCTCAGACTGAAACTAGACCAGCTAAAGTTTAACCCTCTATATCTTCTCAAAAAAGAAAAAAGCCGAAAATTCGTCCACCAACAACTCAACACAGCGTAGCAGATGAAACATCAAAATGATATAGAACCATAGACAAGTCCCCATGGTCCGACGACGGGTCAGTCAATTGAATCTTGCTGATCTACACGGCTTTATTCTTTGGTGTCTCCAGTTGGATTGAGGTGACCGAGTGAAGAACAACGCAGCTCCAGCTGAAACTCTCGCAAATCTTGGCGGAACATGAGCGCGAACACGGCCAAAGACAGAACCGAAATCCACTTTCCCGCACAAGAAACCACGTGGACAACGTAACCACCCTGTCCTGGGTGCCAGGGCGCCATGTTGGCAGTATCGCCGCTTCCATCAAATAGAAAGTAGGCCACAGCGTTGATAAATGGGAAAGTGGCGCCTGTCACGCAGTTAACGAGCGTGACAGCTAGACGTGTCACGAAAGTGCGCCTGCTGTTGATGTAGAAGATAATAATGGTTTGAAAGTAGATGTAGAACGCGCCACTAAAGTACAGGATAGCACTTCCAACGTAGTGTACTGCTCCAAGAGTTCCCTCTTCTTTGTATTAAAATATGTTTTTAAGAAATCTTCGTTTAAGAGCGCTTTTCGGACGACTTTCGTAAAACCAAAACCAGGGACTTTTAGGCGGGAGATTGAGGTCGGAGGTTTCCTCATTCGACTGTGCTTTATATGCATCAGCAACTGATATCAAGTGCTGGGGCTGTTAATTCTTAAATTTAACACTTTCAAGGCAACTTGCGCGGTGAGTCTATAAACTCTAATGTCGCTCAGCGCTGCTTGGTGAGTAGTGTCTTCTTCATCTTGCTTCAGAACTTCCTTTAGTAGTACTGCAGAACCTGGCAAAAGATTCAGCAATATGCAGGACTCCTTAACCCTGTGAATTAAACAAAGGATTTTGTCAGTTCTCCACTGCCATCATTGCCACAAGAGGTCACGTTTCCAAACTCTCTGCCTTTTCCCTAACCCAAACTAAATTTTCCAGACCAAATATATATAAATACATATTAATAATAATAATAATAATAATAATAATAATAATAATAATAATAATAATAATAATAATAGTAATAGTAATAATAATAATTGTCATGATCCTTCGGCATGTGGATATACTAGAAGTAAAAACGCTGCACAAACAGGAGCTTTCCACCTACATTTCGTGAAGTCGGTTGTTTTCCACCACGCCTTGTACAACCACATCAGCTTCTTTCTAGTACTATTGGCTTTCATGTTATTATATAGCTAAGATGTGGTAGTTAACCACATTCCAACTCACTGTTTGAAGTAGTTCTCTGGCTTTTGAGTGTACTCGCTAAACAAAGTGAAGAGATTCTTGGTCATGTCAAACTGTAGCTGCGCCGCTCCGCCCTCGTTATAGTGGCTTGTGAGAATGATCTGAAGAAAAAGAGTAAGCATCTGTTAGGAAAATGGAAAGTCACGAGTTCTCATTGAAGCTTATCACGAATCAACTTGGGGTCAATGTGCAAAAACTAGACGCCGTTAAGAATTTTAAGCTTTTCGAGCGATAGCCCTTCGTTGGAGCAAGTAAGCAATTATGGGTTCGATCATGTCATGAGATATAAGTAAATCTAGTTTTGGGTATTTTTTTTCAACTATTGTAATGAGTGTCAGACGCAGTCTATTCAGAAATGCTTTGAAGGTGGACCGCGTGTCAATGGTAACATACCACTCTCCGTGTTAGGACTGCCACAAAAAGAAACTGCCCACAACAGTTTTCAGATCCAGTTTCTGTAGATTTCCCCCAACAGTATTTATAAGAAAACTTGACAGATTTAGAATGCCTGCAACCCACACAGTTAAATTACTAGTTTCCCATCAAACAGAAAACACGTAGTTCCGCGACAAATTTCGAGAAGACCAGGGCCCGGTTTTTCGAAAGCCGATTAAGCTAATCCAGGATTAACGAAATTCTTTCTGACGACGTCTCTGCTGATAAAATGCAGGGTTTTGTTCAAATATGGATTAAAAAGCTTGTTTTAGCTGAATACGTATCAAGGAAATCGTTGCAGGACAAAATCTTCACATTTTCAGGCTTATAAATGACAAGAAAGTTTACACCTAATCCAGGATTAGCCTAATCGTGCTTTGAAAAACCGGGCCCTGACGATGAAATCACGAAAACATGGAAGAAGTGCTCCAAAAATATGCGCCTAACAATCCGCAAACAAATTAGCTTGGTGATCAACAAGAAGCTGGCATTTTACATCCACTGTTTTGCAAATCTTCGAGTTCTAGTGTTAACCTGCTCGAAAAGGAACTGATCCAGTTTGTGCGCCAGGCTTTTCCACACGTTGGTGAAGATGTTCAGGGCTAGCTGGCGCATGAGAACCTGTAACTGATCTTTTAGATACAACAGCATGTCACATGCAGACGAGGACAGCACCAGGAACACCATGGCCTTCTGGGAAGGGAGGTTGTGCCACCTGTTGGGTAAAACGCGTTGGAGAAATTGACCTTTACATAAGCACGACACTTTAACCCTTTCACTCCCAAGAGTGATCAACTTCGATTTTCTCCTTCAGTTTCTCACCAGAAATATCATATAGTAAGGAGAACTTGGCTTTTGATACCTTGCTTAGATGAAAGCTGATTAAACTAACAATTCTCACTACATCACTCCTACATTTTCCTCTAAAAAGGTTGAGAGAATCTTCATTTTGAACTTGGAAGAGAAAGGGTTAATGAATTTATCAACACTGAATGGGGGAAGGGGGAAATGTGTCAACAGTTTTGTCCGGCGTTGTAATAGAGGTTCCGAGGAAAAAGGAACCTCTGCACGCAATTGCTTGATTTTTTGAAAGAACAGACCAAACTTACAAACTCACCGTTCTTTCGTGTACGCCTTACTCTTCACCATAAACCCCTGCAGCACGTGATCAACAATCGCTGAGATCATGTGCGACGTCACTTCCTGTAGACCACTAAGCACATCATCGAACACACTGTTCAGCGGACCAGCTTCAGAGCCTCCTTCCGCCAGCGTTCCGGCCTCTGCTGATTTTTCTGTGTCTTCTTTGTTTAAAGCTTTTCTCCTCTGATTCTTATACAATTCGAGGAAATGCTGCAAATCAGAGCAGAAGATTCAAGTGAAGTCAGGATCCAGAGTCTTCAGACATCGTTTTTCCACTGCAGTATATTATTTTTCAAATTTCTTCTTAGTATCTCGTCTTACAGCTCTTCAAACAGGACGCGCATCCAAACTTGACAGGCCACAATAGTTTTACAAATGCTGCAGAAAAACTCGATCTGTTACCATCCTATCTCAAATGCGAGTCCATCGATATCGGGGCAGAGGACACTGCCAAGATCAAAAGTACAAAGTGAATGTTTTGGCCTATCAAGCTCCTTGTCAATAAAGAAATAAAGCGTTATTTCTTTATTATAAGATAAGGCAAACGAATTTTGTAAAAAACAACAAAGGAAAAAACGAATTTGACGCAAGCTGACGTCAAATTGACGCGCGCGTGCGTATGTTGAGTTATAATGCACCCGCGTTTACCAATCAGATTGCGCGTACTATCCACCTTATCTTATAAAATGGTATAAAGCTGGTGTTACACTGGTCGATTTGCAACGACGATTTGCTTCAAACTCACGCAACGGTGTTGCAAGTTTTTGAATCGCTTTCAAAAAGTTGCAACGCGTTGCAGCACTGCAAACACCGTGAAAAATCGTTCACAATGGGGTGTTACACCTGAACGATTTTTAGCGCAACATCGTATCGTTGCAAATCGACCAGTGTAACACCACCTTAACACAGCACAAGCGTAGCAACACAACTACATTTGAACAGTTTTAAGTTTGTACTTCATTGAGCATACCGTCTGTTCCGACCACTCATGTAATATAAGAGTCGCATAACACGCGGCGTTCAACACTGAGCAGAAACGTTGCTCTACTGGAGCTATGGACTGCTCCTCTGATTCCATGTTTAGCTTCGCTATAAAGTCGTGAAGCAATTCTAGTTGAACCTCAAGAAACTGGTACTGGTGGGACTTCTCTGCAAGATTGCTACAACGCTCTGTTGGTAAAGAAAAGCTCGTAAGTTATCCAAGGATTGCAGTATGATTGTCAAATTTGATACACAGTCACACCAAAACACCTCACTGTAAGCACAAAGCACACACCCACACCAAACCATATACACACAGCATTCTACACACGAACCTGACACTCACAAACAGACGCAAAAGCGAGTGTAAAGGACTGCATGTGCAACATGCACAGACAGAAAGACTGATGGAAGTTACCTGTTATAACAGTTAAAAGGGTCATAAATTCTTCTGCACATTCAGGTGTCTTTGTATCATCGACATTTTCAACATCCATGTATTTGGGTTTCCATGCAGTCGGCGATGCAAACACCAAATCTACATTGTCCTTTGCATCTGGAGACCAGCAGTATACAAGTCTTTAGCAAACAGGAACATTCATTGAAAGGCTTTCAGCTAAAGTCAT
This sequence comes from Plumapathes pennacea, assembly GCA_964036295.1. Lineage (NCBI taxonomy): Eukaryota > Metazoa > Cnidaria > Anthozoa > Antipatharia > Myriopathidae > Plumapathes > Plumapathes pennacea. The sequence continues at coordinate 11,714,883 of OZ038465.1, read as the reverse complement.
GCAGTTCTGCAAAAGTAGAATCCAGTAGCATTCACTTTGTGCATAGATGTGCGTGCATGCTTGCGTATAATAAATGGGCCGCCATCTTGAGCTGTGTGGTCTGTTGTGCTGCATATTCTTCAAACTAGTTTCTAGAGTCAGTCTCACATGCTATGTGTGTATCTCATATTGCAGGCCAAATACGCCCCAACAATACCTTTAAAGCAATGAAGCATAATCTGGACAAACTTGATTCTAGTACTACTGTACCAGAGATTCCGCTAGACCGGCATATGCCGGTATTTTACCGATAAAAATCATACTGTACCGGAAAAAAAATTGAGGCTGCCGGTATTCCGTACTGGAAAATATAAAGTACAATATTTTTTCTGACGGCTCTCCTGTCCAAAGGGAGCCCATACTGGATATTTTACTCATTCTACCGACAAAACGCTCCGAAATGGTCGAAAACTCGATGAGACAGATTATCTTGTGTCCAGTTCAGCTGCAGCAGAAGAAACGATTATTTTGCTTCACTTTTATGTTGTACCGGTTACAGGTGGCTCCGTATCGGAAAAAAAAGGTATTTCCTACCGGTACTCTGTACCGGCTGATGGACGAGTCTAGCAGAATCTCTGTAGTACATGTGTTTTTTTCTTAGTGTTTTTCGTTTCACCTGAATGGAACTGAATTGTATCGAACAAAGTGATGTATAGCCAAGCGTAGCTGATCACTATAAATGCAACGCCAAGAGGGCAGTAACTTACACTTTCGCTCAAGTTGCAGCCACTTCTGGAGACATTCTGGTCTTGTCAAGACTTTCAAGCAGCTGTGATCATCTAGCGGATAAGAATAGAGAGAGTGAATTTCTTTGTCAAACAGGAGAGTCTCATCTATGAAGTGTGAGTACAGGCTGCCATCTTCAGTCAACTGCGTCACGCTACTCTCCATCTTCTCCACAACAACAATCAGAAGACCACGCAGGAACTCCGTCTGAAAAGAGAGAATATGGAACATAGCTCATACGCCTGTTTCTGTTACAAAATCATTTACATCATGTAAATGTGGATGCTGTCAATGCCTGCTGTGGACATGACTATCAACAAGAACACGAAAGGGGGGGGGGGGGGGGGGGAGACAGCTTGCTGAATGACAGGCATGCCGTGACAACAACAACAACAACAAATATTAATTATAATAATAACAATGATGTAAAGCAACGATGACAAAATGACGTGCATAACTTTGAGTATTTGGAATCAACATTTGATCAATTGAGAATAGACATTATAACACCACTACAACAAACAACAACTTTACGTTATATTTAGTTTCTCAGTGGAAGAAAATGAAGCCTTACCCTGGCATCAACAAATCCAATGTTCGCTTTGTCTAGGATTGGCTGAATTGTTTGATTTAGAAAATCCCCATGGCTTTTAATCCAGTTTAATACTTGAGTGAAATACCATTCAGGCTGAAGACACAAGAAAGAGATTAAAGACTGCACCGTTTCATCAGATTTGCAAGGCAATATAAAGGACTGGGAGACTGGATCTCAATCAATACATATAATTAATATTAAACAAGCCATTCCTTGATTTCTGAGTTGCCTTTTGCTTCTGTTTTATAACAAAGCCCAGTGCAAAAACCTTTCATTTGAAAATAAGTTTGATTTGCATGAAAATGATTATGTGAATGAAACTCACATTGAGCTACCAACCTGGAGTAAAACTAGCATGATGAAATGTGTGGAAAAAAAAATCGATGTCCAAAGAAGTGGGGCTTTCCTATTTTTAGTGTAGGTTGATCTTAACTGCACATAACTTACTTTTTCCAAGCTGTTGGTCTGTTTGTTCCCATAGAAATGAAATCTGAACCTCTTTTTCAGGGGTTTTAACAGCCAATCCAAGGGCAGCAGAATTTCTCTTTGATCAGCACTGATCTCAGTTGACTGCTGTTTACTTAGTATCAGGAAGAACAATATTGTTAAGAAAATAGTACATCTCTCTTTCCATCCTCTAAAAATTGCATCATTCAGAAATGGTCCATGTAATATCAAGAAAAAGAGTAAATAAAATGTAAAAAGGATATTTTAAATAAATTATATACACATTGAAATTGAGTCTTTTATAGTACAACAAGATAAATTATGTGGGTTATGTGGAAAATTAATATTGCAGCTTTAGGCCCCATAGCATAAAGAAATTACGTTTTAGTGTCAGTTAACAATTAAGACTAAAAATTAGGATAAGATCGATTACTTATTTGTGTTGCCAGAACTTTAAAGGGGTGAAAACATGTTTATGATCATGATAAATGAAGTTCCACTGAAGGTTTCTTTGTTACAATTTGCAAAGCATTACTGAAAGCTTCTCAGTTATAATACCATCACATTATCAATAATTTAATGTGACAGCACAATTTTTTGTTAATGAGTTAAGTTGTTATTCATAGTCAATGAAATAAAAAATAATCATTAGCCTTAAAGGGGCAGTGTCATAAGATGCACAGGCGCATGCGTTTGGTTTGCCAATGGATCTGCCACTCAATTGCTGGCTGCTGTTGTAGATGCTATCTTGGATTTCAAACTGCAAGTTAAAGGATACTGCTGCTGTTGTAGCTTGAGGAGCAACAGAAACACCCTTTCCATTCGGCTGTAGACATCAGAGTTTGTGGAGAGTGGTGGTGCAGTGGAGAGAGATGTAAAAGGCCACTGAAGAGCTTTAACGACGTCATCAAACTCACTGGAACAAATTACATACTTCTTCAAGACTTGTGAACTACATATTTCATTATACTTCTGCTTTAATTATCTATTTTCAGAAAAGTTTTCTTTATGAACCTTACCAAGATTTATTAATGATGTTAGATTTCATACCTTGCAAGTCTACTGATGAGGACCTTGTACCAGTGTGTTTGCATGTCAGCAGTGAACTTGGTCAAGTTGTCACATGATGACTCAGTCAGCAAATGCACGACTTCTGTCAAAACAGAGAACTGTTCCACAGCTGAGCCCAGGAGACCAGAATCCAGCAGCTGCTCAATCTTACCACTGGCGATAAAATAATAATCATGATACAAAAAACAATTAACAATAAAATTTATAACATGGGTAGGTGTACCTTAGGTAATTGTGAACAAGTTGAACTTTAGGAGCCACCAAGTTCAATAAAAGTCAATGACAACTTCACTTCGACAACCAGACTGATTTCACTCACGCACATCGATTACAGCACATGTGCAAATCACATCGCGAATAAATCAAACGGTCTTTCTTGTTTTCAATTCTTAAAACAGAAAAGAGAACGGAAAAAAAATATGTAGCAAAAAGTGTGGTCGGTAAGTGGTCGGTAAAAGTTTTTGAGTGGTCAGTATGTGGTCGGTAAGTTGTCTACTGACCACTTACCGACAGTTCAATTTGTTCACCATTACCGTGTACCTACCCTTCCCAAACTTGTCTATTACTATAATACAGTCTACTGTACCTGACATCTTCGACCTTGTTTATCCAGCTAATGTAAGTCCTGAATCTCTCCACTTCAGCTACCTGGTTGTACAGAGCACACAATTGTCCTGCTAGAGGCTCCACCTTCTGTAGGTGACCATCGGCCTCTGCTGTTAGTGACTCCTTTTCTGACTGCAACCCTTGGAGTTCTGTGACCGCAGCAGTTCCACTGTTGAGCGCTTCCTGCACTTTGATAGGTCTTTGTAACTCTGCCTCTTGTACCTGAAAAAGAAATTTATTTAACAGCTCTGTGAAAAATATATTCAGACACATTGGCCTTGAGCCCTATCTGTGATCAATGTCAGATAATTTACTGCATATTTCATGCAAGAACTTGCTGAAAGAACCAATCAGTGAAACTGATTATTGGGCAAAACTCTGTTATTGAAAGTCAAGGTAAAGAAATATTGTGCTGAAAGATAAATATTGAATTTTCAATTTCAGAAGCCCATATCAATCAGAAATGACTGTAGAGCTGTAAGTTTGGAGTCTGCCTCAATGCGTGAATAAAGCAAGAGCAGACAGGCAGCATTTATACTCCATTATGGAACTCCTAGAAGTATTTACTAATTGTACTTATTATTTTTTATTGTAAAATCAATGGTCTCCAAGGGAAAAGTTCCAAATGGTTTAGATTTAAAATTGTACAGTAGATACACTGTACATATATATATCAGCTGTCCATGGCTTAACTGAGTGCTGCGTTCACAACTGTATATCCAACGAGTAAAGTATACAGACAAACAGATGGTAAGCCAATCATAAGTGATTATATTACAGTCTCTTATCTCATATTTGGATCAAGTTATTTCTCTTCCTAATGGCAGAGAATGCCAACTGTAGAACTTTTAGATAAATGATCCTTTGAATCCCTCACTTCAATTGCCCCCACCTTTACTCCCCACCCCCTCCACCTTAAACTTATGGGAAAAAGGTACTGTAAACCCCAGGGGGAGGGGGGGGGGATACTAAGCCTAACACAGATTCCTCAGAAATTGGCAACATAGTTGAGTCAAAATTTGTAACAGTAGATCAATCTATACATAGAATGCCATTCATCTCTGACAACTAGATCACTGCACACAAAACGCATTTTGAATTGCCGCACCGCCACTGAAACCCGAGCTGTGTTATTAAGACCTAAAAAGTGATCATCAGAACGTTCCTTAGAATTTAAAGAATGTAGTTTCGCGTTTTGCGTAGCTCCGGAGAAACGTAAGAAAAAAATTGACAGTGCACTGTAAAAAGTAGTACACAAAACATTTGACTAGTGTACGTATTTTTATACACCAATTATAACACGTCATTATTTACGTCGTGAACACATGGCAATCCTCAAAACTTCTTCAGTTGCAAGACAGAAAGAAATGTTATCTTTTCATGAATAAAGATGCGGTTCTACCACTCATGAAACTGTCTCGCCACGATAACTGCGTGACATTTTCACGAAATCGATCGCGATACGCGGTGCAATTAGGCGAAACTAATGTCTCACGTTGCAGTTTCGCGCACAAGTTTCACCTTGTAACAGCGCCTTAAGCTACAAATCTAAAAGGTTTTTCAGAAAACACCATCAATTTTGCATTGTATGATGATCACTCGACACTCACCCACAAATATATATGAAAAAAAGTTAAAAAAAACTGTGAAATCTGTTCTTACCACTTGATTGAGGTTTTTCTTCTTCTCTTGGGCATTCTTAAGTGCTTCTCCAACTTTAGACAGCGAACATCTCTCATTGCCCAGTGTTTTGCTGAGGTAATCGACCAGTTCATCCGATAACTCTTCGCTTTCACTGTTATCGTCCACCATGATGGCCGATGAAAAGAACTGAGGGAAAAGACTGGGAACAATTTTCGCCCCAGTCCCACCCGGCCCCGCGCATGTGCAGTCACAAGCAACGCATGCGCAGTGGTTACGTCATAATGGAGGCCACGGGAAGAAGAAATTTGAGTTTTGAGATGCAGAAGGATATTTCTTTCTGAGCCGATCTTCCATCTTCCTTTCGAGTTACATGATCTGGATGAACTAAGAGCTATATACGGTCTCTCCCAACTTGGGATTTGTCGGGCGCAATTGGCCGAATCGCCAGCAAGCACCTCAAGGTAGTTTCAACGATTGCTGGAAAGCATTCTGAGTCCACGGAAGCTGACAACGATCTGAAGCTTTCCAGCGACAACGAAGACATGAACACCACTGACACTGGAAGCGACCAAGAGGACATGGATACTAAAGAAGGTAAGACCGATTTGACTCCTCAATTTTTGGTCTGGCATATTTAAATGAGGTGCTAACATTGTTTTTGTTTTCAGGTGCAGATTCGGTAGTTCGAAACGGAAGTCCTTCGACTCCAAATCAGGTGGAAGATGTCGTTATGGAGGAAGATACAGCCCGACCCGAAGGCACTATTCGTTTCGCAATCCAGCCCTTCAGCAAACTCGAGAAGACTGTATTGAGCGATCCCATATTTGTGAGGAATCTTCCATGGTAAGGATTCCTTCATAGTTTCATTGTTTATATTTTATAGGATTGTGTTTGCATCACGTTTTGTTGTTGTTGTTGTTGTTGCTGTTTTTTGCGGACATTGTTTACGTGTATTTTGCCTCAAATTACCGACGTCGTGAATTATTGATAACTGTTCCGCTGTATACGAAGATTTCAATGTCGGATCCCAAATGTCTTCACTGGGTTTCTAACTATTGGATTTTGGTGTTGCATTTATACCTTCCTTTACCTTCAGAGTGATTATTACTGTTAATCTTCATCATAATGGTTCATCAGCTTTCTGCTTTCTGCTTTTTTTTGTTTTTGTTTTGTTTTGTTTTTGTTTTTATTATAATCCATCATTGCAAGTTGATATTGAAGGTCTTCCAAATAAGTAACTACTGCAATAATATTACTATAAACTACTTTTGGCATGGAAATATGCACAAATATTTGTCTGAGGATATCTGTTCCAAATGGCCAATAATTGAGGGAAGTTTTGAGCTTTGAGGAACAGACAACGCTGGGACTGGTAAATACTGTAACCATGCGTATTTCCAAAGCCAACACTCACAACTGGATTCTAGCATGTAAAAAGCCATGTGTATTTTATGTATGTTCAGATACGACATTTCTCGGTTGGCGGAAATCTCTGTATCACACCAGTGTTAATGTAATAAATTAATCTTCTTAATGGGCTTAAAGGCTTAGCTACACCCCTGCCAACTCAGTCATAAACAAGTTCACTGTACCATGAGTTGATTGTATTCATAACACTGTGCTAATCAAGTCTGCACCTAAACACATGGTTGCACTTGTGATGTCTTCTCTCTATTTTAGGCGTATCATGTGTATGCCAAGATATACCAATCAAGGGCATGAAAAAGTGAAAAGTTTGGGATTTTTCCTCCAGTGCAATCCTGAAGCTGAGTCACTGTAAGTTATAAACAACTCTACTGTTCATCATCAGATTACATGTACACAACCTTTTTTTACACTCTGGTCCTGTGCAAACATTTTGTACTGTAGCAGTGTGAGACTTGTAAGTTCCAAGAATGTGCAGTATGTACTGTAGAGCTGAAATTAATAATTAATTAGTTTTATATAATTAAGTGTAGTAGTAGTTTCATTGCTTCTTCAGTATTACCTAACTGTAAGTTGTATAAAGTAACATAAGGCAATGTCATACGAGCCATTTTTTCCTGCAACTTGTCTCGCAACACTGAGGACAGGCTGTGAGACAATTTTCAAACGTACATACAGTGACTGCACAATGTTGCAAAAAGTAGAAGACTGTTCAACTTTTTCTGCAACTTGTCTCACAATTTTTGTTGGGTATCACACGCATGCATTTTTTTCTACTACAACTTGTCTTGCAACGGCACTGTAAGTTGCACAAAAAATTGCCTTGTGACATGGCCTATGGGTAGTCATTATGCACTCCGACTCCTGCATCAGTTCACTTCTGGTTGTTTAAATTCTCTGTTAGTTATTCGTGTTATTTTGCTTCTGTCTTGAATGTAAAAAAAAAAGGAAAAACATAACCGTTTTTGGATGAATGTTGATTGGTGATATTGTTTGATTTGGGCTTACTACTCTATCTGCCTTACCGTATACCAGTCCATTCTGGATTTTTCTAACACTTTTTTTTTCTCCAATATTTATTATAATTCAAGACATCCTTTTGCACTTATACATGTATGCATCATTATCAATAGACCTACAAAAAAAAAAAAAAGAACTAAAACTAAAAACTACATAGAACTAGAAACAAGAAACTTTTGATGTAAATTGATTAAATGTACTTTATTATGTTTCTGACAGATCATGGTCATGCCAAGCCTCAGCACGGCTCAGCCTGATAAGTCAGCTGGAAGAAAATCCTGAAAACATCACCCGAAGTGAGTATAGTCAGAGCCTTTTGCCTTCTTAAATGGGCATGTACAGTACAGTATACAAAGATTTGTCTGTTGTTTGTTCGGTTGCATTTGATGTTGTCTATCAGTCATTTGTAAGGTGCAGGTAATTGTTGGCATATGTTGAGAGGTTTCCGTTCTAAGTTGTGTACTAACTTTTCATGGTAAGTCGTTGGTAGTAGATATTATTGCATGTTCAGTTGGGTGTAAATGTATGTAAGATTATTGAGCTTCTATGGTGGGGTTCTTTTTACAGGTCTGCATGTACAGTACACCGGTCATTGATTTACTCTTTGCTTTGTTTTTCAGAAATCTCGCATTTGTTTTTTTCTAAGGAAAATGATTGGGGCTTTAGTCATTTTGCAGCTTGGAACGTAAGTCTATATGTATTGTATCTATAAGGTGCTCAAAATGGACTTAAAACATAGAAGACAGGTTTAAATGTCCTCCTGCCAGGAGCAACGAGGATGATTATGTTAGATGCAAGTTATACGTCTTGTATTTGAACCTCATAGATGTTTGGGAGCATACTTGCAGTCCTGATGATAACTTCAATTTTGTAGGATGTTATAGATCCCAGTAAAGGTTTCATTAAAAATGATACTGTGATCCTCGAAGTGCATCTTGGTGCAGAAGCTCCTCATGGTGTTGCGTAAGTATTCACATCACTTTCTTTCCATTTTGCCTCACTCTTGTTTGTTTTTGTGTGTTGTTATGAAAGATCAACATCTCCACAAAACCGTCTTGGCTGTTGTGGGGAGGTGGTTTTTCAGATATCAAATGTCATCATCTGTGGTGCTTTGTGGGCTATACTGTATGTACACTACAATTCATGGGTTATCCTACATCTACTTAAGTTGTTTCATAGCTGTGAAGGTCACTTTCACTGTCACAATACATTGTGTTTTTCAACTAGGTGGGACTCCAAAAAGCACACAGGATTTGTTGGCCTGAAGAACCAAGGGGCAACTTGCTACATGAACTCTCTTCTGCAGACACTGTACTTCACGTGCAAACTTCGTAAAGTATGTACATGATTTATCTTATTATGTTTTGAAATGTTGATTGTTGTTCAGAGTTGCATACTCAAGAGTGCACATGGCTTTATGGTAAACTTTATGATAAACTGGCTTGTGGATTCTTTCAGGCTGTTTATCAAATGCCTACTGAAAATGACGACAACAACAGAAGTGTGGCCTTTGCACTGCAAAGGACTTTTTATGAACTACAACACAGGTAATTTACTCTCACCTGTTGCAATAATAATTATTGTCTTTGGTTGTTGGATGTTCCAAAATGCATGCACAGTTGTTTGGGTCTAAAAATACAATGCTTACACAAAAGTTTGCTTGAAATGTGGTGTATGTCATATACCTATATACGCTTATGTATGTGCCTGATAATATTTCTTACTTATTTGAATATTCTCTCAACAGTGATAAAGCAGTTGGCACAAAGAAGTTGACAAGATCTTTTGGGTAACATTTCTTCTTAATGTTTGTTTTTGTATTCTGCTTATGTTAGGATGCTTACAATATTATTATTAAGCTTGGAAATGATCTTTGCAGTTATAAGGCAACCTTAAAAGCAGTTGCTAATAAGAGCAGCATGACAGCAAGAATCTCACAGGAAAATATGTTTCACTTAGATTTAGTATTGATGTCGGTCGTCGATTTACGATTACAGTATTCAATTTTGCATTGGTTAATAAAGACTCAATGTAAAAATATCGCTTTACTAATGTTACAAATAATTCTCTGGAAGATCCTTATGATCCTTATTCTACCTCTTTGAGTTTGTTGATTCCTTTCTTATACTAACTCAACTCATAAGTCTGCTTTTCTTTTCAGGTGGGAAACACTTGATAGCTTTATGCAGCATGATGTACAAGAGCTCTGCAGAGTTGTAAGTATTACACGACAGCAGAGGATAAAAGCCTTACTTATTCCACTGTAACACAGTGTTCTTGACGTGAATGCATTGGATTTGTTGCATTACACCCTGCATCCCAAATTATTGTCAGAGCAAGGGGGTATCTGTGAATGTTGTATTTTTAGTATTACATAAATGCAAAATTTGATGTGCTTACAGGACAGCATATCCAATGTTAAGATTAGTTCACCATGAAACTAGTTTTATTTACTCAATTATGGTCTTTTTATGTTCTCAGTTATTGGACAACATGGAGAGTAAAATGAAGGGAACATGTGTGGAAGTAAGTACTACAATCTAAGGCATTTCAGTATGAATTGGCTAGTCATTCTGCTCAACTGTTTGATAATGATGGCAAAACAAAGTTCAACGTGTTTCCAACGAACGAAGCATAGAACAGCTAATCCAATAAACAGAGCAATAAATAAACTAACCGACAGCAAAGTGAACAAGCTAAAGTATTTGGTTTCTGGCACTCCCTTGTACTTGTACAAGCCTTGTTTTGCTGATTATCAATAATGGCAGACAATTGGTATTCAGCAAAACAAAGGTCATGTGCTTTGCACATTTCATTTTGCCTTGTTTCGTTCCCTAAATACCATAAACCTGTGTGTTAAAATATTATCTATCTTTTCAGGGCACAATTCCTAGATTACTGGAAGGAAAGACAACTGTAAGTATATTAGCCAATGTCTTCAATCATACACAAGTACTGTATACAGTATTCGCACAGTATTCTTAGTCAACCTGATTAAGGAAGACCTGAAGATTTTATATGAACTACAGTTCTACTTTAATATTAGCGTGTAATGACAAAGGGAAAGAGGTTAAGAGATGATTTGGATCAAGCTATGTAGAGTACAAAATCAAATCTTTTTTTTTTCTCCATCAGATTTGGACATTTTGTTGTAATATAATGTACATTAGTAGCTAGGGTTCTCGCTAGGGTTGAAATGAATATTGTCCATATTATGAAATGGCTGTTAGCTGGTGGAAACTAGAATTTGGGAGCTTTATTGTAAGAATCTGTACAATTTTTTTTCCAGTCTTATATCAAATGTAGAAATGTGGATTACATGTCAACGAGGTGGGTACTGTGCATGTCTGGCGTACATGTGTGTAACAATATGTAACTAGGTGGCTATTGTGCAATAATTTGATTGCATGGATTGTGACTTTCAAAGTAATCTAGATGCAAATATAATGCATTCTCACTATTAAACTCACATTCTAGATATACTTTTTTCCTTCTTTCACCTGACAGGTGAAATTCTCTTTCTAAACTCAAACGGAATACTCACCTTCAGTAGTCGTGTCCTTGTTGGTTGAAAGTGCCGGCGATTCAGTTGCAATATTGATATATTAGGAATGAGGAGGCCTGGGACGTCATGATGAATATTATGACTAACGTGACCATTTGTTGCATTAGAAATCCAAACCAATACATTATCTTATTTCCAGTTTAATTTGTCCATATAAAGAATAAGGAGGCCTGGGAAAGAGCATTACACACACACAAACACATGAGCTGGGCCAGCGGTTGCTAAGCGTATTATTATGTAGAGATATCCATAGTTATTAACGCCTAGTCCTGGGCGTTTGGTTTTGATGCAATCGGGCACAGGTGTGTAGAGTCACATTGTGCTGCACAAGTTTTTTTGATTTTCTTTAACTGTTGCAGAGAGGAGCCATTTTATGATATACAGCTAAATGTCAAGGGCAAGAAAAATAGTGAGTGACAAGTTTCTCATACATTGTGGTGACTTTTACATGTGCCCCAGGCTGCAACATAGTTTTCCTTACATATACTTTCGTGAAGTTATCGTTAGTTGAGCGGAGTACTCGTAACATGACAGTCTATTTCAGGCTTAACCATATTTGTAAGTTTGAAAATACTCTGGCCCAACTATGCCAGGAAGTACTGAAGCATGTTTCCTGTGAAATAGATAAATCATACTTTTATACACAGTAGGCGTTCTAGCTTTGTCAACTGGGACAAGTGTGAAAGGAAAGAGCTTGTTGGAAGTTGTTTCCCCAGTCAAATGCCTGTAACCACCTGGTTACTGCCAGTCACAGGAAGTGATCCCACATTCCGCAACTGGCTCAAAGTTTCAATTTCTAATTTTGGTCTAGTTCCACCCCAGACCACTCGTCCACTGACTCAGTTCTTCAAGGCTTTAGTATACTCAGAGATCTAGTCCAACAGGTTGAAACCATGGCCATCCCTGATAAATCTTATTTTATCTTTGCAGTTTATGAATCTTTTAAAGAGTACACTGCTGTAGAAACTTTAACTGGTGACAACAAGTATGATGCTGGAGAACATGGCCTTCAGGTAACTCACAGAAACCTTGATTTCACTTTGAGCTCCAGTACCGTAGATACTTTGCATGCTCATGTTTCTATTTACATCCGGAGCTCGACTTTCCTAAGACGCCCATGTTTTGACTGTTCGATCTGACTGTCACTGCTTGCCGTATTCACTATACACTTTCTGAGTTTGTGCTGATTTATTGCGCGATAAAACGTAGAAGAGCATGAGAATCCGCCATTTTCGTATGATACGAAAATGGCCGCCATCAGTCACTTTGGCACGCAAAGCATCTGCAGTGAGAGGGTTTCTTTAACTGTTTCATTCTAATGGTACTGGCCATGTGCACTTGTATGTGTCTGATAGGATTAGTTGGTGGTGTGTAGTTAGTCTTTTGATAGTAAATCCTTATCGTTTAAGGAAATCTTGTATGAGTTCTGTAGTGATAATTGGTCATTTGATTACTTTTTGCCTGAATAAACTATCATTTGCCGATATATGTCTGGTGAGAGACTGAAGGAGACAACTGGAGTTGATCCCGCGTGAGTAAAAGTTAAACTTTGTAGTAGTGGCATTTGTATTAATTTGGTTGGCTGGTTGTTTTTTACAGGAGGCTGAGAAGGGAGTGACCTTTGCCAAGCTTCCCGCCGTGCTGCATCTTCAGCTAATGAGATTCCAGTACGATCCGATGTCTGACACAAACGTAAAAGTAAATGACAGGTGTGTTGGAATTGTTTGTGTACTATACAGAAAAACAACTGCGAACAGAACCATCTTCAATGTTCGCCGCTACAAGCGCTAGAAGATGAAACTCTGCCAGCGATCTCCAAATGTGCTTCCAACTCCGCTAGGGTATCTCCTAGAGGAGTGAGTCCTTACTGATATAGGGCGAATATACATTTCTTCTCCACAATAAATAATTTTTTTTCTGCAGGCTTTTTCTAAAATTAGTACTTTGAGACCTCTGACTAGCAGTCTATGTGGGCGCCGTGTGGAAAGTCTTGCAATCTACTTTCTCAAAGAATGAATATTGTTTCTAGTGATTGTCTGTCACTTCGAGCAACGGTCAGTCCGTCGATGTTTCATTCGTAAGTTTGGTAATTGTAGCGTTCAGGCGGGGCTTGTCAAAGGTACACTTTCCTTGTTGAGGACATTGACGGAATTGGCCTAGTTGGGTTCCAACTGACTGCAACCACGATCTGCCGCATTCGTGACATATACAATTTGTTGGCCATTCAGCACTTGGCCGCATGACATGGGTATCTCAAAGTGCAGTTCTTTGCTGAATATGTCTAACTAGCTGGACCCCCGTAAAGTACGGGGAAGCCTTTTTTAACGATTTGTTCAAAATTACGAGTTGGTGGCCAATTTTGTATCAGTGTTCATGCAAAGTTTGCGATGGCGAATTTGCCGAACAGGTTGCATCAACCCACGTTCAATCCCAAACTGTGTTCGTTCCCAGTGATTCCTTAGGAATTTCAGTAACTCATATTTGGCGATCTATTCACTTCCTCTCGCTGGATGTTATGAACACAAGTCTAAGCCAGCCAGATCGTTAAGATCCTCCTCGTCCAATCTACTACGTGTGCCTTTACCCAATTTTAAGACATAGTGCCGACAGAGCCTACAGTTTTGCCGCACCTACACTGTGGAATGCCTTACCAAATGACATAAAACGTTAGGTTTAAGCTTAAGAAACATTTAAAATATATACTTTAGAAAAAAACGAAGGCGAAATAAATTTTATTCGGCTTTCGTTTTGTTCTAAAGTATTTATTTAAATTATTATTTTATTTCGCAAGATGAAGATATACATATTAATATTTTAGGTGTTGTATTTATTAGAAGTTTTTGATTAGGCAATATTACACGAGTTGTCATGTCTTTGTAGTCTTATGTAAACACGTCGCGGGATGTTGGGAGAACACGAGAAAAAGTTCAAAATTACCAGCCGGTTCGGCGAGTATTTTAGCACTTCACAGTTAAACAAATTCAAAACTTCAATATCTTCAATTATTGAGGTCTATGTTATTGTATTATTAACGTTATTATCCGCACGGCCATGTAATATCCTCTTTGATAAATAATCGTGTGAAGTGAAACTGAATATCCCTTTTAACAGATATGAATTCCCTGAAAAAATCGACCTCGATCAGTTTCTTCACGAAAAAGAGAAGACACCAGCGAGCTACACACTGCATGCCGTCCTCGTTCACAGTGGTGAGTGATCAAGACCACTAAGTTGTGTTTATATATTAAAATCGAAACTCGACTTACGTCAGTTTAAGTTTTTAACCCTCTCTCAACTTGCCTATCGTTTGCCGCTGTGCCACTGTGCATCAAAACAGAGTGATTTTCTTTGTCGTCTCCGCAACGGCCATTCAATTTGTCATAGGATCAAAATTTTGTGATTCAGGATATCGAGCTAATATCACAACTTTGCTTCATATCTTCAGGGGACAATCACGGAGGTCATTATGTCGTATATATTAACCCCAAAGGAGATGGACGGGTACGATACTTGTGCTGCTTTTCTACGTCAACTTGTCATTGAGTTTTGTGCTATAGCTAGCTATTTTAAATATGGTGTGTGATTTTTGACTATTCTTTTGCAGTGGTGCAAATTTGATGATGACGTTGTTTCTCTGGTAAGAAGTGATTAATTTCTAGCCCTTTTTCACTAAGGTGCTGATTAATTGTGCCTTTTTGGGCAATACCACTATTTGAGTCTGCAAAGCCCCACCCTCAGGCATGAGAAATCGACATTTAACCTTCTTCATGCTATTTGGCTATCACATTAACAGCTCCCAATCGTTTTCATACCTTCTTGTATTCCTTATTCAGTTTGTGCGGCAATAATCACTCAAGCTCAAGAAGTTCGAGCTGCACACCCAATCCCGTATTGTCCCGTATTGTCTCGTGAATGTAATTAGGAACAATACTTTTCCGTTCTGTGGCGTCAAAGTTGATATGTTTGTTGCACGAGGCTAACTCTGCTTCTTTAGTGGTCATGGATATTTGTGTGCTTGTGTGTGTTGGGAAGAGAGCCCGACCTCTCTGTAGAATGTAAAGCCTGACCTTTTTGGGCTGCTTTGTTTATTTCTGCATGCATCCTCCCCCATCAACATCTCATGCAATGTTGTTTTTTTTTTCGATTCTCAGGCTACCAAACAAGAAGCAATAGATAACAACTTTGGTGGTTATGAGGTATTTCTGTACTTCTCGATTCCTCTGTTTTAGTCAGCCCGTGTATTTTTCAGTGGAAAGTCCTTGACAGTAAGGCGACACATTCCTTACGGTATTCAGCACATGCACATCAATTGTTCCTTGATACATGCGTACATTATATGTTTAGCCGACTTTCTTTCGGTATATTTTTATTATTTACCTTTGGTTATATTCTTTTTTATAGCTATAAAAGACGTTTAAACACGTATGTTATCGTTGCGGGCCAGCTGCAGAAGTGGAGTTTCTGCAGTCATTGGCCAAAACCAAATGTGTCTCCAGAATTAAAAAACAACTTGACGTGTTTTTATTAAGTGGGAATTAAGTGTCTTCTCTATACAGTGCAGATAACGTCAACTCTGATGTTACAAGATTATCGGTTATAATTATGTCATGTGTTTCTGTTGAAGGATGACATCACGGTGAAACTTTGTACGAATGCGTACATGTTAGTGTACATTCGGGACTCTGAAATGAGTGAGTATTGGCCGGGTTCATTTCATTTGTCCCCCTAAAAAGGAAGAGCTTAGCTCGAATTCGTAGATTTCTCGATGTTGAATAAGTGCTCGCACGTTCCGAATGCTCGTTTTTGCTTGATTTAATCTTGACGCGTTGGTGATTTCACAGGCGAAATTCTTGAAGACGTGGTAGACCATGATATTCCTGACACACTAGTTCAAAGACTGCAGGAGGAAAAGTAAGGCTGCTTTCCATTTAGAGAATTCACTTATTGCTGCCATTTATGTCTTTTTATGACAAAGTGGAACAATGCGCAATATTTGACTGAAGGCACTCTAATTATTTGCCCTTTCCCCGCCACGACGTTGATTCCCTTCCCCACCCCCTCCACCTGAGTTTATCTGCCTGCTATCCTGTCATTCCCTTGCTCTCTTAATTTGTTTGTTTTATAAATGTTCTTGCTTGACACGGGGCTCGTCATTTGAATGCATTGCGGATGTTTTATTGTCTTATCAGGAAGCTTGAAGCTCAAAGAAGAAAGGAAAGAACGGAGGCACACCTGTACATGACAGTTGAGGTTAGTTCGGTCCGTTTCTCAGGTGCACTGACCGCTGACTCAAAAATAAGCTGACCGCACGGCCGATAAAACGTATTTCCAGGGCCCAGTTCTTCAACGCTCGATTAAGTTAACCTGGGATTGAGCAACAAACTGAAGTGTTTTGAGAAAAGACCAACTAGAAAACTTGTTCTGTTCAAAACATGTCGAGGAAGTCGTGTTGATGACGGAAATGTTCTCATTTTCAGACTCAAAAACGACAGCAAAGTGGAGACCTAATCCAGGATTAGCTTAATCGGGCTTTGAAGAACTCGGCCCAGGGCCCAGTTTTTCAAAGCACGATTAGGCTAATCCTGGGTTAGATCTAAGCTTTCTTGTCATATATAAGCCTGAAAACGTGAAAGTTTCGTCCACAACGACTTTCTTGATAACGTTTTAAGCTGGAACAAGCTTTCTAATCCTTCTTCGAACAAAACCTTGCTGTCTATTAGGAGAGAGGCCGAGAGAAAGAATTTCGTTAATCCTGGATTAGCTTAATCGACTTTCGAAAAACCGGGCTCAGGTGTCCAAACACGACCTCTGTTGACACGTTAATAACAAAAGCTAGTGACATCACACGTAACGTTAGCTGCGAGATATTGTATTGCATCTGAGCGGAATAACGCGAATGGAATTGTCTTTGTGTTTAGGTCATCTTAGAGGAACACTTTGCAGGCCACCAAGGAGCTGACTTGTTTGAGTTCGACAAAATCAAACCAAGGTGAGCTATGTCTTGCAACATTGCTTGAACTCCACAAGCGGGTCACATGTTAACGTTCCTTTGGGCCTGCATACCCGTGGAGTAGACAAAACAATTGTTTGCTGTGAGACCCGTTGTCTTCCTTGCCTGTTAGAATAGCTTCATTTTTTAAACACTAGTTTCTGTCAGGTGTCACCTCACCCTCACCTTTTTTGTTAATATCTTCAAGGAATTTCAAAGTCCTCAAATCCAAGCAGCTTCATGAAGTGATGGCAATCATAGCTGATGGATTGGTAGGTTGCACAATTCAACTGCGTTTGCTCGGTGCTCTTAGTTCAGTCACTGCTTTCTCTGAATGACGAAGAAGGACACAGTACAGTACATAATATGGGATTTATTGTATGAATTGGGCGATGGACAGAAACTCGTTTGTTTCCAAACCAACCATAAGTCGACAAAATGGACCAATCACATCAACGACCACAGGCATAAATATCACCATCTGACGAAACCTCTTTACTTGTCTCTGAAGATGACTTCCGCTTAGGCAGTCAGTCACCAACAACAGTCTTCCTGGAGACTACTCTAACCCGGACGATCACAACCAACGTACTGTTCACACTACTGGGTTCAAACCATTTGCTATGTACCATCGGCTTTGGTGGTCAAACGGTGAAAACATTGGGTCGGCTTGGGTGGAAAGTTTGTGACTAAACGATGCCCAAGCCGAAGCCAACGTGAGAGCTTGAGTCGACGCCCACGTCGTTTGGCCGTTTGACAACGAGCGATTAACATAGTACATTGTGTATTATTTTTCAGGGTTACCCCGACGATCAGGTGCGACTGTGGCCTTTGCAACAAAGAAGTAATGGCACTCTCAGACCGAGCCTGCTGGAAATGGACTTGAACTTTGAGAGAACGGTAAGGAAGTTGTACCTGTTAAACTGTGTTTGTATAGCAACAATGATTTATCTCCGTAATCTTGTCTGTAGAGACTCGGGGATCTTATTGAGGGTTCAGTGTGGACGATCTTCGTCGAAACAGTTGATCCTGGTGAGTAAAACTGGAAATGAAAGCCCTAGAACGACCAAGACAATCTGTGTAGTCAGTAAATTGAGTATTGATCTACGACCCAACTGTGCGTTCATACTGTTAAATTCTAAAGTCTGTCTAGTGTGATCATAAGACTTAAATTCCAGTGAACCTAAAATTGTTTATTCTTTCAAATTTTCGAGGAATCCAACGGACCACATCTTTGTCACATTTCTGCAAACTTAGACTTGACGGTTATAGACCCCTTCACGGTATTGAATGCATGATGGGTAATCAGGGCAAATAGACTGCATATACATTCGTTTTTCTGATCGGTGGAACTTCGAAACACTTCAAATTGTCATTTGCAAGCTTTCAGTGGTTCTGATTGTGAGCGATTTTGCTATTAAACCGAGACTTCTCGCACGCGTCGTCGCCATGTTTTCTTGTTCTTGCCCTGATTACCCATCATGCATTCAGTACCGTGAAGGGGTCTATTCGCGCATGACCTGTACAAGAGGCAAAATGTGTACAGTACGAGGTCAGTTCAGTGTCGTTTGATGCAGTCACTAGACTGTATTCTTAAAGTAATTTAACAGAAGAATCAAAGGACAAAATTCCCGTTCACACGACACTCGAAACCTTTTTGAGAAAGTCCCGGAACCGTTCCATTAGCGGCAAAGGTAAGTTTACACGAAGTTTTATAAACCGTTCCAGGAACGCCGCAAACATGGCCGATGATTTGTGCGAAGTATTAATGACGAAGACTAAGAAGGTTCTCCGAGACCAACAGAAGTCCACTGGAACGATTCTAGGCCTGAGTTGCGTTCACATACAAAAGAGCGTAGATATCCAGAAACGGATCCAAGCTATAGAACCGATTTCGGGTGTCGTGTGAACGTGTGGCTGCATCGGTAGTCTGCTGTATGAGTGATGCAAGTGCGTGCCATGTACATTGGTGGGTGTAGCGAGTGATTGCCATTAACTTTATTTTTTGCATTGCAACAGAAAATGGATCGGCCCCTCTGCCGGCTTTTGACAGAACAAGTAAGCTGATTCTATATCGTAATCAAGAATTCCTGTAAACTTTGTTTGCTACTCTATTATCAGATTGACAGGCGTTATGTAACCAGTCGCTTAAGTTTTCGTGTATAGCGCAAATTTCATGTGAATATAATCAAATGCGCCTTACAGTTTACAAGAGTGAGATCGAATCAAAAGCATTGAAGGCACCTCTGGCTGCCGCTACACGTTCATGCTCTGATTAGTGTTATGGCAGTGGAGGACAGATGACTTTACCAGGGAGATTCACCTCTCTTTTCGAGAAGTGTGCGAGTTCTTTCGGGCGGGGTAGTGAAGGTTGAGAAGCTAGGTCAGCGGCTTAACGTCCCCACTCAAGGACGGACGTAACTCAGACCAGACCCCTGGTTGGGAACCGAACCCAGGCCGCATTGGTGAAAGACTGGCGTGCTAACCACCACCTGAACAACAACTTAACAGTGTTTTATCTTGTTGTTGTTGTTGTTTTTCCCTGTTGTTTGTTTGTTTGTTTGTTTGTTTTTACTCTTCCAGATGATGTTTTGTTGTTTTTCAAATACTACGACGCTCGACACAAAACTCTGGCTTGTGTAGGACACTTGTACACACCACTCTCAACAACGTTCAGTATGTATTCAATTAGGGTTGCACGCGTTCTTCTCCTCTGTGTGTGTTCTCCACGGACCGTGAAAACAACTGTCATTCCACCAGCTATATATGAACTAGTTTGTTACGTCTCGAAGGCGGTCGTTTTGGTGTATTATGGCGGATACTTGAAATTCAACACCAACCTCGCTAACTCGAACCCCCGCTAGCTCGAACTAATTTTTAGGAGTTTAAGTTAGGAGTTCGAGTCAGTGGAGTTACTGTATTTGATCTTCAGCGGCAAAATGATCGACAGCTTCTATTTCTCTACGATAGTTTGCCTGTGATGTTGCAGTGTTTAACCTGAAGCCCGATTAATTTGAATTATTTCTTTCTTTGCAGTGGACCTGGCACCAGCTCTTTGTGAAAAAGCTGGCCTACCTGTGGGGACCCCTCTTCTAATGTTTGAGGTATCATTCTATTGTTTGCGTTTATACTCACGACACGGACAGACCGATCAACATGTAACTGGAAATACGATAATCGTAGATATCCATTTGCCCTGTAGGTGGGTCAGTTTTTGAGATGCAGGTGTCAATTCAATAAACATTTACACGTGTATTTTACAAGTTGGACCATTATTCTAAAACCACTAATAACAATAACACAACCACAACAATATTTGGCTATTTTATTGGATTAAAATGTGTTTTAACGTGTGGGGAAATTGGTCCGACTTGTAAAATACAATTGTAAATGCTTTATTGAATTGGCCCCAGGATTCTTGTCTGTTCTCCGCTAGGAGATTAGTAATTGCTTACAAACCTCACGGAGGCTTTGACTGGAACTAATATTCTCCAATGTGTCAAAGAGTTGGTTGTGGGCACGACGTCACTAACAGTCGGCCGAACACGATCTTGTCATTGGTTTCCATTAGATTTCTGTTTTTGGTTAACTAAAGAGGCTCTTTAAGAAGTTTCTTTACCCTTGTTTTTAGTCTGTTGGTTGCCAGTGGTTGTTGTAATTGTTTCTCTTTGTAGGAGGTAAAAACGACATATGTGGAGCCAATCAAGGATCTAAGCTACACCTTAGAGCATGTAAGTGCTGACTGTGAAGTTTCAAGGTGGCCCGATGTGTGTTTACAACATTAAACTTATCTTTGTTATCGTCGTTGTTTCAGGGGGTCGACGAGCTCATGGATGGTGACATAATTTGTTTTCAGAAGTAAGTTTTATGATTAAAAGTCTTTGTTATATCTGGTCATTTTGCTGTCGTTTTGGTAGCCTGTGTAGGAAGTGTTTCCCCTCGATACGAAAAGCATACGATGAATTTTTTCGATTTTCAGCCGCGCGAAAAAAAGAATAAATATTGTTTTAAGGGAACAACCAACTATCTAAAAACATTTGTCTTGCAATAACCATTTCAATATAACTTGTATCCTTTTCACATAGGGAGTAGCGATTATGTTCTGCATACTTTTTGTTTGTTAAAGCTTAGTAAAGATGTGTCTGTACTAGTTCTAATATTTGTCTTTCCAGGAAAGAATCTGATTCAGTAAACTCCTGCGAGACTGTAGTGCACTACTTCAAGTGAGTTGGAGACAGTTTTCACGATATCGTAAACGACAAGCTCTAGTTACGAGCGCTACTGTGAAACCCCGTTTGAATTGTCACTCAAACTCTGTAATGAAAAGCTCTCGTAAGCGGCCGCGACCACTTTTAGGAACTACCAACTGGTATTTTTCTTTGTTTTAGCCCTTTCACTCCCAAGCTCAAAATACAGATTCTCCCAACCTTTTCAGAAGGAACTGTATGAGGGATTTATTAAGAATCGATAGTTTAATCAGCTTTCATCTGAGTAAAGGCATCAAAAGCAAAGTTCTCCCTACTCTACGATATATATCTGGTGAGAAAGTGAAGGAGAAAATTGAAGTTGAACACTCTTGGGAGTGAAAGGGTTAAGCTCTCGTAAGCGACCGCGACTACTTTTAGGAACTACCAACTGGTATTTTTCTTTATTTTAAGCTCTCGTAAGCGACTACTCAATAGGTCTGACTCGTATTAGTCAACACTTTACTGAAAGTGAACACTACTTGATCACATTTACAGTAATGATATGACATATTGCGCTAATGGTTGGTTTGGTAAGATGTCGATCTAAAAGTTCAAGAGAGTTTTGACTGAAGCATCCGAACGGCTTTATGCCTCTACTGTTTCAGCGTGTGGTCATTTACGAGATCCCGTTCTCGTAAGCGACCAGCTCTAGCTACGACCACTTTTTTGAATTCCCGAGGTGGTCGCCTACGAGAGCTTTGACTGTATAATTAAAGCAGCGGGACCTCTGCACTTCATGAGACTTCTTTAGCCTGTAGTTTTGTTGATCGCTTTGGCTTGAGAGCTGGTGCGGTTTTCTTCGACTACGGCGCCTCTGCACGCATTATTTCACGTACCTTGGTCTAAAGTGCGGTTGGTTAATTGTTGATGACACTTTAGTGGAACATTGTTCAATGTTCTTTTTCACCACCATTGCACGATTTCGCGTACACAATAATTATAATCTCGTAAAACCGTCTGTACAAGCTAAGTGAAATGGCACAGTATGATGGGCGAATGTTTATAGCTTTGAGTGTCTGGCTGGTTTCGACAAAACCAAGGTCATGAGTTTGTCCTTTTTGCTCTGATGTTTACATGTTTTCTGCTTTATTTCTAGGGAGCTCTTCAACCGAGTTGAAGTGACGTTTTGCGATAAAAATGTTCCCAACGACCCAGGGTTCGTTATTGTTCTCTCACTGCGGATGAACTACATGCAGGTAAAAAGCGACACGTGTGTCTAAAATTTAAGAAATATTTAACGCGCCACCGTGTAATATAGCCTCATCTAAACACGCGGGAAGTTGGGAGAACACGAGAGTAGCGCAAAGCCTCGTGGTTTCCGGCGCTACTCGAGTGTTCTCCCAACTTCCCAAGTGTTTAGATGATGCTACATTACACGGGAACACGTTATATATTTCTTTTATAAAATAATTAGTCAAGTAAAAAACATCGCGTATCGCGTCAGCGTGTAATATACTCTCATCTAACACGGTTATTTAGCCAATCAGGGCGCGCGTAGTATCATAGTTATTTTATAAAAACCTGTTGAGATGCTAATCCCCTCCGTCTCAAAAAGAAACCGTGTGTTGCCTAAATTTCAGCCAGGCCGTTTCCGTGATGCCTGGTACCTCAAAACGAAGCCTGGTGCAAAAACTTTCAACAAGCCACTTTCACAATCATGCGCACTAAGAAATAGCACTTCCCCCCATGCATTACAGCCACCGATAAGTTATACACTCTGCCCGCCACATTTTATCTTCTGGTGGCCCGCCAGAACATCTGCGCGCGCATGATTGTGAAAGTGGTCGAAAGTTAGTTTTAGCCGCACGTTCATTTTCTTGCAAATCCAAGTCATTTTCATAAGAAAGGTTTTGTACTTTGCTGAAACAAAGACAGCGTCATCTTGGAAATGGCTTGTTGGATAAAACATTGGCAAGTGTATTCTTCGGTGAAGGCGCGACCACTGTCACTCTGTCAACAAGGGAAGTGTTATGATCCAAATTTGGTCATGACCACTTTACGCGTAGCAAAACAGAAACCAACTGGTTTTGTGATATCGTCGCGCACATGAGTTGTACTTCGATCTGCTATGTTTCAGAGCCAATAGCCGAGGTTTTGGTAAATTACTTTGGTTGTCTACAAGCGTAGCGACGAACTTCCGAGATTTTACTCACAGACAATGCATACAGTTAAAGCCCTTTGAGTTCAACAAGAATTTAAGGACAAAAGCACCCCTGAGTACCGTGCTTGATCATGTGACTGTTTTGTTTGTTGTTGATGTTTGTTTGTTTGTTTGTTTGTTTTTTTCAGGTGGCTGAAGCAGTTGCAGCGCATCTGGAAGTTGATCACATGATGTTGCAGTTCTTCAAAGGTCAAGTGTAAGTGGAGTCAACAATGATCCTTGCAACTGTCTGATAAACGTCAATCCACTGGTAAACGCAGGGGCGCGCTATAATCTTATTTATTATAATCTTATTTATTTATTTATTTATTTATTTATTATTTGGTAAATGCAAATTACTATCATTACTTCTAAAATTATTGGAGGAAATAGGGTATTTATCACTGATTTGATCCCGTACTGAATGAGATACTGTGGAAACATGGAACTTTTGACGTAGATAGTCCTACATACTCGCATAGGAGTGCCTTTATCTGGTTATTTAAAATTTTCAGAAAGACATGAGAAATTTAAAACTGATGCATGACGCTCTGGATATAACTGCGCAATTGCAGTCTCTTATGTGATCTTCCACTGCAGTCGTCACAAGTTCTGGATCGAAAACGTGGTTATTATTTTATCGTGATAAGATTCTTTTATGAAAGAGATTCCTTGACAGGCCATAGACTATTGTCCTACTAATGACAATACGAACATTTCAGATACCGCGATGCACCAGGAAACCCCCTTCGCTGTACATACGAAGGAACACTACGAGATCTGTTGCTGTACTACAAGCCACGAGGCCCCAAGAAACTGTACTATCAGCTCCTAAGTATTCCAATAAACATAATGGAGAATAAGAGACAGTTGAAGTGTCTGTGGGTCAACGAGCAACTAAAAGAGGAGAGAGAGCTTGTGTTATATCCCGACAAAGACGGATTTGTGTCAGATTTACTCGACGAAGCACGGGAGCAAATTGATTGTCCAATGACGGGGACTGGCAAACTACGCTTGCTGGAGATAATCAGTGCCAAAGTATCCAACGTTGTCAGCGACGAAGTACTATTAGACCAGTTGACGGCGCAAGGACCGCGGACATTTAGAATTGAAGTGGGTAGAAGTTTTTTTTTTGTTACATTGTGTCAGGGCATCGTTTTTTACATGCATGGTTACACTGTCGTAAATGATTGCACTTGGTCCGTTGTGTTGTGTTGCCCATTTTATGCACGGTTTACCTTGTCGAAGCATCAACTAACAAAGTCTTGGTCATGTAAAGTCTTGGCCAAACGGATTCCTATGTCAAACCAACTCAATCCAAACCGGTGTATCAACTAAGTGTTGATGAGGGTAATGGAACGCCGTCAAAGAGGCAATAGCTGACGTTTTGAGCGCTAGCCCTTCGTCAGAGAGAAGGGCTAGCGCTCAACTTCACGTCGCTCTGACGAAGGGCTAGCGCTCGAAACGTCAGCTATTGCCTCTTTGACGGCGTTCCATTACCCTCATCAACACTTAGTTGATACACCAGTTTGTCTTCCGCCACGCCGACGCAGTCAACCTGGTTCTCTTAAGAGCTGGTATTACACAACTCAATCCAAGTTTGCAAAAGCAGGCTTATAGTTGTGGGTGGCCAAAACGATACCCAAGTCGAAATTTTGAGTTGAGTTGGCTTGACTTGGGAGTTGAAGGGCTGAGATTCAGGTTAAAAGACCAAACCAAACGTCAAAATGAGAACACGGCGTCGTGTTCAGAGTCGAAATCACACTCGGCCAACGTAGCATCTATATATCTGAGCTTTGCACTAGCTTTTATTGTTCTAGGGTTCACACGGTCATGGAAAGTCATGGAGTTTAAAATTTGTATTTCAGGCCTGGGAAAAGTCATGGAATTTAGGAAAATGTGTTCAGGTCATTGGAAAAGTCATGGAATTCAGATTTTTATATGAATTTGATGCGAACTTTACGTCAAGTATCAAAATATTTGGTTGCCAGGGAATTTTGCTTGTTGTTTTGATGTCATGGGATTATTTTAATTTAAGTCATGGAAAACTCATTGAAAAGTCATGGAATTTTTGTGCCCGTGTTTCTGTGTGCGTCTGGGAAACCGCAAAGTAGCAATCCGCGGTAAATGGAGGAACGTGGTCATCAGAGGTAGAATCTGCTAACCAGAATGGTTAACCTTTGTCTCAGGAAATTTCCACGGATGAACTGAACATGGGTCCAAATGAACTACTGGTGCCTGTGGCTCATTTTAATAAGGTACTGCACTCATACTGCTAAGAGCTGTAAAAATAAAAATTGAGAGTCGAACCTTTTCACTGCCATGTTTCTTTGTCCTAATTGAATTATAACGGTGCTAAACAAAATAGCATGAACTCCGCTCGACAGCAACATTAATGCTAGTATTTAGGTCACGGTAGCCTGATGTTGACAGGTTTCATTTGACAATTCAGTAGTGTTTCTTTTTCTAGATGTGCATGTAGCAGTAAAAGGGTTACTTTATTAATTTTTGTTTTGTTTTGCTGTTGTTGTTGCATACCATAAATTATATTGTGATAATTTTATAACTGACTTGCTGTTAATGGTTTGAACAGGAAATATACCAAACGTTTGGTACTCCCTTCCTTCTGCGGGTGGAAGATGTAAGTGACTTCTTTTTTTTTTGTTTTTTTTTTTTCTTCTTCTTTTTATTCAGGAATCTCCGTGGTGAATAGCTCATGCATTGTATACATTTTGTTTGTCTCATTTCGTGCATGGTAATTCTTGTGCTTGTATCTGTACTGTCGTGATTGCATGTGTCTGGCAACTGCTGTGCGATTACCTATCGTCATATTTACTTACCAACCTGTTGTTCTCGTTCTTCTTCTTCTTCTTCAGGGTGAGTCTGTGTCTCAGTTAAAGGATCGGGTGAAAGCCAAAATAGACATGCAAGACAAAGACTTTGAGAAGGTACGTTGGATCTTGTCTGATGAGGAACTTGCAAGGTTTGTAGATAGCTGTATAGGACACAAACAGGCACACAAGGCAGTCGAGCTATCAGGACCCAGTTGTTTTACGTCGTTTTTAACAATTATAATGTCACTAGCGGGACGCCCGTAAAATGCGGTGATCGGATTTCTTTTTTCCTAATATTTTTTGTCTTTTTTTTCTCCTTTTTGAATTCCATTTTGAACATCTCGAACGCAGTTTACGGTGTCCAAAGTACAAACTTCTGTAGAGCATTTACCACTCAACCGTACTCGACTCGTCGAACCACCGATCGACCGACATTAAAATCTCCCCGTTTTCCGAACATGCGGCAGCATCAGCCCGACATCCAGACACTTGACACTCTGAAATTCTTCTTCTTAACTCAAACGGAACTCTCACCTTCAATAAATCGCGTCCCCGGCTTGGTTGAAAGGCAACGGTCGAGAAGATTTCTGGCTTGCTTGTGCCGGCGATTTAATTCGAATTGATGATATGGTAATTATGACTAAAGAGTACGCGAGCATTTGTTGAGTCAGAATTCAAATCACACATTATCTAATTACCGGTTTAATTTATTACGTCACCAATCGAAATTATCAATTTGTTGCACACACACACACACACACACACACACACACACACACACACACACATGAGCCGCGGTCAGCGGTTGCTTAGCGTATTATTATATAGAGATTCAACAGGTGCATTACCAAGAATTCAACTCCTTTATTTCGTATTTCGTTTCGCTAAAGACCAGTTGCTAAATACCAAAGGCTAGATAGCCGACGCCCTAAGAGTGTTTTTCTTCGAGGTTTAACAGATGATACTTGTTTAGTAAAATCAATTAAACTAAATTAGCGTGCAAAGTCTAGTTTTCACAGCTTCGACGTCCGAATTTTGTTTCTCTCCGTTCAGATCAAGTTCGCGATTGTTCACATGGGTAGAGCCCACTACCTACCAGAAGGTGAGCAATTCAACTCCTTTCTCTATTTTCCGCCCTTTTATCTTTTGTGTATTTTAATTCCCTTCGTATTCTGTTGCGCTTCGTCTTGCAGAACCCGACAAACAAATATCCATTCAAGACTTCTTGCCACAGACTCCAGGTACGAGACATCACTCAGAACCAGCAAAGAGCATTAGAG
Source organism: Plumapathes pennacea (assembly GCA_964036295.1). Lineage (NCBI taxonomy): Eukaryota > Metazoa > Cnidaria > Anthozoa > Antipatharia > Myriopathidae > Plumapathes > Plumapathes pennacea. Next base: position 11,687,255 of record OZ038465.1, on the reverse strand, counting down.
CACACTGATTGAGCTTTGTAAATGGGCTTTTCATGAGTTGTTTGGAGTAGTTACCAATTTATTTGTTTTCCGTACAATTGAAAGGGTTAAAATATGAGACTCTGGGTTAGTTTGGATGAGAGTTCCAAATTAAGACGAGTAAGAACCTGGAAGAAGCTTTGGTCGAGCTCTTCTTTCCCTCCTGTTATTCAGTTCTTTTGATTGGCTCTCTGTTCTTTCTTGTGGGTGTGTTTGGTCCTCAACTGATCAATCCTTCATCCCCCAGGTGCGCAGAGTATGTGCAAGCCATGGCTGGGTCTTGACCACGTGAACAAAGCGCCCAAGCGTTCACGGTATAGCTACGTCGAGCGACCGATTAAAATTCACAACTGAGCAAGCCGAGTAAGAAAATGACCTTTTGTAGTAAAGTCTTAGGGCATCTTTTGTAAGAAAGACATTTTATCCTGAACTGTTAAGTAAATTGTCTGACACTTTTGAACAAGGGGACCACCAGCGATAGCTTGTTACTTTTGAGAAAATCTAAGGTGAACGATTCACCAAAGACGTGTGTCAGAGGTGAAACAGGACCGATTTGCACGTTTCCAACACTCATGAAATAAAAACTGCAGCTCAAAGCCGCCTGTTGCCTTTTGCTTTCCGATGGCATTATATTTCGTGATCGGGCTTCCATCGAGCTGAGTCACGCAGTAAACGGGTGCAGCCATTTTCTTTGCGTTGTGAGACGGTAATATTTATAACCAATACTGAGAGATGTGTCTCTTCCATCCTGCTCACCAAAGCAGCTGCTTCCCTCACACCTGCATCTCGTAATAAGACGCGCGCAAAAACTAATTACACGGTAGTGTCTCTTCTACAGTATCACTCAAGAAAAAGGGGATATAGTTATGTTATTCTATGCGTTCATGTACATCGGGGATATTCCACTCTCTGATACGTGCGACCATTTTTGTTTGAGACTCGGACTTGCGTCTCGAAGTTATCGTGTGTTTCAATTCCATTCTTTATACGCGGGACAGCTTACTATTCCTACGCAACCTTAGTTTGTGTTCACCGGTTTAGCTGTGCAATGCGTTTTTCAAAAATTGACTCGTTTCTTATGTTGAAAAATAAACTGAAAGCCGTGTGTACCCTCTTCTTTGATGTGTGAAGATAAGAAAGTATGGAAGCAGGCCTTTGGTTGGGAATGTTTTCGTACAGTTTTTTTTTATCGGGCGCACGTTTCCGGCGAGAAGGGTGAATTTTGTTTTTAAATTGTCGGGAATTTTCTTGGCTCAAGTGACAAACATTTTTGGCTGTATTATGAACTACGCTTTACTTCGTTACCTTTGAGCGATTTATAAACTGAGACACATAGAACCGTTGCTTCAATATTTTATTGTTTGTACTGTTTTATAGCAGTAAAACATAAGGCCACTATGTTGAACTTATACAATCTACTCCTTGCTTGAGCAGCTCAGTATTGCAGTCCTTTAGCTGAAGAGAAAAAAAAAAGAAAAGGATTGAGACGGCAGAAACAAGGAAAACAGATTCTGGAGACTGTTCACAGAAGGACGGAAGCAGATGGCAGTCCGCAGACATTGCTTTGAGAAGATATTACGCTGTTTCAGTGACAATATCTCCTGTATAGGTTTTACACTGAAAGCTAATATATAAAACGACGCTTCAATCGCTGAACCGTTTATAAGCTTCTTCCGGATAGACAGGCTGCGTTCTGTAATTATTGTTTTAAAAAACATTGCGTGAAACTCACCCGTAACTGGCTAATAGTCACAGCACCAGTAATTCACATCAGTATTATGCCAGTTATAAATTGCCTGACACTCTCGGTTAAATTCCGCATTTGGAGAGATTGTATCGTGGCAATATGCTTTGTAGCCCTCGGTGCCGCACGCGTTAGTGCTCCAGTTGCAATCACCGACCACTGGAAAAAAAACAATCATTATTATAACGTCAAGTTTTCACTATTACAAAGCAACGCTATGTCTAAACTTCTTGCTCATTCCAAGGTTTCTTTGATCACTGTGATCTTGCCTCAGTTTTCATTATTACAAAGCAACGCCATGTCTAAACTTCTTGCTCATTCCAAGGTTTCTTTGATCACTGTGATCTTGCCTCAGTTTTCATTATTACAAACCAACGCTATGTCTAAACTTCTTGCTCATTCCAAGGTTTCTTTGATCATTGTGATCTTGCCTCAGTTTTCATTGTTATACAAAGCAACACTATCCCTAAACTTCTTGCCCATTCCAAGGTTTCATTAATCACTTTGGTACTGTATAGCTCTACTTCTCTACTCTTCTTCTTGTTTTTCTTTCTCTCTGTGTTTTTGTTTCCTGTTACCGTGTCTCTCCGTCTGTCACAGTTTTATGGAAATACAGGCCTTTAGGGGTCGACACTGTCTATTGTTTCAACACTTACCGCCTTCGCTGAATACAGCAATGCTCCCCATGACAATCAGAATCAGAAACATGTAAGATTTCATCTTGAAACTCAAACCACAACTATACACAAATGAGATAAAATTTGTTTCAATAGTTAGTGGCTGACGAAAACTTACGTGAGCCTAAAATTTCCGTGAGCCTTAATTAAAGTATCCGCATCAACACTTTTCAGTTTTTACGCTTTGGGTCAATCATCGTCGCTGCTGAAACACTTTGGGTTTTTTTTTGTAACATGACACATCTCCAAAAGATCTTCCTGAAAACTAATATATTATACAGACCCATGACTTTTGAGTCCAGGTTTGTGATCATCGTTTTACTTCTAAAACAAAATGCTATTCCTGCCGTATTTTTATCGATTATGCAATGGGGACGTCACTAATAATGGATGCTGTCTAATTTGACACTGCAGGCTTCTTCTCACACCTGTTTAGGTCAATTTTGTTTTGCAATTTTTTCTCTCCCAGGGATAATGTTTCTAGAATCTAAAAAAAAAAAAAAAAAAAACGTGGAGTGATAGAAAGGTCTTTTCTAGCAAGGACGATGCATTTAGACTGGCTTATTCAGTGTCCATGCAAGGACTCAAACTCAATAGAAACACTGTATGACCACTGTAGCGTGCTCACATTCAATTGCGGTACATAACGTACAGTGTACACGTACAAAGATTCGCACTTGAGGAATGTCCATGTATTTGAGCTAAGTATCATGAAAAGATCTTTATCGACAGATGTGTATGACGAAAATCATTATGGAAGAAAAAGCAGAATCTATAATGCCCCTATAATTCCTTTTCCTAAAATAATATGAAAATTTTGAAAATGAACTCAACAGTCTTGTAAAATACTAGCCAAATGTATTTTTTGTGGAAGATCAGTTATGTTAATTGCTTCCTCTATACGTGATGATCTGCTTTGGTGTAAAGGTCCTTGGCCGGACTGTAGGTTTTCTGGGCCAGGGCCAAATGACATAAGGAATACGTCTTTTCAAATACTATCTTCATAATTTGTACCAGTGCTGATCAGCGTCTGGCTTCATCATCATCATCATCATCATCATCATTATCATACTCTTCGTTAAAACGCTAAAGCGAACCAGAAAACCAAGGTTAACTTACCGTGACAGGAAGGTGTTCGGGTGTTCGTGTGCTCTCAAAGGACCAAATGATGATGTGTCTCAACACACCACGTAAATATGGGTAAATGTGTTATCGAATCGGACCAATCAGATCAAACCAAGTAATGCCTGCATGTGACCAATCATCAGGATTTTCAATAGCTATTGAAAACCTCGACACACGGTGTAAGTTGAAGATTGGTTCGCCCGACTCGCTATAGAATTTTGTCTGGCAGTCGGATTACCTATGTCTGATCGGTTGAATGGTACTCATTTTCAAAAGACCCTCATCATGCGTTATTGATTCCCAGAATAAGAAACCATAATTGTGATCCCAACACCGAATAATAATTTAACCCTAAACAATGCGGGAATAATCTGTCCTCTAATTCTTTATGTCAGTGAAGGTCAGCGCATTGCATAATAAGACATTTATCCTTTTAGAAGAGAGTCAACGGTTTATCCAAATTCGTGTTATTACGATAGTAGAAACTTTAGCGTTTGGAATATATCTAGCTTACATGGTTTTAACAAAAACATATACGTAAGAGGGATCTTTCTAGTCTAATAGACAACAACTACAGGTGCTGTGCAGGGCCCGGTTTTTCGAAAGTCGATTAAGCTAATCCAGGATTAACGAAATTCTTTCTCTCGACCTCTCTGCCAATAAACTGCTGGCTTTTTGTTCGAAGATGGATTAGAAAGCTTGTTCCAATTTAAAACGTTATCAAGAAAGTCGTTGTGGACGAAACTTTCACGTTTTCAGGCTAAAAAAGGACAAGAAAGTTTAGACCTAATCCAGGATTAGCCTAATCGTGCTTTGAAAAACCGGGCCCAGGGCTTTACGGCTGTTTTGTGTAAAGAAGTTTGTAACTTACGAAACTACCGTGTGGAAATAAAAGAGGATCTTTTTAGTGCATAACATGCTAGTACAAGTCTGCAAAAAACATATTTAATATGTAATTGGATCAGTTTATATTCGACCAGTTTGGTTAGAATTTAAGTAGAATATATCTTGTATTGTTGTATACATGCATCACTATCTAATCACGCAATTAAGTCCCCTATTATTTTTGCCAACAAGTTGTTTTACAGTGTTCCCAATTAGTTTGCGAAAAGCTAAGTATGAATGACGCGTAAAAGATAGTTTTACATACCGTAGTAGCAAAGTAACACTCAAAAGTATTCGTGTGCCTTTAAAAGACCAAATGAGCATGCTTCAAAACACCGCGTGAATACGGGTTGTCATAAAAAAAATCGGGTCGCTTTCGACCAATCATGGTAGCTGCTGAAAACACGTTGGTTTTTTGCAAAATTACACACCTTTAAAAAGAATATTCCGAAAACCGATTATTTAAACTCAGGGTCGATTCCCAGTTTGCGATTTACTATCATCAGCTTCATTTGAAAATTGCTCCGGAACATGCATTCGGCAGTTCGATGGATGGGTAACAGTTTCTTTGAACACCATCTGCACATCATGTACTGTGAGCCGGTTGTCACTAGCGAATATTACAATGATCAGAAATACTGATAATTATTTTCTATTAGGACGTTAATGCGCAAAAGAGTAGTTTTACTTACCGTGGAAGAGAAGTAGTTTGTGCAGTGTTGATGAAATATTTAATAATATCATGTTTCGGCAAAAGAAATGTTCTTTCTTATGAATAGGATGTCTAATTTCTACGGAGCCCATTAAGGGCCATGAGAGTACATTTTTTTTCGAAGTCGCGATCGCTACTTAGAACTCGCGATCGCGACTTAGAACTTGCGATCGCGACTTAGAACTCGCGATCGCGACTTTGAACTTGCGATCGCGACTTAGAAACTCCTATCTCAAAATGGCGCCAGCCATTTGTTGTATAGTGTTATTGAGCTGTCTATCGTCTTGTGCGGCGGTTCTTCCTGCATACATTCCATCGATTTGACAAAGGGATGACCTTATCAGAAGATATTTTCATTTGGGTTTGAATTACGCTGAAATACTCACTGGCATTCTTGATTTTGAGTCACGGAATACGTTTAAGCCTTCGTGAAAATTCGTACGCACCTTCTCCGTAGATGCCATCGAAGCAAGTCACCACGAGGGGACGCGTAATACGATCGCGAGTTTCAAGTTTCAAGTAGCGATCGCGAGTTCTAAGTCGCGATCGCGACTTCGAAAAAAAAAATGTACCCTCATGGCCCTTAATGGGCTCCGTAAATTTCTGACACGGCTCGTGAATAGTAGAACTTGACATTCGCGACTGTTATGTTAATTTTGTTTTACACTGTTTTCACTGCGGAGTCTGACTTTTCTTTCCATTTTTTTGTAGGATCTAAACAATAAAGAACTAAAGTGATAACAATTTGCTGCCGCATCAGTTGGACGAAAAATCCTAGGCAACCCAGGCTCTTGGGCTCTGGGGCGAGTTTTTTGGAATTGATAAGAGCTTAAACTGAATATGACAAATCGTTAGGCATGCAGGACAGTACGTCTGAACTGTAATTGCTATTTGCAGGCTTGTACTTGATTGTGAATATGGACAGAGAAATTTGAGATGTCCATTGCTGTTTTATGGCCCTCAGAGTTGCGAGTCTGTAGGTGAATCTCGTACCCATCAAATATCTGCGGAATTTCTTGCCCAAAGGAGTGCTAACTTCACTAAATTACAGTTTTTTCATGTCGAGCTCGGTAGACCTCAATTGACGACTTGCATGGGCATTATCACGTGGTACATTGGCGTTTTTCAGCTTAGAAAGAACTGCTCCTAGTCCCTAGTGTAGCTGGCGTCCTAGTCTGAACGGCTGTGAGTAGTCTGGGAATCTAACGATTGGTGCAGCTGTTGTGAGTCTCTTCAAGTTCATCAAAGTCGGCTACATGTTAAACAGGCCTCATCGCTGGCTGATCGCCAGTACTGTGAGGCGCTTGCTGGTTTTCAGCTCGGCGCGTAGACAGCTGTTTACTAACTCGATCTGGACAAATCTACTGACAAATCTTCATTAGTATTCCGGCAAAATCAAGGAAGGATCGGGGCTACTTCACACTGGTGGGTGTTGGTCATTGTGCTGCAGTGGCCTGGTATTTTCTACTTAGACTTCAAAAACGAAGAGCACTTCAACCCAGTTACATTTCATCCTTGAATACAGTGTGCCAACAAACAAGGCGAGAAAACTTTACAGCATTTCCATATGTCAGACTGTCAGTGAAATTATGGTAACATGTCAGGAATCGGATGACACAATCTTGCACGAAGGCACTCTGAACCCGGGGAGGGAGGGTGGGGGGGGGGGGGGGGGGGGGGGCACTCATTATAATTTTGGGTGGGGGTGTGCCACCCGGTCCTGAAAACCCTTACCCTATTTCAGACCTGACTCCAAAAATGTATACCCTATTTCAGACCTGACTCCAAAATGTATACCCTATTTCAGACCTTTGTTTAGAGATTTTTTGTCCTTTTGCAACGATTTCCGCCCTGTGTTTTCTTCCATTTGCCGTACAATGTCCGCGGCGACATATTTCTGTTAAAATCAGACCAAAAAGACAAAATCGATCTCCTATTTCAGACCAAAAAGGCAATTCAGACTAAAAATGCTTGAAAACGATACCCTTTGGGGCGGCACATACCTATATGGCTGTATGGGAGTACCCCTCCCCCCCCGGGACTCTGAAGTAGCTTTGAAAGCTAGCAAAAAGATCACAGTATAATCCTACTTGGCCTTCATCACAGTTCCCGGGGCATCAAACGACAAAATATACGGCAATTGTTGAAATACCATAATGATAACTTTACTTTAAAAGAGCATACGAGTGTACTGTACGCTAATTGATGTAATTTTTCAAAACTCGCCAGTTCCTGAAAGCCACAGCTCTAGCTCTTTTCCAACAAAGGAAACAAAACCCAAAACACTATTGTTTACGTCTTCAATGATTTCAAAATACACTGTGATAGAGCAGTTCTCATACCGTGGGAAAATTCTACTTTCCATTGTGTTGTGCGTCGTCATCTTGTCAAAACTTGGATCATTTTGTAAAAGGTGAAATTTGTCACGGTGATTGTTTGATTTCCATCGACTGTATTTTGCTACTCCTTTCTGAAGAAATGTCTGCGTTTTAACACAATACTGGCGTCTGGGAATGTGTTCAGGTCGGCCAGTCGATGCCTTAAAAAATTCGTTTCACGGCTACCAAGCTTGCCTCCGGCGATACACTGGCAAAATATCCGGGCAGTTTACAGCAGTCCGTCGAACTGCTTGGCCTTGTATCTGCATCTTGTTGTACAAAACCACTTCCGTTCGTTCTCTATCGCATGTCACCAAAAAGAATGGCGGTGTACAGTTCTGGCTTAAGAGCCTGGGAACGAGGTCGTACGCCAGACTGACTGACTGACTGACAGACGAACATTAAATTTCGAGATGGCGACTCGCTTCGCTCGGGGAAAAAATCAAGAGAAAAAAGTTGGAGAAAGTAGGATAGAGTTGCCAGAATTTCCTTGCCCGGGGATAAGGAATTTGTAACATTTTGAAAAGCCCTGGGCCCAATCCAGATGCTGTAGTATTGCAAGATGAGACCAAATGCTGGGTGGTACAACGTAACAAATGTTAATTTTAGGGCATAAATTAACAACACCGTTAGAGCGCATGTTTTGCTCAAGTTTCCGTTAGCCCGACTTAGTGCTACATTTGCGGCAATCGGTATATACGAAAGACACTTGAAACAAACCCACAAATCATGTGTTCTACATAAAAAGTTGTTTTCGTCGATTAATGTTTATGCAGTGATCCTGCGAATAACGGACTTTTATTACATTTCTCCTGTCACAGTTTCAAATGAGCTGCTGCGCATGCGCCGAGCACCAATGTTCCTATAGAAAAGTGCTTACTGACGATACAAAAAAAAAATAATAATAATCCAGTAAAAAGGACAGATATTAAGTAACTCGGGTATATGCAAGCGTTTATAACAATAAGACGGTGCAAATGGTTTGTAAAGCAATGAAGGACGTTACAAAGGCACGTCCCATATGGATGAAGGCCGCCTCTCTACGACTATATATTATTACTATTATATATTGTTATTATTATTATTATTATTATTATTATTATTATTATTATTATTATTATTATTATTATTATTATTATTATTATTATATTACTATATAATTGTGTGCATATATTAAACAAGTCGGCTTAGCATTGTGTAAGCGCTGTTCGGATGTACGGATAATTCACCATGGCTTGGGGGCCGAATTATCTTTCCCCGTTCGTGCAGCGTGGACGGGTATTCAGCAGGGTTGCCCCTCGAACTGGCTTGGGATCCGGACAACTCTCCCCACGGCGAACGTACCTGGAATTCTACATGCAATGAGGTGCGAAGTTGTAATTCTGCTAGTTCATTAAGGTTCAGATTAACTTAAAACAAAGCTAAAGAGCATTTGGCTCAATGCTTGTCCATGGTTACTGTAGTTTGTAGATTTAGGGCGCGCTTGTTGTATAAGAGTCTACAGGTCCTCAGCTTCTACGTTCGTGTTAGTGTATAATAACAACTTAGAGCCGATTGTAGTTGCGGTGAAGCGGAAAAAATAACAGTTTTTGACTGTTTGTGCATTACTTCTAGTGTGTTTACAATCTGTGGATTGATATATAGCTTTTGTGTGAAATCAGTGCTTCTTTGATTGTTCTTTGGATGAAGGAATTTTTGCGCGGACAAGAGTGTCCTTTAGAGATTTTTCCTTACAGCCACTGCCACGGACTTCAGCAGAAAAATACATAGAAAACACTCAACCCCATCCAGTTTCCGCGGAGATGAGATCGCCGGTGCTTGCGACTCTGTCATTTAGGCTAAGATGACGTCGGTTGCCATGGTTTGTTGTGAATAGTTTTGTGTAGAACTGCTTAGTTTTTGCAATACCGGTTTCAGAAACTAATGATAGTATCCTTCGTCAGTTTCTTTAGTGAATAGCTCACAGTGGGAGCTGGTCTTAATCCTAGACCACTTAATGTATCCGTCTGGTGGACAAGTAATCTTCAATCCAGGCATCAATTTCACCAATCTGCTGGTTCAACAGTGGCAGTTTCCTATAAGTGACATGAATATTACAGTGGCTTTTAGGGAAGGCGTTTCATACAAAAGCGTGCTCTCCTTCTCGCAGTCCAGCTTCCACTCAATAAGGGACTTCACAACATTTAGCCTAATACCATCCACGACCGTTACTCCTGCTTGTACCTATGTCTGAATGCGGTTTTCTAATTCTACACGTAATGGTTTTCCAGAAAAGTTTGAAAACGCAGTGGAGCCTTTGAGGAACACCGAGTGCTTTATTTTGGCTGAAATGTAAGCTTATATTACCTCGAGTTAGAAACTGACAGTTGAATGAAGCATCCGATTACAGTAATTGAATAAGTGCGCGTCGAGTCAGATCACGTTTCAAGAGAAGATTGCTTTAGATCATAAGAGTTTGTGTGTTTTCTTTGGAACTGGATGACTCACAGCATGGTAGTTTTGACAAAAGTACGTCATTTAGAGCATGTGTCAACACATTTTGTCCGGGAATGTAGGCATCAACCACATGAATTAGGTTAACTGATAGAATCGTATTGGAACCGGACATCACTGAATCGCCCGGTGCAGAAATACAAAAAAACAAAAAAAAAAAAAGAGGAAGAAGAAGAGGAAGAAGAAGAAGAAGAAGAAGAAGAAAACGGCGACAATAGGATACCCCGCTCGTGTTTTGGAGCACCCTCGCAGTGGAGTTAAACCACCCCTCCCCCTATCTTTTTTAGGAAAATGGCGGTGGCCTTTCACTTATAACCCAAAAAACCCCACCCCACCCCGCGCGCTGTTTTGTTGATGCGTCCATGTGCATAAAATTACTATGCCAACTAACAAGCGTGCCAAAACCGGCTTGACTGCATTTTTTCACACATTTCGTTCCATCGTGCACAGAAGCCATTTGTGAGAAGACTCGTACGAAGAAGGACGTGTTTGTGAGAGGGGCTTTGAAGACCAAAATGGCGGAGCAAGCGAAAGTCAGACTTTCTGGTGAGTCTTACTAAGTTGAAACTTGCGACACGTACGAAAGTACGAAACGAAACGAACTTACGCTTATCTTTATGCCTGTCTTTGAACATTCCAAGTTATTCAATACATTTCTCTCTTTTCTCGCAGAGATTTCACGCCACGCAGCTTTCAGGACAGTGGAAAAGAAGCATGGTACATGGACGTGTCTCAAAGTTTGCAAGAAATATTTGGCTGGAGATGACTTCAAACGGAAGACGAATGTAGAAATGTATTGAACAGAAAACCGTAAGCTCTGATATTTTAATGCTAATCTACAGTCATGTATGATGTTATTTGCTTTATTTTGAAAGAGGTGTGCCAAACATTCTCAGTCAGTTCAAATTCGCTCCAATATTTTGTTTTTACTTTAATTCGTGAACAAGAACGATTTTAAACACGGGAGCACTTTTTGAATTTGTTTTTCTGCAAAACTTCGGGCAAAAATCTGTTTCTATCATTCTGTCAAATACGTGTGAACAGCATATTTATTGCAAAAGAAGGTCGTTATTTTTGCACTGGATAGCTGCATTTGATCCAGATTGCCAAAATTTCCAGGTCCGGTATCGACATTATGCAGAAAAATCTAAAATGATAAATTATGCAAACAATACAGATATTGGCTGCTTTAAACAATGATGTCCAATCAATTAATTTGACCTACAAAGAATTCTTGTTTTGTCCGTGTTTCTATTTCTCTTGTCAACTTTTTTTCTTGTTGCTTTTCTAAAACGTTTACATTTGGACTTGTTTTTGCGCGTAACATTTTTTGTTCGTTGTGAAAACGTTGCAGGTATCGATTTAACCTTTTTATTGTTTCTGCCTGTAAATTTATTGTTCTCTTTCTCTACGGTTAAAAAAAACCCACTGAACTTCCCTTATAAAACGTTCTCGTTTATTTTTATCGTGTGTGCATTATTTTCGTCTTCGAAACTGTTGCTTTTTTAGTCGCCCTCGCGTTGATCTTGGCACAAACTTTTACAAAATTTCTCCTGTCGCTTTCAAATTTGGTACTAGCTTGATAAATAAATGTGGGACATGTTGTTAGATTTTCTTCCGTGTACAATTTGGTCATCGCCTGATAAGTTTCTCAGTTTGGAACACCTCAAAATATTTTCTTCTTATTTTCTTTTCTTTTCTTTTCCTTTTTATTTCTTTATTTCTTTTTTTTTCCTGCTGCTTCTAGTTATATACTCTTCAGAAATCGAAAGTTCCACACTGTTTTCCAGTACAGGAATTTTGTGAAATTATTTTTTAAGAGAGCAAATCATTATTTTCTCTGGATATTTCTTAGCTTTTCAGTGAAATGAATACTTCGCGGAAGAAATATTACAGTTACGTTGTGGAATTCTGTTTGGGCAAATTTTATAGCCATTTGTTTCGTGCTGTATATTTTTGAAGGGTATATCCTTATCTGGTACGACCTGAAATTTTAACTCGCAAAATTCAAATGACTTTGCGTATTCAAATAGAAACAATTTTACAGCGAAACTTTGCTCGGAAGCAGTGAATAGTTTTGTGTCTTCTCTAATTCATTTGCACCAAAATTTTGTCTCCGACGTTTGTCCAGGTCGTGGCTTTTTCTTCGAATTTTCAGGTGTACCAGAGTTTAGGTTTGTGAATTTCTTGACCTGGAACTGTTTAGTTTCTGGTTCTGTTAAGTCTGGATGGTTGGAAGAGAATCGCGCGCTCTTTTTTTTTCTGTCTGTTGGATTGGAAAGCCGTAGTTTTGAATCCCTCATACAAGTTGCGAAGCTAAATCTCCAATATTTTTTAACGCGTACTTTCATTTTATCATGAAACTTCAGCTGTCGTCGCCATGCATGAATTTATCTGCATCAGGTGTCTCGTCCGAAAACTATTTGAATACACTGAAAGAAGATGAGAGACGAAAGCCAAGGCTCGACGCCATTGATTTCGCAATTCGTGGCTCATTTATCAAAGAAACATTGCGGAAATCTTATCTTTGCTTTTTCCGTAGGTAATTTGAAAGATATGATATGATATTGTATTTGACATTTGACTTTTGTTGCAAAGATTAATTAATTTAGTTTCCTTTTTGAGCAATTTTAAATCGATTTTTCTTGCGAAATCTAATTTATTCATTGTCATTTGCGAGCAATGTGCATCTCTTCCTCCATCCTGGTTTATCAGATCCCTTCGGCTAAACACATACTTCTAATAGTCTTTCCATTATTTATTCCATACAACTCGTGTTCATTGATGTACCTGTATAGTACGTGTCTGTGTGCGTTTGATTGAGTGTGCGTCACATTTAAAAGTTATCTCGTGCCTCAAATTTAATTTGCTTTCACTGTCGAGGGAAATAATTTGACTGTTTGAATTTTCGGGAGAGAATTGGCGAAATGTATCCTCGGGAATTGAACGGCAATTCCACTCCAATTTTTAGTGAGGCATGATGTATCTTTACTTGTGATGAACTGGATGCATCATTTCATATATACACCGTCCATTTGGTGCGCGCTTCTTAAATTTATATCGCGGGGATTATTGCACGGAGCAACTGATGCAGGCAATCGGTGTCTGTTTTCTTTCGCGAAGGCTCTAAAAGCGTAGTCGGTGTATTTTGAAATGTTTGTAGCCTTTAGCTTTTTAGTGAAGGACTTCCAGTTTGATGCGTGTATTCTATATTTATCTTGAATGATGTGCTTAATAAAGACGTCTGTAGGGGGAGGGGGAGGGATATGATGTACATGAATATGTAATATGCAGTGTAACCTGCAAAAACCTGTTTTATAATTAAAGATGACATAAGACCATGATGCTTTTCAAACTTTATTGACGTCACATTCAGAGTGTATATAAGTAGATTTTCCGGTAGGGGTGGTTGGTCGGGGTTAGCGGATGGCTACAATTATAGTCAAACTTTTTTGCTTACCTAATGAGGTTAATGATCGGACTTTGAAACAGCAAGAGTAATAGAGTTGTACTAGTTGTGTAGTAGTACAAGAGCACTACTAAACTCTTACAACTACTATTACTATTACTACTTCAAAGCCCATCCGCGAACCTAGTAGTTAAGCAAAGTAAATTGAAGGAGACTCTGAGAAACAGAAAGCTGATAGAGCGAAGGAAAAGGTTGATAAAAATTGGTATATTCAACAATGTTCCGAGGCAAAATGATCTTTTGCACTGCGTCCGTTCATAAAAAATTCGGCGCATGAAGTTGGCATAAGTCTTCAGCCAAATCAAAAATATCGGAGCCAACATGAAAGACGTTTCTCAGAGCCTCCCGTTCCAAATACTTTTCGAAATAAGGAGGGAAAATTTTCCCTTGCGTCTAATAAACACGCACAACATGGGATATGGTTGTTGAATCACTAGAAAATAATAAAAGTAGAAGTTTTAGCTTCGCACCAAGTTGTTCAAATGGCTGTTATTTAGTGTGAAAGCCCGAAGTCAGAATGTAAAAAAAAAAAAAAAAAAAAAAAAAAAAAAAAATCTGTGCAATTAGCAAAAAAAAAAACGTTCCAATTGACCATCGCAAAGTTCCATTTGAAATTTGCGAGTGATAAATTGAGAAAGATTCCTATTTCGAACGCAAATTTACATTTGAAATTTGCCGAGGTAAAAATTGTCCTAGCTTTCTCGCTCCTATTTTAGCATTGTAAAGTTTCATTTGAAATTTGCGATTAAATCTTGTGATTCAAAAGAAGCAACCACATCCCATTTGATACATGTACAGATCAAGCATACTAAAATGACTGCAATACCGTTGACGCAAAATTGCACAAGATAAGAAAAAGATGCCGATTTTGTATTCGTTTCGCAAGAGAAAATCGCACGAGAAACCGTTTCTGTAAGAAAAAAAAAAAAAAAAAAAAAAAAACTTTGTTCGCTCAGTTTGCATTTGAATATGAAATCAATTAAACTCTGTATTTACACATTTCTTGTAAGCGGGCAATTCCAGTGTACCGTAAATTATCGAATGGTAAATTAAAATTTTGCGCTCGATAACTTGAGATACAAAAAAGATAAATAATTTTTATCAAGAAACAATAGGTTGAGTATCACGTGTTTGGTCTCCGAGGAAAACGTTATTTCGCGATCTATAATGTTCACACGTTGTACCAAAATCTCCGTTTGAAAATGTATCTTGTTCTTTTCAGTAACGGCTTGTTTGCAGTCATTTAAAGTAAGCTAACTACAAAATGAGGTGTTTCGATAGAACATATACTTGAAGGACTGACTTCTCAGCAAATCCTAACGACATATTAAATTAAGAAATGTCCATTTAAGCCAAATCAAACCAAATTTTTTGACACGAGAAAAAACGCAAACTCCGAAAAGTTATCGAAACACCTCGACTCGTGCAATAACGAATATACAAAGCTGATCGGTTCCATGCTTCCATGCACCATAAAATAACTGCTCTGAAGATGGGCAATTTGTTTGAAGTGAAGAAACGACGCGAATCTCCGTCTTGAAAAACAAAAATCAAATTTGTTGACAGAAGTATACGTCGGTAGTTTTATCAGTACGGAAATGCATGGTATCGATCAGCCTCAATAAATCTGTATCAAATCAATCACAGTAGTAAGCCCTACTTTGCAGTAGTCTAGCGCTTGTGTCCTTGCAGAAACCACTGCTTGTTACTATCCATGGTAGTCCACTGCAGTCCATTCCAGTTCAATGCAGTCCATTGTCCGTTCCAATCATGATCGTCGCTTTGGGCACACAGAGCCTCTGTGTGCAAAAAAACGCATTCTGTAAGCTAACAATGTCTTTTGGCTGGATTAAATGTATATAGACTGACTGAGATGAAACTCTGAACTTAATGCGAAGGCAGTGAACTCCAAACTCACCAGGCATAATAACTCGTCTCCTCGTGTATCGAAGCTCGGCAGTGTAGTTTCGCTCAGTTGCCGTCTATTCTGCACTTCATCTTTGTCCTGAAGTCAAAGAACACGTTCAGTCAGCTAACCCATCTTCTGGGCAAAACAAACAGCAGGAATGAACACGAAGCTTACCGAATCTTTCGACATTAAAAAATATTCGACAACAGGGACGTCGTAATGATATTCAGAAGAGAAAGGTGTGAAAAGATTCTTGCAAGCTTTAATTACGTCACAGTCTAGTACACAGACTCACCGGGGGAGGGGAGGGGATGCCGTGACGTTGATGCACTGTTGGAGGATTGAGCTAATGGCTTCACTGGCGGATGGGCCTGAAATGAAGGTCGGGAAATTTTAACGCTTTTGTTCATCACTTCGTGCTACAGTGTATTTTATCTTGAACAACAAAATAAAGTGACAAATGACTTTTCGAAATGACCTATTGCAAGCCTCAAGTATAAAAAAGATGCTTTTGTTTTTGGTATTTTAAAGGCTGGACTAAAGGATCAATCGTATTGGCGTTTCATCATGCCTCCCTTCGTACCAAGGTCTTCGCAGATATCGTGTTTTCGCGTGTTTTTTTTCCTTTGGAAATTTTTCTGTTCAGAGGTATAAAAAGGAAGAACTGTTTTACTAAAGGTATAAAAACTGGTCACTGTTTCGATCCCAGGAAGGTGTTTTAAAGGGTGGGGTTCCCACCCTCCCCTCTGAAGCTCCATTAAAGCCAAATAACTATTAGTCAAACCCCCCTGGGCCTGGGGTGGGGTGGGGGTACTCCCTATAGCGGACTATACGGGGAGGCTCTGCCGGAAAGGGGTACCTTTTCCAGGCTGAAGGTATATGAAAGGAGAGCCTTTTTTTTAGGCTGGGGTATATTGTTTTGCTTCAGCACCTCTATTGATAAAACTTGATGTTCCCTAAGTTAATTCTAAGGGTACAGAAAAGGGATAGAGTGTTTGTACTGCAGGTATATGAAAGGGGTACCATTTTCAGAAAGGTCTGTGAAAGGCATACCATATTTTATGAAAGGCATGTGAAAGGGATACCTTTTCTTTCAAAAATGGTATATGAAAGGGTTTGGACCTTGGGGCAGAGCCTTTCCGTATAAAACTTTACTGAGTATTGACAGGGTCTGAGACAAGAGTTCCCAGTTAATGACAAAATTCAATTATTCAAGTCTTTCTCTCTTCGGTTATCTGAATATCAACAAACAAAATGAAGATGCTTTATGATCCTTTAAAGACCTTTGAAGATCCTAACAGGATCCTTGTAGAATGAATATGCAAGGATCCTTGCAGGAAAAAAAATATAACAGGATCTTCACGGTTTTGATCATTTACAGTAGCTGGTACAGTAGAACTAGAACCCCAACTATCTCAAACTCAGTTATCTTGAACAGAATCCGATTTCCCTTCACAGTGAACTTGGTAAAAATTTCCCTTGATCCCCTGCTATCTCAAAGTTTTCTTGCTTGGACCTACGTTTCTTGCTTCCCTTGGGAGTTTGAGATAGCAAGGTTTTTAGCACCATGAGGATTTTCAGCACCTTGGGCAATATTCAGTTCGGCCTATCTCATTAGGTTAATAAAGTGTCCCCTCTCTAAGTATTTATTAAATGGCAAAAGCTACTGAGGATGGAGGGGCACTAAGTGTTATCCATATAAGAGCCGCTATGGTATAGGTCTGTGAGAAAGTTTGTGTTTTATTATCTAATTTATTCAAAGAATGCACAGAGAGACTCCAATACCGAGTTAACGTGCTAATTTTGTGACTCATACTGTATGCGCCGGCCGTTGACCGATTCTTACAGACATTCACTTTTAACCCTTCAATCTCAAAAGTGACCAACTCTCCCTCCTTACATAGAACGGAAAAGATGTCAAGGAGAAACTCACCTTCATTCCTGCGAGGATCCGTTTTCATTGTTAGTACCCTGGGTCTGTCCTCAGTGCGCGCTCAGTGAGTTCATGAGCGACTATTTTCTTTTCTTGAGCCATTGCCGACGGCGTGACACTTTCACCCAAGTATAGGAGAGTCCCTGGTCATAACATTGTCGCTAGCAATGCAGATTTTAGATAAAGTCCGCCATTTTGTCAAGAGAGCTTTAAAAGAGTGACCGCTGACTGGTCAGCAGGCCTACCAACCTTGTCCCAGACCCGGCCATCCGCGTGGGGTGGAGGTTATGGTAAGAATGGCAATTGACACTCCCGATTACCACTCGCATTTACCACTTCCGCCTACCACTCCCGATTGCCACTCCTGATTACCACTCCCGATTCTCACTCCCGGTTACCATTTCTGATTATCACTCCCGATTACCACTCACGGTTAATAGGCCCAGGTCAAACGACGTACTGCAGAGACGAACTATTATTACACTTCGGGTCGACCGAAATTAATTAAGTCCGACTGCTGGGTCAAACGTCGAACTTAATCGTCGAACTTAATTCCCTCGAAACAAATTCAGAATACAAGAATCAATTTTTTGGGTCAGTGGGAGTTTGCATTTAGTTCGACTCATGAAAAGATCGACGTTTGACCCCGAGACGATCTTCGGACGTTCTTCCCGTCTGCAACAGACGGAATGAACGTCTTGGTCGATCCAAATACAATCAATCGAACTTAATTGAGTCAAACTTCGATCTTATCATGAATTTAATTCGCTCAATTTAGTTCGTCTCGTCCGAAGTACGTCGTTTGACCTGCAGGGCCTTACTACTCCCGATCATCACTCCCGATTGCCACTCCTGGTTACCACTCCCAATTATCACTCACAATTACCACTCCCGATTGCCACTCCCGATTACCACTTCCGATTGCCACTCCCTGTTAGCACTCCCGATTATAACTCACAATAACGACTCCTGATTGATTGCGTGTGACGCGGGCGCGTTTTAGCGAATGTTTTGGGCGAATCACAAGATATTTTCGATTTGTTTTGAATTTGTTTTATTTACTTTTCTTTCAACTGTAATGTATGTCTTTGTCTTACTGATTTTTTTATATTATGCTTAAATTATACTCGGAAGTGCGGAATTATACCAGTAGAATTTATCCAAACCTATTGGTCAGGTTATCTACGCACGATCGGTTGAATAGTACTAATTTTCAAAAGGCCCTCATCATGCGTTATTGAGTTAAGATGCACGCGGGAATTTGAACGAACACGAGAAAAGTTTGGAGAAGCACTCGGCGGCCTCGTGCTTCTCCAAACTTCTCTCGTGTTCGTTCAAATTCTCAAGTGCATCTATAACTCAATATACGTACGCTGACAAGTGCTTTATTTCTTTTATAAGATAAGGCAAACGAATTTTGTAAAAAACAACAAAGGAAAAAATGAATTTGACGCAAGCTGACGTCAAATTGACGCGCGCGTGCGTATGTTGAGTTATAATTCACGCGCGTTTACCAATCAGATTGCGCGTACTATCCACCTTATCTTACAATGATTCCCAAAATAAGAAACCATAATTGTGATCCCAACATCGAATAACAATTTTCAAATTATTAAAAACCCTAAACAATGAAATAATGTATATCGAAGGCTGTGGCCCGTCAAGCTTGAATACGTGCGCAATCTTGAGAAACTGGTCTATTGCTGTTACAAACTTGCGCCTGGTTGGGGCATGACTATGAGTGGATCCTACTGTATGCTAACCATAACTCTAAAGGAATTGAAATTACATTGGAGTCTCTACTAATTTCATGGTTATCATTATTATTATGAGCACATCAGCATCAGAGGAGTTTCTTTCAGGCTCAATAGGTCTGGGCTTACAGGAGGCTGTACTTCTTTAGAACTTTAGCAGTTGAAAAGCTGCGCAGAGCATCCAGTGCCTTCTCCACACCAAGCCTGTCAGTGGCCAGAAGGATAGACAGTGGAACGACCATATTCATGTGTGAAGCCTGCTGCACATGCTCTGACACATCCTCTGTCTTTTGAAGATTGTTGAGGTCTTCTGTTCTGTAGATGGCTTGGAGAATGGAAATCAGGGCCTTCTCTCTGTCAACTTTGGCAAACATTGAAACCATGTCTACTGCCCTGTGAAACAGCTTGTTGTTCCCTATCTTGACATCTATCATGAAACCTCTCAAAACTTTCCCCTTCAAAATGTGGGCTCCAGTAGAGACAGCATTCAAAACCCACTTGACTGCCATTTCTCCCAAACATTGGTTAAAATGGCTTTTCAGAATTTCAGAGCTTCCTCCACAGCCCGCTCTGAGTACTTCATGAATAGGTGGTATGTGCACTCGAACAACAACATTAAAAATACTGCTACACCTAACCAGACTCTGCTTCTCACCTGAGCAGCAGTTGGTGACATTCAATCCTACCATACTAGCCGCAGTTCCTTCAAACGAATGCAATATACCCTGAATGTCTTGCTCTGTTTCATTGTCAGAGAAAATTAGCACCACTGTATCATGTGAAGTTATCTTAGGCAACCAATTCCTCACAAAATCCTCCACATCTAAAAGAACTTTACCATCTAACCATATCTCTCCCTCTCTGTTCCTTAACACCCCATACCCTCCAACTATAAACCCTCGCACATCATCAAAATGTGCACTGAAGGTAGGGACACACTCAGAGGCATCAATAATTCCCATCTTACCCAGAGAGCCCCAGCCTATGTAGTAGACATGTCCCTTCATTTGGAGACTCTTCCCAGCTAGATCCACTGCTTTTGCAATTGTCTCACTTGCATTGTATGTTTCCCGACAAGTCATCTCATAGCACATAAGGACCTGTGGAGACTTCCAGGACAGTGGACTCTCCTGTGCTATTATGCTATGAGCCCTGAACAGCATGGTCTCCAGGAGCATTTTGGTGGCACTTGCACCTTTCATGCGAGAAGAACCTGCTATGGCTTCTGGCCCTACAACTGGGTTGAGGATGGCCCCATGTTCAACATCTGCAAAACCAAAAGTAGATTTTAATGTATTTTAGTGTACCGTACCTTGTTTCTGGTACAGTTATGAGTTATTACCTACTTTTTTAATCCAGAAACCCAATATTTACTTGCAAGAGTAGGAAAACAGTATACAGGTGTAAAGTATGCTATAATATACATCAGGTAACACTACATGCTAACTGTACTATGCCCAGATTAGTGCCAGGACAACATACTTTGTGACCCAGGTTGAACATCTTGGCAAGATCTTGTAAGATCTTACAAGATCTTGTTGCAATCTTGCCAATATCAGCCAAGATCTTAAGTAAAATCCTGCCAAGATCTTAGGTAATATTCTGTCAAGGTCTTGGTAAGATCTTGTCAAGATCTTAGTTAAGATTCTCAACCTGGGGATGTTCTAATAGTACCCAAGATTCAAAATTAATTTTTTGGTCAGTCGTCCCTGGGACAACCATAAGCCATGTTTTAGTTGCCCCATTCAACCTCGAAAAACCCTTTGAAAAATCAAAGACATTTTTGAAAAACTTTGTGTTGTTGTCAGCCATGAGGGGCTTTTACAAAGATCTGTATGGGGCTTAGGTAACCTCTGCAGCCAGAAGCCGTGACAAGGTCTAAGAGAATAATGCATATCCTAATAAATTTGTGAAATGTGGGTCATGGCACATGTCAATAGAACATATTCTCTTACCAGCAAGCTTGGTTGCAACATCTCGGAATGTCTTGTTGCAGTTCTTGATGGGAGTGACTCTTGCCAAGTGCAATGGATTGAAGCCAACTAAAACTGGAGTAAACACCTCGGGATGGTACATACAATAATCCAACTGCCCGGCCACAAACGGAGCAGACAAGCCACAAGAGATTCCAATATACAGGACCCTTTTGTAGCCTTCAGTCAGTTCCCTTAGCTTCTCTCGCCCTAATTGCCAGTTATCTTCCGGTGTTTCTTGTGAGGTGAGAAGGGCGGCATCCCCTCCGGCAATGATGTATTCATAACATGGCTTGAGAAACTGCTCCTCTGCAAGTTTATTGAAGCGTTGGGAAAGAAGGAACGCCAATCTACCGGAGGTCCCACAGCCGCTCATAACTATCGCACAGCTATCAGCATTGCGCAAGATATCGTAAGCCGCTTCCGAGACCTTCTCCATCGTTTCTCCGGCTTGTTCGTCGTAAATACTTGGCCGTTTCTCCCAGCCCGAGAATATTTGCGCGTCGCACTGCCTCAATAGACGCACAATGTCCACTGAAGTCCCCACATCATTATCTCTGGTAATGCGATTGGGTAACTCAGTTATTGGACACGACTCGACGTCCATCGCTACGAAAGAAACCGGAGCTTTCGTGTTAAAGTATAAAAACTGCCAGGCATCTTACGTGGCCGAGGGAGACTTGTACTAACTCCCATCAGGCCATGCCATCCCTTTGCAGTTGACGGCCATCTTGGGTTTGAGTCCTTGTGCGTTGGTTGTCCGAATTATTGCGCGATGGCAGCTAGGAGAATAGGCCAATACATTCCAGACTGGATCAGGATCAGTGCAAGAGTCCCTGCGGAAGCTAGACCTGATATGGCACGTTTTAGAGCGAAATATGAAATGATTAAAACAAGGTAAGATGCCTGCCAAGTGTAGCTAGAAATTCGACACCCTTGGACGAGTTTGGGACATCCCTGAATTGTATTTAGCTTTCTTCGCCTGTATCACAAGGACTTTATATTATATTATCATTACATCACTGTTTGTCACTATTGTTTGGCACTATCCCAGACAGTACTGTTGCAGAATTGTTTTTACTATGGAAGGTTCATGCTAGGTTTTTGCTTGCAGCCTTGAAGCTGTTCCAGCCAAACCACAGGCTCTGAACTGGGAGGAGTACAGCCAGAAAATCTCAAAACCTGGAATGGTGGAGGCTTTTCATAAAGCGGTAAGGCATCAGATTGCGTGCAGTGGTTGTAGCATTTTATGGACTCAACCTCCAGGGCATACTGACCATTACCCATACTGTCTTTTATATTCTCCAGTATGAAGCAGTGACTGTGCCATTTCCAAAGGACACAGAGTCTTCCAATATTGATAAAAAGGAGATTGAACTGGTAAGGCTGCCACTTGACTCATCAAGAACTGTATACTGTTCTTATTATTTGTTCAGCACTGGGAAGCTAAATAGAACTAAATATACTGCATAAAATGTTGCAAGCTGCAATGTCAACAATACGTACCCCATGTGTGTATTGTAGGTCCTAAGAGTGGTCAACTTATTGTCTCACTCTCTTCAAAGATGTGTTGTACTGGGCCTGGCTGATATTCTAAAGGTGGTTAAGTGTTAACCTCGGTTTTAATCGATCTAACCCAAGGTTAAATTTTAACTGCTGGCTAGTTCTGTTGTTCAAAGCACGGTTAGTGCTAACCTCTGGGTAAACAGTGGGTGAAATCTAACCCATTGAGTGAGGTGAGTTAAAAGTCTAACCTTGGGTTAAGTAAAACAAAACCTCAAACAAAACATGGAAAAGTCTTGTTCAAAGTGGCTTAGGGAATAAATCAAATGCAGGAAAACTAGCAGTGACAGGTCAGCGAAGAGCAAGCTGACCTCCTTGATGAGACTGATCAGTTCCACAGTTCAGAGACCACAACCTTTGTAAACCTTCTTGCACTTCCACATGTAAAGGGGTTACACTTTTTTGTTTTTGTTTTGATAATAGGAGCAGCATGCAGTTCGTGTGATCAAAGAATGCAAAATTCGCATTCAGGAGTATGAGGATGAGGTATGGGAATTGACTGCTTGAGTTGTAACACACAGTTACATGAACAATGGAGAAGTGCATTGGTGATGATGATGCACAGCGATGAAGACAAAATAAAAATAGTTATTTTAAAGTATATGCAGTGTATTCCTTGTGAACAAAATGTACAGTGTGTGAGTACTTGTCCAAACTTGTACTGCAGCTACAGTGTATAAAACAAAGTTTTTCTTGTGACACATTGATATTTCTATATTTTTGCAGTTGCAGAAGATCAAAGCTCTGAAGCCATTTGAAGAAATGACAGTAAGTCCAGTGTAAAATATTGTAGCTTCGCTAAACCAGAAGTCTCTCTGTCCCAGAAGTGCTCTGAGAACCATTGTCATTTTTGACAGAGAAAAGAAAACACTTTTATTACAATTAAATAAACATAAATCACATGTTGTTGTTGTTGTTGTTGTTGTTGTTGTTTCTGTGAAGCACTTTGTTGGGCTTTGAACAACTGGTCCCTTGTTTAATCTTGTCTATGTGTTTGTTTAGGTGGACGAATACCTTGAGCAGTATCCAGAACTTAAAAAGCAGGCTGAGGAAGAAATTAAGAAGAACATTTGGATGTGATCACATTGGAATTGCAACTTTTTGGTTTTTGGTGTGTCAAGTTTGAATATTTAACTTGGGAGGTGAAATCTGTATTTTTATCAGTTTCAATAAAGAGCTATGGAGAGTATAGTGATTGTTGTGCAGTAATGTTTGCATTTGGCAGAGCTGATGATAGCAGATGCTCCTACATACAACACTGTTTCCAGATCTTATGTCTTACCACAATTTTGCATTTTTGATTTGGGGATGTGGGAGTCATTTGTGTCTACAATGTGTTGCTCACTTACTCACTGAATCATTCAGTGTGTTAGCTTTTACCGGCTAACTGTCACAAATCGGCTATATTGGTTCTGTTCTGCCTCTGCTGCCAACTTCAATAGAGCTGCGAGCTGTATTAACCATTTACCCAACATGCCAAGGGTGTGTGATATGAACTTTGCTGTCACAATAAGTGTCTGCTCAGGGAGAGGGAGGGGGGATCTGCATTTGCTCGTTCCAGTCCACCTTCATCCCCCTTCCTCTGGAGGGCCAAGCTACACAGACTAAATTTGGTACCTTTTAGGGGTTCAAATAAGCTTGAGCCACGCCCATTTAGTAAATGTCAGTTTGATTTTCCACACTTGGGAGACCTAAAATCATAGGGAAACTGGTTCCCACTGGCCCTGAAATACATCGATCACCGAAGAGTAGATCTGGACACCATTGAAGCCTTTAGAAGCAGTTTAAGAAGCAGTCAGTATAAACTGCAGACTGCAGACTCAATAATTACTGATTTTATTTTCTCCACTAAAATTATTTCACTTGGACAACATTTGCAAAACAGAGCGGTTACAAAGCTCAAGTTACAACAGTTTTATTTGTGAACATTATGTGTTTCATGTTTATGTTCTTGTTTTATGTATGTTAATCATTTGCTAGATATGTACTTTCGTATATAATTAGATAAATTATACTTTTATATGTTGATTCATGTTGAGTATTATCTTTGTGACGATTTTGTGGGCACAATCACATCAAATCATTCATTTGATAATCTGTAAATTACGACATTGTAACATAAATATGTAGAGAAAATCTCATGATAGGTCCCATACTATCAAATACATTTACAAGTACATTTAATGTACTTGTAAAAACAAAACTTGTCAGTGCAAAGGTTGGGTTGCAGGGACACATCCTGTTTGCACAAAAGGACTGATATTCCCAGAAGTATAATTCACGTTGAGGGACTTGTCGCAGGAAAAATTTGGTCATGGGGACCCTTGTATAAGCCAAACTTTCACATTATTTTCTGCCACAGTATTTTCTAGATTTTACGGTTGAAAAAGAGAAACATTGGGATCATTACTAAAATGTACAGTACCCTATCTGCTGACAGTATTGCATGTACTGCAAAATATATACTCACCAGCACAAGAGAATATTGTTATTGCCTAGCATCTACTCCTGTAAGTAATTTAGTGTGCACTTTCAAGTGCCTCTTCAAGTTGCAAGTAGTCACAAAACTTTTGGCACAATGTGGGCACTTCTCTTGCTTTTCCCCAGTATGCCGCTTGATGTGCCTAATCAAATCCTGCTTACGGAAAAACAACCTCTGACAAATCCAACACTCTTGTTTCCTACCAGTGATGTGTACATGCTTGTGTTGTGCCAGTGATTGCTTCCACTTGTAGGATTTTCCACATACATCACATACACAACGGCTGTCATTGGTGTGTGCAGCCTCATGGTTGTTTAGGTTTGATTTCCATCTGAAGATTTTTCCACATGTCTTACAACAATAGGGCATTTCATTGGAATGAACTGCTTGGTGACTTTTAAGGCTTCCCCTATGTGCAAAGCTCTTCCCACATTCTTGACAAATGAAAGCCTTCTTTTTGGTGTGCACAACCTGATGACGTTTCAAATTACCTTTGCTGGTGAAAACTTTCTCACACACTTCACATTTGAACACCATATCCATGCTTTAGAACCTGTGAAGAGATTTTATAAAATAACTATAATACTATGCACATCCTGATTGGCTAAAATAACCATGTAATATGAAAGTATATTACATGCTGATGTGATATGTGATGTATTTTAATTGACTAATTATTTTATAAAAGAAATATGTAATGCATTCCCATGGCCTCATCTAAACATTTGGGAATTTGGGAGAACACTTGAGAGTGCCGGAAACCACTCAGCGGCCGAGTGGTTTCCTTTCGCTACTCTCTCGTGTTCTCCCAACTTCCCATGTGTTTAGATGAGGCTATATTACACGGTGAGGCGTTATGTATTTCTTAATTACATTCTTGATAGTCTTTCACAAAGCATGTATCCCAGTGTGCACAATTACTTTATTAATTCTGAGGGGAGGGTTGGAAAGAAATTACAATATCTGACAAATCCTGCCATTCAAATTGTGTCCTACCAGGTGATTATACAATGCTTATACGCTTGTGTTGTACCAGTTATATTAATATTGATTATAAATTATGACTTTAGGCGACATTTACATCATGAAACACGTGGCGTTTTCACCACCCGTTTCCGCTGTCTTTGAGCGAAATGGATCCAGTTTTGGCATTCTTTTCGAAGCAATACGTCTTATTCACCCAAATATATCGTACAAACAAGAAGTGAAAACATATCGATTAAATAATGCACTGATAAAAACTGCGTGAAGGACCATCTGCGACTATCGTATTTCTATTACAAAGTGAAACGATAAAACGTAGCGGCTTTACATCTGTTTAGAATCGACATGAAACTGCTCACTTGTATTAAAGTTATTAAAGTACAGTCCATTAAATTACCCAGCAATTAGTTAGCTCTTGTTTGCCTTTAAAACTATGACCTCCGCCAGCGTATTTTAACCTTGTAATCCCGTGTCGCCGTGACCTTGTTTTCGTCATGGCGCGTATCAAAAGGGCTTACCCGGCCTAGTAACTCGACAAAGTTCATTTCTACCGATTAAAAGAAAGCCAAACTCTTACCTACAGAAAGTCCGCCAACTGACCTTCACGTCGATCACGAATATTCTGCAACCTCGTCTCCAGGTCCATCCAAAGTGTGACGTCATCATTTAAAGGTCGCCGGAGAGGCGACCTTGATGGGATATTCACTCTGCGTCCACAATGGAAATCCATATAAAGATGTGTTCTTTTGTGTTCTATCCAAATTTGGGCATTCCAAATTTGTGACGAACGGGTTTAACTCGTCGAAGGTAGTTTCTTCTGGGGTGTCTATAAAACGAAGACCGAAGACCGAAGACCCAAAAACGAAGACCATATAAGGTATAAGGCCTACTGGCCTTGTACAGTCGAACCCCGCTATTTCGAAGTCCCACGGGACATGACAAATAGTTCGAAATAGCAATATAATAGAATAGGCTTCGAAAAAACCAAGCTATCATCAAACTACAAGCTGCTATTAATATTCAACAAAATGGGTCCAACTCCAAGGAAAACAAAGAGCACGCAGACCAACAACCGGGTCTGAAATTACAGTCAATTTACGAATTGCCTGTCTCTCTCTTCCAGATTAAAATTGCCATAGTAACCATCAACAAATAATCCACCACAAACATCTGGGCAGACTGAAGACAAACTTGCCGCAGCTACAAACTCCATTTTTCCTAACCAAGTACTCAAATAAATGAACGGCCTCCCACCTCCCGTTTATTACTTCCCGTTTTTAAAACAAGTTATACATCTTGACATCATGCTCTTGTTGTAACAGTATAATAACTGAACTTACGAGTGGTAGTAACTCCCAGTGTGCTATAACATTCAAATATAACGCTTCGTTGTTTAGACTAGACTTTAGACTTTAGACAGCAAAACGTCGATTTTCTTTGACCAAGGGTGACTTCTGATCAAAACCTCAGTTTCCCTGACCAAAAATTTAAATTCCTCAGATATGGTCACAGTATAAATTCATGTCTTCCTCCCCTGAAATAGAACGTGTACTCTCAAATGCTCCTTAACTAAATCTATTTAGTTTTCTGGAAATCGTAAACTGGAGCGATTTAAAACTTGTTTGAATTTCCCGGGGTCTGCCATATTGAATCTCTAACGATTGCTCGATTGTCAGAAAATAAGAATTCTTTTGTTATAGAACATTGCAGGCCACAGTAAGGCCCCGTCCACACCCCCCGGGGGGGGGGGGGTACTCCTCAAAATTTTGGGTGGGAGTGTGCCGCCCGGGACTGAAAACCCTTACCCTATTTCAGACCAAAATTTGCGATTTTTGACAGTATTTCAGACCAAAATTTGCAATTTTCGACCCCATTTCACACCAAAATGCGCAATTTTCGACCCCATTTCACACCAAAATGCGCAATTTTCGACCCTATTTCAGACCAAATATCAAAATCTCCGACCCTATTTCAGACTAAAATGCTGAAAATGATACCCTTTGGGGCGGCACATACCTATATGGCTCATATATGGGAGTACCCCCCACCCCTGGGGTCCACACTAATCCGGATAAATTTGAAACGGATATTTCTTTATCCGTTTGGGCCTCCCGTCCGTACTAAGACTTTTTTTTTCGGTGACCGAAAACGGATATTTTCGAAAACACGTTTTAGTGTGGACAGCAACTGACGACTTGAAAAACGGTAGTGTGGACGGAATACGTTTGATGCGTTTTCATACGAAACCTCCGTTTTCAAATTTATCCGGACTAAGGCGGCCCAGGAAAATTCATATGAGATTTGTAGCCAGGAAATTCATGTAAGATCTGTGGCCATAAATAGCATATATGGCGTACACTTAACAAGAAACTAACGAAGCAATAGGGTATTTGTCAGTGCAGGAGCCCTTAACAGACTGACTCTATCGATGGCTGTTTGGTTTGGACTTTCTGTATTACGTTTACTCTCTACCGCTCCTTATTGAATATCGAATATACACTGGTATACCAGTATGTGAGATTAGCAGAACAGTATACATCATGGTCTAAACCTTGCTTATGCTTTCATTCTGATGACTGAATGTCTCGAAAGTTGCTAAGTGTTTCGGATCCAGGGCAACTTTTACCAACTTGAAGTTCTTAAGAGTTCCTCAATCTAAAACATAAAGAGGCACAATGTAAGGTACGGCAACCATAACATCAAACGAAAATTTCCTATTGCAAATCAGGACACCACACAAGATAAAAACAAGCAACAGCACCTGTGCTTTGTACATTGATTTGACATCTTCCAAGTCCAGCTTAAGCTCTTCTGTTTCTTCTTCCTTTTCTCCGTACATCTGCAAAACTGCGTTGTAGCGCTGCTGCAACTCCTGCAAAGTTACACTACAAAGTTAGGTGCATGACTATAAATCATAAGATTAGCATGTCAAATGCACCGGGAATCGTCCGCAAAACTAGTGGGACGATCAGGGCGATCGAAGCAGTTATATGGAACACAATCATCGGCGATCGAAGCGATTGCCGTCACATGGATCGCCCCGGTTATGTCTCAGATGATTCCGCCGATGGGGTCGATAGAAATATTTGTAATGGAAACCACCTCAGACGATCGGGACAATCATATGAGGCACACCACGCATCCGCAGTACTTCGCTCATGATCAGCCGTACGTGTGAACCAGCATTAACAGGCACTGATAAATATTCTAAGGGCCAAAAACTATTCTCTCACAAGGAAACGCACCCTCTTGATAAGCTAATTTACAGTCAACTCTCTCTAAGCGGACACCTCTCTAAGGCGGACAGCATGCAGATTTGGTCCCTGCCGATTTTCACTTGTTTCACTGTAACTGTCTCTCTCTAAGGCGGACACTAAATCTAGTCCCGAGGGTGTCCGCCTTAGAGAGAGTTCACTGTACACAAGTCAGCCCTGGTAACCCTGTGACACGAACTTCCCTTGGTGACAAGAAGGGGAGAGAGAAGAGAGGAGAGGAGGGGAGGGGAGAGGAGGCAAGGGCTATTATTGGAATACGGTGCACGGTAGCTTTATCTTTACCTGATGATGGATTTGTAACTTCTCTAGTGCGACTTTGTCCCGCTCATAGTCCTCTAGTTTTAATGTCAAGCTGGCTAGCTCTTGAGTGACGGCATCACGTGATTTTTCCAACACTGCGATATCGTCCTGCAATTTAAAATTGAACTGTTGTCGAGACTCATTCTAAATGCATCTAATACTGCAGAAATACGAAATGAAATGAGGTTGTAATCCTGTGTTTCTTCTGCAGACCATCGTATAAACCAATTTTACCTGCAGAAGCTCTATTTCACCATCTTTCTGTTTAACCTGGGCCTGGAGCCTTTCCACTAGAGCTGTCCCTGCTCCCATCATACTGCGGGAGAGACCGTCAAGGACGCCACTGTTGGCGCTACTTTGCCGCACATGCGACTTGTATGATGGGCTGACTGTGCTCTCCTTCTGTAGGGGAACAACAGGTTCTTCATGAGTTCAACAACAACAAAAACAACAACAACATAATTCAAAAGCGTCGAAGGAGCCTTGTTCTGTTATGTTTGACTGACAGTGTAAATGGGCAATTTGCATTCTGAGACCAGTGTTCATGTAAACAACTATCGTAAAATTCAACGCGCAAGGTAATAAATAACTTGAGAAGGATTACCTTAGGAATAGGACCTAGTGGGGGATTAGCTCCCTTACCTTTTTAGTTTATACTCTCTTGCGCATCATTCAAACCAATATTATTATTCAGTTATTTACGTTATGTAGAATCGATTTCAGCGATAAACTATTTGACATATTATAGGCATTTTATGGAATAGAAAGCCCGACTGAAAGTTGATTACTGGTTAGTTTAGGAAGAGCAAACGAAAAATCGATAAAGTTTGGTACGGCCTTCAGGTTGCTAACAGTATGTACAAGTCCATTTGGCTCATTCCCTATAAGTATTCGGATTCTAATTTGGCATCTCGCCCCACTCTCCCCGGACTGCGCTCGTTCTCTTGACACAGCAAAACAGCACTTACTTGGTTCACTGCATCATTCTGTGCAGGAGGCGAGGGTGCAACTTCGTTAAAACTTGACTGTCTAACAAGTAGCTTGCTCTGTAAAGTTTAAAAATAATGATATTTAGCAAGATACAGTGTTGAAAAGACTACTGTACAAAACGCAGGTGATCAAATTATCAGGATTCCACCCGGGTGGCAGATTAGTGTCTCGTATTATGCCTCATTTTCTTGTTGTTGCTTTGACCAGGTATTACTGGGGGCAAGGAGCCAAGGACGACGACTGAAACCTCGGTAAAACAATAAGGCTAAAGGCCAATTTTAAACGCCGGACTTCTAATGAGCCGAACTCAGTGGAGAAAGTTAAAACAGTGGTCTTTTCTCATTGGTACTACGCTTGGCATCTGAATTTCGCATAAGTACATCAGCCAGAAGGCGCACGTGGTTGAGCAAAATTGAGCTCATCTTTGTGGACATCCGTACAACTTCACCTGTCGTCATCAAAACGCAAGTGACTTTCATAGATGTGAAAACGATTATTCTGCTCAGAGATGACTAGGCACTCAAAACAAACCAATTGCACAAACAAAGAAGAAGCTACTAAGACATCAGGGGTACGTTATTTTGGAGCAATTCTGAAATAATAATAATATAGCTGAAATTTATCCCGGTTTTATTCTGGATTATTTTGGACACTTTCAACATGTAAACAGTTGCGAATACATTTGTAGTTACACCAGCCCTAAAACAAAATGAATTTACTGATCAATCCAGCTAACCTGTTACACTGATGACTTACAACATACAATCAGTGACAAACGGCTCGGGACACTCACACAGTTTCAGTAAATTCTCTAGTGTTTCAGTTGAAAGACACACCTCCCCTCCCTCCTCCCCCCCGTTCAATGTTGAAGTGGCCTGAACCTGTTTTTCCAAACACACGCAACATTGTACAGAAAGGGGGGGGGGGGGGGGGGTAGAATAAGGATTTTTGCGCCTTTCAGCGGTCCAAGTGCCCCAAGAACTTTTGCCACTGATTGTAGCTGAGTTTCAAGTCGTCGACCGTTTGCCCTCTTTACCTTCTCTTCCAGTAACGTTTGCATTCTGGCTTTCTCGGTTTCCAGTTTGCCTTTTTCCACTGCCAGTTGCTGCTCCAGCAAAGTCTGCAAATAAATATCGCCACGTTGAGAGAGGTGCCAAGTCGACCGGTCTGATGAAACACACGGGCCAGTACACTCTTACCTTTTCTATATTTGCGTCTTCTATAATCTTTTTGTACTTGGTGTGTAAAGCATCTAGCCTTGCAGTTTCCCTAATGCGAGGGAACAAGAATTGTAAGTAAAGTAATACAGATCTTGGTACATTGCACGGGTATGTTCCTGCCTACAGAATCGATGAGGAAATTACAAATGAAATACCGTAAATCCTCGAATAAGCGCCCGGGGAACTTATTTCAAATTTAAGATAAGGTGGGGGGCGCTTATTCGAGGGAGACGATGATTTAATTTTTCCCAAATCGTGGCTGACTGCTTATAGGTGCTTGAACGCCACGAGTGCTAGAAACAATTTTATTAATATTATTCAAAGAGTTTGACAGCGCCTACGGTTCTTGATTGAGCAATCTACGAGGCACCCAAAGATCGATGGGCTTTTTATTCCTGATTGTAACTCCTGGACGCTAATTGGCCAAGGAAACGACATCCGATTTCATGGTTCTCATTATACCTACCTGCTCCTGCCCTCCTCAGCTGTCTCGAATCTGCTTCGCTCCATCTCCAGCAGCGCCTCTAAGCGAGACTTGTCTTGTCTATGTGTGGCTAGCTGGGACTCTAATGTGCTCACACGACTGTTCAGCTCTAGCGCATGCTCTGTGGTGGCTCGTTCTTTCTCCTGAGCAAAAGCAAGTGCGACTTGGGCATCATCTGTATCAATAACACAAAAATACCATCGTAGTTTGGAACTCCTTTAGAGACTTTTGGAAATATACCTGATAGTTTGGAAATTTCTAGAATTGTTCTGTTCCATAACTACGGAAAGACCCAGTTATAACTTTTATCCAGTGAAGAAACTAAGCTACTTACTGAGTCGGTCTGTCAGACTCTTCTCGACTTTTTCCAGAGTTGCTGCTTGACCGCTGTACGTGTTCTGTAAATTCTCTATCTGCCTGAGCAGAGGCCTTGTGGCTGTCAAAAAAAAAAAAAAAAATCAGTACAAAACAGCAACTGTTATGGGCACGCAAGGATGACGCAGCAGATTTGACGGGTACCTCAGATGCCACTGCTCGACTAATCATGTGCGCAGTGTATGAATGCTAGAGAGCTGGAGGGCAATCAAACGGCACGTGTAACATATCAGTCAGCGAACGAGAACCTCACTCACCCAATGTGACACTCTCCGTCAATTCTTGATTACGGGCTTCTGCTTCTTGTAGTCTCTGAAACCAGTAAAACCGCGAATTTTCAAACACGAGTAGAACATGTTGGAGACGCTATACCAGCTCGAGCTTGACAGCCATATGTAGCCAATCCAGTGTACGTTACAAGATGGACGATTATTTTAACACCACTAAACGGACAGCTTAGGAGTCGTGCAACACGATTAGCGCTGGTAAATAATCTAGTTCTTCGACTTGCCTGTTGAAGGTCGCTAATCTCTTGTCTCAGGTTATCTTCACGTCTGGCCGACTGCTGCTCTGATCGGCTCAGGCTTGTCCTAAGATCTGTTATCTGTTCATAGAAGATGAGAACAGTTTGACCATTTCACTCTTGATAACTTCCCCTTTATCCTCCCCACCAGAGAAATACTTGGAGAACTGTCTTTGATCCCCGAATATGCAGCTAGTATAGACAACATTCCTCAGTGATAGTCCTCATATACAACAATTTCAGTGGATGTGGATTGAAGCAGTGCGTAGCATAACTTATTAAGTTATAACTCTCTAGTGAAAAAGAAGGTTATTTAATCTTAAGATTAGACAAATCTAGACTTTCCCGAGTTCACATACACCAAAGGATTCCTATTAAAACTAGTCCCTCCAACCTGGACCCTAAATTACTCTCCTGTGAATACTACCTGCAGGGCCATCACTTCTTCTTCCTGAGCGTAGTCTTTTCGACATCTTTCCAGCGCAATACGCAACTCTTCCTTGGCCGCCATCTCAGTACTGAGGACCGATGCCTGTACAAAAGGCAAAATAAATGTTTTAACATTTCAGTCACTATTTCCACCGTGTTTTACGCGTTTTTCCTATGAAAGCGACGCACACAGAAGTATTCAAACTAAACAAACTGTGTGCTTGTGTAAAACCCTTTCCTTCCCCGTTCTCTCGTAATACGTCCAGAGAAACAGGCTTTCCCTGGGTTAAAGTTTTGCCAGATTTGTGGCTTTAAATGTTTGCATAACAAGAATAAAGATCCGAATAAGAATAAGAAAACATCAGTCACAAGTCAGAACCAGGTTCAACGAAGTGTGAATAACGGTTTGATTTGAGAAGGTACACAACTTGAAGGAATCACCGAGTAAGCTGTATTCATTTTGGCGCGGCTATCACAAACTATGGGCGATTCATTTTATCACACAAACCTGAGCCTTGCTCTCCTCGGATGCCATTTCCTTATGAAGTTCGGTGAGTTCCCTGAAGACATCAATCAAATGTTCTTATTTCAAGAGGGCAGAGGATTGGCGACAAAGGCAGTGTGGGAAGATTTACAAACAGTTCCCTTGGCTTACAACTAAGGTCCCCATTGAAAACCCTGATATCATGCCACATTTGAGGAACACCATCATATCACTTTACTAAAAGTACTCTGTTCACAAACTTTAAGGAACGAGCAACTATGTACTAACTTGTACGCATTATCAAGCGCTGTCTGCATACTTCTGATCTTTTCATTTGCGTCGTCAAGCTCAGACTGAAAGGAAGCAAATTACGATCTCAATCAAACTAAATAAGACGCTCAATGATCTAACAAATTAATGCATTTACAATAAATATTGCTTGGTTTTGTGGAACACCGAAGTGAACAGCACAGGAGCAGCGAGGCACTTTTGAGTTTAAACACTCGCTTTCTATAAAAGTTGTCGTTTATCTGAATATCGTCGGTGACAGTAAAGTGGATTGTGGCCGGCTTGACACGTATTTCGTACCTTCTGTTTAGACAGCAGCTCCTCTTGCTTCTTCACGTATGCATTTTGCTTCAATATTCCCTCTACAAACGTGAACCATTAATTAGAAAAATATCTCGGATTTCAAACAATGTTATGAAGAAGAGCTTGCAATCGGGCTTGAAATTTTTGATTGAAGTGTAATAATTATACCTGGGAAGTCTAACTGCAATACAAAGTTAGGATTTCTTTATTTGTTTCTAGCAAAATCACACCAGCCCTTCATGTATACTGTAACCTAAAATGCACATTCAGCACATACAACTAAACACATACCTTCTTGCACTTTTTCTGAGTCACTTTTCACCTTCATAACTTCTCTGAGCTGCGCAACTTCAGCCTCAAGCTCCTCCAGCTTCTTACTAAAACAACAAGAGTAGCGACAATAACGGATCGACCTTCTGCATCGCCTGACTACTCTTTACCCAAGAAAGCATCATTTTGTTTCATGCGCCCGTAAAGCTGACATATATGATTGGACATCGTTTATTCACCCAGTCAATGCCTAAATAGTACAATAAGCCCACAAATGTTTGCGTGTCTCGCAGCTTGATAAATCATTATTCACTATTAAATCTCAAAGACTCCAATAAATGGACTTGAAAGGGAAAATCCAACCGTCTTGGCAATTCCTTGAGAAAATACAACGCGACGAGGGACAATACGATATGTAACGAAACTGGCACCTTCTTATATCTCGTTCATGCCATATCAATTATTATAAAGAAAAAAGATTTCACAGCACTTTAACCGGCAGATCGACGTAAGCTCACAGGGAAGCAGAAGAGTTGGCAGGCAGGGATATATCTTGAGATGTGTACAACTGTATAATGTGTTACCTCTGATTTTTTATTAAGGTATCGCTCTCTTTTTCCTTTGCTCGTAGCTTCTTAATGATGTTGTTGCTTTGGAGCTGCTGTTTGGAAAGCTTTTCACCTGGAATCACAATAAAAAACGGGACCCGGGCCCGGTTTTTCAAAGCACGATTAGGCTAATCCTGGATTAGATGTAAACTTTCTTGTCATTTATAAGCCTGAAAATGTGAAGGTTTTGTCCTGCAACGATTTCCTTGATACGTTTTCAGCTAAAACAAGCTTTTTAATCCATATTTGAACAAAACCCTGCAGTTTATTGGCAGAGAGGTCGAGAGAAAGAATTTCGTTAATCCTGGATTAGCTTAATCGACTTTCGAAAAAACGGGACCCGGTTGTTTGAAACACGATTAGGCTAATCCTGGGTTAAGTGAAAATGGTAATGTTTCGTCAGAGCTCGGCTTCCTTGAGAAGTTTGACTTGACACAAGCTCTTTAGTTGTTCTTTAAACGAAACCTAATAGTACTTAGGCGAAAAAGTTGAGGGAAAGATTTTGGTTAATCCTACATTATATGCAGGCATTTTGGTGTGGACAGCGATTCGAAAACGATAATGTGGACGGAAAACATTTGATGCGCCTTCAATATGAAAACTCTGTTTTCAAACTAAAACGGATAAGTGTGGACAGGGCCATAGAATGACAGTGAAAGGTTCATAGCTCAGTAGTTAGAGTGTAGCACCGCTATCGCGAAGATCATGAGTTCAATTCCCGTTGAAGCCCGCATTTCTCTTTCCGGGCTATCCTTGCAACCGATTAAGGGCGCATTCGATTGGGTCTATTCCGGAATAAGAATAGCGATGCTGATTGATAAAATATTTTGCTTTGGAGCTGAATTATGTCGAGATGTATCTGGAGCTGTTCAAAATGTCAACGTGAAGGTTTTGAAAACAATTCCGAAATAACATTCAGCCAGAACAAGCAAAACATTGGATCATTTAGCTATTCCCGGAATAGACCCATCGAAGTTAACTTTCACTGTCATTTTATGTCCGCAGTTCATATCCAAAGTACCCAACTTTGAAGTGGAGGTTACAATTAAACCCTCATGGATCTTATAAAGAACAGAGCATCAGAAACTGAACATACAGTACATGCATCTGCTGTAAACTATTCACAGTGTAAAGATGTTGTTACCAACTTGGCGCGATATTTCTGGTGTTTGTCAATCATTCTCACAAATCGAAAATTATATAGTTTTTTAACCTATATTACAGGTCGTATGTCTTTTATGTTTTACTGATTCTTGGGGTGACTTCGTACCTTCTTCCAGGAGTTGTGTAATCTGTTCGTCTTTCTCAGCAAGGACAGTTGTGTACTCTTCCTGATGTTTACTATTTCTACAATACACGAAAAAAAGTCACCATTTTAGACTACAGTTTTTGATCCTCATTTAAAAATTGTTACTTCTTGATTTTCGATTCTCCCTTATCCTTGCTCTGTCTCTCAATATCCATCCATACAGCTTCAACTCTATCCCTGTCTCTACTCTCTCTTTGTCTACTTGTTTTGTCCACTTTCACTTCCTCTCTGCCTTCTCTGGCTTTTTGAAACAGTACTCGGCTGTTCTACTGTGCCGACTCTCAATTTCTTTGCTGTACATCCATCTAGTACTTACAGTGCACTAAAAGACTTCTCTTTTTCCTCCAAAGTCTTCTTGAGCTGATCCCTTTCCTAATCAAAACAGAAGTAAAACAAAAATACATGTAAGCTTTTGTTTCACAAGAACACATTAAAAATTGGGTGGAAGATAATCTATGTTCACAAGTTGAAGAAGCAAACACAGACAAAATAAGCAGACAAGTTTAGGCAAACCTTTGCAGCCAAGTGAAACTTGCTTTCTGTAGCTGCCACTCTGGTGGTAAACTCTTGTCTGAGTTCCTCAAGTTCTGCATCATCAGCTCTCTGAATTTCTTCTAGTTGTGCAAGTTGACTGCAAAAGAAATGCTGAGAGTAGAGTCTGGCTGATAGAAATGTTTATCGGCACAGTTTACAGTATTAGACAAGCAAAGCATCATAAACTTATTTGGTGGGCAGCGCAAATATTGTACATAAAATCACTTGTACAAAAACAGTGACTCATGACATACGTAAGATTAGAGACAATGAAAAATATAATAAAAAAGAGCACTGTAATAAAGTAAATAAATGTACTTTGAAACTTTGGATATGTACATCATATAAAAATACACAATGTTATAGTTCATAATAAATGTATATTATGTGCCTCACTTTCTGAGAATACTGTTTGTTTCCTGTAGATCCATGTTCTCCTTGCTTAATACAACAAGCTTGGACTCTCTGACCTGCAGAACTTGCTGGAGGTTGGCTATCTCCTGAAATGAAAAAAGTTATGCCAACAAAAGTCTGAGCACTTAACTGTATGCATAGCTGCAGGTGCTGTATAAGAACCTTTCTGAAAGATTATAAGTATTTGATGAGAGTGGTACTGAGACAACACAAAGCTAATTTCGGTGGCCCTCTGCAATGCAGGCATTGTTCATTTGAGGCAAATTTTCATTCAGGAGTAGGAATGGGGTGAGGCAAAAAGTGTGAAGGGGGAGGGGTAAAGGGCAGCCCCTCTGCAGTTTTTGCCTTGACCCAATCCTACTCCTGAACAAAAATTTGGTAGAGCCTCAAAGTCCACATAGCCAAACACAGAGTGGGGAATACCTTTTCTGACATTCCTGGGCAATTTTCTCGCTGCATGACAATGATCTTACCTCTGTGTCTGAAGGAGAACTATGTAGACTTTCATGCATTCCAGAACTGTTTGCATTTTGTAGTGACTCTGTTTCCATGGTTACTTTCCCATGATCCTCCCTGTTCCCTAATTCTAATTCTGCAAGAAAAGTGAAACCGGTCATTTAGTATTTCACAAATTAACAGCCCAAAGGTAAGTTCCCTCAATGCACACATAATGAGTGTGTTATTAGCAAGGGCACAACACAAATGAACGAGCGTGCAAGCATGTCATTATCTGCATCAATGAGCAGCACATGCATGTTGTTGGGACACAGTGTGAAGCTTGACATTAGATAATTTTCTGTGTACAGATACATGCAGTACCTCTAAAACTTTAGGCAGGGAGTCTGACCTCACTTGGTTGAGGGGCAGAGATATTTTAGGGTGAGGGTGGGGGGTAGATTGGTACAGCTGAATTTAGAGCTCTGAAGCCAACTTTTTCCGAAGTTTTGCAGCAAAATTACATCTGTCCAGATTTTTATCTCTTATGTCATACACAGGACTCTCACAAGTTCTAAAGAAAAGTTCCAATTGAGTAGCACTTTGCTAATTAAATTACTCACTTACCTTTACCAAGCTCTCCTTGAAGAACTTCTGTACTGTCTGTTAAGTGATGTTCAATCTGTGCTGCACTGTCAGTCATTTCATCTACTTCATCTGGAATTAAATCTCTTTCTTCAAGTTTAGCCCCTGTAAAAACTCCATCACCAGCTGATTTATCATATTTTGTAGGTTCAGATTCTTTTGCTGAAAACCCTTCAACACTATCTCTTTCTTTGAGTTCCTCTTGTAACACGTCATTTGCTATGGATGTTGACTTTGGCTCACCTTGTGAAACATGAACATCAAATTCCTCTTCAGAAGTATTTCTTAGCTGTTTTTGCAATAGTAAATCATGTGCATTCTCACAATTTCCATCTGACTTATGTTCCTGACCATGAGACGATGCTTCCTCTTCTCTTGCCAGGGGCTGCAAAGTCTCATCTCCACTGTGAATTTCACTTTCAATATTATCTGTTTCTGGTTTGCACTCAGATGAAAAATTTAGTCCCGGTAAAGACATATTGGCCTCATCAGAACCTATGTGAAGTTCTTGGACCTTTTTATGTGCTCTTGTCTCTTGTATTGAGTCTAATATACTAACTTCACTGTCCATCTTGTCAGTGACCTTTGTGGGCAATTCAGCTGTTTTAATATCATCTGCCTTCTTACTACATCCAGTCTCACTTTCTCTGAGCAGCAAACCAGCTTCCCAGCCTTCAGTTCCTGGCCTACTTTCATCTGTAGACTTTGTCTTGTTCTTACCACAAGCACCCATAGCATTTCCACTGGTTACGTCCTCCCTTTGTTTTAACTGCTTTGTTTCCTCGCCTCTACTATTCTGCCGACGCGCCCCCAGTTTGCTGCTGCGATGAGTCCTCTGGCCTGTGCTTTTGCCTTTCTTGGGTGAGGTAGATTTCTCATCAAGAAAAGATGACCAAAGCGAATCTTCCTCTACTTTATTGGATCTTGTATTTGCAGCAGCTTTGTTGGGAGATTCATGAGTGAAAGTGGGGGATGGTTTCTGTATGTGGGAAGGTTCTTTCTGCAGAGGTCTGTCTTTAGGTTTAGTACCTACATGTAAAACACAACAAAGTTTTCGTACAAAGTTAGAATTATCACTAGCAACAATATTGTTGAACCCAAGCCAGAGTTGGTCTTAACTGCTATTTCCTCCAAACAGCATAAAATAAAAGGAGATAAGTAATAAATTGCCACCTGAATGAAAGTTGCTCAGTGTAATACTTTAGCAGAATTTTTTGTAACGCAATTTTAACGAAATTAGACAAAACTATGAGATACTCCGGCAATAATGGCATCAAACCAAGGCACCGAATAATCTGATATCGATCTGATTATAAATGATTCCTCAATTAGTACAACTAAAAAAATGCCTGATTTGATGCCATAACAGTCTTGTACAGTTCAAATAATGAAGAAATGAACGACTCACCCGCCACAGAGACTTTGGACGTCGCATTAACTTCGCCATCTGTCTGTTCGATATCCAACACCTTATCGATCGATTTCTGAGCTTGACTTAGCGCAGTTTTTGCCAAGCTTGTAAAGTTCGACGCATCAAACCAACTCATTTTAAACTTTTCAAGACAAAAAGGAGATACAAAAAACCCAAGCAGAGATAACGAGCATTTCCAAGGACACCAAGGAAATGGTTCGAAAAATTCGCTTCAGTCATACGCCATATTTACAAGCTGGCAGCGCGGCCAGCGAGACTGGCACTAGCAACACGACTGTCGTTGCGGTGGTTCATGGGAATTCTCAGTCCAAAATGGCCGACACCATGTTATAAATTTGCCTGCAGTTAAAAGAGTAATGGCTTGCAGCAGATGTGGTCTTATTTTTCGAACAGTCAATAGCAAGGTAAGTTAAAAACTTTGTAAAATTGTACAAGTTGGCTGAAGGTTTGCAGATTCATCCTTCCAGATCAAAAATCTGCTTCGATTTTCATTCCCTGATAAGAAGTGCGTGTTGTTTTTGAGATCAGCGATTTCCAAGTGATCAATTCTTTTCGAAACGGACGTTCACGTCCGTGTTTGATAAAGTTGTTTTGGGTTCTAGTTTTGTGCTAATCACTGTTTTTGATGGCAGTGAATTTTAGTATAATATGGGAGGTACGCATTTATAGAAACTAAAATAATTTTCTGATGTTAAAAAATGAATCTGTGGCAGCAGTTTCCATAAAGTTTTAATTCATTATGCGAATTTCGCTTGATATTACACACCTTGTTGTCATGCTTTGTGAATATTGCCTTTTTTTCCCCCACTTCTACTGTATGAACAGACTTTAGGTCAGCTTGTGGTATCAGGCGCTCAACAAAGAATCTTTCAGAAATCAATATGTTCAGCTGCAGTTGGTATAAAGCCTGCACTAATTCAAGCAGTTGGCATCAGACATGTGTATCAACCTAAATCACAAAATCAGACCAGGAACAATGAAGTACCTGGCTACAGGATTGGTGTCACTAAGGGCTGGGACTCACAACACACAGGTAAAAATGCTTGAACAGTCAATCAGATAATCACTCATCTGAAATTTGTTAAACTTTATTTAACTGCATTATTCTGTATGTACTGTACAGTGCAGTGTCTGAAAGAATTTCCTAAAAACATTTGTCCAACAATGTTGTATTCAGTGAAACCTTTGTAGTTAATAGTCACACATCACGTAGTTGTCAAAATTTGGTCATGATAACTGTGCAAGACAATAGATTGACAGGTCACACCCTCTGAATTTGCTGTCTGAAATGCGAAGTTTGCGGTTAGGTACGGTTGGTTTCCCACGTGAAAAAACAGGAGAAAAAGTTAATGGTTACCACAAGTCTAACCTCTAATATATTTGACAGGAAATCTTAAAGGGAGCTACTGGGCATCGGAGCGAATGCTGGACGACATCATGGTCCGCAAGTTTGTCGAAGGAGTGTTCTACGACCTTCTCACTTCAGATGTTGTCACCAAAAGAAGGGACAATCGCATCTCTGTTGTTTTCCTTGTAAAGAAAGAGATTGACATTGCAAAGTTTTATTTCCTTGTTGGTTTCTCTGAGAAGCTTCTTACTGAACTTTTGGGCTGTTTGGTCAAAATTGAGGCACAGACGAAATTTTAGGATTTGTAGAATATAATATGCCTAGGTTGTGGGTGATTATTTTTTACATCATACGAAGATTTTGTGTGATCAAAAGGATTCTCTACTTTCTGTGGATTGTTTGATCATGATTAAAGGATACACTTACACCTTATTAATATTGGCCATTACAGAATACATACAGAAAACACTGCACTGTTGCTGGTGGCACAAGCTAATCAAGGCAACATAGTTTCACATTGATACGGGAGGCGGCAGTGGTATACAAGAGAGGTGGCGAGACTTCACAAACAATCAAATTCTGGTACACACTGGTTTCTAAAGCAACTAACTAACTAACCCGTAGTTTAGTCACATCAGTCTCTGGCATAAGTGCTGCATCTACACTGTTACTGCATGCTCAGATAATATTTTATATATGGCATAAAATAATCACAGAACAGGCAGTCAAACATTATCTTATATTCTTGAGTTATGCAACAAT
The DNA here is from genome assembly GCA_964036295.1 of Plumapathes pennacea. Taxonomy (NCBI): domain Eukaryota; kingdom Metazoa; phylum Cnidaria; class Anthozoa; order Antipatharia; family Myriopathidae; genus Plumapathes; species Plumapathes pennacea. The sequence continues at coordinate 11,644,728 of OZ038465.1, read as the reverse complement.
TATACCCATGCACCAGAGCCTGGGTGCAATCAACACTGCTGGCAAAATACACTGTGCATGTGTGGTCAATCAAATTCCTGCCAAATTGCGTGGCTGGCATTGGCATCCCACTCAAAGCCTTGTTACTTCTAAACTTCATTCTTTTTAACCTTAAAGCACAGAAAATGCTGAATGTCAGAAAAGTGGTGCCACGGAAATGAAATCCGTATTTAGGGTAACAAGAGTGGGGAACCCAGAAGTGCAAAGGAAAGGTGTAGTCTAGTATCGAAAGGAAGAGAAGCTAGTCCGGCTGCTGCGGACTCTCCAGTTCAGGGGCTCACGGGAAGTGACGGGAAGGAGGATTCTCCATCCTCTTTTCCAGGAAAAGAGCACTTCTCTCCTTTCCGTCGCTCCCCGTGCTGGAGACGAGTCAGGAACACACGGTGGGAAGGTTTATGGCACGAATACACAAGTATTCAAAGCGTATAGATAAACTCACCACGAAAGTTTCGTTCGCCTTTAAATTCGTGTCATAACCCTTCCCTGCAATTACTGGCCCCAGACCCTCACCGCTTGGGCGACAACAGGCTTGGTTACCACGTTCCCGTACTGCGTCTGCGTCTGCGTCACGTTTCTGAGTAATCTAATCGATACATTGCAGCAGAAAGTGAGACTTTCACATTCACAACTGTTCACCGATCGAACTGAAAGTGTGCCAAGGGCTTGCCAGGTATTTTCAGATTTCATAGCTGAACGATTGAAGAGAAAGTGATTCTAAGTGTGAGTACACACATTTTTCATGGCGTGCGCGATAAGACGTTTTTTCACGAGCGCCTTGTCAATGACAGAAATCGAATAGTGACAGCAACTGAAAAGTGTATTTTTGGAAACCTGTGCGCATAACATGTAACGTCCGTGACAATCTCGAGCTACTCAACTGAATATTACTGTGTAGACGCACAGTGACTGTATTCTGTACGTGAAATCAATTACACGGCGGAGAGATCAAGATGCGAATTCTATTTTCGAGTGGTAAAAACAATATTACGTCAACGTCAACGAGCGCTGCGCGAGTGAGTAAAAATATTGTTTTTACCACGAGAAAATAAAAACCATGTCTTTAAACCGCCGTGCAATTTTCTTTTTATTATAGACACGAGTGTAAGTTGATGGCACTCTGGATGCTTTATTTCTGCAGTTTTTCTTGCTTCCAAAGCCTTGTGCCATATCATGCAATTATTGTCCCATAGCGCAGGTCGATTTCCGGGGCAACTTAAGCTACAGAGACCAAGCTTGCTACACATCATTGTTGTGAGTTTGAGTGTGCAGCCGCGTATCTTACTTAGTGTATGTTTAGTAGTCTCAGTCATGTCAGAGAAAAAGCGAGTAGAAAAAAACTGAAATCACTACAGGGGTAAAAAAATGCATGCAGAAAAAAGATGTGTAAGGACTTCATTTTTTGATTTCATACTCTGCTGAAATACCCTTTTCTGCCGAGTGGGGTCAAATTCAACCCCATCAGAGCCAAATTATACTTCACTTCCCAGACAGTCATGCAGCTGCAGTAAAAAGAATCTTGTTCAGTGGTTAATTCCACGGAACAAAGAAGAAGTCAGCCATCTTTTCCATCAGGAGACCCCCCTTAATAGAAATGTACATGTCTTGAAAAGTTTTCAGGAAACAGCTTGGTGGTGATTCTGTTGAATTATACTATTTTATGATGACTGGTATTGAAATCATCATCTTCACATAAAGGCAAGCAAGCATGCATGCATGCATGCAGTTTGTTTATAGTGTGACTTTCTGAATAACATTACGATTTGTATATTATAGTGATTGGTCCTGTCTAATTTATTTACATGATATTTAATGATAAATACTGTGCAGGCCCACCGTTGTACATGATTGTAATACTTCTCTTTTCTTGCCTATATCCAGGTCGTAGACAGAATTTTCCATGGACGAATTTGTAAACCGTGAAGCCTCGACAGTTGAGGATAAAATGGATGTTGATAGACAGGCTGTGACTGTTGATTCTCAAGGATCTGATGAAGTTGACCGAGATGGCATAACACAAGGTTTGTGCTCATCAACCTGAGTCATGGGTCAGTTTTCATGAACAATTCAGTTATAATTAAAATGATTAGGGGTTGTATAATATTTTATAATAAATATTATAACATAATTTTGTGTATTTATGCTGTTTTTATTTTTTCATGTATGAATAATTAAAATATGTAGAATTGGATGCCATTTCTCGGTGAGCAGCTGGCTTTACCATTAATTTTAACCACTGCTATCTCAAATTGTGGTATGGTTATCAGCTGTGCAGTCACTGCAGTGGTGGAGTAACGCCATCATTGCCATGTGATTGCTTGCTTGCAATCGGGTTTTGCTTTTGTTCCTAATTTGCTACTACACTATAACTAATCTGCTACTACTTTCAAATCTGCTACTACTTTTAAATATCTTAGTGTAAATACAGATAAGTGTGAATAAGAACTTGAACTTGCAAAAATGTTGCTAAACTTGTTTGGACAAATCCAAAAGCGTAGCAAGCGCAAAATCAAACGAATGTCACGATTAGTTTTGATAGTCAATCGAAAACTGTGTCTGTTGTTCCAATCTGGGCTTTGTACGTAGACTGCAAAACAGTCCCTTCTTTCCGCTAGGATAATCAAGCGAATGTAAAGCGAACGCGCGCTTTCTGGTGAGGGGCCCTCCTCGCATGAGCTCGCTCGCTGTCGCCAAACCGCGCGCGTTCGCTTTGCACTTGCTCGATTATCCCAGCGCAAGCAAGGGACTGTTTTGCAGTCTACTTTGTAAGCAACAGTGTGATAAAACCCGTATTAATTGTATCTGCACAGAATCTGAAGGAATATGCGACAGAAATGCGGCAACCGTAGATTGCCCGCCAAAGCTTGTGTTGACGATCGAACCCCCTCCAAAAGAAACTCTCCTGAAAGGAATCCCTGCTGTCCCAGTACAAAAGAAGCTCCACGAGCCTCTGGTATTTGGCCGGGGGAACGGCGTAGATATTTTCCTGAATGACGACACGGCGTCTAAACAGCACATGAGGCTTTTCGTGCCCTCCGGCGTGACGACACCAGAAGCGTCCTTTGTCGCTGAAACCGTCAGTGAAACTAAACCAGTTTACATTAACGGTCAGTCACTGAAGAAGAGAGAACAGAAACTTCTTAAAACTGGAGACAAGCTAAAGATTGCAAAATTGACATTTACCGTTCAAATTATACCTGGAGATTCGCAGGTTTGGTATGAAGTTGAATTTGTACAAAACCTGGTGAATCGTGGCGGATATCCAAGTAGTGACGCAGCAGGAATGGCCTATGCACAACCACAGCATACTTTTCCTGGTAGTGCAGGGTTTGGTACTCATTTCCCCACAAGCATCGCAAGAGGAATGTCAGGTTACCCTAATCCTACTGGACAGCTTGCCACACCCCAACCTCGTGTCCCTCAACAGCCACGATATACGCCAGTAACGTCGCCTAGCGCTACGGATAGAAGAGAATTCTTTCATACGCATAAAAAGCCTTCAGAAAACAGCGATCAAAAGAGTGACGAGGATAGTGCAAAATTGCCTGTTCAGGAAGTTGGCCCACCCAAATAATTCCACCACGAACTTTTTGAGCATCATCTACACCCAAGGAAAGGTCCTTTTACGAATAGTTGTTACTTGGTTAATGTATAAAGCCTCTGACAATGGGTGGTGACTGGGCCACCAATGACACTATAATTGAGTTTTACGTTTTCTAAGTAAGTGGTTCATGACCACATAACATAAATATACCAGGATTCGTCGGAATTCACATGCATGGAAAGTTATGCAATACGCTGAGCATTTTAATGTTTCTTTTATTTCTCTCGCTTACCAAGCTCAAAGAGGTAACCCGTGAAATTGCCCAGTTGCATTGCACGACTTTGGTCCCCAGCCAGGGTTTTTCTGCATGTGCGCCAATGATCCTCCCAAATTTGAAACAGGCGACAGGCATCCCGGAAATATTCTGGTACTTGTTTTGTTTGTTTCAGTTGCTTGCTGTTGATTGATGGATGCGAATTATAAGCTACTAACGCCCAGGCCACTGAAAGATGCAAGGTCTTGGGACTATGGAATCTATGGCTCGTTATAAAAAGGACAGACGCTTTATTTATACCAAAATTAAAATAAGTAAATAATAGTAACTATATCTAATCGAGCTTGGCATGGCCTGGTTTTCACTAGCAACATAAGCGCAAACCCAAGCCGTCAGTTTCACAGTGACTAGAACGGTTTTCGGATAACTATCGAAAACCAAAACCAATAAGTAATCACACCACCAATCAGTTCAGCCAATCGGAACCCAAAGTAATTCGCATTTGGTCTTGCATTTGGTTTTACTTTCGAGTCAGCAATGCGAGTGCACGCCATCGCTTGCGTGAGAAGTGTTTGGTTTTGGTTTTGTCTCTGATTGGCTGAGCATGCTGAAAAACTCGTGTGGACCAATCCAAAAGCGTAGCAAACGCAAAACCAAAGCTATCACATGATTACTGTCGTCAGTCATCCGAAAACTGCTCTAACGGACTCGATGAAAACGCGAGCACTGACACAACGGTAAGCACAAGGATCACTTTTTCCCTGTGCTTATGCTTGCGTTGCTTATTCCACTGCTCGTTTTTACTTGAGGCACATCTCTGGCGCTTGCGTCGCTCGTGAGAATCAGATTTCTTTATTAAAAGAAAGAAATGTCGATGGGATGTTACTAAGAAGGGGAATGGGGAATAATATCAATGAAACCCACAGAACCAAGTCTCGTAGCTAGGGTTAGGTTTTGATCTACAAGGTGTATTATGATTAGTTGTTCTGATGTGTAACCATAAACTAACCCAACGAGAATTAGCTCTGATCGGCTTCTTTGATTTCATTTCCAATTCCCCGTTTCAGTAACGTACGGTATACTGCATTGTAGTTTAATAATAAAAATTTTAGCTAGCGCCCAAGTACTAACTATATATTCTTAGGTGCAATTACGTAGAAATCAGCCAAGATCTATAACACAGAATCGGGGAAGAACATCTTGACATTATATAGTTACAGTAATAGGAATTTGATATTGTTAAAAAGTTATTTAAAATATTGATCGTAAATTTAATAAATTTCCACTGGTTTGCCGTGGTGTGGACTCTTATTTACCACGATTTACGTCATTACATGGTCAAAATGTTGTGGACTCACGAGGCGCTTCGCCGAGTGAGTCCGCAACTAATTTTGACCATGTGATGACGTAAATCGTGGTAAATAAGAGTCCACACCACGGCAAACCAGTGGAAATTTGTTTTTTACCACAACATTTAGAAATATACAGGAAACTTTCGTTGTATTTCGCTGCAAAACGTGACATGCTGGCGTCAGCATCGTTGTCTGGACTCTTATTTACCACGGTAAATCGACCAATCAGAGAGCGAGAAACTAGTGTGTTGTGGTAAAAAATTGCATGCTGTAGTTGCGTTGGTAAGTGGCGTTCTTAGGAACAGCGTTCCATTAAGAATACGACCTCTGGCTTGTGTTTTAATGTATAAACCTGGTACACACAGGAGAAGCCATAGTATGTGAGGTTGTGTATCAACAAGACGACAAGATTGTTATGGTAGAAAAATCACGAAACACGTACTAATAGAAAGTTTAAGCACCAGGACGGAAGAGGACGACGGCAACGTCGGTGAAACAATAAAACTTATTGCAGAAGACAAAAGGCGCACGTGAATATGTGAAATTGACATGATCTTGGGTTGTCATGCTCTCGTGCGACTCCAAATTCTTCTTTTTTAGGCTGTTGTCAGGACGTGGACGACATTTTGAGAAATTACGACAATCGTTCTTCTTAGTAGGAGACGATGAAAGCAATAAAACTTCGGCAAAAACGGAACAAATTTGAGCAAACTAAGAATAGGCAAAGTTACAAAGACACAAGGATTACAGAGACACTCTTTTACTGGTTCCTCGCGTTGCCGTCGCCGTCCTTTTGGAGACGGGTACGAATAAAGACAAACAAACGAAACTTGGCAAATCAAATAGGTTTGAAAAGAGAAGTTGAGCTTGTTAGGTTACACTGGATATGATGCGGCACATAAGTCTTTTGTCAGCTCGGTTACGCAGAGCGGCCTCGCAAAGCAACAGGTGGAAAATCCGACTGCTTTCGCGGGCCGGGAGGAAATAAAATGGAACTGAATGTTTTAGGTAAGAATTTTTCGGAAAATATGGACGACCTCTCGAGGTCCTCTTTTTTTCTTCTTCTTCCTTTTCTTTTCGAATACTATGGAGAATGTGACACTTGCATGATAGTTCATTCAGACCGGAAAGCTGAATGGCCTATGAATTCTCACTATATCACTCATACAATTTCTTCTTGAATAGTTAGGAGAATTTGTAATCAGAGCTCAGGAGTGAAAGGATTAAGTGGTACAAGTTGGTCGTACGAGAGCTAGGCTGGTGCAAATAGCATTACACGTTGGGTGCATTTTGTCCCAAAATCGATCAAACCCGCGCTGCCGAAGGTTCCCTGTGCCAAAGCAGTTGTAAACCTTGGAGTGAATCTGAGGGTCAGTCAGGAACGTGCACCCGCCGCTATCTTTCGGTGTCCAGCCCTGGATATCCACAATTATCAGTTCCTGATTGGACGCTTGGAACGTGAAGTGACTGAAGGCTAGCACCAGATCGGCCCCTTTCTTGTCCCTCCGGACAAAATCCAAGTTGTTTGTGAGCTTCACAAACTCCCCCGCCATGTACGGCTCGACATTGTAAACGTCGCTCACTTGACCGCCCTGGTCTAACAATTGAAGTAAGGCGACAGGAAGGAACTGGACTTGGCCGAAATTAAGACCTGACCAGACGAACAAAAGCTTGTGAAAATGAGACCGCCTAAAGATTACATGTGCAATCAAAACTTTCACCGCTGTAGAAGCCTTATCCTTGGGGACCAGTTACAGTGAAATGAAACAAAATAAGCCTATTTGCTGCTGCCTGTTCTAAAGAGGGGACCCAGGGGAGTCTCACCTGCCTGATAAACACGCTGGTTAAAGAGTGTCACGTAGTATCTTGCGGTCATCTGACATCTAACGTCTTGCTTGTACTGTTCCAAGCCCTTCGCCTTCTTGTACGCCTTTGCCACGTACCTGACAAAATCCGATAGCTATGTTTTAGTTCCAGCAATTCCATTAGTATTTTATTTCAATCCTGTAAGGTTTCAATTAAATAAAAGTTGGGAGTTGTCACAGTTCTACTGAGTTCTACTCTTGTCCTGATTACCCGTCATTAATTCAAAACCAGGAAGGGGTCTATGCTGCGAAGGTGATGGCTTGTTCGGCATATCAGTCCCCAATAAAAAAATATTGCTTAGAAATATATTGTAAAAGAACTCAGTGCAGCTCAACAAAATGCAGCAACTACCTGTTGAGCAACTTTTGAGTATAGATCAAGAAAAAGAGGTATTACACCGGAATTAGAGTATAATACGGCGGAATGTTTTTATTAGTCAGTTTTATTTTTTCGAGTCTGCCTCAGGCGAGTGAATTGTACTACGATTTTCTTCTTTTCCCTTCGGTGAATATTTTCAGAACTTTCACAATTAAAAAATACAACCCATACCTCTTTGTAGTTAGTTTAGAAAATATTCTTTACCTAATTGGAGACTGATATCGCTCAGGAAGCATATTAAAGTTTTAAAGTTTGGACCAAATGTCCGATTTAAAACATACTTTTTCAGATGTTTTTTAATTAACTTACTTTCCCATGGGATCATCTTGACCGATGAACTCAACCATGAATGCGTCTCTCTGAGCTCCTTCCTTTCCTTTCTCAAGTTCCAGGGGAGCACCGATGAATGCTAGGTTCCGCTCTTCCCTCCACGTGCTGTGCTGCATGTTTTTGGAATATTGATATTTCCAGATAATTCCACCTGAGGATTAAAACGAGGAACTGTCAGTGACTTCACTGAACTAATACGGCTTTAGTATCAACCTTTTTTCAAACAAACAAACAAACAAACAAGTGAAACCAGCTACGTGCGAAAGTTCACCTTGCACGGAAAAGACGCGTGTTGGATACTTAGGCCCGTTTCAAACGTCGCGCTACTGCCGTGCCGAACTCAATGCAAACTAGCTCAAGCAAATGATTTTGCTCAATTGCATTGAGCTCGGCACGGCGCGACGCTTAAAACGGGCCTTAGTTTGTCCTTTACTTACGTTTCCAGGATACTATTTATTAATTTGAGCCAAACCACCCAAAGCTAAGAGTCGATGATTACTCAATTTTTGGATTTTACATGTTTTTGGTCACCGGCAATCTGGTTTATTCCTGACCAAAATATTTTGTTTTACCCACGTGAACTACAAAAGGGTACACACCATTTCACTCCTGACTTCAAAATACAAATTACCTTAACAGTTTAACTGAATTCGATCAGTTTTCTTATGAGGAAGCTATCAAATACCAAGTTATCCTAAATGTATCGTGGTTTCATCTCCAGTGAGAAAAATGAAGTTATCACTCTCAGGAGCCGAAAGGGATGAAAAGGCACGGTCATGAGCTGCGCATGCGTCGTTTGGAATGAGATGTACGACGCCATTACTATCACTAGCATACAGGTTTAATAAATACGGATGATATGTGCTATCCTTTTCTGCATTGGTGCTTAATGTGGATTGAATCATTAGAACCAATTCGGGCTTCGTTTGTCAAATTAAAACCGTGAGCCCCCTCGTTTTCATTCCAGAACATAGCGACTGGCTCTCGTTACAATGATGCAGCTTATGAATAAGTGCAGAAAACCTCAATATTAAATTACTCACTGTGAACTCTTTTACTGCTCTCAATGACTGGATATCTTCGATCCTCTCTAGTCTCCTGAGGCCACGAGCGTAGCTGACCAGGAACTGTTGCAGGCTCCTGTCGTTGGTTCCGTGTGGCAGCATTTCTATCCACTGTTCCCTGTGTATCTTTTGTCACAGCCAACCGATCGACAGACGAACTATCTGATTCACAGTGGGTCTCTCGTGAGTCTTTGGTCACGGCCAGTCGGTCCACAGAAGAGCTATCTGATTCACTGTGAGCCTCTTTTGAGTCTTTGGTCACGGCCAACCGATCGACAGATGAACTATCTGATTCACCGTGGGTCTCTCGTGAGTCTTGTGTCACGGCCAGTCGATCCACAGAAGAGCTATCTGATTCACTGTGAGTCTCTTGTGAACCATCTGTCATTTCACGGGGCATCTGTAAGTCTTTCGCATTCCTTAGAAACCGAGACGAATTTGTAGCATCACTCCGGTCTAGAGACAAATATGATTGAACAGAATCATTCCCAGAAAACTGCTGCAAGCCGAGTACATGCAAGCATTGTGCAATCAGGATGGTTGTCCGTTTATCCAAGACGACAACACTGGTAAATGAGCAGTAGTGTTCGTACAACTGGGTTGCAACTGCCTCTATAACTTGACCTACTCCTTTGATCTCGTGGCTTGCCGATTCTTGATAACACAGCGAGACTTTGTAAACAGCGCTGACGAATACATGGAACTGTTCCCGGCTGGTGAGTGAATCCAAACTAGCGTGCGACTCAATGCTCCCCTTCAGTTCCCGCGCTGCTTGCTGCAGGTATTGTTGCCTCTCGTTGATATCTTGAAGCAGTCTTGAGTATTCCAGAAGAACCTGACCTGCATGACACTAAATGTTGTACGCAGTTTTAACACTTACTTTTAACAATAAATTCGGGTGATTTCTAAACCCCTCTGTTTATGCAGCTCTTGTGTTAAGCAATCACCGCCTGTTTTTCCAATCGCTCTCCTGTCCTCTTGCCCCCACATTTACTTTATCAGCAGCACGTTCAATGTCTTACTCCTTAACGTATTCAATTTTAGCCTTGTTTTTTCACTGTAACAATCATTTCTACACACACCGTAGCTAATCCTCCCTACCTCCGCTGTTACTCTGGCGGTCACTCTCAACTTTGTTCAGTCGGTTAATGTAGCCTCTCCTCATACTCATCCTCCCTCGCCCTACTTCAGCACAAGTTGCTGTTGTTGTTGCTTTTTTTCTCGCGCTGCTGACTGCTTTCTTCTTTAAAGTAAAACTATTTGCACGTTCCTTTGGCTTCTGGTTGGCTGAAAGTGTTTTCCCACAGCCTCGCTGATTAGCACTTTAAATAATTACTATAGCTTTGGTCTTCGCCGTAAGTCAAACGAAAAGCGCTAAAACTCTGAATGACTGTTTGGTACTCACCATGTGTCTGGCAACGAACAGCGGAGTGTAACGAGATAGATCAGCAGCTTTTTTAGCACAATCATAGGCTTCCAACAACGGATGTCTCGCAACCAGCTCATACGTTGGTGCTAGGATGCCGTACTCAGCCAATGACATGTTTTGAAAGCACTTCGATAAAATGCCAAGACTTGAGGAGAGGCCCTTCTTGTCCACCTTTGGCAGACTCCCGAACAAAGTGATGGACTGCAAGAGTAGTTTCGCACTGTCCGTCCACTTTCCCAGGCTGTACTGGATGTCGCCCTGAATTTGGACACATACTGCAGACACCAGCTGGTGGTCATGTGGTTGCCGGTACCGCCATTGGCCAAGTTCAGCTTTTGCCTGAAGGAGTCGTTCAAGAGTTTGTTCTGCACCTGTTGTACGAATTAAGAAAAGCTAGTGAATCTCCTTTGTTTACAAGGCAGCTATATATAATTACACCGTGACCTGTCATCTATCAATCTATTTAGGGTGCTTATTTTCAGACTGTTTTCGGAATACTATCATTCAAAAGAATAGGTTGTCTGAAAATGGTTTTACTTGTGCATTGGATATGGTTCGCCTGGAAACTGCGATATAGAGTGTGTCAAAACTAATAACGAGGGCTTGTTATACGACAAAAATGTTGTTTCTGACGAATGAGTCTGCGGATAGGGCTGAAATATATATTTTGGCGGCACGAGATACAACGTGGCCTCGGTCAAAGGCCGGAGCATTATGGGTAGTACGTAGGGTATATATAGGAGAGTATAGCACGTGGCTGTCATTTAGGCCTACGAACCGACCGCATTTAGGTAGCGCCTTTTAATTTTAATCTCATTAACGTGGTTCGGGTTGGTTCTCACCTGGCCCTCCCCAAATAAGCTTATTTGCCCTTGGTGCAGTGTGTTCACTGCAGTTGTGAAGTGGAGACTAAATGAAATAATTTACTAACTATTCTTGCCCGTGTTTTCGTTTTCGTATTTACGTTGTTAGAATAGTTTGCAACCTCAGGATTCACACAGAAACTTGGAAACAAAGATCCTCTGGCCCCTTATGTTTCCATGACTTTTAAAAGACTTAATAATATTCCTTGACCTTTAAGAACGCTGAAAACATGCAGTGAGTACAATATTTGACCACTTTGCAGCCAAATGTTTGACACTTGAGACAAAGGTTTTCACAAATCTCGGCGCTTTCATTAAACCTCCGTTTTCGCCCCTCCACACCAACTTGTTTTAATTTGAAAACACATCCGTTTTTAAAAGTCTCCACCTTGAGAACCGTTTTTGCAAACCTCCTCCGTTTTCGTGTCATCGTTTTAGTGTGGACGGAAAGCAAAAACGCATGAAAAAGGATTCGTTTTCAAACAAAAACGGATTAGTGTGGACGGGGCCAAGATTGCTCCATTTGCCAATCAGCTTTTTTATACTTAACGTAATTTTGAAAGCAATTTTTAACTTTCACCGTTTTACTTTGACATGTCTTTTCCATGGCCGTATGAACCCCGGACCTTTGTTTTCTAAGCAGCTTAAAATACCTTGTAAATCCCCTTGGTTCTTCATGAGGCGGGCTTTCCGAATGATTAATTGTGGTGCTATAGCTGTTTCAGGGCTCTGTGCTTGCAGATAGTCGACTATACGCAGTGACGTTTCCGAGCTCCCTTGCCAGTAGGCAAACCTGTCCATTACAAACACCAATGCTGCAACAGTGTTGAAATCCTTATTCTGAACAGCATGGAAGAGGCATTCCTGAAATGCAACGTTCAGTGTTAGGCATGCACTTCAAAAAACGTATCAAATATGTTTTCTTTTCTTTCTTTCTTTTTTTCTTTTTTTTTTTTTTTTCATTTCAGCTGAGATCAAACTAGATCTCCTGATGAATACTTGCAGTTGCAATTATTATATAGATATCGATGAAATTTATACCAGGTTTTCTCCCGTTCTAAAAACTGATATTCTTATTGCGCGCGATATCTTCAAATATGAAAGATAAAAACGATGTCTTCACTATGCCCTGGCAAAGCGAGGACACGTTGTGGCGGCAACATCTCTAGCGCGAGCATGTTTCCCAAATGTCGCGAAACACTTGTTGCGGGTCAAATTTTGCACGACCATAAATTAAATCACCTGAAGAATATCCAGTTCAGTCATGAATGGCACCAGGCTGTTTCTTGCAGTAATCAGTTCTTTGATGTTGTAGCTCTGTTCAGCCCCAACTTGTTCTGCATACTGCCTGATACAGATTCAAGCCATAGAGTACAAATTACTGAAACAAGTATCAGGCCCAAGGGAAGGGGAGAGGAAGAGGGGAAAGGAGAGCTTGGTGCAAAGGCTCCCCCCCCCCCCCCCCCCTTCCCCCTCCCCATTTTTTTGTTTCTCCCTTCCCCTTCCCCTTTCCCCTCACTTTTGGACCTGATACTCAGGTTATCCACTTACTGGCCACCCAGAGAGCAGTAGAATAATGCTGGGCTTATTATATACTGGCATCCATAAAGGAGGTTCACTGTTAGGCCAGATAGAGACCAATTTACTGTTAGTATAAAGTTGAGAATTTATATGGGAAAGGAGTGAAGGAGCTTATATTACCTCAAACGAATCCTTTATAGACTCAAAATGTTTCCATTTTGACCATAGCATTAATTACCTTCAGTGTTGCCTGCAGTACTTGTTATATTATTCATAGCATTAATTACCAAAAAATATGGATACATTTATGTTAAGTCTTTCCTGGTCAGCTGGACACCAAAAACATTTTATGTAAAGCATATAAAATAATTTACAAATATATACTTTTATATATTATATCTATTATTAATATAAATAATATAAATATAAATATAATATATAATTATATATATATATAAACATATATAAATAACAATAAATTCAAATCTTTACCCAGGAGGCCTACTTCACCCAAGGGTAGTTTTTGGTGGGGTGTACTGCAAATATGTACCTACTATATAATATTTCATATAACTATATTACCAAAAGTTAAAAGTCTATAGAACTTGCCTTTTTTTCAGTATCATTCCAAATTATACATTTTTCTTAATTTTCAGTTCCTTACCATTTTTCAGGTATGAATGGCCATGCGTTATTCTTAGCATCAACAATAAGTTCCTGCAGTTCCTTAGAAAGGAGTTCCATCCATGTGTGCAAAACACTGAAATTTACAACACACTCTGGTCCAACCTCTGTAGCCTCAGTATCCTTCTTCTGAAGACTTGCTCTCGTGGAAACAAGGTTTATGGCAATCCCCCTGAAATTGTTCGCTGTTTTGTTTGTAAGTAAGGTCAGCCTTACAAGTTGTTCAACTTCCTCTGGCACAGTTAACAATGGCAATGGCTTACGGAGCAACAAAAACTGACTTAAAATGGCTTTGACGGATGGACTGAAGTGGCTCAGAATCAAGGCTGAAACAACATCTACTGGTCCACCTGATTGGCCAGACTGATACTTTTCACTAAGAACTTGAATATGCTGAGAAATAGTTTGCTTTGATGGACTAAATTCTGTCCAAAAGTGCACAAGTAGCCTTATGGCGACTGGGTTACAAGATAAGTATCTACAAATTATTTCAACTTCTACATCACTGAATGACAGATTTTGTACATCGAGTAATTTCTTTGTGCATTCTTCTTTGATGCCACTAACTTCTACAGAAGACACATCTTGTAGCACAGGTGAAACAGCATTACCAGTTGACACAGTAATGACTGCAGGTACAGAAAGCTTCCCAACCTCCAGAATGGACACAAAATCAGAAAGAAAAACACTATCATCACAATTTCCACTTCTATCAATGCAAATCAGTTTAAAGTTCTCTTTAAGGAACAGTTGGAGAGCTCTGTCTTTCTTGGCGAGCTTCACAGAAGACTGCAACAGCAGAGAAGCCGTGTCGATGTCTTGCTTGTCTCTTGCAATTGAACTGATTAAGTCATACAGTGAGCGCTTATCACATCCTGGCTTCACACTGATGTACAATACCTCTGATTCGTCCACAAACTTCTGGGAGACAAGTTCCTGACAAATGCTTTGGGCATAGGTTGTTCTACCACTTCCTGGCTGCCCATAAACCCAGACATGTTCTGATTTCTGGCCATAATTTTCTTGGATGAGTTTACAGATGGTTGCCAAATCACTAGAGACCTGCAGTTGAGAACTGAGGTGATTGGCATTTTTTGCAAACTGTGTTGGTAAAATGCGCTCCAAAGCCACGCTGGGCAATATTCGACCAGACTGGCATGTTCTGTTGATAAGACAATTTGTAATATCAAAATCCACATCTACCTAGGCTCTGGCTAATTAGCATGAAAATATATTGGTCCTTAAATCTACAGCCAGAAGATAGTTTGATCATCCCACACCTTCCCAGACCTGCCAATATTTATCTCCTGCTCTGACGTGCATGGAGGTCTCCCGCATATATGTGCCTTATCTCCCATTCTTCCATATATAAGTCAATCAACCTCCCACCTCATAATATGCCTTGTCTCGAGCACAATCAAAATAAATCAATCTCTTACAAGTCTAGCCCTGACTGGCTAAAATGCCCTACTAATTTATGGATGTCTATACTAAAAGTGGGAAGGGAGAATGGCGAATGAAATCAGAGAAATTCCAACAGACCTAAATCTTGTAGGGTTGCTTAGGTTTAAGGCTAGGTTTAGGGACTTAGACATCCACAACAACTTTATCATAAACATCCCGGAAAATAATAAACCCGGCCCTAAACTCAGTCCCCGTTTTTTCCCACTCCTTTTTGGCTTCACTCAACAAACTCATCCTCTTGACAAACATGTAATATGGCAAAGCACCCAAGTGTCTATCGACATCTTATCGACGCTCACGAATAGCGAGACCTTTGTCGAATATGTACCTCAACGGAGAAGACATCTCGCGTGCCCTTGCTCATTCCCTGATCTTCCTCTTCCGGCGCGGAGTAGAGCCCAGTCTTCTCTCCACTGGTTTTATTTTCGATTTTAAGATTTTACTTTCGGGAGGGTGTCCGAACCAGGATCTGGACATCATAAAACTGGAGAGGGCTTTTGCCCTCGTTTCTCTTTAATTTAGAACTGTCAAGTGTTGTTACAAACGCTTGTTTCCTTTGCAAACCTTCTTCGGCAGCTGACGAAAATACTCGGAACACGTCGCCAGGATTCTCGTAACGCGGTCGGGGTTTCGTCGTTATTTCTGCCTTGCTTTCACTCTGACACCATCCAGAGTCCAACCATGGAAAGCTCTCGAGCTCTCGACTTTGATCCTGTAACGTTTATCAAGACACCAGTGGTGATTCTACGGTTGATATGCATTGTGAGTACTCGCAACATTTCATTCACTTCCTTCCCAATGTGCTAAACAGAAATTTCCTTGTTATCCATTTATACTCCATTGTTCAGACTCCCACACTCCACGTTCCGGATTGTAGTACGCGTGTGCATGTGTTCTTTACAGTTTTATTCGCGGGCGTGTTTAGTTTGTGCATGGTTAATTAATATCTTGAGGTGAAAAGTCCGTATTCGATCAGTGATTATTTTTTATATTTAGTGAATCTGTACTAAATCCTCTGCTCAATTATTGCAACACGTTGCACAATCTACAATTAGTTGGAGAAACGGCAGTTATAAAATCTACCAGTACGTGCTTATGCATTTTATACCAAGAAGAAAGCGTGCTGTGCGACTCTGTCCATTAGCCCATTAGCTTCATCGGCTCAGTTTTACATACACTGTATGTACTGCATCATTCTACTATTTATGGATTTGATGCTTCCCTTCGTTGATATTTTGCGTTAATTTTACAGTACATCGTTTGAACTAGTCGGGTGTTCTGGTAGTTTTTACAATTCTTTGAAATGTTTCTTTTGCATTGTGAGCTGCTGTACATGTAGGTACAGATACATGTAAATATGTTTCCTTTTCTTTGTGGTTTTCTTCTACTTTGCAAGCTCTTTTGATGCATGCATTCTCTTTGTGTATTTCATAGTCACAATGCAATGCACACTTGATTGGCTTCTCGGGATTTAAACCACACTCACACTAAATACAAAATATAAATGCTTGAGAAAACAAACAGTACTTGTTTGGACATGAAACTGTGCTGTGTAGGACAGGACTGCCCCCTTCCACACCTTTGAATTTTTTTGAATTGATAAAATTGTGGACCTCATTCTCTTGTTTGATAAACATGTGGTGGATAAATCAATTCATTACATAAACTCTGGTGTGATATAGAGATTTCCGCCATTGAGAAATGTCGTATCTGAACACACGTAAAAATACGATATTTTTTACGTATCAGCCAAGCAGTGATCTTGCATGTTTTTGCATTTCTTAGTGGTGGAAATCTCTGTATCACACCAGAGTTTATGAAATAAACAGAATAATGCACGGACACTTGGAGATATGAAATTTATCTTCTCGTGTTCATCTCAATATCGAGATGAACACTCAAAGATAAATTTCGTATCTCTGCGCGCCCATGCATGTAGTATTCTCTATTTACTATATCATTTGAGCTTGTATGTGTCTGGTAGTAAAACAGTGGAAGAAAACAAATCACAAAATCAGGATAGCATATTCAAATTTCGCACCAGTAACCGAGACAAGTAATGCAATTTGCCAACTTTCTAAGCCCCTAATTCTAACATGGGCAGGTGAAAGCCATGACTCTGTGGGGAAATATAATGGGAGAGTAGTTGAAATTCACAAAATAAGGAACGCCACATGCATTATCAAACAAAAAGGCAAAGAAGAAAGTCATCTGTTTCAGCACCCAACAGCCACATTTTACGACATAAATAGATGAAAAAAAAAAAAGAACATTGAACCCTTCAAGGTTATACTAGCATCTAAGAAGCTCTGAAATATTTGGATATGCTGGTATCCTCATGTGCAGGAAACAAATATATGGTTTAAGTCAGGGACCTGGTTCATGATAAATGCTTTCATATGACTGCACTTTAGATAAAGTTAATTATTAGAAGTATTGTAAAATACAAGATAGATAAATAAAAAAAAGGTTATTACATGGGAAGGAGTGCAATACGGCTGAGTATTTTACGAGTCAGTTTGAAGCAGGCTCGAAAAAATAGAACTGAAGATTAAATAACAGCCATATTGCATGACTTTTCGTGTAATAAATTGTTTATTGTACAACAAAAAAGCAGGGCAAACATTCTCGCCACATGCAAAATGGAACAAAAAATGACGTGTTTGTATACTTTGCTTGCAAGAATTGATCATGTATAAAGCCAACAAACCAGTTGATCTGGTTCCTGATGAGTGCGTGCAGTACACTCCCATCTTAAATTCACTCATTCTTTTTTTCACATAATATTATTATTATTTGTTTGCTTCTCCGTGCAGTGCAGTTTACAAGTAGTGTGATTAACAGTCCTTTGCTTGAAGAAGTCCCCCTTTTTTTGTTTTGCAGCTTTTCTCGATTATCGTCTTTGGTTGTATATCAGCTGGCAGTTATGATGTTAATGCGAATTGTCTGTACAATGGGGAAATGGGAGCATGTCACTATGGCGTTGGCATTGGTGTAATTGCCTTCCTTGGCTGCATTGTCTTCCTTGCGATTGACTCGCAGTTTGACACCATAGTCAACCCAGAAATGAAGAAATATATCGTCATGGCAGACTTGTTTTTCTCAGTGCTGTGGACATTCCTCTGGTTTGTTGGATTTTGTTATTTGGCTGACATGTGGCGGAAGACTCCCAACACAGATGATTTTCCCACTCACAATGTGAACAACAGCCAAGCAGCCATTGCTTTCTCGTTCTTCTCTATTATAACTTGGGTAGGTCTATTTACTATTTTTCAGAAAACATCAGTTGACAGCATCTCCCAAGTGCATCCAAAGTTTTGTTTGTAAGGTGGTCATTTCTTATAGTAGAAGGGCCAACAAAGTTCTGACTCATAGAGTGCACCACACTAAATAATGGACATGAACCACAACTCGTTTTCAGCATCAATTGCGTCAGTGTTGATGTCAGTGCATCTGAGGTTATTTCACAGGATTGAGGAAGTTTTGCTATACGACAGAGTATTTGCAGGCTTGAGAAGATAAAACAGACAAGTGAAAATAGCCATACTGCATGACTATGTAAGAAGTAATTTTTTTAAAAAATAGTTATATTTATATAAAACAGCAAGATATTAAATATCATGTATAGCAGACTCCCTAAAGCCTGGCTTCCTGGTGAAAAGCCAAAGGATTTTAAACCAGTCAGTGTGCTAAGTCTCTCATTATGTGCATGTCTTCCTCACAGGCTGGTCTGAGCGTTATGGCCCTCAATAAGTACCGCCAGGGTTTGTCAGAGTTTGACTATTCTAAAAATGAGCTTCCCGGAGACTCGTACTCGTCACCATACGCTTCATTCCCAGCTCCTTCCGGCGGAAGTGACCCTTATCAAGCTAAACCATTCCAGGATGAGTCAGTTCCCGAGGGAGATCCCCCAGGGGATGGAGCTGGAGAATACAGGCCACCACCATACTAGTGACTGGCAGACTCGTACGGCATAGGATTTACATGTACGTGTGTTGTAGGGCAGACTGGAAGGACATTGGATTTTTATGGACAAGGAATAGAGCGTCTGATAGTTTAATCTTAACCGAATGAACATTTGAGTATTGAATAGAGGATCCTGTGTGATCTTTAGCCACTGAATGTCCAACAGGTTGAACACAAGAATAATGTATTTCATGGTAGTATGATTCAGTCATTTCTTTTGCCGTATTGTGTAGCTGCTTAACCTAACACAAGGAGAGATGGCCTTGAGTACGGTCTGCATTTACAACAATAGTCAATTCATGTACAACACTATGTTCTGAGTCTCCAGATTTAGCAAGTTGTCTGTTGCATATTGACCATATGTTGTACACGCCCAAACGTTCCAGAAAACGAACATTTCACTTGTTTTACCATGAATAATTACTTGACAATCAGTTCAATTCAAATGTTTAGCGATATAATAACTGAAACTTGCTGGTTATAATGTTGCATAAATTATGTACCTGTATATTAATGCATTGCTCAGCTCATTTGAGTGGTTGATTTGAGGTATGCTGCCAATCTGCTATCGAACGTCATTTTCATTAAGTGTTACCCAACATACTGTCCTCAAACCTTTAGGGCTGATTTTTAAAACAAGCTTTAGACCGTGGTTAGGAAAGTCCTGGTTTAAGCAAGGTTTAACTAATAGCCATGTTATCGGACCACGCCTAAACATTCTAAAAAAGCAATTCAACCCTTGGCTAAGCCTGGTTTACGGAGTCCGTCCAAACTTTAATGTAGCCAGGTCTAAGTTAGGACTTTGTTTAAAAAATCGTTTGTTTTTATGGGTACTGTCCTGTTGTTTTACTACATGTTACTTTTTTCTGTGAAGTTTGACTAATAAATCATCGCGGAGGGAATACTCTGTATGTTGTGTTGGCACTATTCAGCCGTTCACATGTTGCCGCTGCTAAAACGCCACTTAACTTGATGATAAGAAATAATAATAAATAAGAAGACACTACGCAGGCTATGTTAGAAGAATAACGCCTTTAGTTTTAGGGTTATGTTTATAACTACAACCTAACTCGAAAACTAACCCTAAACCTAACTCTAGCTCGAGTTAACCCTGTGTCGGCTTTGTTGATCTCTGATTCCCCATTCCCCGTTTTAGCAACATCCGGGCCTTATTCGTATTAAATGGCAATCAAATAAAGCACGATTGTAGGTAATATAAATGAATAGGGCGCTATAAAAGACAACTTTAAGATGAGCTGTCGCGCTCTGTTAAGTTCGTTACTTTTTCTAATTTGTTACTACAATTGCGTCTAGGCAACGATTGCTTCTTCAAAAGAATGCTATTAACTTAAACTTGCAGTGCAGTAACAGCGTCGATCACATCTATATCATCATCACGCCGGTTTGCACGGCATTACCCAAACAGCTTTAACTGGAAAACAGGTAAGCCGAGACTTGTACTGCAATCAGTCCTGTGTTACGGATTCAGTCGTCTCCTTATTAAGCAATTTACAGGATTCCAAATTATCACTCAAATAACACGATTAGTGCATTAGCACAGGGTATGAAAGAGAAAAACAACGACCTTGATGCATTTTCACCGCTAATCTGTTTTGTTTCTTTTCTTTTTTTTCAAGAACAAAACAGATTGAGCAGAACAGTTCATTGACAATTTGATTACAACATGTTTTAAAGTTAAATGGAACCTCAGGAAACCTTTCCAGGTTTTTACAGGGAGTCCTTTAACTAGAGATATAATTGTAACTGATTATATATCACAACAGAAATTATGTAGTAAGTTCCTTGTTTGTGACAGAAGTTGGAAATATTTAAACTCTTGCAAAGTAATTAGGCTATATATCAACATTTCATCTCTTTCTTGGGATGATAGAAACTTTTGAATCAGTTTCTTTTCTGGCTACCTCATTTAGTTCCACATAGATGTGCCGCACCCTCTTGTTGGTGAAACTTGACTTGCTCGTCTCTTGTTTACGAACAAAATTTATTGTAACAGCGTCCGACTACAAGTGAGGAGGCGCTCAAAACAGCCAAAAACTCCACACTGGGAAATCGTGAAGTTTACCGCGTGATTAGCAATTGAAATGCAGTGAAACCTCGATATAACGAACCTCGGTATAACGAAAGCAGGAAATCACTGCGGAGAAAAATCGAATCAAATTGATTGCATGAATGTACTGAAATAGCGAAACGAATTGTCTACCGAAGTCCATCGTTCGAAACAATCCGACACCTTACGTGCCCAGTGGGAACAGTACACAATTACTGTTTCGGCCGAGTTCCAAGTTTCGCTAACAATTGTCAACTGCTTCAAATAACCTGATTGTTTAACAGCTAGCAACTGTTTTTAAAGTTTGAATTAGTTGACCCTAAACAATTATGTTGTCCCCACAGGACTCTTAGGAGTTGTCATGGCTGCCTATGTGTGGATTGTCACAGGATTTGTATTTCTTGGGAGTGGTGGTAAGGTACCTCTGCTCTATTATGTCGTATCACTGATTGATTTACCAACATAATGAATATGAATCTTTTTGAGATTATAATTACGATAAAAGTTCTTATAATCTAGAGCGAGAATAAAACTTTACTTCTGCCATGATGCAGCGCTAGAAATGGAACTTAGGCTTTCAGTAAGGTTGGTCGATGCAAACAGTGCTGTTTAATGTTGGCCTGAATCTGTCCGCTGTAAAGTGGACTTCGCGTTCTATTTTTTGAGAGTCAACACCGTCTTGTTCTCTTGTTGCGCTTTTTCAATCAACCAGTACTTACTGAGTGTTTGAACACGAAAATTGAACGTCTTCATTGGAATAGTTTTCTAATAGTTCGGAAGTCCAAGTATCGCTCTCAAAAAAAGGATAAGTTGAGCCGACAGCCAAAGAAATTTAGCTTCTCGTGAGTAGAGGGTAGTTGCGAGTACCAACAATATTTTCGCTCTTCAGAAAGAACGCAATGATAAGGCGAAGCATACAACTGTACAATGCTTTGGTATTTCTTTTCGTTATCGATTGTTGTTGTTGTTGTTGTTGTTGTTGTTGTTGTTCTTTTCTACATTAGCACTGCGTGGAATCGCCGGACAAGGTAAGACATTTGCCATTCAAAAAGGCCATGGGAGCACCTGAGTTGGAAGCGCGCTTATTTTGTTGGCCTTACCATATTTGATTGTCTAGCATATGCTTGAGGTGAAAATTCAAAATAATCGATGCGCATTTTCGCGTGCTACGCTTGGTGCTAGCGCAAGTGCGACCACGGCCTTACTTAGTCCGATGAGACCCTCCTCGGGAAAACAGCGAATAAAGTGATAGCACGTTTACGGCACGCTCGAGCGGCAGCACACGTTTTAACCGAACTTGGTCATGTGACCGTCACAGGACTTGGTGGAGTCATAAGTTTAAAGATACAGTGGTCACCTACAAATTGTTTTGGTTGTAAATCACGACCCTAATCCCAAGTATGTGGAAATTAGAAGGTACTCAAATTCCTTTAGCAATGGCTCAAATAGATACGGACAGGGGGCCTTTAAATCCTCGTGAAAGTGTTAAGTGTGTGTGTGTAAATGAACGCAGTTTAATTATAGGTTGCCAACAGAGAATCTTTTTACTGCAGATGCTGAAGGGATGTATACCCACTGGGGCTCGTGGAGCGAATGTACTGTGACATGTGGAAATAGAGGAATCCAATACCACGTCCGCTTTTGTGACGAGCGACCTCCTCACGGATCTGGCCAGAACTGCAGTGTTAATGAAACGGACGTCGAAACTCGCCATTGTAGCAAGCGGCTATGCCCAAAACGTAAGTAAAATACAACCAAATCGCAACTAAAGGCGTGAAAGTGACTTGTCCCCCAGTTCATAAAATATTTTCTTACTCCTAAGCCCCCAGGGGGCATATTAGAGCATTTACGGTAACTGAGGCTCCGATCGCACTCGTAACTTTAACGACATTAATATCAACATTTGCATCATTTGAAGTGCAAACAGCACTTGTCACCAGAAATATATGTCAGCAAGTTGTTACCAAACATTAAAGAAATTATTATTATTATTATTATTATTATTATTA
Source organism: Plumapathes pennacea (assembly GCA_964036295.1). NCBI lineage: Eukaryota > Metazoa > Cnidaria > Anthozoa > Antipatharia > Myriopathidae > Plumapathes > Plumapathes pennacea. Next base: position 11,621,880 of record OZ038465.1, on the reverse strand, counting down.
TTATTATTATTATTATTATTATTATTATTATTATTATTATTTTTGCACACATCCACTACGCGAGCAGCCAAAACAGCGTGCGACTACGGACTTGACCTTGCCCTGATTATTGACAAATCCTCAAGCATCGGGAAAAAAGCTCTGACCACACTGTACCAGAGCTTCCTACCGGAGTATCTGCAAAAGCTGACCATTTCAAGTCAGGCGACCCATGTTGGAATTGTGCTTTACAGTCCATTTGCTGAACTAGTCAATCTCTTCAGGGATCAAAAATACCAAGATAAGCAGAATTTAATCACTATGGTAAAAAATCTGCCGCCGGCCTCCCAGTGGGGCACCAGAGTTGACAAAGCTCTTGAAATGGCTTCCAGTAAACTGTACACGACTGATGGAGGCGACAGATCTAACCGAAAAAACGTTCTGGTTCTCATCGGAGATGGACGAACCAGGCCCAGCGTCAACTTGAAATTGGGTGACAAAGTTTCGGACTTACGGGTGAGTATTCTGGGTGAGCCTGTCAACAACTAAAAAGCACCGACCAACACATTTGGAAACAGTTTCTCAGGACCGCAATTAAAGAGGTCCTCTCGGCCAATTCAATGTTTTTTTTGTTTACGGATGGAAATGGATTGCTATTCATTGATCCGTCATGTCATGGGGGCGGCGAAAGTCGAAAGATTAGGCAAGGCGTTGCCATTCGACTCGTTAGAGGAGAAGATTAGTTTCGTTTGATCTAACAGTACTAATGGCAGTTTTTTTTTTTCAGATTATTAATCACGTTCTTTCCTGTTGGGAACCAAATTTCTAGATGTAAACAAAAACACTAAATTGGAAAAAGAAGGGCCCCTTTAACTCTGGTGATTTTTTATTAGACAAAAGGAACAGATATCATTGCCTTGGGATACGGAGATGGGCGCCGTCCTCTAAATATGACTCAGCTTCGAGAAATCGCCAATGAAAAGGTATACAACTTGAAGGAATCACCGAGCATTCAAGAAGCAGCTGAAAAAGTGGACAACTTAACCTGCGGTAAGTTGCTGGATATATTATATATATCCGCCCAATGATTTCAAGTTTAAAGTCCAGTGGCCGGTTCACAAAGGCGGCGAGCGATAAAGTAGATCCACCACCAAAATATGTTGGAATTTTTACTAGAAAAATGATGAAATAAAAGCACATAAATAAAACTAACTGAAGATGCACGTATATGTCCTTGTATAGCGTTAGACGGGGGCTACACTATTTGGGGTGTATGGAGTGTCTGCAGCGCTACATGTGGACGAGGAATGCGTGTTCGAGTTAGAACCTGCAGCTACCCTCCTCCCGCGAAGTCTGGAAAGAGTTGCGCTCATCTTGGTACCAACAGAAACATACAGCCATGCAATGAAGGAAATTGTCCTAAAGGTATGAAAAACTATATAACTTGACCACAGTTTCCAGATTCCAATCCTTTTGTGTTGTCGGTTCAATGGACCCTAATCACGTATCACCAATTTGGCAACAAAAAGCCCGCATATGTCAGGCTGCGAGGAGACTATAAATTCATTGCCAGGAATCCATTAATCCTTACATTGCTCTTTGGAAAGATTGCAGCGTGGCTTCAGCTGGGCCATCTAGTATTGTACAGCATATACATGCACTGTTTGTGAGTGATTTGTGTATAATGTATATATTTGTGAAAAATAATGAAATAATGAAAAACTGTTCTAATTTTCTTCCCGCGTCGATCAGCTCCCCCTCATTGCGAGCGTAAGAAAATAGACGTCTGCCTGATAATTGATAGGTCCAGTAGCGTCACAAGGGAGAATGTAGTCCGAGTGAAAACCTTCCTCATTCAGTTAGTGAGCGCGTTCGAAGTCTCGCCGACAGCAACCAATTTTGGAATTATCCTGTTCAGCGCGAGTCCATACCTCTTCTCAAAGTTAGGAGATCAGCGATATCACAGCAAGGATGGGATCATAGGACTGATCCAAGGCATACCGGACAGGGTATTGATACGTTAACTAACTAAATATTATATTAACTCACGAGACATATAGACTGCTTTATTAGGAGGGCTCGGCCTTCTCACGAAATGCAAACTATTCAGTCGTTTTATAATTTGTATTATTTGAAAATCGACTTCCAACGACGCAAGCACAAACCCAAGCATGAGCGCAAGCAAAAGAATCCTTATTTCATATTGTGAAAACAAGATCGATGCACTCGCAAGCGTACACACAAGTCATTAAAATATATCGAATTATATATTATATCAGAATTGTAATTCTACTTTCGCTTCTCCAAACGGATCTGAATTGTGTTGGCATGAAAATTTAACATGATTAATACATCAAGACGCTTGCAATACAAAGCTTGGCTTAATAAATTGTTTTTGTTCTTATCAGGTCTTTTCTGGCACTCGCACAGATCGTGCTCTGAGGATGGCCAGCGAGCGTATGTTTACTCCTGAGGCAGGTGACCGCCCAGACGCCACAAACGTCGTTATCGTTATGACGGACGGCAAGACCCGCCGAGGAAGCGAGCCCTTTGATGTAGTTGTACCGCTTCTTACGGTATGAAGTAGCCATGTGGTTATAATTGTAAAATGTCAAAATATTTCTTATATTGACTAACTTGTAATTCTTCAAAAAATGTGTTAATTACGAACAAAATGGTATTCTTAAAACATTGCAATAACATAATTTCATCACATGGCTTTATCAGTGTAAAATGGTATAGATGAGATCCTGCTCTTCGAATTAAAAAGCAGTCTTCCTAAAATGTTGTTGTATTTGCGTGAATCAAGGTGCGTCTTTTTGTCCCTGGGATACAATGTAGCCACTCAGGTAATACCCTAATTATCACATAAATTTTTGCGACGCTTTTCGGCGCGAAAGTTAAGTGACCTCAATTATGCCAATAAAATAATTATACGTTGTCAAGCAATAAAATGAAAAAAAAAAAAAAAAAAAAAAAATCAATCACATTTGACAACTTTGGGACGAGTGATGTTACAACACTGAGCTGAAGGAATTCACAAATTTTAGTATGCTCTTTCGCGTAGCCGAGCCCCGGAGTTTTGTATAAAACACAGGACACGCAGCGACAGCCATATTTGGCTTTCAACGTCACACTATATGTTTCCTAACACCATACTGTTCGTTTTTATCTTTGGACAGGAAGAGAAAGGTGCCAAGGTGATTGCTTTTGGCGTCGGTAGTAAGATAGACGACGCTGAACTTCGGCAAATAGGTGGAGAAAACGTGTTCCACGGTACAGACTTTAAGCATCTGTACGAGGCTATCAACGCGCTTGTTGGAATGACTTGTGAAGTGGCATAGTGGAAAAAAAAGGGATGGGTGAAAGGTAATGTGAGTAGATTAATACTCAAATAGAAATACATCAGTCTGTTGAAAATCAATGCTCAGATTAGGGCGTGGTAGCAGCTACTGGACTGGAACTGTAATTAACAGGGAAGAACTTTCTTCAAACTGAATAATGGCAAATCATTCTAAATGCGGCTTTAAGTACTCGATTCAAAATAGTGTTTATTTTGGCATAAAATAACCTGTGGCAGGTCATTAATTTTCGCCATGTGTTGGGCGTCGGATGCAATAACGTTTGCGAGAAAATGACTGGGCTCGTATTCGTTGAAAACTCGGCTTACTGTGATCAAATTGTCGACAGTTAAAGTTTGGTTCCCTTCCTACATATATCAGTCTAACTCCGGGGCACCCCCAACGTTTTTCAACAGATTATATAGAAAACATCGGGATGACAAGCAGTTGATTCCAGGGTGACTTAAAATGCAGTCAAATAATCCTATACTCTTCTGGACGGGAACAATAAAAGCTGTGAAAGGTGCTGTTTTTGTGTTGTTGTACGAAACGGATTACAAAACGACCAAGAGACTATGTTACGTCACAGATATGCAAGACTTGGTACCGTTGCCACTGCCTAACATCTGTCATCTTTCAAAATAGAAATTACACAATCAGATAAAATATGCTTGGTCAGAAAAGTCATCGTATCTTTTTTTTTGAAAGTCTTTCACTTTCGTTCAATAATAATAACAACTTCAAGTGTATGTGTTTAGCTTTGCCGGTTCAAAGTAATTGGGAACACTGTAAAATAAGTTGTTGGTTAAAGTCTTGGGGAGACCTAATTATTAGATAGTAATGTGTACAACAATACAATATATGAATTATATATGAATTGTACCCAACCCCTAACTAAACCAGTCGGATTATAATAATCCGATTACACTATTAAGTATGCTTTCATACTTGCACTAGCGTGTTATGCACTACAAAGTGCACAGCAACTACATTTGTTGTTTATAAAACTAGAAAGATCCCTCTTACGTATGTTTTTCTTAAAACAGTTTAAGCTAGATTTATTTCTGTCCTAAAACTGCTAACTTTGGACCTCATTGTATGGGTCCCAGAAATCGCAAGGAATGTTTTCCGTATCAAGGGAACAGTTTCAAATCGGGGTGGGTCGAAGTACCCTTTTCTGAACACATAGAACACAGCACGATATCTTAAAGACACCTATTATAAAGGCTAGGTCACTTTTATGGTACGTGTCAGTCTAGAACCGCCCTAAAGCTTACGTTCCTGGAGAACGCGTTCAAGCTCATTTTTTCAACGGCTTCAGGTTGCGAGCAAACTGAAGATCAGATTTTCAGGTCTTCTTGGTTTGCATCACACACAATCTTGAGACATGTCTGAAGTACACATTTCAGTGCAACTATTGAAGTTATTAATATCTTTATCAGCACAATGTACGACGGGGAGTTCCCTACAAGGATATGACGCCATGAAATGCAGACTGGATAATCTCATTATGCCTTTAGTGCAGAGTTTGATAACCTGATGGCGAGGGATCGATGGAAGACAATTGAATATAGAATCCAGTGAATCATTAAATAAATGATCATATATTTCAGTGTAGAACATGATTTCAAAGATATAGCTTCCTCGGGACTAACCCGATAAAACCATATGATATTCACACATGCCGCTCAAACATCACGAGAGCCACGTATCAACTGACTGTCAGTATGTGTCAAAGAAATGTAGTATCATATTCACTTTGTTTTCCCATTCCCTTGTTTCTGAACAATGGGTGTTTGACAGCACCCAAGGGGCCCGAAATAGAACACGGATAATACAATATCCCTTGTCAAGTATCGCAAACAGCGCAGAGATTCGCGGACTAGCAAGCACTGTGTTCAGAGGAACAAATTCAGTAACCGTATAATCTCGGATATTGCTCCTACAAGAAGCACAAAGAAAGGTGCTGAAGTGTTTTAAGCTGCAGACTCTGTTGAATTTTTGTTGGACCTGAGTCATCTGAGAGGTAGTTCTCTTGTGGAAGCTTGCCGAGACACGCAGTTGAACAGACGGTAAAGTCCACTCGATCAGCAGCAGGAGCAAAGCCACGATTTCACGTGGAAAAAAACGTGAGAAGGTTGAAAACCACAGAATACCATCTTTGTCCAGTTTGAAGATGGATGTGCAGAAGTCCGGTTATCTCCTCAAGCAAGGCGAAGTACTGCGTCAGTGGCAACAGCGATACTTCGTCCTAACAAGGGAATCCTTGTGTTACTACCGTACGGAAAACGAAGCTTCTACAGAAGCTCCGAAAGAACTGATTTTCTTCAACGACTTGTCCCTCTACATCGACGATACCGACGAGAGGCAACCGAGGTATTGTTTGAGGATCGTCAAGCGGTCGAGCACTCCTCCAGGGACGCCCCGGATCTTAACTCTGTGCTCCTTTTCACGAAAGGAAAGAAACGACTGGCATACCCAGATTCTTCTCGCGAAATCAATTGCCCTTGTTTGTGATCGCTCCTGGATGGGAAGGAAATATCCGGAGAGGAAGAAATCCCTCCCAATCGGTAGCCTCTCTCCCATGGTGACAGCGAGAGGGATGGTACAGAAGTACAAGAGGCGCTTATCTGTTGGCCCCATGAGGTCCCCAAATTTGTTTGATGAGTTCAGCTCACCTCCAAGAAGTCCAATCGCCAGAGTGTCTCCAAGCTTCCAGTGGAAAGCTACGCCTTGGAGTAAACTTATGGACCATGCTCTCGTGATGTGAGGCCCAAAGCTGGTAATGGAAGGCGTCATATAAATAGCACATTATCTTGATTGCTGCGTAGGCTTTTTACAAAAAAGTTTTCTTCAGATGCAGCGCCTGTACATCAACAAAGCTGCAAGCTTGGTGCTTACAAGGAACTGCTGGAAGGAAATCAACGGCTATCAAAACCGCCCTCGTTTTATGTTCAGTTTATTTTAAAAATCTTGTAGCTAGACGTGCAAGAATGGAACTTTCGATGTAAGTGTTTTTGAAAGTTGCATTTGTTTTAGAAAACTGAGCTTCCTATAATGATACGGTATGTTTTTATCACCTGATATCTCGAGGATGGTTGATTGTTTAGAGTAGTCTCCATTGTGATATTTAATTGATATCTTGCACGTCATTTTGAACTATTTATCAACGCAAACGTAGACTGTAGTCTACAGTTTTGCATTGTAGAATTCATCTGGTCAATTCAAAAACAATCAAACCCGGCAACGGGATTCGCATGGGTAGTATTTTTTGCAAGTGACAGTGTTCATGAAGAGCTTCAACAATACAGCACTGGTATTAAAACGGTGCGGAGATAGAGTTACAGAGACTTAAATAACATGTTGTTCGGGATGTAACCGGAAATTTTGGCATGTTGAATTTCAAAAGTGTGTTAGCTGGACAATTTACATGGTTATTGGCAGATAATAAATGACATAAACAAAGTTGTTAAGTTGTCGTCTTTGTACGGCTTTGAATTTAAAATCCTTTGATGTTTGATGATGATGGTTTTGTGGTTGGCATATGATCTTTGGCCCTGTGCCATTATTCTTGAGAGTTATTACAAGCTCGTAAAATGTTCAACATGTTCACTAATCACAAGGGATTGTTGACAGATTGACACGCGATAGCTTTGACCCAATGGGGTTTGTGGTTGAAAAACGTGATCAGCAATTAAACTGTGCAGTTGTCACGGCCAAAATTGTCCTTTCGAAGATGGCAAATTCTAAGTTCCACACCCCTTCCCCATAATCCGGGCCTACATGTAAACCAAGAAAGGTATTTTGGGAATTTTGGTTCCAGCCTAAAAGTGAAAATCGCAACGTAAGCCCTTCCGCAGATAGAACACTGGGGGGCGCGTGCCTGATTGCGGGCTCAAGTTTGCACTCACGAGCTGCTTTGTGACACTTTATCCAAATATTTGCTTTCAGTGCCGCAGTCACTGTATCTGTCATTTTGGCTCCGTGCTGTCGCCATAACATTTATCTCTACTTCACCACACATAAGCGTAATGTTATCTTGAAGACGTCTATTATACAAGGCTAGGTATTAAACTTAGCGTGGTTTAGAAGCTCTTGATAAGTGTCAGTCTACGACTTGTAGACCGCCCTAAGCGCACGTTCCCGAATGCGTTCAAGCCTATTTTTGTCTGATGCTTTACAAGATGACAGTAAGTGAGAGTAAGTGAGAGATTAAAGGTGAAACAGATTCTTTTACACACTTGTACACCAAGTACCTTGATTTGGGCCGTTTTCGTTTTTCCATCAAATTATGCATAAGGCCACGTTCCCCATAGTAATGTCACAATTCGCCAGGAGATAACTGTTCCTCTACCAGGCGAACTGCCCTTTCTGTCATCAGTCGTTTCTCGACAGTCTCAGTATCTTTTCCCGGTATGCATACATTAGTTGCATACATGGTGAGATTAGTTTTCTTGACGTGAAAAGACATTTTGGAACAAATTCCATAGTAAAGGTCCAAAAGAAGATCCTTGTCTTTTCCTTCCATTCGCTTGTAACACCGTTACGTTTTAATTACGGTTTACCCTTTGATGGAAGAACGACCGCATCCATGAAGTTCAGTGAGTTTAATAGACATGTACGCTTTGCGGATTTATGTTTTATACTCAGTCATCCTGTTATACAGAGTCTTGTATTATTTAACTACGCTATAATTAACTGCGGGTTTCGTTACAGCAGTTTTGGTTTTCATATATTCGCACCGAGCGAGCGACAGTTTAACCATTAAAAAGTCTATGTTTTTAGTAAATGTGTCTAAATTGCAGTGAATTACTGGCAATAGGCCAGCGTTTGTGAACTGACTTCACTGGCCGAACCACCAGAGGCCTGGTGCCGGGTTATCACAAAAGCACACAGCAGCACTGTTGGGGGTAGTCTGGGGCGTGGACCTTCTTGTCGTGTCCATACACCCAGAAACGAGTGTTATGTTCCTTCCACTCGTAATGAACCTCTGACACTGGGACTGCACGCAACATATGGCGCTGATTAAAGAAACGAGACAGCATTTAAAAACTGAAAAGGACTAAATGAAGAGTAGTGATCTTTTCCCTGTGCGACAGGTCGGATGGGTACTTTAGTATTTTAGACTGTAGTTTTTATCTGCGTCCCACGCGAGGTTGATGTGGTTGTGTTGAACGCTTCAAGGAATGTTTTAGCTGATGTTTCAAGCGTTGGCTCTTTGTGACACAAGCAAAACGTTAAATAAGCAATAATTGACAAATATATGTTCAATAAAAGACCTACCTGCATTAGAATGCGTTCAGTAGGCCAGGCGTTAGCGTGCTCATCCGTCAGACGCTTGGAAGCCACGTTAATGTCGTTGTCGTGGAAAGTAGAAATGGGCCACACCTAAAAATAGAACAGCATGAACACTGCAATGACACGTCACCCAGATCCGGCACCTCGTTCTGGTGTTCAAAACTAAGTAGGAGAATTTCCCTGAACACCATCCACGCAGGGCATTTCAAAAAAGCACTTCAAGCAATATTTTGCAGAACTATTGGACATTCTAAAAATACACCAAGTATACACTTTCCCCCTTTATGCCCGGGTTACGTGGTTTACAAGCGTGCTCCCTCATAGTTTAAAGCATGCTAATGACGTCATCTTACGGGTCGAATGTCTGTTCCCGTCTTGCCTTTCGTTTTCGCCGTAAAACTCAGAAAACTAAAAAAAACCTCATCTGTGAGAAAACTTACCCTTGGGAGTTCCTGGGAGAAAATTTCTGTTCCCTGTGAGTTGACGATCAGGTTATCCGGGAGATCTGTCCTTTCAACCACGTGATTTGACGGGTGGTTGATCCTGATCAAGGAATATAGGATATTTTCATTATGGGGTCCTAAAGCACATAACTTCCAACTGCTGTTACAGTAGGTGTTTCATCTTCGGATTGCCTTAATTAATTTCATTTGGTTCGTATTCTATAACTCGAGCGAGACTTATATAAATATTTCCTATTTAATTTTAACACTGTCATCTCTCACACTGCCATCTTCTCTTCTCATAAATTTTTAGGTGCTCTTACCATTTGACAGTCAGTTGGATGAAAGTCTTTAACTGTCCATGGCCAGAGCAATTGTTGCAAGTTACTCGACCATCGGCATGGCAAGTTTGGCACCTGAAAGAAGCCGAAGCACACTTTAGTATAGTGTCAGAGACAGTCCGTCTTTTTAGTAATTGATAAAATATGAGCGGCCGATCTTTATGGGCATTTACAATGGCGAACTGCTTCGTGCTTGCGAAAGGAAAGAGTGACTGGAATGTTTAGTTTTGTTCTCTGCTGTGAGAACTTCACAATCATAAAACAAGCTTACTCCGACAAAAACTAACAAACTATCAATTCTAAATAACTTACATAACTCACACTTTCGTCTTGGAGGGTTGAGAGAATCCGCATTATAAAATTGAAAATGACAGATTTAAGATCTAAAATTCAGCTCATATAAAATTATGTATAAAGTGATGAAGTGAGAATTGAAAGCAAGCTGTATCACACGCCAAGTTCTCCATACCGTGAGATATATCTCTATAGTGACAGATAATCTCTCAACTGTTGAAGGGGTTTAACGCATGCTTACGTGGTCCTGCCGTCTCCATGACAGGTCGTGCACTGTCGTTCCTGCTCACATCCTTCCTCATAAACGGTCTGTCGGCCTTTTCCATGGCACTGGACACAGTTTACCTGAAAGATCCACACAGCATCGATGGAGAACGGGTTAACTGCTTCTGCTGCATGCTACGTGGTATGTTTTTCTGCATTGCGATCACTCCAACATTTGTGCCTCGGTGATATTCATTTACAGAACAACCAAGACCAAGTCTGTACCCTAACATTCTCACCCTACCAAGCTTTTATTATCTTCAGATGTCTTACTACACCACATTTTACTTTATGATTACAAAAGTTATTGTCTCTTGAAGATCACCTAAATCTACCCTATTCCCAAATTTCCGAGCATCAAACTCTGAGTATTCGAAATGCACAATAATGTTATAAACGAGATGAATGAAATGTAGTACCAAACTAATGACCTTAGTTAACCGAATTCAGGAACATGACCTGCAGTTTTACTGTAATACGAACGATTGGAAGAAACACATCTAGTAATAATCTAGCTGCCTACAAACTTTTCTTGTTTTTCTTATTTGCCAACCGCTACACAAAGTAACTACTGGCTTTTACAGCTTTTACAGCCAATGGCATATTGCACATGTAACAAGGCGATTCTCGGTATATCTATTGCAACTTCCTCCCCCCCCCCCCCCCCCACAGTCCCTTTCGTAGCACCACATTCTTGCCTCCTTTACCTACCCGTCCTCGACCAGTACATTTGGGGCACTGTTTCTTTCCAGCACCGAGGCATTCGTGACAAGGCTACAACATGAATGCATGCATCGTTTAGCTACAGTTGCTCAAACCTGATGGTATACATTAAATATTTTGAAAGTTTAGAATTGGTCGATTCCACTGATACATGTGTATCACGTATGTGCACGTGTGTAGAGGCTGTGTTAATGGGGCATTCTCAGGCACTATTCAAGGTTTTTGTTTACGGCTAGAAAATCCATTTCCATAAAGTGCTCCTAACCTATTTTTTCTTTGGTTGATCATAATCTTTCGTGGTTGGAACCAAATTTAGCCTTAGATTTTCTAGATGTAAACAAAAACAACTGAATTGGCCGAAAGGGCCCCTTTAATACTAAAGGAATCCACAAGTTGCCGTGGTGAGTACTGCATATGCTAGAGTAATATAGACATTTTTACAAGGCCACAGTAATTGCATTTGCGCTGTACAAAAAAACTATTATTCTTTGAAAAGCCGGTCAACTTAAATATTTTGTAGTTTGGTGGTCATGATCTTCTTCACTTTTTAGTCAGAACAACTAGAATCTAAATAACTGAGTATGTTTTTACTTTTAATTCTTTTCTGGGCAGATAGTAATTCACCAGACCCACAATGAAAATGATTAAACAGAGAATAACTACACAGTGGAAACCTTGAATTCCCCAGAATGTTATGCCATCTCGTTTGGTTGGTCGACATATTAATCGGTCTCCCACCAGAGATACATCATACAGCATGGAGAATTTGGCATTTGATACCTTGCTCAAAAGACAGTTGATTAAAACATGAATTCTCATCTTATCACTCATACATTTTCTTATGGTACGTTTTTGAGAATTTGTATTTTGAGCTTGGGAGTGAAAGGGTTAAACAAAACACCCTGCAGAAGGTTCAGCAAGAAATGCTGTCTCCATATTCAGAGTTAGAGAGAGTGTACGATGATTTCTAGATGACCATGTAACTGCTGACCTTGACACTTGCAGTGTGAGGAACCTCTACTTTCTGCTCTGAAGACTTAAACATGTTGGGAGGGTGAACAGCAATGTCCCAGGGGAGAGGAGCAGGACCGTTGAATGGACCATCAATTGGCTGACCTGTAAGAAGTGGAATAAAATGAGATACTCCCTGATGCACATACACACATACTGTTGGTTCCTTTCTGTTCCCCTAATATATATGACACAGGCCACTGAGAGTATGAACAATAATTTGCTAAGTTCGTCCATCTTGGCCACCATAACATCACAGGAAAACAAAGAATAAGAGAGGTCAGAGAGATTGTCAAGGTATTGGTAACTGTAGGTCACTAGTAATACAAGAAAAAAGAAAATGCTGTCCAGTAAACACTCTGGCTTTCAGTGGTGTTGCTCATCCCAGCATAATGCAGGTGGAAACAGACCAATCAGCCCTTGTTCTTGGCCTTGGCAGAATTGTCATACTAACCATGGAAGGGTACAAAAGTCCAGTCAGTGCTTCTAGACTCACAGAAAGTCGACAAGGAGTACTGAAATTTAAGTAAGACACCATATGTTAGGGGCCAGTTACTGTGTGTGCCAAGTACCACCACATAAGTACCACCACATAAGTACCACCACATAAGTACCACCACATAAGTATCACCACATAAGTACCACCATTTAATGGTCAAGTCATAATGTAATGACTGTTTGTCATGGATATCAAACATAGAAACTTTTATGTGCATTTAGTGACATTGGAGGTTTTAGTATTTTCAAATTCATCTACACCAAAATTTAACCTATTTGAACAAGAACCACAGAAAATGAAAGAGCTTGGGGGTCTGTTTATGATTTCTTAAATTTTCAAATGTAGGATAACTGAACATAACACTGGTTTCACCACAATGTCCCTGCTCCTCACACAATCTGTCACTTTGGCAAAACTTAACATGGCAGTGGAAGGGTAAAATAAGTCAATACACCTGTCACTCACATGATAAGCACTGGATGGAACGATGTTCCTGATTTGCATCTCATTGGCTGGAGCTTTGCCATAGCAACAGTGTTCCTCAACAAAGGCCAGCATGGCTCTACGTGCCTCCTCTTCGGTTATTGCTGTGGATCTGCGAGCCAGGAGAGTTATACATCAGGGCCCAATTTTTCAAAGCACGATTAGGCTAATCCTGGATTAGGTCTAAACTTTCATGTCATTTTATATGCCTGCAAATGTGAAGGTTTCGTCCACAACAACTTCCTTTATGCGTTTTTAAGCTGGAACAAGCTTTTTAATCCATCTTCGAACAAAACTCTGCAGTTTATTGGCAGAGAGGTCAAGAGAAAGAATTTCGTTAATCCTGGATTAGCTTAATTGGCTTTCGAAAAACCGGGCCAGTCTCACAAGATTGATCAATACCCAAAAGTGAAATGCTAAGACCAAAATGATCTTTTATGCCAAATGCCTACTTGTAAAGTTTAACCCAAACGTTTGCTTTCCTTTTCTCCACTTTTTGGAAACAGATGGCAAACGTTCGAATTGTGAATCTTAGACATTGTCAATATCAACATGACATTATAATTCTTCACAACATTTTTTTAGTTACTTCTTTTGAACCAAGATGCCCACGCCAATCTGGTTTATTTGTGTTTGCTTTATCAATATTTTGGTTGTTAGCCAGATATACCTCTTATCAAACCTCCCGATTTAAAGTGATTTTTTGACCAGTTAGTCAGTGCTTCTGGAATATTCTAAAACTAATCAAACTGATGCATAAAGTAACATGGTTTTCAATTTACTTTTGCAAAACAAGCAAAAACCAAAGTAATTACAGCACCATCTGAGTCACAGAGAACACAAGAAAACACTTTGGACAAACCACTCCATTGTAGAAGCCAAAATGACTTGCATTTGCAAAAGGAGAGTGAGGTAAAGTAGCAGTAAATTAGCAAGGGTGCAAGAAAACACCAGCATCACTTTGCTTGCTTAATCATTAAAAAAGACAGCAAATGCCAATACATTCAACAGTCATACAGTATAATTATCGTAACCCATCTTTTCATGTGTGTATGTGGGTGCAAACTGTAGGCACAGGATAATTTTCGTTACAATTTACTTTAAAATACTTCTTAACTCACTGTTTAAACACTTCTTCTGGATGCTCCTGTTGAGGTGGTGGCACAAATGGCGGTGGGGGAGGAATGTAAGAGGAACCTTTTTATGGAATACAAAAGAACACACTAGCTCAGCCATTCTGATGGGCAAAAAAAAAAAAAAAAAAAAAAAAAAAAAAAAAAAAAAAAAAAAAAAAAGATAGAGTGTTGAGATGGTTAAGTTAGGTTAACTTTTGTTTTAATCCAAGGAACCTGGCTTTAAAAACTGCTTTTAATGAATTTCAATTTAGAACACAAACACAGTCACATAGCATACCAACCATCATGTTATGCAATTATGTGTGGATTATGGTAGGCTGAACTGTGTTACAGAGGACATTGTTTATCTTCTCCCATGCATTGATGAGAGCATCAATTGCCTTGGGAACAGCCTTGGACTTGGCCTGCAGTTGTTAGCAGGCACCTGGCAGTGAAGGCCATTTGGAGTCCAAAAAAAAAAAAAAAAAAAATTTTGCTGTCTTTTGCAACAATCTTTAGCCAAACGCTAATCAATGCTTACTTCTCAACATCCTTCATTAATATTAGTTAAATAGGGCAAAGTTTCAGACTGCTTCCAAGCTGGGATAAAGAACTTCTTTGCTTCCCAACTTACCATACTTGACATTTTCATATCCAGGTAAAGTTGTGAACATGTCTGCTGGAGGCGCAGTGGGAACTGCAGCTGTTGAAAAACAAAATGTGCATAATTTATAACCAGCATTCTAAACATATGGCACACTGATAGTATTCATGCTAAAATTGGTCAATTAGTACTGTAGGTCCATAACTAATTACGCCACAAGTAAATCAACACAAAGACTTCAAAGAGGGGTTGGGGTACTACGGTGGCCCACAAGGGCAATACAAAATTATCTATTGGGTCATATAATTTAGCACACAAAACTTAAAGATACAAATTTAAAACTTGCTACAATGGGTACAGGGAATTTCCATAACTGAATGTACATATGGATGTAAATGTACATATGTGTACATGTATGTGTGTATGTATGTAAAACTATGTATGCACTGTATGTACATGTGCAGCTGATTTACAAAATGCCATTTCTCATTTTTGTCAGATAATTACATCATTCCAGGTAAAGTACAGTATATGTTTACCTTGTTGTGGAGCAACCTGTGGTTGGCCATAACCACCTTGTTGTGGCGTGGTTCCATAACCTTGTTGAGGTTGTGGGGGACCATAACCTTGTTGCTGAGGGGGTGGGGCACCATACTGTTGTGGTGCATAGCCGACCTGAGGTTGACCTGTTAGAGAGATTAAGACTTGGTCATTGTGAGTGAAGAAGTTGCAAACACTAAAACCTTACATACACCGTCCCTGACTAATTATATACATACAGTGGGGTTTTGTCACACCAACTATTCACCATGATATTGATTGATGTGTTAAGAGAAATAAAGAAACAGCATATTGTTTGGTACTTCAGATGAAGCCAAGCCTTTCAAAATTAGCACCTGGAAAGAATTATGCGATGTAGCTGCATATTTATGATACCTCAGAAAGATTCTCATGAGGTTTTTTTCAGAATTGTGGTTTTAGCACACAGTTTCCCGCCAGACGCGCATGATTCTTTGGAATTTATCTTATGACCAAATTTGCAGTACCGGTAACGGTACCGGAAACGGAAACAGCCCTAAGCATTATCCTGTCCCAGTCCCAGAATGTGTTTCACCAAACACAACTTCGTCCCCAGTGCTTTTCCTTTAAACAAAATCAGAGAATTCGGAGATACACGGACTTTTCTTTTCTCGTACTGGTTGGAAATTGCATATTTTTCATAAGTGTGTCAGTTGAGGCTGTAATAGCCAGCCGGGCATGAGAAATTGGTCCATAGGTGTGAGATCAAAAACGCAGGCGAGACTCACGCCTAAGGCGTGAGAGTTGGCAGGTATAGTATTGAACTAACTTTTATTTGAGTATTGAGTGTGTTAGTTTTGAGTCTCAAGACTTTTACCCACTGCCCCCTTCTAAGGTGCAACACTATTCATGATCTCTCTTGTAGCAGCTCACCTAGTTGACCTGGCTGTGGTCCTGGTTGATAATTGTATCCAGGACCAGCCTGTGGGTATGGAGTGCCTTGGTTCATTCTGTCCGCCAAGCGTTACTGTGGAATTCAATAATTTAATTCTGAATAAAATAATGCAAACTCTAGTCTGATATTTTTCATCTAGTTCAAGGAAGCAACTGCATAAAAAGGAGATCCATTACTTTTTTGGCTATCCATGTCACTAAATCAAGGTCAACCGAGCAGCAGATTTGTGAGCTGGGTGGCAATCTTATGCCAGGCTGGGAGACGCAGCGCTTATGGGGTCACAGGCTGGTAATTCTCGCTTCTATAGGGCGTGAATAGGGTCTGTTGATAGTGCGTGCAGCTTATGCGCCAAAGTTCGCGTATCGTGCATGGCCAATGATTTAATTGACACCGCAGGGCGGCCACATTTTCGTTGTGCACGAAACGGCGCCTTTAGCTATCGAAAATCAGCTGAACTAAGTTCAATTTAGTCGATTCCAATTGATACAAACTTCGAGTTTGTTTTTGCATTTTATGTCAGAGGTGGGACATGTCGGCCGATGGCGCAAATCCCAAAGGATTGTATAGCTTTCTTCAAACACACAAAGATATCATTATCAGGTCTCGCTTTTGAAATTGTCACGGAGTAACAGAGTATGTGCCAGTTATTTCTATACGGCGTACAATACTCCAGGTTCAGCGACCACGCACCAGCGGTGGTGCAAACGAGAGTGTGGAGATTGATGGACCAGGATAAAGTGAGTGAAACTGATTACACTTCCCTCTCGCTCTGAAATTTTCAAAGCCTCATCTGAGCTTTAGTCCAGCAATTAGCACGGCAAGTGATTTGCAAACTAGCGAAGGAACATTAACCCAATTCCAATTCAACTCACCTCTGATCGGGCCCCAAACTCTCTGCTCAGTATTGATCCTACAGGAAACGCGAGAGAAGAAGTTGCTTCTGCCCAAATCACGGAGGTGGAGGGGGAGGGGGAGGGGGAGGGAGACTTCCGCTTTCTTACGGCGCATGCTCGACGAAAACCGGGGGAGGGGGAGGGGATGAGAGCAGAAGTATATTTTCTGCTCCATAAACTTGTTTCGAAGGACGGATGGATTGAATTAAATTACAAGAAAGTCCTAAGTTGAGCTTCGGAATTCCCTTGCAGAATTTTTTTGAGCTTATAGCATTTATTGTTTATGGGCAATAGCATATGTAAGCCGCCTTTATTCAGCTCCATGTATGTAAAATGCAATGACAAAAATTAAGACTTCAGACCGGCTTTCACTGTCTCATAAAAGCACACAGCCACAGCAACACTGTTGGGGGTAGTCTGGGGCGTGGACCTTCTTGTCGTGTCCATACACCCAGAAACGAGTGTTTTTCTCCTTCCACTCGTAAGGCACCTCTGACACGGGGACTGCACGCAATATGTGGCGCTGATAAAAGAAGACAAAAGTTGAAACCGACTCAATGAAGAATGGCAAAAAAACAAAAATAAAAACAAAAAACAAAGCAAAACGAAACAAAATGAAACAAAAACAAAACAACAACAACAACAACAACAACAACAACAACAACAAAAGAAAACGTAATCACGTGGTTCGATAGGGCACGTAGTCATTACAAGAAACAAAGTGAAATGAAACTGTGGTCAGAATGTAAAACTAAATAAGTAACTAGAGCGGTTTCGGTTGACTGTCGAAACTCAAACAGCCAATCACAAGGGCCTTAAAATTTTTTTTAACCAATCAAAGCAATTTGCGCTTGCATTTTACTTCGAAGAAAAAGCCAATGACCTTTCAAGGAAACGCCATCGCGATGGAATGATTAATCGATATTTCTGTGTACAATAAAAGACCTACCTGCATTAGAATGCGTTCAGTAGGCCAGGCGTTAGCGTGCTCATCCGTCAGACGCTTGGAAGCCACGTTAATGTCGTTGTCGTGGAAAGTAGAAATGGGCCACACCTAGAAAAATAACAAGCAGTAACAGCACGGAGTGACAAATCACCTTGTTTCTACAACGGATGGCTTTTAAACAATGTTTTGGTTGCAGAATGACCACACAAGAAATTTTTAAGAACACAGCAAAGATTCCGAGATTCAATATTGATCCCTAAAGACCACGTCGTACAAGGCGAAGAACTCAAAGAACAAACAAATTTAACCTATTCTTAGGAAATCCTGCAATTTCCATGAAGACAACATGGGGAGTTTCGGAGGTACAATGTGCCCTTGAAGGAAACACTGTAAGATGCAAACACTCCTTGGACACAACATTCATCCTCGTTCTTACGGAAGGGGGGCGGGGCATGGTTGGAAAAAGCCTTGGAAAGACGATAACAACATTGCCTTAAAGACTGCGTAGGACATTCAATAAAAACACTGCTTGTTCCTGGGGTACAGCATTTCTCTGAAGACCACGCGGAACAATTCTAAGAAAAATGTCCCAGGCGGCGTATAATACTTCCTTGACGACTATTGCTGTGAAAAGGAATCCAATAATTATCACATATATGATGTGAAATGCGGACATGATAATAATAAAATTGAGGCTCGCGGTTCTGCAGAGACTGACAACGTGGCTTCAAAACTACGAGGGTCGCTTTCGTTATCAGGAATCCAATAATTACTGCCTTACAGATAATTACAGTCGGAACTACAATCTTCGACATAATTGTTGGGACACTTTGCACTTTCCCGCCCCCCCCCCCCCCCCCCCCCCCCCCCCCCCCACCATTGCGGGATGGAGGAGGCCGAGTAACTGCACCTGCCGCTGAATATGCACACTTCCGAGAGTGTCCCAACTAATTATGTCGGGGATTTTAGTTTCGCCCTCGTATCTCTGAACTATAAGAATAGTACACCAGCTCCTGTGGTGCTACAATAGTTTCCTGGAAGTACTAAGACTCACCCGGGGCTTCTGGAGTTTTAGACCACATAGGATATTTTTAGAAGTACTAAATACTTACCCTGGGGAATTCTTGGGAGAAAATTTCTGTTCCCTGTGAGTTGAGGATTAGCTCATTCGGGAGATCTGTCCTCTCGACCACGTGATTTGACATGTGGTTGTACCTGGTTAAGAAAAATAAAAACTTTTCACATTGAAGTCATTTTGTTGCAATTCCCAAAATACATTTCTTCACATCCATAGTTGTGCCGATTGTGTTTTGAACGAATCGAACCGTTTAAATATGTTCTGGTTCTGTAGACGGGTGACACGATGTGCGTGTATCCCACTTTCCTTATGAGGATTGAATTGGTGTTCCGTCCTGCCTCACAACTGACAAACATTAAGAAACATCCCGATTAGTACCCTCGCAGGCTCGAGGAAAAAAAAAAACATTGCAATCAGACAAAAGTTTCGGATGTGTCCTTCGTCTAATCATGACGACCAAGGGTTCTGATCTATTCATCCCCAAGGCATATTTGATGTAAGAGGGCATTTTTTTGTTTACTGTATATTTTCTCAGATGTGTTCTAAACTCTGTTTCTTTCCCTTCTTACGACACCAAACTCTGCCTCCGTCTTTAACTTTCTATCAGTTACTGTCCCAGTACCTCGGGCATATCTGGATTATTGGCTGCGCACTCAATAGTCGCCTGCTGCTTTTCTAAGTGATTGCCTTCATTATTTTCCACTGGGACAATAAAAACTCGAGAAAGATGTATGCATAGTTACAAATATGTCAGTTATTGAATAACACTGCTGTATTATCTTCTTTTGAGTTTTTAGGCTAATCTTTACCATTTGACAGTCAGTTGGATGAAAGTCTTTAGCTGTCCATGGCCAGAGCAATTCCTGCAAGTTACTCGACCACTGCCATGACATCTGTGGCACCTGAAAGAAGCCGGAATATGTACAGTGCAGTGCTTCAAGGACGTCCTCTGTTTGCCGGCGGCTTGCAAACACCGTAAGTAAATACAAAGAAATTGGATGTTGAAAGGCGTGAATATTTAAATTTATGCAAAGTGTTCATGTCATTGTTGCATAAATCTTCCTGGGAAATCAGTATACTTTTAGCGTGCTTATAAGCAAAATTCTTGGTTATACGATTTGCTTATTCATACTTTTCACAGTTATAGGGCAAGCAAAATGACAACAATAAGCCCAAATGATCATCAAGAGAATGATGCAGTGAAAAGACAAGATACCAGAGCCTTAGACAACAGGGCCCGGTTTTTCGAAGGTCGATTAAGCTAATCCAAGATTAACGAAATTCTTTCTCTCGACCTCTCTGTCATTAAACTGCTTGGTTTTGTTCGAAGATGGATTAGAAAGCTTGTTCCAGCTTAAAACATTATCAAGAAAGTCGTTCTGGACGAAACTTTCACGTTTTCAGGCTATAAAAATGACAAGAAAGTTTAGACCTAATCCAGGATTAGCCTAATCTTGCTTTGAAAAACCGGGCCCAGCACACACACCAGGACAACACGACCACCTGCAGAGCGAACAAATACAGACTGTAACAAACCTATCAAGAAAAATGAACTGAGAGAGCAAGAGACTAGTGCAAGTCCTGATAGCCCTAGAAAACGGCATAATACAGCACAGGAAAAGCTACAGCAGTAAAATCAGATACTCAGCTAAATTAGAATGATATGCACTGAAAGATCAGCAAGAGAATAATGGCAGTCTTGGCCCTAGAGAACAGCATAAGACAGCGCAGGGCAGACAGACCGAGCAGGCAACATTACAACAGTAAACCCAGATACCCAACTGAAGAATGCTGAACTAAAACGACATAAGACAGAGCCCGCCAACAACACAAGACAGCTTACGAGGTCCATCCCCCATGACAGAATGTGCAATGTCGTCGATGGTGACTTCCTTGTTCGTAAACAGTTCGATGGCCGCTTCCATGACAATGGACACAATGTACCTGAAAGATTCACAAAGCGTCAAAAGACGGAAGTGTTCCTCACCATTCAAACTATATGTTTGTCTTATATCTATAAAATTAACAGGAGACGAGTAAAGTGTAAAAAACATAATAGTATGGGATATGATATATAATATGATAAGCAGCAAACGAAAAGCACATATAAGTATGAATTGCGAACAGGGAGCGACGGTGAAGGTGAAGGTCATGAAGCAGTTGCAAAGCAAGCCCGGAGGAAAGGATATTCACCGCGGGAATCTTCCGCGATACCGGTTCGAAGCCATATGTGAACTGGTAAAGTGTGTGGTTCGATTTATAACCCTCACTCACAGTGATGGCTATCTTTGCAACTACCTAAGTTGCTTAATAACTGCAGAGGTCACTTTCACCGTCATAGTTTCCCCGTTCAAATACAGAGCCAGTTTATTTTCAATGGTAAATTCGGTAACTGCACGAAGGAAATATTCCACCACCCTGCGGTAGAAGAGAGCTCTAATGAAGAAGAAAACAAATAGAAACAGTAATCTGAATCTTACCGATTTTTCTCATAATTGATACGCATGTAGTCATTTAATCTTCGCGTGTAGAAATGTTCGCGACATCTAATTTTCGCAATTTTGAAAAACGCGAAATATGTAGTCGCGAAAATTATGTGTAATACGGTATTATTTCGCACCTGAGTAAAAATACATCATACATCTAAATATTCGACTATTTTCGTATACTTGCCCTACCTGCCCTCGACCGTGACAACGATGGCACTGCTTCCTCCCCATACCAAGGCATGCGTGACAAGGCTACAGTATGAAAAAAAGTCCGATGAGTGCATGAATCTCATCATGGGTAAGTTAATGAACCTGTATTCTATACAATATCCTGATGTGATGCAGGGATACCGCTTTATCAGTTAATAAAGTAGAAGTATAGAAATAGAAGAGTATAAGGAGCTCGCTCGGGCGCAGTAGAACAAAGAGAGTATGCAACTATGGTACGGGTGGGTTTATATAGTCAGCTGACCATGTGACAACTCACCTTGACACTTGCAGTATGAGGCACTTCAAGTTTCAGCTCTGATGGCTGAAACATATTTGGAGGGTTAACAGCTATGTCCCAAGGAAGGGGGGCACGGCCATTGTGCGGACCGTCAATTGGCTGACCTGTGAAGGGAGGTTAGCAATCAGACATCATTTTTTTTTTCGTCAAATGGTTATTGTCATCAGTTGTTTGTTCAACAGCATGGCAACCGTCCCTTTCTTTGGTAAATATCTAAACACAACTTTATTTCTCTGATGGTGTTATATACAAGCTACAGTTTATACACCGAGTTCAAGTCACTTCACAGACAATGAAAGCATGTAAGTCTATTCCGTTGCAAAGAATAGCAAAGATGGATCATCATACAAACCATGAAAAGGTACATAGGCCCAGTCAGTACTTCTTGACTCGGAGAAGGTCAACAGCGAATACTGAAATTCAGAAAACAAACAAACAAACAAACAAACAAACAAACAAACAAACAAAAAACAACAATGCAAAATCAGAAACACAAAACACAAACACCGCGGACATCATGAAATTTAATGCACCCTACAAGAAGTCAATCGATGGCAAGATAGGTATAAATAGTATTCAAGGCCAAATGAAACTACAGATATTCTTCTCTAAAGATTGGCAATAGCTTTCGATTGTCTGGTGCACTGAAAATGGCACATGTCGGGTTTTGGCGTGCACCCGTTTATGCGCTGCCTTGTAATACTGTTTCCCAGGCCCTGATGGTCACCTTCCCATAGCTGCCACTTATTTGGCACATTGGGTCCATACGCCTCTTGAATAGCCACGTAAAACATTTACGTTTAACAAATAAAGTGGCCAAATGTGGTGAAAAAAGGTAACACTGCTGCTCCGCGCAGCAATTTCAAGCTAAAAGACGTAATACAAATGACCAGCATTCCGCTAGTAAATACAAACTCGATCTTTTCCGCTTAACCCTTTCACTAATCCATATAGAAGTTTGGTGTTAAACGTAAGGAAAACTATGGTCAGATAAATGACGTTAAAACATGCAATAAACTAATTTTCTTATGAAATGAGTCATACGGTGTTCTCATATTCGCGTGCATCAACATAAATCTCTTTGGATCAAAAATTCACTGAAAAAAGGGCCAGTCACTCACGTGATAAGCACTGGACTGGAGAATGTTCCTGATTTGCATCTCATTGGCTGCAGCTTTGCCATAGCAACAATGGTCATTTACAAAGGCCAGCATGGCACCACGTGCCTGCTCTTCTGTTATTGCTGTAGCTCTGCCAAGGGAGTTAGTTACATCAGTTTCACAAGTCTTACCAAGATGAAAATCAATCTGTAAAATACCCTTGTAAAATTATCGAATTGGCCCTGGTTAACTCACTGTTTAAACACTTCCTCTGGATGCTGCTGTTGTGGTGGTGGCTCGTAGAGAGGAGGAGGAGGCATGTAAGAAGAGCCTTTTATGGAATAGAAGAGAATACATTAACTCTGATGTCGCGATGGGCAAAAGCGCACAGGAAAGAGAACGTAAGAAGAACCTTTCATGGGATATGAAAAAATTCCACGTTATAAGCTATGGACAAGGGCTCAGGATAACGAAAGTTGAGGCGGGGAAGTTACCCTTTTAGTCCTGAAGTTTTAATCTTAAGATTTAGAAAAAAGTTTTGACAAATGTGTAAAACGTGATTCATTCAAGTCATTTCAAACGCCGCAAGCAGCAGTCACGAGAGCGATGACGTCAACGATTGTATAAAATATTTTAATCGGTTCCCTGACTTCTACAACCGACCCCAACCTGACAAGTTTGGGTGCTGGTTTGTTTGGGATATAAACGTCAAGACTAAAAACGATAATCGCCATTGGGCTCATACGGTACAGGCCATTGGTAATTTGATGCTAAACCTTATATAAGCCCAAGATTTGGGCTTACATTTGGAGGAAGGGGGAGAGGGGGAGCTAATAATCCGAAGCGGCCAATCGTATTGAAATAGCAGTAATGTACTACTCAAGGGATGCTGATTTGTAATTCACGCGCGTGGAAAACGGGGCATCAGCAAACAAGTTAGGGCACGTATAAAAGTCTAAACTAAACTAAACTAAACAACTAAACACATTTTATTTATACACGGTAAGAAATTCAGCTAGTAGCTGGAGAACAGTAGAAAGCAGACAGGTTCGGAAGGGAAAAAAGTTAGAATTGCCTCCTCGGACGAAAAACCTTCCTACTACTGCCGACCATGGTGATCGAACCCACGACCTCCTGGTTCAGAGCTTCTTTACGGATTCTGGTCCACCACCCCAGACCGCTCGGCCACTGAATCCGTTTGTCCACTTACCATACTTCACATCTTCATATCCAGGTAAAGTTGTAAACATCTCTGGTGGAGGGGCAGTGGGCACTGGAGTTGTCAAAAAACGTTCAAACCGATATTAGTGGACACTGCCGCATTAATATGTGTATGTAATGAGATATTAGCTAGAAATATACCAGTGCTGCTATATATATATAAGTACTCGCCCGTGGCTCAGGTGATCGGCCGTTTGTCTTTGGAAGCAGCTATGTAAATTGACATGACCTGGAAGGTATCTTGTGCCCCTGGACTTCTGAGCGTCGGCGTATATGCCACTTTCGCAATCATGCGCAGTTCGCAAAGCGGAGATTTTTTGGCGGGCCACCAAATGATAAAACGTGTATAACTTATTCTATGATTATGACGCAATTATATGTAGACACAAAACCAAGCTCAGCAGAGAGATTTACTTGACAAACACTCGCTTATGTGAGCAGTAAATAGTGCTATTTGCTACACTGTATATGATTGTGAAGGTGGCTTATTGCATAAACGTTGGCGCATGAATATCTACTCACTTTTCTGTACACTAACCCACTATAATTATCATAACAACATCAAGGAAGGGTTTTTACGCATTTTCGTTTAACCGGGCATAGTACAAAGTAGCAAAATCTTCGCGTAATTCTCAACAAAGTGCACAATTTTCTGAAAGGTTGCTGTTTTAATAGACTGAACTTTGCTTACAAAAATTTTCCTCATGAGCATAAATCAAACTTCAGGCTACAAAAAAAGAAATGAGTTGAATAAATATGAGCTGAATAATTATTTTATGAGCGACATTATCACTAACTTTAAAAATTAGTAAGAATGTGTTGTTGGATGTTCTGGTAAATGAAACCGCGTAAAATTCCACTCGTGATACATTAATGGAGACATTTGAAGGCCATGTCCTTTGTCTTTTGCTTTTGCTTTTGTTATAAAACGAGGGCTAGCGCGAAACCTTTGCTCACGGAAATAACCCATTTTAGTGAGAAAGGAGTTTTGCACCAGGCCTCGTTTTGAAGCAGAAGCCACTCCTATTGTATATTTCCACCTGAATGAAATCATTTATTGATACAATCATTTTCTATCATACTTGCTTGAGAGTATGACCATCAAAGAGTTCTACTTCTTCTCTTATCAATTTATTAGACTTGTTTCAGTTTGTTCATGCCAGCTACGACCGCAAATATTAGTTTTACACTTGTTCCTGAACATAAATATTTAAGGACTGGCTGGAATGGCCCCTTACTTAAGATGTAATACAGATTTACCTTCCTCTGGAGACCCTTGTGGTGGGTCTTGACCTTGTTGTTGAGGGAGTGGGGGACCATAACCTTGTTGCTGTGGGAGTGGGGGTCCATAACCTTGTTGCTGTGGGGGTGGGGGTCCATAACCTTGTTGCTGTGGGGGTGGGGGTCCATAACCTTGTTGCTGTGGGAGTACAGCTCCATACTGTTGTGGTGTATGGCCTACCAGAGGTTGACCTGTTGAAAGATTAGACTTGGTCAAGGTGTAATAAAGAAGCTGTAAAAATATGGCCTTTTTTCAACTGACCAACACTGCAAGAAAATGTACCGAAATGAAAATAATATGTCAAATTCAGACTATACAATGACTTCAGTATTTAAAGAACAGTTGACTTAGGCATCTACTGGTTTAGGTATTCTATACGAATGTGAGTCAAGACAGCAGTGAACCGCCATCATTAGTAAAACTGTGGATTTGGCAGGCACTGGAAAACTCATCTATTTTTTTGCCGTAAATTTGTCTGTTTCTTTTCCTACTCGGAATGACCTAAAAATATTATTATTATTATTATTATTATTATTATTATTATTATTATTATTATTATTATTATTATTATTATTATTATTTACTTTATTTCGTCTTTTTTTTGTTCATTTATATGTTATTTGTTCAGACTCGGGCGCTCATGCACACTTACGCACAGTGCGAAATAAAACTCAGGCCCTGTAAACCTTCCTCTCTCTCCCCCAACTTCCCCATGCATGCATAGGGTGTATAACTCCTGAACTATATACACTCACTTGGCAGGCCTGGTCCATTGCCAGCTGGTGGGTATGGTGGAGATTGGTCCATTCTATCACCAAGTGCACTATGTTAAATAATTACAGCTTCATGTACACACTTTTATAACTTTATACATCTTTGTACTCTTACTTATAGTTATACGCTTGGCATGAAAGTAAAGAGGTTCTGCGGTGAGAAAGAAAATGCCGGTTAAATTAAACTGCAGGGCCCGGTTGTTCAAATCGCAGATAGCGCTATCCACTGAATAAATCTTTATCCTGTTGACTGAATTAGGCTTAATCTGGATAGCAATTTATCTGGGCCTGGTTGTTCAAAGAGTGGATAGTGCTATGCGTCTGATGAATCGCTATCCAGCGGATAGTATTAACCATTAAGCGTAATTCAGTCAACTGGATAAGTATTCATCCAGTGGATAGCGCTATCCGTGCTTCGAACAACCGGGCCCAGGTCATTTCCTGCTCCGGACCGAGCTGTTCACTTGTTTACACAGTGTACTGCCTTTGTTACGGTCCAAACTGATCTCACCCGGTATATAATTATGGAGTATATGATATTAGTCTGGACGCTCAGAGTGCAAAGAAATTACATAGGGGTGTTATATATTATATATATATGCAGTACGCCAGGCTGGATCGGTCGCGAGTTCGCAAATAATTAGCATAAAGTCGGATCGGACCCTTTACTCCCTGCAATTTTATAAACGGCTCGACGACTCATTTTTCACTGAAAACATTACATTGATCAAAGCATAATTTACGCTAGAGAGCATCAAATAAATCTCGAAACCAACCTTTAAGAAGCACGTCAATAGTAGCAAGAACAAAACCAGCGGCAAACCTGAAAACGCCGACGTTGGAGACAGCACAGTCAGGGGAGGGGGCGGGCAAGTAATTGGAGTAGGAGGTGGAGGGGACCTGATGTCGCTTTGTTCGGTTTTGGTGATTTTCTTTTTCTTTTCGAGAGAGGGATAAACTTCACTCTATCGTCATCATATCGTTCTTTCTTTCTTTCTTTCTTTCTTTCTTTCTTCATTTTTTATTTATTTATTTTTCTGGCCTCTGCTTGAAACTAGGCTAGTGGTGTGTCGGGGAGGGGAGCCCGAGGGAAAGTTTAACCGTCGCGTGTGGGAGCATGGGGAGCAGTTTTAGTGAAAAGCATTGTGGGATGCACAGTACAAAATGGCGGAGGAAGAGCCAACTGACGGAACGGTTCAAGAACCGCTTGATCTCATCCGACTTAGCCTTGACGAGAGGATATATGTCAAAATGAGGAACGACAGAGAGCTCAAAGGGAAGCTTCATGTAAGTAATCCAGGATTTCTTGCGCTTTATCAACTATAAAGTGTTGTTTTGCAGCCAATACGTGTTGCACACATATATCAGGACCAACCGATGAGTGTCTCGCCCTATGTAAAAGAGATAGGAGACAGGTGGTTGATCTGAGTGGTAGGAAATAAAAGTGTCGAATTCTAGGCCAGTACACCATATCATGCCAACAGAACGGTTGAAGGAGACAAATAAAAATATCTTTCGTGCGCGAGATTCAAGTATCTACAAAACGAAGCTGACAAAACCTTCCTAAATCAACACTCGCACAATACATAAAACACCGAAAACCAAAGGTGGAGTATTATAGTAACAACTTATTGATTAGTGCATAATCTTATAATAGAAGTGGACATTTGTATGCAGGCATATGATCAGCATCTGAACATGATTCTTGGGAATGTGGAGGAGTCAATCACTACAGTTGAGATTGATGAGGAAACTTACGAAGAGTTGTTCAAGGTGAGAAAGCACAAACATTGAATACTAACCCCAGCTGAAACAATATTACCTCACAGAGCTAGGGCTTATTGAAAATTATTATTATTGTATTTAGAATTTTAGCATTTTGAGGTTGGGAGTTGAGATGTGATAGTTACAGTATGAAACTTTCTTTTCCTTTTTTTTATGATTGTTTGTTCCTTTTCTCTGTCAGACAACAAAACGAAACATTCCCATGATGTTTGTAAGAGGGGATGGAATCATCTTGGTCTCTCCTCCATTGCGTGTGGGGCTGTAACTGTGTTCAATCTATCCATTATAATGGTTTCCTGGCTGCAACATAGTGGAACTATAATGTCCACTTCTTCTGTTTGACGAAAGCAAACTAGTATTGCATAACTAATGTCCTTTAATGACAGTTCCTCACTAGTTAGTGGTACTGTATTATTTTGTTTGTTTTTTTTTTGTCATAACTTACTCTGTTTTAGTAAAGATCTAGAGAAAAGAGCTTCAAAATGTTGCAGGAACAGATGCTGTAGTGTGACATCTTCCCCTCAGTCCAGTCTTTGCTGTACAAATCTATAATCCATTTTGTAATAAATATGTTGCCATTAAAATATTCTTTCTCAGAGGCAATGCCTGTTTATTTCTGAGTGGCAAATGTACAGAGAAATGAGTGGTGATGTACTGTACACAGGCTATATTTATTTCCTCCCTTCCATTTTCATGCCATTTTTTCTGTGATGCATCTTTTAGTCTTCTTTCCATTTTTCACTGTATTTTGAGTTGCACTGTATTTTGTACTGTAGGAACTGACTGGCTTTTGTTTGCACATGTATACACTGTTTGGAAATTATTTGTGTTCATTTCCATCGCTTGCCATTGTCCCATCCTTTGAACATAACTGGATTGTATTACACAGTACCACAGTGAAGAACACCTCTTGGCATGTGGCATGGTCCCATTGTAACAGTTGTCTCTGTTTCATGTAATATTGTAGTTCTCAGCAAGGTAGTCAAGCACTGCTGGTATGCTTTTGAGTGAGTTAAATGCTCGTCTCTCTGGTGGAAGAAAGAACAATAAGATCGTACTGATCATGTTTACATTGGCAAAATTTATAGTCCAAATGTATTCATTTAAGGGTCAGGCTGGGCGATCTTATTTTTCATGTACATGGACAGAAATACAACTTAGGGTAAGCAGACAGAAGGAGCTTAATGGGGTGTAGTGATGATAACTTGACTTTCACATCGGGTAATGATGAATGAATGAATGCTTTATTTACACATGATAAACAATCAGCATACAGTACACTAGCTGGTGGGGTCATGCAGAACAGCAACGCTTCAGATGACTACACCAAAAAGTCAATTCACCTTGCCATCGAAAAAATGTATGGAATAAATATTTTTTGTTTCTTTTTTGTTGCCAGTTTCAGAAAAATTGACACTACTGCAACTTCAAAAGAATTGTAATTTGTTAATAGGTTCTCTTTGCAGAGGTTGCAAAACTCCGATATCTTACTCGCCATTGATGATTTATATCCCGCGAAAACACATGTAGCAAGCATGCTGCACTATAATTGCAGTTTTATTGTAGTGGTGTCATGAACATCTTGTTGTTATACTGACAATACATACCTGCTCTTGTTGAAACCTTGTCCAGCATCTGAATGAGTACACGGTGGAAATAAGTGAATGAGATTCCCAGTGACATAGCTATCTGCACCTGGAAGAATGCCAAGGTATAGGTGGTTTGTACGATATGACATCGGCCAATATAGTTCTAAATCATTGAACAGAATTAACTGAGTCTTCTTTGAAAACTGCTCTACTCGAAGACGTAGTGAGACATCTACATGAAACAAATAATTATCTCTGTTCCTCTGATTCACAACTCTCCTTATTTTCTGGTCTCTCTGTAAATCATTTCAGAGATTCCTCTAGACTGGCCTATGCCGGCATTTTACCGATAAAAATCGTACTGTACCAGAAAAAATTGAGGCTGCCGGTATTCCATGCTGGAAAAATATGAAGTAAAACATTTTTTCTGACGGCTCTCCTGTCCAAAGGGAGCCCACACTGGGTATCCTACTCATTCTAGCGAAGAAATGTGCCAAAACGGTCGAAAAATTGATAAAGATTGATTATCTCATGTCCAGTTCCGCTGCAGCCGAAGAAATGATTGTTCTGTTTCACACATTATTATGTTGTACCAGTTCCGTACCAGAAAAAATGTTTCCTTGGATGAGTAGAGAATCTCTGCATTTTTGTATGAAAAGAATCCTTTGGCTTACCCAGTCACTGACACACTTGAGAGGTGTACAATCGTACCTCGCAAAGAGAGCTGGGTTGTTAAGGATTCCACGGGCTGACATGACACCTGTAAAAATACATGAAACAAATCACACATAAACTATCTGGGCCCAGTTTTTCAAAGCACGATTAGGCTAATCCTGGATTAGGTCTAAACATTCTTGTCATTTATAAGCCTGAAAACATGAACGTTTCATCCACAACGACTTTCTTGATAACATTTTTAAGCTGGAACAAGCTTACTAATCCATCTTCCAACAAAACTCTGCAGTTTGTTGGGAGAGAGGTCGAGACAAAGAATTCCGTTAATCCTGGATTAGCTTAATCGACTTTCAAAAAACCGGGCCCTGTAGATAAATGCTGCAATTGTCATCCATGGAGGAAAGACTGGAATTTGCAGTAGAATTGGCTCATTATGCAATCCATGTACAGTACATATACTGTCTTAGCTCAAGAAACCTCCAGTTACATGTAAACTGAGTATAATTCTCACTATACCAGTTATAACCCTGCACATTTTCTTCTTGAAGGAACAGTTGGGAGCATCTGTACAGCAGGGTGATTTATTCTTACCATCAACTCTGGTGAGCTCACAGATGTTCTTCACATCACTTTCATTCTTGATATCTCCATTTGCAACAACAGGTATGGATACACTGTCCTTCACCTTCAAAGCAGCAAAGCCATATAAAAGTGAATGATTCTAATCTAGTACATGGCCATGATACCAACACATCTGTAACTTTCTGGTGTCAGAATAATAGTCTACAGTAACTTGTAAAAATGAATGTGTGAATGTTTTTATTAAACTGCAGCCCTTCTCTTTGATCGTTTTAAGGCCTGTGCAAAATAATGGTAGTTGACATGACAATGAAACTGGATTTTAGAAATAACAAAGATGCAAACTACAAACAAATATTTCTCCATAAATGATAAGAGCCATACACTGCACAGCACTCCAGAATTTAGACTAGAGACATACCAACTTAATTTTTTCCCAGTCTGCTGGTTCATTCCGTTGCTTTGTTGTCCTTCCATGAACAGTAATCCATGATGCCCCAGCATGCTCTACTTGACGACATAGCTCTACAGTCTTTCTGTGGTGTTTTAGAGCCAAGAATTAGTATGGTACAGTATGCAAAAGTAATATTTGGTATTGTGGTTTAGAATGCAAAAAGTGCTTGTACACAAAATCACACTACAGTAAGTTGTTAATGCACTCAAACTCAAACTTTCAAAGTTGACTGTGGCATAAAAAAGAATATAAATTCCTTTTTTTTTTCCTCAGCCTGCAGACTTGAGAATGACGGAGTCTCTAGACTGTGGCTGCAGAGCCCAGGAAATGCATACTCAATGATCACATACATCACTCAATGGCACTAACGTGGTCCCCTTTTATTGCCATTTCAACTGTATAAAGGGTTCAGCTTTAAAACCAAAACCCTGTATCCATTTGCAATGTCCCTACCTTGTATCATTGTGAACTCTGATCTTGATAGACACAGGGAAACCATCAACTCTGGCGGTTGTCTGCCGCACCATGTCCTTAACAAGTTCTGGATGTTTGATAAGATGAGCTCCAAAGCCCTGTTGCATGGCCCACCTGGATTAATTTGTAGTTGGATTGTTAACTTAAAATTTAGTTCTGTATCATGATTTTAAGGGATGCACCCCAACATGTTGGGGAAGGCAGGATATATTAACACTTTTACTGTGTAGCAAAATGTTATTATTCTCAAACAGAAAATTAAAAGTTTTGAACTGCACAATGGTGCCATTACAGCCAAGCTTCTGAGCTCTTATAGGTCAAGGCTTAGTAAAGCTCATACATACATGTACTGTAGATTCACAAAACTTGAAAATAATGTGGACCTTTGAAAACTTCAGTGTCAATAATTTTTTGTTCATGTAGAAAGCACACAGGAAATTGAATGCACTGTACCTTTGTGGACATCCACAATTGAGGTCCACACCATCTGCAAACCTGTTAAAATAATTTAAACAGTGATGTACAGCAAGCAGTGCTATATTCGAGTACTATTCATATTAAAACATAGACTGATGATAAGACTGGCAATGATATTACTCTCTGTAGTATATTTTTTGCCCTTCACAGAAAATTTGCTAACATCAACAAATCTTCAGGCAAGAGATTCAGGCCAAGGGCCTAGGCCCAACTTGGTTGAGAGGCAGAGCTCTAACAAACTAAGGGTTTGTTTGGTTGTGTCTATTCAGGAATAGCAATAGCAATGTTGATAAAATTCTTTGATCGGTAAAATGCACATTCTTGATGGTCACTCACGGTGCAATAATTTCTGCTGCATCTGCTAACTCCTTGGCACAATTAGCAGCAAACTGGACTACCAGAGGGCGGTCTCCTATTAAGTGTATGAAAAAAAAAAAAAAAAAAAAAAAAAAAAAACACAGTCAGGTACATGGGTACCAGAGATACCATCCTCAACAAACTTTCAGATGGGAGATTCAAACCAGGGGTCCTATTAGAGCATTTTATGGTATAAAATATTATTATGCAACCACAGGAGAGCAGTAGACAAGGCAGGAATGTGAGAGAGAATGGTGAAAGGTCTGATGTACAGTACATTATACCGGTCATAATGCACTATGATGTAAAATCCTCTTTTCACACCACACACACTGTACAATGCAGCCTCACCTGAGTTTGTCTTGAATTCTGTGTCCCTTGCATTCACAGATTTCACAAATGAGTCTGAGACAATCATAGGAGTACAAGCAATGTCACAGCCATACCTGATAATAATTACATTATTTTACAACAATTTATGCCACATCTACTGTAAATACACTCTTATCCTTGTTTGCTTCCAAGTCTATACTGTACTGAAAGTTGATGAGCCTCATTTGTTTCCTGAGCTCCATGGTCATGACTTGAGGTGAGAAAGAAACTACAATCCTGGTCAAAAGTATGTGGGACACTCTGAAAAAATGCTATTTGTCAACATTACTCTCTTTTTAACAATGAAAGTGGCTCCTTTTCCGAAAGTTAACCCCCCCCCCCCAATATGTTGCATAGAGTGCACTTTGAGCACACTCAATCAACATTGTCAGGGGGGAGGAGGGTGGGAAGAGGGAAAGTGTCATAATTTCTACATAAAAGGCTAAGTGTCCCACGACTTTTGGCCAGGATTGTATATTGACTTTCCATAGAGACCGCACACTTGGTTAAGACAAGATATTAGAAATTTATGCTAAACACACAGCAAGTCATTTACTATAAATTATAGGACTTCGCATAGTTTGGCTGTCATTTGTTTGAGTTAAACTCTGTGGATTGTGATTTCTTTCACTTGGTGAACTTTTTCCTTACCGCCTCACAAGTGTCCGGAATGGTAGCCTATAGAAAAAATCATACAGAACATGTCTGAGGAGAAAGTTCAGTGTAGAGTTTGATCAAAGTGTAAGTTTGATTTTGTATAGCGTAGCTACAATATCGTACTGTATGATTGTATAAAATGTGACCAGGGTGTTAATAAGTATAAGCTTAATAAATTTATCGGTGATTTTTTTTTAAATTAAGGCAACACGGTTATTTACTTTGAATATCGCACCATTGGAGCACAAATTCTGACTGTCTCCTTCTCTTCAAAGAGCTCCATCGGCGTCTTGAAGCTGCGACATCGCGAGGAAAGGTCATTGCTCTCTCCGTTACCATCGTCGTCCGTTTCGTCCACCATATTGGAAATTACCCATATCACAGTGCAAGACGCGCCTGGCCCCTTCTTGTGTTTCGCCTCAGAACCCCAAGGGCCTGTGCAAGACGTTCTGCGCATGTTTTTCCTTTTCTCTTTTGCGCTTCCAGAAGTGATTCAGTTTCTGCTTTTGACAAGTACTACTTTTGTCGCGGTTTGATGTTTTCTTGATTTGAGATGGAGAATATTCTTCCCTCTGGGTTCTATCGATCGGAGCTGAATAAAGCTGTGTGGGAAGTTCCTGACCGCTACCAGAACCTTTCCACCATCGGAACGGGAGCTTACGGATTGGTTTGGTAAGCGAGTGCCAAAACCTTCTGAAAGTTTAAGATCGTTTTTCAGAGATGTCAAGTATAATATAAAGTTTAGGTCACACAATTTGTGACATTTGCATACAGTATACCGCCCTTTATTTTTATTAGTGTCGAATCAAATTTCGTGCATGTACTACCAGCTGCATTGTGTGAATGATTGGAAGTCCTTTTTTCGTCTGTCTCGCATTATGGCAAATTTACTTCGGATTGTAATTATGCTTTCTCAACAAAAGAAGTTTTGTTCAGCTTTGTTATACAGTACAAAGTCCAGTGGAAAGTTCTGTCAAATGGCTATAAATTCCTGGGGGATTTTATTTATTTTTATTTCAATATGTGACTGTCTTTGTTGATAACAACAGTTGATGATGAGCTTTTATATAAAGCCTGGTTTCCATATAGTTTGTCAGGCTTTCACAAGTGTGACCCTGATGAAAAGGGTCATAAGGTGAAAAACGAAAATACGTTTAAACGGTCGTTTAAATGAAAAACGCGTTTCAAACGCGTTTCAAAGTCGTTTAAACGTGTTTCAAAATCGTTTAAACGCGTTTAAACGAGAGCCTTTTTCATTGCATTTAAATGCGAATTTAATCACGTGTGAATCAGTGAGGGCTAAATTTTTGATTTCCAGCTCAGCAGATGATAAGCAGACTAACAGTCCTGTCGCCATAAAAAAGCTCTCCAGACCTTTCCAAACAACCATGCATGCAAAAAGGGCGTACAGGGAGCTGCGACTGCTCAAGCACATGCAACACGAGAATGTAAGTGTGACACAAGAACTTTTTATAAAACTCCAGGTGCATGTACTGTACCTTAGTACTATACACATGACAATGTATGTAGCATTGAGGCAATAGGAAGTTTGAATCCTGTAGGCCATTTATAATCAACATACAAGAGCCCGGGGGTTCAAAACTCATTTAGCCTACACTGTACATTATCATGTAACTCCAACACCAGGCTACCTGAATATACACACCAGAGTACTGTGCACAACCTTATAAACCTGAACCCCTCCCAGCCCACTGTTACTTTGTGTCAGCATGATAAAGAGAAGTGGAAAACAGTACAAAATGTACCAGTGACCGAGCAACAGATCATTACACAGTACTTGTCACAACACAAATTCTTGTCTTTTTTTTTTTTTTCATTTTAGGTTATAGGTCTTTTAGATGTATTTACACCAGCTACATCTTTTGAAAACTTTTTTGATGTGTAAGTATGCAGCACTGCTGTTTGCTACTTGGTGTAAATCATCAATATTGAACTCACACTCATATGCATGATCACCTAGATACAAATTTGATATGTACATTGATTTTACACACACTGACAATTTGATTGCACACACTGTGTTCATGATGTACTCATTATTGGCATACATATAAGTTGAACTAATGCCTTGGAGTACAGTAGTGTACAATAATCTGTAAAATATTGCATGCAATAGTAGTAATTATGACCAAACAGTTTAGAACTTAGAAATATTTATGTAACTCAGGTTTGATAGGCAATCATTTAGCTTACTTGTTCATTGGTGTACATGAAACTGTATGTACACTATCATAAAGCATGAGTTTTTAATTGTTTGTTGTACATATTTTGTTTCTTCAGTTATTTTGTGACAAAACTAATGGGAGCAGATCTGAACAGCATTTTGAAAACCCAGCAACTCACAGATGATCATGTAAAGTTCCTGGTCTATCAGATCTTACGAGGACTCAAGGTAAAGTTGATCATAATAATATTCACTAGTGTAGGAGCCACCATTTAAGCCACTGGCTTTGGCCTTACTTCTTTATGTAAATCTTTGTGTGTCATCTAATGAATAAATGTAAATGTAACCAGAGTAGGATGTTAGTGTGGGGATTTTTTCTTCCTATGGGCTGTTTATGTAGCAAGATCATGGATAGCCAAAGTCTATACTTCAGTTGTATATTGTACTACTTATGCAGATTTCTTTGCACAACTAAATATTATGTGAATGCATCAATCTCCACAACTAAGTTCCACTTAAAATAAATATAATAAAAATATTTCATAAAATACTCACTTTCTAGTAATATTTACCATATGTCACCTAAAAATTGGTCTTTTTCTATCCATCAATCACTTTCTTACTTTCTTTCTTTTCTCTCTCCTTTTTTTTTAGTATATTCACTCAGCTGGAGTCATACACAGGGTGAGTAAGAGGAAGGGTAGAAATGCAGTAGGATACATGATTTATTTTGCATATCATGCAGCATGCATTTTGTACAATATTTGCATGCCAGGGAAATTTATTCCTTGACTTCAGTAAACATAAGAAAGGCCTGATGTAGCTTTCACGTATCTCCTTCCAGGAGTATCCAGATAAATGAGAAGATCTCAAGCAATTTTTTGGCAGTCAATATTTTGTGTGTACTGTGTCTTGCTTAGATGAAATTTATTGCACTGTCAATATTATTTGTCAACTGCATCACTCGTACTACTTATGTTTTCTTCTGGAATACAATAGTTCAACTGCAGTAGTTAAGAATATTTTATAATACTGTATTATGAGCTCAAGAGTGCAGTCAGTGATTATTGTTGTATTAAGTATTAATAATTGAATGTTGTTGTTTAGGATTTGAAGCCCAGCAACATTGCAGTCAATGAGGATTGTGAATTGAAGGTACAGCTTTTTTTTTTTTTTTTTTTTTTTTTTACTGACTTTAAAGTTGTACTCTCCTGTTGTTAGTGCTCAGTTGTTTTCATCATTCTTATTCTGGTTGTTGGTCCTATTTGTAAGAAAAATGGAGCATTATGGTGCATCCATTTTCAACATCCCATCAATCTTGTGCTTTTAGATTCTTGATTTTGGCTTGGCTCGAATGACAGAAGAATCTATGACAGGATATGTTGCCACAAGGTGGTACAGGGCGCCAGAGATAATGCTGAACTGGATGCATTACACACAGACAGGTAAAGTGTTGTGCAGTTTGTGTGTCTGTGTGCTTTTATTCTTGCCCTGGTCATTGTCATTTGCCCCCACCCCTCCCCCCCCCTCACTCCCCATTGCCCTTCTCCTTTACTTTTGTCCTTGTTTATTCTCAGATTGCTTTTCCTGTTTTCATTCTAGTTCTTGCCCTTGTTCTCAAGTGATTCTTATTATTACAACCATAACTTTATCATTGCTCTACTGTCTCTCTTGGGCAGGGAAAAGGAATCTAAAAGTTAGAAGAGATTTTAAGTCTGTTATCCCTTTGTCTTGTCTTATTTCATAGTGGATATTTGGTCAGTTGGGTGCATCATGGCAGAGCTGCTCACATCAAAAACTCTCTTTCCTGGAGATGATCATATCCTTAACACTGCATCATGTATTCATGCATTGTATAGTGCCTGCACATGGTCATGTACCCTCTCCTAGGAGTTGTGAGGTAGCAATAGGCTGAGTTTAAAGGTTGTTGTTATTGGCTCCAGTATGCACATGATCTGTATTTGGGGATTTACAGTAGTTCCTTTACTTTTTACAAACATTGATCAACTGACCAAAATCATGAAGCTTGTTGGCAAACCAGGACCTGCATTTATGGAAAAGATCAGCAGTGACTCTGTGAGTAATTTTTGCCATGTTAGTAGTCTGGCTTGGTTTTATACACACAGGTAACCGTTGTACTACTTATGTGACCCTTCTTGGGAAAACATACTTTTTGTGTGTGTGATTTCATTTTCCTTTCTTTTTTCATGCCGGTTTTTTTAGACGTAGGAAGAGCATTAGATTGGCTGACCTTGGATTCTTCATTGTATATGTACACTAAAGATACTGTGAAACTTGGACAGAAATCTGGCATTTTTTTTATCAATTATGATACAGTGGAACCCCTGGTTATTATGGCCACTTTTCTTTTGTCCCATGGAACCAAAGCCCAGTAATTTTTCTGATCTGAAAACCCCACAATCTGTACACCTTGTTAATATGGCCAATGGCTACTTTTTGAAATCCTGATAGGCTATTTCCTTCGTACATTTACCTCGTTAATATGGCCACTCTGACAAAATGTGAATGCTGAAAGACTTTAAATAACAACAGAACATTAGACTGGACAAACAGTTACAATACTATATCTCGCTAATTTCACTAACTCACTTATGTTTTATACTGTATGAACAGCACTAGCAGATGATTTATATATCTGTGTAGCTCTGTAAATTATCACCTTTGTTTGTACTGTTTGGTCGACTTGCAGGCAAGAAACTATGTATCGTCTATGCCAGGGTACGTACGAACTAAGATGGCTGACTACTTCCTTGGAGCAAACCCATTAGGTGAGTTACTGTTTCAGCTGATGAACATGAGAACTGGCGATGACGATAGACGTACAATCCATATTAGTTTATACATCTGTAGAATATGCAAGTTAGTGTTTGTTTGTTTGTTTGTTCGGTTGCCATTGTACTCCGCAATCACCTAGCCTGTGTAACAAGTGTTTCCGTGGGTTAGACATGGACTTTCTTCTGGTGCTCAACTTAATTTTGCGGTCAAGAATTATTGAAAAGTCTTCACTATGCACCCAGAAAACTACAGAAATGCTTGCTACGCAGGCTAACAATCACTCGTCTAATGGCAACCAAACTTGTCCTGAGAAGCTAGTTCGAAGGCTGAAAGTTATGTGGGTCCCCCCTCCTCCCTCCCTCGTGCCTCCCGCCTTATCCTAAATTTGTAAAGGATTTACAGTGAACTCGTTGGGATATCAATATAAGGTTTAGATTTCACGTTACAGATACTACACTGTAAATAATACTATTAACAATAATTAAATAATAAATGAACAGAACTAATCAAACACAGCATTAACAGTTTTGAATTGTCCTCTTGTTGCAGCTGTGGATTTACTGGAGAAAATGTTAGTGCTGGACACCGACGAGAGAATCACGGCAGAACAGGCGCTCGGTCATCCGTATCTGGAGGCTTACGCTGACGCTGATGATGAGGTGAGAACCACTGCACGTGGGGGGGGGGGGGGGGGGGGGGCAGGGTGGAAAAGGAAGAAAGAAGGCGTGCGGGGGACGACGGGAAAAGGAAAGAGGCGGGAGCTTCTCACTTCCCACAATCCCCCGCGTGCCTAATTTTATCTCCAGGCCCCGCGTGCTTTACATTCCACACTCTAAACGCTAAAATAACATTCACGATTAATGTTTGCATGCTGATAAAGATTTTCCACTATCTTCGCATTGCCATTTCAACCACGTGACGACATTTATACTTAAAATCGGAGTAGATTTTAAGTTGGGGCTTCTTGATTGTGTTCGTTTTAACGGGGATTTCGTTATACCGGGGTTCATTATATCGCTGGGGTCTCTGTTCCATATATTTTACTGTAACTTTGGGGATTTCTTTAAATTCGGGGTTCCACTATAGTTTAATGTGGTTTGCCAGATTGCAGAGAGCTTCTCATTCGCCTATGTTTCACATTTACGTTGTTGTTTTGTTGTTGTTGTTGTTGTTTGTTTTCTCTTGCAGCCCACATGCGAACCGTTTGATGAAGGGTGCGACACAGAAGATCTGACAATACCACAACTCCGAGGTAACTGTACAAGTTACTAAGTCGTTACCATAAACGTGAAAACCAACGTCATTATTGTCGCACTTATGTCAACACTGTGACCAGCGCAATCACTATGGTCAGCACCACCATCATAGCAATATCGTTATTTACATCAACACCATCATAGCAATATCGTCATTAACATCAACACCATAGCAATATCGTTATTAACATCAACACCAGCATAGCAACATCATCATTAACATCAACACCATCATAGCAATATCATCATTAACATCAACACCATCATAGCAATATCGTTATTTACATCAACACCATCATAGCAATATCATCATTAACATCAACACCATCATAGCAATATCATCATTAACATCAACACCATCATAGCAATATCGTTATTTACATCAACACCATCATAGCAATATCATCATTAACATCAACACCATCATAGCAATATCGTTATTAACATCAACACCATCATAGCAATATCATCATTAACATCAACACCAGCATAGCAAGTATCATCATTAACATCAACACCATCATCATCATTGTAGTCACCATCATTGTCTTAATAAATTAGCGCTCTCGTCGTCACAGTGCTTCAGAGAGCTAAGGAAAGAGACCGAGGACGACGACGACGGAAATCTCGGGTCTAGTGTGCATTTCACTTCAATTGCTCCATTTTGACGCCGTTGTCAGAACGTGCATGGACGACATTTCGAGAAATTACAGTGGTCATTTAACTCAGAGACGAGAGACGATGAGTTCATGCAACCGAACCTCAGAAAAACTGGAACAAATTGCACAACTAAATAAGAGACAAGATTTATACAAAGAAACAGGAATATGTAGACAAAACGATTTTTTTTCTTTATAATTATTGCTTCATTGCGTTGCCTTCGTCGTCCCAGTTTGATTCAGATCTCTATCACCCTGATTATTTTCTAATAACAAAAAATCAAATGTTATTAACGTCACTGACTTTTTGCTTTAATTTGTAGAGAAAGTTTATAAGGAGATTTTAGAAGCCAAAAGTGGATCTGGGCCAGACGAGCAGATGGAGCCCTGAGAAATTGTGCTAGTTCAACACTGGTACTTTCCAAATCGGCCTTTCTGGCGACCGTATACGTTGGTCCCTTGTGACGCTACGTATTTTTATGCAGGTGTAATTATTGTTGATACCGACGACTGTAAGGCGGGCAGTGTCAAACTGTTGTAATTGGAATGTGGAGAAATGAACTAAGTTAGCAGGGAGCGGCGTTAGGCCATTAAAATGCGAGCCGGTGAAGATTGACTCAGGCGGATGTGCCAAGCATGTTTGACTGTTTATCCGGCGCTCGATCGTGATCATTTTTTTTAGGCATAGAAAATGTTTGGGGAAAAACAGAAAAGTTTTGATAGCCCTTTACTGGTCTATCAATCCGAGGGGGGGAGGGGTGGGGGGACTATACGGGGAGGCTCCAACCGAAAAGTGTCTCTTTTCAAGCCTCAGGTATAAATTAAACAAGGTTATAGAGAAACGAAGGTTTTTGGTTTTTTAAAGGGTCGGTATAAACGGATTGCCAAAAAAATTAATCGCATTGGCACTTCGTAGGGGCCTTCTAAAACTCGTTCCTCGATCGAGAGACTCGCAAAACTCGCGTTGCCGAGTACGTGCCTGCGGTTTTGTCTGGACGAAGTCTTGTTCAAAAGCATAAAACGAGGGAATATTCCTACTAGAGCTATATAAAAGGGTCATTATTTTAATGGATAAGAGGTTGAAAGCCTGGGCGGAGCCTCACCGTATAATGCTTCAAGTGCCGGGGGGGGGGGGGGGGGGGGAGTTATCATTGTCCGTTGAGTTTCACGAGATTGTAAACTAAAACACTGTTTGCGTAGTGTAAGTTTGGCTTCCATGCCAATCACCATACTCAACAGTTAATAAATTTTCTGTTTGATATCGACAAATACGTAAAAAAGAAACGAGAATACTTTAGGTGTGGTTCCCTGTCCCTATTCAGAAATAAAGGACAATGGCAGCTTGCTGTGTGTACTTAATTTAATTGATATTATGCTTTAAAAGTGCCGTCCTTTCCTCAACCCAAGCCGAGAAGGCGACTGCCATTTCAGGTTAGAAGTTGGTGTGAAATATGACAAAGTAAGTCCAAAGCACAATTTGCCTCGCCCTTCGGAATAAACGTCTTTTTACTTTAAGAATTTGCTGAAGGCTTTATCGATGTTGTGAATAGTGGTGAAAATAATACACAATAGGCCTAAGGAGCTGGAAGACACCTTTGGTCGCACATTTTGGAATGAGTTAAATGTTTAAAAGACGAAAAACAAGATTGCACATTGCAATTTCTTCTGCTTGCTTCCCACCGCGGTCTGATAAAACTGTTTCTGACCAATAACAAACATGTGAAACATCTCGTCAAATAATTCCCACACTAAACAGAAATAAATCTGGAAGGAGAAAAGCCAGGGTGTTGGGCCCGCTTTGTGTTGTAAAAGACTCGGGAAGCTCCTTAATTTTGTAAAGCGCTGACTACTGGGTATAAGAATCGAGCCGGAGTTGAGTTGTGAAAGGTGAGTTTCATCCGGACATGCGAGTTGTTTCCGTTAACAGGTACGTCGGTGTTATCTAGTTTCGAGTTCGTCCATTTGGAGGCCGTTCCATTTTCACACAAGAATGCGAAACGTTCCGTTTTGCCTGACGGGCCAATAAAAGCGAAGCAGTGTTTGTCCACGTTGTGCCATATTTAATCAGTTGTATTTTCAAGACATCTGGGATTTTCACATGTTTTGTCTGTGGTTTTGTTTTGCCGTGTGGTCTTGCAACCAGCCGATTTTGTATCGACCTACTGGACTTGGATAACTGGGTATCAAAGGTTGGTTTAT
This sequence comes from Plumapathes pennacea, assembly GCA_964036295.1. Lineage (NCBI taxonomy): Eukaryota > Metazoa > Cnidaria > Anthozoa > Antipatharia > Myriopathidae > Plumapathes > Plumapathes pennacea. Next base: position 11,579,207 of record OZ038465.1, on the reverse strand, counting down.
TACGGGTTAACGCTCTGTAGTAATACATAGTAAACTAGTTCAATCCCTAGGTTTAATCACATAAAAAATATAGCGCATTCGTATTCGACTAAGACCGGTCTCCAGTTTAGTGACGAAGAAAAATGGGCCAGGAAGAATTTAAGCCGAGATTTTAAAGTCGAACTGATTCCTCGAAGTCGGCTGTTTATTTGATGTTTGGCTCGGTTCTCTATTTCATGTGTTTCTGTCTCCTGCGTATTTTCTATAGTTTCTTTCTATTTGCGGCGTGGTTATCCATCAAGCCGCTATCGGCTCAGTCTAGGAGTTCGTACATTGAATGTTTGCTTCCCGCTTCAAGCTGAACCAACATCTGCTGCATCTGACTTATGACGTTCTAGTGCGTAAATGAACAAGCAGCATTGCCAGCTCTTCACAGAACCAATTTTTACTTATGTTGAAATTTCTCTGTGACGACCAGTGAAATGAATACTGTTACCACAGGGGTCCCGAAACGCGGCTGTAAATCGCGCACGCAGTAACTCACGCGCGATTTACAGCCGTGTCATTCCAGTTCAGTTCACGTTTGAGCCGAGAAATGAGGGAAGAGGGTAGTTTAATGACATGGTTTGACAGGTGAAAGTTTTAACTATACATGGGAAATCAAGGGACCTGCTTATGAGGTTGGTAACCAACCATTTACCTGCGACTCAGCGAACCGCCAGCGAATGGAAACCCCGCGCGCGTCATCATAATATCATTTTCCAGGGAGATTTTCAGGTTTAGCTGAGCGCGCAGTAACTATGGAAACGACACATGTTTTATCATTGTTTTCAATTTTAAGTTTATGCTTGCACCCAGAAAAGAAGTCGGTATACGAAATGAGACCCTGCAACGTGTACAATTAATAATTTGTTTCAGGCCGCCGCTTAAAATTTTGCATTAGTTTGTACTTTGGAGTCTTCAAGCTTTTATTATCTATGGGGATTTTTGTATTACTAATCTTTTTCGCCGCTTTTTAAATAAGTCTTGTTGCTCGACTAATGACGGTCGATTGTGGTTCATGAAAAACTAGAATATATTAAAACCCAGAGCCGCGGTGAATTTGAGACAGTCGTACTTATCGCAGAAATCATCAAAGTAACAGCAAAGAAGTTACGAGAATGTCAACAGTAGCAAAAGCAGAGAGATAAATAAGAAAATCCCCGTGCATCAGATGTCCAGAAAATTCATTACTGATGTTTATCCTGGCCTCTTGACAAGGATGTCATCAGGACAGTGTATGCACAAAAGCCCCTAATTGATTCCTGTACGTTGTTCATTCTGTGTAAACGGACAAAAATATACCTTAATTACCATTGCATTAACATCGCGGTTAAAGTCCATATGCATCGCCTGCCAAAATAATATAGGGTCATTTATCGTGGAACTGGTCACTGTACGGTTGTCGGCGTCGACTGTTAGTTACGTACCACTGTCTACAGGATCGACCAGAGCCCTACTATGGTACCATCGTAACTCAAGATAGATTCACTTGGTAGGTTGACACAACTTTAGTTGATTTGGCCCGATTTTTGTCCATTTATGATTATTTTTTTAAAGTAAATACTAACTTCTTTATGAGAACATATACTGACAGCGACACATTTTCGAGGGAGAAGTCGCTATTCATTCATTCATTTTTTTTTTAACCCATAAAATAAACCGATGTGATTCACTCACCAAATTATTTCGTTTATTTGTAAAACGCTAAAATCGCCACTGGCGAACTGTTTACGAGCTGTAGAGCGGCGGTGATCGGGCCTAACATCGACGTGAGAAGGCGACGACAATAGCTGTGCGTAGAGTAACACTGGCCCGAGTTCACAAAGATAAAAACCTGGCTTCTGTTTTCTGAATAATATTTCTAAACATTAGTAAGTCGGAACATTTCACTAAAGGAACACCAGATACCTGTAATACTATCCGACGACAACCAGCAAAGGGACTTTGCTTGGTAATTTAATTATTTATGGTTTATCCCAACAAGTAGCCATGGCAAGCTATTTAAAGCAAACATGAAGGTTTCTCTCTTGACAAGGTGGAGACGCAAAACTACTCATAATTGATGGTAACACTATGTATCTATTCCCTAAATGTTAGTCTTGCTTCCGATGGCGTCCGAACTTGATGAAGTGTCAAATCTAACCAAACTAAATATGACAAATGCTCAGTATACAACAGGACCTTTGGATCTAGCGCGCGCAAGAGCGTTTCACCCAAACCGACTATTGTATCGTCATCAACAAAGTCGCATCATATGGTTTATATCAGTTCGCAAGGTGCAAAAAGTGTCGGTTTTTTCTTTCACGGATTTGGTTTAAGAGTTTTAAGGATAATAAATATTTTAAGGTGGCAGCTCGCTGATTTGTGTCAAAAGGTAAGATAAGTGAAACCCCCTAATTGATACAACACTCCTCTCTCAAAAGGCTCGGCAATGATTAAAGTCTCTAAAAAGAGCGATGAAAAAAAAAGAAGTGAACAAAAACTTTACCCGTAACAATAACCGAATAAATTGGCGAATTTACAGCCGAAGTCATATATCTTTCTTAAGAAGAATTAAAAACTGTCAGGAAGAAAAAGTAGATAGAGAAGAAAATTAATGTAGAACTTAAGAGTAGGGGCGAGAAAAGAGAAAAGAGAATAAAACTGATGGCAAAGAGGAAGTAATAAATGACATGCAGAAACGCGGCAGATAGGCCCTTGATTACAGTAAAATCTGAATCTTAAGTTGTGGTTGGATTCTCATTATAGAAACTGCTTCATCTTTCACCTGAATTATCTTTAACAACGCGTTTATATTTTTCTAAGTAAACTAAGGTGTCGGAAAACGCATGTTTGCACCTGCCAAATCGGCTTGCTCGACAAAACATTAATATATTTTCGGCTAAGGCCGACTCGACTCAGCCATTATACTGCTGTAGACCAAATCCCCCATAAAAGCCATTAAGGCATCGATAATTTATCATCAATACTTTCTGTTTAAAGCACCAATTCTTTTCACAACTTGCAAATTTAAGCGCGTGAACGCTTTTAACGATCTGTCCAAATAGATTTTCGAATAACAACTTGAATAATGTAACTGAATAGACTCTAAAGTACATATTTATATTTTTGAATTCTGAATTAGATTTCTGAATTGTTTTAGTAATTAGCCCAAGGGCTTAATGGAATTGGAAGATTTTTAAACGATTTCAGATAATGATTTTCTTTCACGATGTAAGTTAATAATGTGCAGTCACTGAATCATTAGTGACACTATTACGAATTACGAATTACGAATTACGAATTTTCAAAACGCAAATTGACAGTTGCTGACTATGGCAGTGAATCGATCTTTTTTCTTTATTCTATACTGTTGTGTTAGAAACTACACAAAACAACTCGGCAAAACGCACAAATTGAATGTACATCCGTACAACTCAGTGTATTATTTTCAGTTTTCAAATACAGGTGAACCCCTTAATAAGGCCACACTGGGACTTAAAAATCTGGGCCATATTAACTGGGTAGGTTCAATTTATCTGGTCTTTCGTGTGTAATGTCGGGCACAATGAAATCTGACTTAAATGAACTATTTGTGAGTGTCTAGAGCGCAGAAGAAATTTTTTGTAACCAAACTAATCAGCAGAAACAAACTCGTTTTTACACGCAGGAACAAAGTTTCACAGATTCTTACAGTACTACACTAAGCGAAGCTCCGCTAAATTCACTTTCAACATCCAGCAATTACTGTTAGGTAGACGGTTTTGGAGGGGTCATACACAAGCCATATAGGTATGTGCCGCCCCAAACGGTATTGTTTTCAAGCATTAGTCTGAAATAGGGTATAGATTTTGCATTTTTGGTATGAAATAGGGTATCGATTTTGTTATTTTGGTCTGGGATAGGTATGCGTGTCACCGCGGACATTGCACGGAAAATGGAAGAAAACACCGGGCGGAAATCGTTGCAACAGAAAAATGATCTCTGGAATAGGGTATACATTTTGATGTCAGATCTAAAATAGGGCATACATTTTGGAGTCAGGTCTGAAATAGGGCATAGAAAATCAGATATTTTGGTCTGCTAGGGTTTTCAGGACCGGGCGGCATCCCAAAGTACTCCCTCCCCCCCCCTCCGAGATACTGCCCATGTGATCACTTGCAATTCTTGTATCAGCGGTTGTTCTGTCACGCCTCTGTAAGTGGTCCTCCGGAAAGTCCGGAAGATTCGGACTCGTGGCTGATGAAACAAAAGCTTTTGTTCCAGTGTTGCCAGCCTGTTTTCATCTCTTGCGGCCACTGTTTCTACAAGTAGTAGCGGCCGAGTAAGCGTTTCTGCGTTCAGCAGTTTCTAATAGGCGCCCCGCGGTCCTCGAATCTTTCAGTAGTGCGGTGCATGAATTGCCATCCGTTGGTCGGGTAGACTTGATCATAAACAGATTCATAATACAGTGCGGACCCAAGATCCAAATTTAAAGACTATTAGCGATAAAAATAATTCTTACCAATGGAAATTTGACAAAATCTTCTCAACATGAATAACCATGAACTCGACAAGCTCGTGGGGTGTCGACTCGGGTCCAGGTGAGACTCCGGTGAGAGAATGTCATTTTATTCTCCAACTGATCCTGGTGCATAATGGCCGTTTGAATCACGGGTTTGAATATACACTCTAGATTGCTAATAATTTCTGCCTTCGTAATTTGCCACTGCAACTGAACTGTTTATTTGGCGAGATGATGCTTGCGACATGGCTCAGGATGCACGGGAGACGAACTTGCGCCGGTAACTAAAGGTTGGTTGTAGCTACCGTATATTTAGCCGGTCGCATCTACTATATTTTAAACCATTGCGTTAATTTGCTAACATTGCATTATACGTTCGCATAATCATCGCCTTCACGGTGCGAATTGATGGGAAAATACAGCCCAAATGCAACTGTAAACATGTGATGAACGTGATCGAAGTGTGAGTCAGTCGACGACAGAACTTTCGCATAGACTGACAAACCGGTTTGTGTGTAGTACATATACTTAGTTGCCGACCCGCTGCATTTCATTTTTTATCGGTGCAGATCGAAATGTCCAGGAGTTGATCGCGGACATTGTATACAATGCACGTGTTTGAGCTGAGCATGTCAGTGTGCCGTAGTTATTTCACTAGCTTGTTTAGTCTTTGTGTTGATGCGTCTGCTCTCTGTTTATGTCTTCCTGGGCTGAAGAGGCAAGAGACAACTTGCAGCAGTCGGTATATATACATTAAAACGGGGGAAGGGAGGGAATTTAAAGTATACTCGGCACGACGGAATGGTGAGCTTGATTTACCAAGGATATCCGATAAACAAGGGCTGACTTCACTGAGGAAAATGCATACAACTGATCACCGCGCGCTGTGAGCTCCAAAGCAAAATATTTTATCAATTAGTATCGCTATTCCTATTCTGGAATAGACCCAATATGAACGCGCTCTGAGCCTGACACATAACAAGGTTATTTTGATTTCTGTCTTATGGCCTGGCAAAACGAGGACACATTGTGGCGGCAACATTGTGTCCTTTGATATTTCCAGGGTGGCAAAACGTGCGGCAACATTGTTGCGTTCCGCGTGAAGTTTTTCAGAAACATTTTTTGTTTCCAGGACACAAATTTGTGTCCGCAACAAATGTTTCGCGCGTGGCAAAACGGGGAAACATTTGGAAAACATGCGCGCGCTAGCAATGTTGCCGCCACAATGTGTCCTCGTTTTGCCAGGCCTTAATGCTTAGCGACCGCAGGCAAAATTTCTGTGGCTCTCTCCCAACTTGTCAATTGGTCAGTCGAGGACAAGATCTTATCAGTGCGTGTGTTGACATATTAAAACTAATTCAAAGTAAACACAATAACGGCAAAATTAATTCGAGATTAAGCGAACTGAACTGCACTCAAATGAACTGTATAATACGCTGCATTAAAAGTCATTAGAATAGTACAAAACGGTTACGCCGGCATTGAATCCTTTGAATGAAGTGTGAAAGCATCAATTATAGTGTGATAACTATTAAATGCTTCGGTCGAACGGCAGTTGCTCTGTTTGTAAGAAGTGACTTTAGGTTTTGAAACGTCTGCAATATGGAGAAATTTGCCGTGTCGTGTATAGCCGTGCAAGTATTCAATAGTTAAAAGCCACTGATTGACTCAGAGTATAATATAAAGTGACTTCAGAGCGACCGTAAAGTGACTTCATTGGTTTAAGAATGGGTTAAAACAATATAGCGTCCACTTGGGGGTCATTGGCTGATTTGGGTGTTACTTTATGTATCTGGGGGATGGGAGGGGAATGGGAGGGGAATGGGAGGGGGAGCTAATTATCGAAGGGAGTTTTGTGCTTACGATCAGGATGCCTATTTGTGGCCTATTTTTGGGATTATTGAAGGGACTAGATTTGCGTTTTACGATTAGGGGTAGCTTATTTTTGGGAGGGCTTATTTTCCATACTGAACTCCCTACCCAGTCGGGCTGAAAAGTTTTTCAGGAGTCAAATTTTGCGGTTTGTCCCCGGGTTGTTTTACTCTGGTCCCAGAGGTTTTCTGAGACCAGGATAGTGGCGTTTTTATAAACCGGAATCTGGCGTTTTCGTGAGATACATGTTTCCGTAAAGGAAGATATTTCTTTGCATACATTAGAAAGTGGCTTCGGGTCTCTAAAGGAAATAAAGGCATGACCGGGGCAACAACTTTTAAACAACTTCCCTGCCATACCACGCAAGGGTTTACGAATTTGCATTCCCATGAAAACAGTGGGAGGGTGCTGACTATTATTCAACGGAAGAGAAATTTCGTTGGAAAAGAAAAGATGAACTTTTTCGGATAGTTGTAAAGCTGTAAATCCACACAAATTAATTCCCGCTAGCATTACTGTCCGTCTCGGATCATGCAGTTACTGATGGTGTGATAAATTCTGTCAGAGAACAACTCTCGTTTCACACGGTTTGCAAATGCAAATTATCCCGATAAAATAGTAAACAGATGTACAACGATTTAAATTAGTGCTGTCTAATATAAGCCTTGGTCATACATGTGACTTTTAAGACAATAATGTCGACATTTATACAAATACTTTCAGGTGCAAATGGCGTTTCTTCGCCGCCAGATGTGTTTTGAGTTGCTACAAGACTCCAACAAGGTCGTCGTATTTCTCAGAATGCTTAGTTTATTTGTCTAGTGCTCATGCAGCATAGTTGAAATGCGAATAAAAGCTACGGAATAATTAAGAATGTTGTACGAGCTACGTATTAAAAAAAGTCCATGAAAACTAATCACAAGAGAGATGTTGGACACGTCTATTTGGTCGGGTTTGTCAGTGTCCCAGTTTTAACGCATTTTAGGCAGACGTGTGTACATATATTGCCAGTGCGCATGCGCGTAAACCATTCGAGATTTTGGCCGTCGTCAGATAAAGTCTGTGTATCACCTATAGCTTTGAGTTCAAGAAACGTACGTCCAGGTTGATACTGGTAACTTATAATGCCGAAAGTATTTTTATAAGTTGAAGATATGAAAAGGAAACTTAAGCTTAATCAAGGCGCTTGTGCTAAGGACCTGTTTATGATTCATGTATGATTATATTTATCATTCAAATCTATCGGCTTTGATTACATAATTTACATCTGCATAGTGTTTAACATTTCTGATAGCAAGCAGGTAAACGTAGAACGAGTCGAAAGTCTTATACTTTCTTTCTTGGCTACCCTAAATTATTACACGTTAACCAGCGACCAATTTTGGCCAACCGAGTTTAACTGACCGGCCCACCAAACACCCTTGTTCAACCGAAAAATGCGTTGTGTTTCCTTCAAACGGTTCTGAGTACAAAATAAAGTGTGTGTTTTAGAGTGAGGCTGGTATATTTTGGAGTTAGAAAAGAATACTTATATAAGAATGTTCAGTTTTATAAACTGTATTCCTGCATCTCATTTTGAGCACAATAACTATGGAAGAGAGCTTTACTTGTGTACTCGAACGGTAAACGGAGTTGAGAACATATAAGCCTTTTTGTTCATACCCTTTAACACTATTCATTAGCTGTCACATGTATGGTCTTGTATTCGTATCTTGTGTAAATTAATTAGTTGCTGTAACTCATGAACATAAATAAGAGTGTACAGAAAGCGTCAAATCTTAGCGGAGCAGAAAATGTCGGTAGGCTTCTTAAAAGTCGCTACAGGAGTAATAAAGACGAAATATTATACTTCAAACAAATTTGACGACAGGAAACTGTTTGCTAAAGTTCAAGGTTCTTTACATGGTAAAGTTTTGAAGAAGCTCAACTGATTGAGCCATACTGTCAGCTATTGTGTGAAAAATAATTTCAGGGCATTAATTTTTAATTATGTTTATCTAAGTCTTGTCTCATTATTGTTTCAGCTGAGAGATCGAGCTCGCTTGCCAAAAGGACACGCCTGAGGTTGGTACGATACGAGTACAGCGTATATTTTCAACAACAGATATGTCTGCTATAAACTCAACTGAAAACAGCAGCAACAAAACTGTATCGACTTCTGGCAAGGAAACAGTAAGCAATCAGACTTTGTATTTAGTTGCTGGCTTCGTTATCTTATTTGGGATTATTGGAAATGGCTTCATCTGTTTCGCGTTCCATCGCTTTCGACGCATCCGATCACTGACGAACTACTTCATCGTGAACTTGGCCATTGCAGACCTCTGTTTGGTCTTCGTGTTAGGCTGTTGGGTCATAATTGACGTCATTGCCAAACCATTAAAGTTTGGCCGCAAAGAAGTTCAGTTTGCGGTGTTGATCCTGAACAGCTGTGACGTCCTGAGTTTCTCGGCGTCCATGCTCAATGTCACTGCAGTTAGTTTGGACCGATATTTTGCGATTGTAAGCCCTCTGCGCTACACAGCAATAGTGACAAAGCCTCGTGCCAGAAAGACCATAATCGCCATTTGGTTTTATTCACTTGTAATGGCAGGAACATCAACCATATGGACCTCCTTCGAGAGGCAAAAGAACCAAGTACTGGCACATCACATCTACATAGTGACTCTGATAGCGCTCAGTTTTGTTGTGCCAGTGCTGATTATTATCTGTGCGTACACCAGAGTGTTTCGCGTTGCCTGGGTTCAACTACAACGAATTAAATCCAGCATACCAGCACAAACCCGCATAAGAAACAAGGCGTGCCAGAGAAACTCAGCCAAGCAAGAAATCCGCCTCGCTCTAAACATTTTGGCCATCGTTTTACCTGTATCGTTAATTTGGGGTGTTTATTATGGCATCGTCCTCGCCAAGACTTATGATACGGACTTTCATCCCCATCCGATATTGGACATTGTCATCATATATTTGCCGCATTTCGTGGCCACAGTGAATCCTATTGTTTATATCCTCCTAACCAAAGATCTGAGGTACATATTGAAGGTCATAATCACGTGTAGCAGATGTGGCAGCAAGAATCGATACTTCCAGAGCAAGAGAGGCTCACAGAGTGGTGCATCCGCCGATCAATTATCCGTAGTAAGTTTCCGTAAGGAAGAATATATAGAGGATATTACACGGCGGCGCGAAGATATGAATTTTATTTTCGAGTGGTAAAAACAATATTTTACGAACGAGCGCTTCGCGAGTGAGTAAAATATTTTGTTTTTACCACGAGAAAATATAATCCATATCTTCAAGCCGCCGCGTAATTTTCTTTTTATTATATTAGACACGAGTGTTTTACGAGAAATTGCACAAACAACCGTGCAAAAGCGGGAAATGATGCCAACGATATCCTCACTAGTCAGGATATGGAAAATACGCCACTTGGGTCCCGGATGTAGTTTCGTATGGATTTTACGCACGGTATATTTTCCAGTAAAACACTCGTGTCTACATAATAAATTAACTGAGGCTATAAGAAGGAGAAAACAGAGGATGGAGAAAAGTGGTGAGGGAGGAAACAAGGAGGGGACAAATGGACGAAGGGAGGGGGATAGGAAGTAAATAGTCAAGGAAAGCAGAAAAGTAGGAAGAATTCAATGAAGGAAATGCCATCGGGGATGAAGAAGAAAAGAAGGCAGGAATAAAGGAAAGCATGAAGGAATGAACACAAGATTGAAATGAGTAATGAAGGAAGAATAAAGAGGGAAGGAAGAAAGCGGGAAAAACAAAGGAAGGATGCAGAGAAGGATCGAAGCAAAAAAGGACAAACAGATGGATGGAGGGAATTAGGAAGGATGGAAGGAAAGGAGGGAGAAAGGGAGGGACGAATGAAGTGTGTACAAAAATAAAGTAAGAACAGGAAGGAAGACAAAAAATATATATCACATTGCTTATCAAGAAAGTCGAAAAGCTAATAATCATTAATATAAGACAGTATGTATTTTGGCATATGAGCATCAAAGTTAACGTCTTTCTGTCAAAGTTCAGAGGCCTAAATTTGAATTCACTTGCAAAACCAGGTAGCATCATAATAAGAATCGAATGTTTCAAAATCTACTTTACAGTCGGTACCAAAAGCATCGCGCGGCCATGCTCTCTTAATTACTTGATGTTCCCAACATTTATCCATCTTCTTCTTTATCTAGGATACATATCGCTCTTCAATGTCCAGTAGCAGAGGTCGCTCCATTACGACAGAATCCCATAGCCTGGTACTTGACAATCCTGCACCACCAGCCGAGTTCACTGGACCAAGGCAAGCATCCAAGGAAGAGGAATGCTTCCTGTTTAACTGCGAGACTCCCACAATTCAGGTCCTGGGCTCCGTGTGACACGTTTATGGCTGATGGGGGTTTCTCGCTGTAGGACTAATTGTTTCTTTGTCCAAATTTAATGTGGATAATACAAAATTATGAATTTAGTTTAACCCCTTCACTCCCAAGCTCAAAATGCAGGTTCTCTCAACTATGAGAAGAAACAGTATGAGCAATATTATCAGTTTTTATCTAAACAAGCTATCACACGACTAACTTGCTTGCTCTCAGCCAATCAGATTGCAGAAATTGTTATAGTCAACATATGATACGCACTTATCATAAAATGTCGACAGTTCAAGTATAGTTAATATTAACTAAATACTCAAGTACTGATTGGGCCCTTAGTTTACGCCTGTCACATTGCTGTTTTTACCCGTGAACAGCTTGAGCTGAAATTGAAAATAAAACAAAACAAAACAAAACAAAAATTAGCTTTTTAGAAGAGCTCCCGTTGGTAGCAGTGTAGACACTGATGGGGCTACCTTCGATAAATAAAGGCGTCTATCTGTCTGTCTTTCTGTCTGCCTTCAAGCTGGATGGAGAGGTTTTATGCGAATAACAACTCTCTTCAAAATGTGCCGAACAAAGTGATGCGTATTTACGGGGTCAAAGAAATCACGGCGATGTCGCTGCACGATTTTCACCCATTTTCTTCCGACTTCTGGATCAGTTGGAAACTCGGGTGCATCTTGATGCCAGAAGTGAATGATGTGTTCTTACAACTTTCATTGTTTGGGGCTTTACAAAGAGAAGGAAGGTACAGCGTGGCAGGAGACCTAAACAATGAAAGTTGTAAAACCTACTGCACTAGCCGAGGTATCTATGCTCCGCGCGCACACTACAGAATTACTCTAAAATGCGCGTGCTACGCTTTGCGCATGCGTTTTTCCTAATTGTTACGTATTTACGTATACAAAGCATTCCTCCGTTCTGAATAAGCAACAAAGTTTCCAAACTGTTCATACGGTAAGTTGTCGTTTTTCGTATTCAAGCAGCTGTTAAAATCAGTAATGATTTGTAATGTGTATGACAGAACATGGCACGTGCCGTTCAAATTTATCTGGAACTTACAATGTGTCAAGTTGATGCTGGAGAGTTTTACGCGCCTGTTAAGATAATACACTTAAGCTGACGTTGCTCTGAAGGCCGCTGAAGGTGATGTTACACGAGACGATTTTTACACCTATACAATTTTGTAGCTAGCGCTTTGGCTTTTACTCCAAAAACATAGCAAACCTTCGCCAAAGGCAGGATTTTGTGCAAAGATTGCTAATTATTGGTAGTTTAGACGATTACTAAGCAGGAAGTATAGCTTAAAATATATTGTTGTGCTGCAAATCACCCGTGTAACATCACCTTAACGTTCGAACGTCAATTTACACTTTAGCACGTCCACATCAACGTTTTGATTAACATAATATAAGTCGTTTTATTTATCAAGAACTGAATTATAGGAAGGCAAGTTCAAGAGAAAGTTACCTGGCATATAAGCTGAGATATTTCAAAGCTCGGAATCTACTGACGGATAATCATTAAATGACAAGGCAAGGTACAAATAACTCGTAAAATGTACATGCCTGCACGTACACTATAGACTCGCGTCAATAGGCCGTACGGCGCGCTAAGTTTGCTGGGCCTTTTGTAAGATCCTTGGAGTTTTGACCATTAAAAAAGTTGGTATTTACGCACCGGAAAAAAAAAAAAAAAAAAAAAAAATTGAACAAAAACTGTCACACCGACAGATCGTACCGTTACTTTCAGATCTTTTCTCGGGATTTTTCGGGGCCGGATGTACATTCACAGATCCTCACGTCATAACCGTTAGTGAAATTTTGCTATGCGTGCGGCAGACAAACGCACACGGGAAGGTCGCGACCCTCCCTGAGAGGGAATGCGGATTTCATTTAACACTAAACATGGCATAGCGGACAACATGCATCCCAGCGTGGTCTTCTTTAATTTGCTTCACTGCGCTCAGGCGATTCGCCTCATTATCAGTGTCCTGTGCTCGACAGGATTTGCTGTTATGGATTGGCAATCTGGAATGTGATAACCACAGACGTTCACTCTATTTCCTATATCACGCCGACAAAGACCACTAAGGCAGTTTCCTTTGTTGTGCAGGCAAGTAAAAAATAAAACATACGAAGACCATTTAGACCGGCGGTGCCATTCTGCTCGGCTCAGTGATGAGATTAGAAAGTCTGTGAAAATTGGTGAAAATATTTAAAAAATGATAAAAATAAAAATAATTTCACACCAATCTCAGGGACCCACTCAGGCAGGCGTGAGGTGTGTGCTGCTGGAAGCGGATTAGAACTTTTTCAACTATACGTTGAGGAGTGTGATTTCCTGACCGTCAATTCAAGTTTCCCGTCGACACTATAACCCCGTAGTTTCAAATGTATTTGATATGGCATGGTGGCATGTTTTGTGAACGATGGTGTAATGATACGCCCTTCAGTTTAATGCTTTTTTTAATACTTTTTCTGTGAACAAAGGACTCAGTCATCTTGCTTAGCATTCACAAAAAAGTATAAATTTGATTAACAATGCATGAAGGAAATGCGATTATATCAGTCAGAAACAGATCTTTAAACTCCCAAGGACCACGCCTTTAATTAAAAAGCACCACGTCACGTTGCCGAGTTATTTCGCAGCATAACTCACGACGTAAATGCTTTGTGCTGCAGTGACAGAGATGGTTCCTCTTCTCGTTTGCCTGTTATCAATCTTGCTCTCGTTGGCCAGTGGCTTTACTCATCCACAAGGTAAACTATTTCAGTCCGGCTGAGACATTTCTTTGGGTTTATTTTCGTGTTAAGTTTGATTATGAAAGCAGGAAGTGTATTTAAAACGTTCAGTTATATAAACTCCACTGCCATTGCTTGTCCGCTAATCAAATATAAAATAAGAACAGCGTCAGTGAAAACGTGAACACTGCTATTCAGTAAGGTTTACCCAATGACTCCCCAAGTGAATGGTCCCCTAGTAGGTTTCCTTTGACAGTTATGGCGCCTTTGGCATGCAACTAAAACATTGCTGCGCCTTATTTTACCAAAAATGTATAGTTGTTTAGCAACATAACGGTCCTCAGACTAACCTTGGTAACGGTATGTGATCAATCTATAGAGTTGACTATAACAAAGCAGATTTGTTTGCTTGACACTCGATATTTTTTAATTGGAGGCGCAGTGAGCCTGCTACCCAATATAAAAACACCACGGCGTGACTCGGACGTCTGGGTAACAAACTGGAGTTGTACAATTCTTTTAACCACACCTTAGCAAATCTTCAGCAATATATAGGTTGATATGGAATAATTTGTGAAGAACCCTTCTGGTATTTGGTGTATATATACAGATGTAATCTACATTTCGACGAAATTTCGCAAGAACAAAGGACGAAATTTCGCAAATTTCGCTCTCATAACTTTTGCACAGTACTGTAGATGGTGCTTTTCGGTACTTTTTATAGGGTTTGGCTGGGACTTTGCCCATGGAACTCAACATGAAATATGTGCAGTATGAAACTGGTTACTTAGTTGAAAAGTTGTCAGATGGCCTGGCTAATTAAAAAGATGGTTGAAAACGTTTTGCCGGACAGAACAGTGGAAAATGCCACGGGTTTAAATAACAAAACAATAATTGGTCAAACCCTGTCTGACCCATCTCGGGACGCGTACGGTCAACTGAATCGAGGATAAAGCGTCGGAATTCAGTACAAAGCTCATGCAGAAGAGTCCCAAAATATGCATTTTGTTGTGCTGCTGACAACACATACTGCTGGGGGGTCCAGGCCCGTATCACACATTATCTTACGTTACATTTAACATTATGGATGCTTTTGCATGCAACAATTCATCGACCCACCCTAAATTATATTACATTAGGGATTTTGGATGCCTTAAAATGGAAAACGCTGGAATAATTATAAGCCGGAAAAGGGAAAGCTAAAGCTTATGTCGGACTTACTAAGAGGATTTGTCTGTGAATATTTGTTTGGGTGGTATTATAATCACTCTTCACAAAACATTTATTTTGTTATTTTACCTTTATTTTACTCAGCATTAGAAAGCACAGGCTCACGTTTGTGCAGTGTGTTCTACTAATGTCGGGGAACAGCTGCAGCTTATATCAATTGAAAGTAGGTTATTTACAGTTAGAAGAATGAAGATCTGAAGCCTCAATCGCTGATGGACAGCGGCTACGCTTTCAAAGCTTTGTAACCGCTGTGTTTTGCAAATGGCATCCACGTGAAACAAATTTAGTGGAGAACATTGCGGAGAATTGCTACTTAAACTGCTTCTAAAGGCTTCAGTGGTGTCCAGACCTGCTCTTCGGTGATCAATGTACATTTCAGGGTCGATGGGAACCGCTTTCCCTAAGATTTTAGGTCTCCAAAAGTGTGGAAAGTCGAACTGACATGAACGCCCAAAGAAGTTCAGACTTGTGGAGCGGGTGGCAAACGAGCATTCTTGTTGCTCCAATATTGGCTCGGAAAGGTAAACCAAGGAAAAACAAGAGACGCTTGTATGGCGGAAAGCATCTACAATTTGTGTCAATCGCGAACCTATTTAATGGAAAACCAGCTCCTAAAAGAGAACTAGTAGATTGACTGTCGGCGTGGAGAGATATGAATAACTTGGATCGATTTAGGGTCGATAAAGCTGGACGCCGTAAGAGAATCATTCTTTCGCCGCGTGTCGCTTTCACACATCGACCCTATAAAGTCGATTCAAGTTATGCTGGAACCTATTTAGTCTGCTCGAAAGATTGCTGTGATGGCGGTAAGTTGATATGATGAGATAATTTTGAGACTTTTGGAGGTGGGAAATATACAGTGTAAATGACGAACTTGGCATTTTCCTGATTTGCCCTTTCAAACCTTTTTGCGCCGCCCTAAAGGGTATCATTTTCAGCATTTTAGTCTGACATAGGGTATCATTTTGAGCCTTTGGTATGGAATAGGGTAGGAAGTTTTGATATTTGGTCTGAAGTAAGATAGAAAATTGCACATTTTGGTCTGAAATCAAATACTTTGTCTGAAATAGAGTAAGGGTTTTCAGTCCCAGGCGGCACACTCCCACCCAAAATTTTCAGGAGTCCCTCCCAGGGGTGCCAACCATCTTTTAAGTGCAGATAAAGAATGCATGGGCGGCGCCATGTTGTCAGGCATTTCTGGCCATTAATTGCTATCACACACTTTGCGATGTGAAAATGAATGAATATCTCGTCATCATGTTATTGTTGGACTCAGTTAACGACTTTGAACAATCGAAGGGGCTCCAAAAGTAGTTCTATATCATTTGTATATTGAAGTAACGTTTACATGAGGTAGGTGAGATATGATGCATAATTATTCTTGACTGCAAAATAAAGTTTACAGTATGCCTTTTAGGCTTATAAGAACATAAAGAGCAGAGAAAGGTTTGGCTTAATTCAGAATTGTAATATCCCATCAAGACCATTGTTCTTGTTCTTCGTTTTTAAAATTTATCAACATTTGTTCTGAAAAGGTGATCCCGAGCCCTGCGAGGGTAACTAATCACAAGATACATCTCGTCAGTGAATATTCTCGGACGATCTCTCAGTACAGCGGAATTGTTTGGGAGTAAATGTAATACAAAAGATTGAATGAAGAAAATTGTGTGCAGGTTTCCCAAATGTGAAGGGTACTCTACGTTCGTTTGATTTGCGTGATTTACGATTTCCATATTTTATTGTTTGTCGAACTGAGACTCAAACTGAATCCCAGATCATATCTTGGAGCATTTCGGCGAAGGGACATCCATCGCGAATATTTTATTTCTATAGTGTTTTTACGCCTGTGTGTGCGCATGTAAACGCGTGTGCATGAATGTCTGTTTTGCTCACGTACAGGTTTGATTAGTTTGTGCTTGTACCTCAATGCTTTAGGTTCGATCTCATACATAATAATTGCTGTAAAAGCGCATTTGATCATATGTACATGGGATTTGCGCTACAATGAATTCTAAATCATTATCACTATCATTACCTGAACGAGGATGCGTGTAATTCTGTGGTTGTGCCAGTTTGCATGTTTACGCTGCCAATTTGAATGTGTCTGTTTTATGACATATGAATATGTGTATAACAGTAAGTTCAGACTGGCTTAAATCTGGTGTTACACTGGTCAATTTGCAATGACAATTTGCAACGTCGATTTGCTCCACATTCACGCAACAGTGTTGCAAGTTTTTTAATTGCTTTCAAAAACTTGCAACGCTTCGCAGCACTGCAAACATCGCGAAAATTGTTCACAATGACAACACCTGAAGGATGTTTAGCGCAACATCGTATCGTTGCAAATCGACCAGTGTAACACCACCTTAATGTTCTGGTGTTGCTCCAAGGTCCCGGATGTGGTGCAATTTTGGCACAAAAGTTAGTAAACTATACCATTGACGCGGCGACCGAGCCATTTAATTCAAGTATGGACACAAGTCATGCGTTACTTAACGACAGCGGAGGGTGGTGCTCAAAACCAGTCAGTTTAACTACACACCATCTGATCATTACACTGGGTAAGAATTTGATGCTTTGGGGCCGCTACTACATTTATACATAAATTCATACATACATGCATATCATCTGTACACTATTTCCAATATTTTTAAGGGCACTAACAGTGTAATTTTTTTTTTCATTAAAGATCAACAAGCAAATGTATCGGGTGTGGCGATACGAGGTCGTGGCGGACATAATCAGTTCTTGACAAGATTTAAAATTTTGTTTAAAGAAGATAAAAGCAGTTATCTTAAATATTTCCCCAGTAATTTCAATGGTAAGGTAAGCACTAGATGGTTTGGTTTAATAGTTGTTACATTTGGGCTGATTTTATGACCACTTAAATAGCACGTGCGTGGTTACTCTGTAATAGCCCAAACATTTGCCCGAGAGCGAAGCTCGAGGGCAACTGTAAGCTTCGAGGAACAGATAATGTCCAAGGACAATTATCTGTGCATATTTCCGAAGCCAAAAGTAGTTTATTGTCTTTATTATCCTTCAAATATTTCCTCTCGCAGCGCAAATAACGGCGCGGAAACTGTGAAGCTTTTTAGTGCTTTCTGGAACTGCTTTTTCGACCAATAAATTGATGTCCTCTTCAGTAGTCATCTTGTAATGATTTTTGTGACTAAACAAATAGAACTGCGTTCGGATATTGTCAATAAACAGCGTTAGTTCGCCAGGCGGGGGTTATTCGCTGATAACGTCCGCTCACGAGCGGACGTTATTCGGTCACGTGTCACGATTCTACCAATCACGCGCGGGAGAAAATATTTTGATGGGTCATAAACCCAAATATCTCCAATTTTGACCAATTATTTGCAGACATTCACAGCGACTCCTTCGGATGGCGACGAGGTCACCGAGTTCTATTTGAACCAAACAGCAATGACGACTATTAGATTTGTACCTCTGATGTGGGAATCTCTGATTTGTTTAAGAGTTGAAGTATATGGCTGTGTTCAAGGTAGAATAACAGTAATGCTCACCATCATCATCATCACCACCACCGGCCACCAATACTAGTACCATTATCACCACCACCGTGGCTATGAATATGACCGTGACCATGACAATGACCATCGCCCACAAAAGCTCCATAACCAAAATCACCGTCACCATCACCATCACAATCACCCATACTAAAACCATCACCATCACATTCCACCATTTGACAATCATCACCACTACCATCATCATCCCAATCACCATCACCACTACCATAACTTTCACCACGATCAAGATCACCACCACCACCACCACCACCTTCAACACCACTATCATCATCACCGTGACCATGATCATGACCAACACCGTCACCCTCGTCAGTGCCATTTCTCAGTAATCATCATTATTATAATCCCGCCATTCGCCACCATCTTCAGCGTCACTCGGTGTCTTTGTGACATTACGAAATCATCATACAACAATCACCAACATGTTCTTTATTGTCACGGTCTCATAGTCGCCATCATTCCATGTTTTGTTGTTATTAAACAAGTGAAACTCTCATGACATCTTCCTATTATGTATTCATGTATTAATGGATGATAAGTATCAGTTGGTACATTATACTTAAATCCCAGCCGTAGCACTATGGACGTGTTGTTTCCTGTGAATTTACTTAATCAACGTTTATTCCGACGGATTGAGCTCGAGTGGTTGCTTTCGTTCCTCCAGTGAACGGAAGCTTTTCTCCCTGGTCTGCGTGGAGTGGATGCAGTGCTTCGTGTGGTAACGGAACACAAGTACGGGTGAGGAGCTGTACCAACCCGGTCCCAGCTAACGGCGGCAACGAGTGTGAGGGACCTGAGAATGATACAAGAGATTGCACCAGCTCTTACTGTCCTGGTAAGATACTAAGTGACAGAAACAGTAGAAGTCAAAGGCCACGCGAGTGTAACTAACATTTTGCTTTGAAGAAAAGTGAGTGCAAATTTGAGGCCAAAACATTTCATATATGCGAAGATATGAGCAGTTAGGTTCAACCCAACTTGTTTCCAATAGCATAATCAGACCAACCTGACCTAAGGTTACTTCATTTTGACTGGCACAGTAGCGTTGCGTTTCTTAAAAAGAAAACGAAAAAATGAAATGCTCTCAGTTTCGTTTTTGTAGAACACACTTAAAATAATACAGAGATGCCATTTTAGCATAGAGTCTGTTTATATAGTTAGAAAAAGAAAATGCTTCCTCAACAGTGGATGGAGGTTTAGGAAGTTGGGGAATGTGGAGTTCCTGCAGCAGTACTTGTGGCCCTGGGTACCAGCTTCGCTTTCGTCAATGCTCAAATCCAGTCCCTGCTCACGGGGGAAGAGACTGTCATGACAACACTGGTGAAGCCAGAGCCTGTAATCAGTCGCAATGCGAAGGTATGATTTCTTTTGTCCGAAGGGACCCGTCCTCATTTGTCAACTGGGGACGAGGATTTTCGTTTCTGGTTTCACTGTATTTTTGGATGAGAGGAAAGGGGGTCGCTCAGAGGATAATAAATGCTTAAGACCAGAGGTTTTCGAGAGCCAATAGTCCCCAGAAATAACCTTGTTATTTATTTTTTATTTTGGTTGGGAGCGAGATTTTTATAGCCTTACCGTATTAGATAGTCCGTAGACATTAGATCAGCGTTGTGGCGTAGCGTGCACAATAAAGAACATGTACTGTAAGCTCACCCTCTAAATGTATTGTTATAATGAATTCCAATCCTCCGTCTTTACTACAATACTTTAGTCAATAGCTTTTTTGTTTTGTTTTTTTCTCAAGTACGATAATGCAATCAGGCCAGTATCTTATTGGATAAATTGACCCTTTCTTTTTATCTAAACCATTATTGAAATATCGAGAACGTGCAGGGGCTTATTAACCATGTTAGTGAAAAAGAACATTGTAAAAAATGGATTGAGATTCTGAATAGTTTCACTTTTTTGAGCAACCGTATAGTACAACTTTCCTGGGGAGAACAAGTTATCACAGCTTAAGTTTTAAGTTGACAGTTCTTTGTTGTTCAATAGATAATGATGGAGATACACGAATGGATGCCTCAAGGTCGTGCAACGAGGAAAATAATGTTTACTGTAAGTGTGTTGTAGTTTATATTTGACAACTTCGTCGATGCCTCTCGGCACTTGTACTTGGATTATTTATTGTTTTGCTGCTCTTTTTAAGATATATTGTCTTATAAATGCAGACTGTAATTCTCCTTGTCTCTGTGCCAACATCTCAGTTGTACTTACCGTTCTCCTCCCTCTTGTTTACTTCATCTCACTGCCTGGTTTTTCTTTTTGCATGTGTAATTGTCTCTGTATGCCACTTTTCGGTCTCGGTGCATCAGTTTCTGTTTGTATTGTTTTTCTATTTTCAAAAATATCTTTTTGTGTGTCGTCTCAGAATATTTATCTCACACAGTCTTTTCGCCTTTTCTATAAGTTGCTCTGTTAACGACTCTTGTCTCAACCCGTCTCCTCCTTCTATGTGTGCATGTTGTGCATGTTTGTCTGTCTTTATCTTTGTAAGATTTCTTGCAATGACAAACCAAAAAATAAGAAAAGTAAAGAATAAGCCCTCTCCGAAAATAAGCCCATTAAGGGATTATTTACGGATTTTAACTATATTTTTTCATGTAAAACTCAATTTCCTAGCCAAGACCCATTCAATGAAAATATGCTCTTTATTTCTATACAGTTATTATAACGCTAATCCTCCTTGGAGTTCTCTTTACATTGGTCATCTTGCTTGTTATTTATTTTGCCTTTATCCGCCGTAAGAGAAGGTAAGCGACATAATAGGCAAGGTATATATGAACATATTTGTTTTTTTTTACCTCATATCTTTACCTCAATATATTATAATATTTTTGAAGTTCAGAGAGTTTCATGTTCTCGTTTGAGTTCGGACAGGCAAGTAATGATTATCAGTTGTGACTGAAAAACGTTCTACAATCATATTCACATTATTTGTCTTGCTAAAACTTCATTGTTTAAAAGTGTTTCAATGTTTACCGAGTAGCAGGTCGAAAATCTACACTATACGTATTACCAATTGAAATTACATTTGGTGTAATTGAACTTTAATTTAACTTTGATTTATTTAAATTTACTGTTTTATATCCTTTGGCTCCCCGCCTGTTTGTCTGTCTGTCTGTAAGGCAGTCTCCCGGTCTGACTTTCAGTATCCTTATCTCTGTTTTTCTGTGACAAGATCACCAACTACAGATTCGGAACAAACAGTGATGCCACTACAAGATGCACCATTCAACGAAGACAGCACTTGTTGTCATCAAACAGTCTGTGAAGTAAACCTACCTAGTGTGGAATAATTGGGGAACACTACGACACTATACATGTATGCAGTGGAAACATGAAGTTAATCACCAAAATTATTGCTTTGCACGTAGACAATGAAATCGCAGAGTCATCGAACGTTTCCATTTGAGTCACTGATGCCCACACCAAAAGTGACTCTTTTTGATTATGACTCAGAAAGAAAAAAACAGGCACCAAAACAAAGACACAACACTCGAGAAGAAAAAAATCCAACACGAGTAGTGTGATTATATAAATTCAAGTAGTCAACATCTACCGGAAAATGTCATTTCGCACTGTCTGAAAAACAGTACGTCGTTAGTGCAACACAGCTCTAGAGTGCTTTAGAGTTTGAATAAATTCGACTGTATAAAATACATTAAAGGTTTTTTTGAGCGTGATGAAAAGGACAAAATTTCATTCAATTCCATGGACGCAGCTCCTTCTCTCGGCAGGTTTACAAACTACAAATTGAAAGAAGTAATATATGGCATACGCGCAAAAAAAAAAAAAAAAGAGAGAGAGAGAGAAAGAAAAAGGAATGAAACCGGGTTTGCAAACTTTTAAATTTAAACAAAACTCGAGAAAGAACACATGGGAAATTAAAGCAGTGTTGCCGCTGAAAGGTCGCCTATAAACGTCTGATCGGGTTTACTAAAATTTGGCGCCAAAATAGGAGCCTTCAACTTACATGTGTCCGAAACAAAAAACCCGCAGACTCGTGTCTACAATGCAATTCCGACCGTTAATTTTTTTTTTCGACTGCTATTCTCCAGGTCTCTGTTAAATGTGCTGGCATGAGCTCCGTTGAGTATCCTTTTCCGGCTGTAAGCCCATTGATTTTCCGTATTAAACCAGATTGTTGTCTAACGCACCCGCTACAGCGCTGCCAGCCAATTTAACTGTGATATTGCATCCAGTTGATTCTCCAGATGGTTACTCGCAACGAGTACCAGAGCTCATTTTATCGTAGCCGTTTCTTCCCTTGTTGGGCCAAAGCGGAAGTAGAGTTCGTGAATCTTGTTGTAGTCTGGGCAACCAGACCCACGTGATCAGTCACAAGACCCGGAAATTATGTACATTAAACTGATCAAGTAGACAGAGTCCGGACCCAAGGTTCAGTAAAGTTGAGCACAGATCAGCTGGCGAAATCTGTACCAGAATGAAAGGCAAACGAACAGGAAACAAGGGTACCCAACGTAAGGAAGCGGACTGGAAGCGTCGCTGAACTGATGTTGGGAGCAATATACACAACAGACAGGTAAATATCTACAGGAATTAAGTTACCGTATATATCGATTATTAGAAGCTTGGATTAATACAACCGAGACATCTTGTGCCGCGACCAGTCACAATGAAATTACACATGCATAATACACAATTAGCCTAATCGTGCTTTGAACAACTGGGCCCTGATCAAGTTTATCAGAAAGTCGGCACATCACGTAAAAATCACTACATGAAGGACAGTGGGGTCATCCGATCGACGGACAAGGATCCTCTTTGATGCAAATAGAGCTTCATTGTGTGTGCTACCATTAGTGTCTAATACAGTACAAGGTCTGGATCGATCTTGAACCGATTATGACCGCTGCTGGAAGCTGGTTCAGTATAAATTATTTAACAATTGATCGAACCCTACGCGGAAATAGATGGAAGCTTTAACGAACAATTGATCGAACCCTACGCGGAAATAGATGGAAGCTTTAACGGCGTGTCTATACACACTGCTTTCGAAGCTTTTCGACTTAAGTAGTTGGACTCCAGAATAACAATAAGGTAAGAAGGCCGATTTAGAACTTATGTTCGATTATCTTGGTGGTTTTGACAGTTATGCTGTGTTATTCATCCACAAAATTCATTATTTATTACTACAGAAGTGTACTGTGCTCTGGTACACTCGTGAGAACCGTGAGTGCCTGTTGATGACCTATTAATCGAGACTCAGCTGTTGGTGAAAGGGAGCTGAAACGGCCGATCTCTTGCTTTAGAATGAAATTTACACCAGTATTATTATGACAACAATTTAGTCATGCATGCGTGCACGGTGCTGGCGGTTTAGTGATTTTATGACGTATGGGAATCTGAAGAACATTCAGAATTAAAACACTTCAAGACGTCCTATATCCATGACCACTAAATTCCAAACTATGCAATCAAATCCAATGCCAAATCATATTTGCGTCGCCAGACTTCTTTTCACAAGCTCTGCATTCTCTTGGTTTACCACTTTAGTAATGGATACTCTTGCGTGATGTCAGAGCTGAAACGGCGATGCAGCCGTGAGTGCTACAGAATGCCTGTAGAAGAGGTTTTCTTTTATCATATGGCCGTAACTGAATTGAACAAATTAAATATTATTATAGGAGAGTACACTAACGTTGCACACTTGATAAGTTAAAATATAGGGAAATGATAGAATCTAGATGCTAAAACAGCACTATACATGGTCATACGTCGCATATACAGTATATTATGTCGAGGAAAACTGTTATTCTGTGTACCAATTCCTTGAGACTGAGCTAAGAACCAATATCAAGACTTAATTTTAAACCAGCAGAGCAACATTTTAGATTCATTCTTGTCACAGAACTGTCATTTCGTTCATCTCCGCCGAACGCGCATATAATAGGGAGCTTAAGCACCAGGACGGGAGAGGACGACGGCAACGTCGGTGAAACAATAGAACTGCTCACAGAAGACAGAAGAAGCACGTGAATATCTGAAATTGACATTATCTCGGGGTCGTCGTGCTCTCGCGTGCGACTTCAAATGCTTCTTTTTTAAGTTGTTGTCAGGACGTGGACGTCATTTTGAGAAATTACGACAGTCGTTCTTCTTAGTAAGAGACGATGCGAGCAATAGAACTACGGAAGAAAACGGAACAAATTTGAACAAATTAAGAATAGGCAAAGTTACAAAGACATACGGAAAACGGAAATACTCTTTTCCTGGTTCCACGTCCTGCTTTGCTTAAGCTCCCTAATTGTTTGCATAGTACAGCAAATATAGATTGGCGTGTCCAGAGCTGAGCCAATATTCGCTGACTGATAAATGGTTAATACAGCATTCCGGAGTATGAAAAACAGCGCACTGCGTCGAACTTTCGTTCTGAGACTATAAAGTTGTGCGGTGAAAACGAGGACCGCTGTCATTTGGATATGGAAACGAATTCAAAATCTTCATATGTCATGCCTAATTTTGCCTCACTGCAGCGGACTGCCTTTATTTCACTGCCATTGGTTCTGTGTACGACATCAACTCCATTGAACAAGGCCTTTTGAATTGACGCAGATGTTAAGGCAGCGACTGCACGTTGCTATCGACCGATAAGTAACGGAAGCTTAATCGGAGAACGCTCGGGAGTAGAACCACTTCTTGGGAGCAATCCATATAGTGGATGCGTTACAGCCGTAAATAGATGTCAGTGTACGATTGGAATACAAAGTCGCGGTGTTCGTGACTAGTGGTGCGCTAAAATCCGTCACAACAGTATTAGACGTAGATATCATTGAACCTTTTGAATTGGAGTCTGATCGAAGATTTTATGCGAGATTGTGCTCCTTCTGCAGTTTCAAATTACACCGACGAAAGCACAGGAGACTGAGTCAGAGAAACGTGAGACCTCTGTGGTTACCCGTGAATTACGTGTGGTGGCCATATTTCACTTTAATACGCAAAATTCCGAGCAAGAACAGAGTTAAACGCTTAGTCGGTTGAAAAGCTTCGCAAGACACATCATTTGTGCTCACAATGAAAACGATTTGCTGTGAATATACAGAAATACCACGAGTAACCACGAGTAACCACTGTGATTATAAAACAGTAACAGGAGTATTTGTTATTAATTGGTGTGGTTACTCGTGGTTACTCGTGAGAAATCTTTTGTCAGGCAGATTTTCTCGGTTATTGTGTTGGTTTCAAACGTGCTTTTGTCAGCTCAGATACGTTTCCGGGTAGTACAGTATTTTTAAGCAGCAGCGGCTCAGAAAACGAGGAAAGTGTTGCAAGTCTTGGGTAACCATTTAATTAGCATAAGACAATCGTTACACGACACGCTAATCCCACGGGGTTAAGTTAATAACTATGCACGATTGGAATATCGGTTTGTGATCAGTGGAGTTCGTCTTCCTCTCTGGTATGATTTTGGTGGGTTTTCACGATCGGTTTGTTTTACAGAATCTTGATAAATAGATAATACGAACAGAAAACTGTTCATAGTTCTATTTTGTCATCATTTCAATATAGCCAGTGTCACGCTGTCACATCTTTTCCGGCTTTTAAGTTTAATTGGACAAAAGCCAGGACCCGTTGGTGGAACTCAAAAAAACACCGTAGCTATTTCGGCTAAAGCTGCAATATTAGCGGCAATTTTCTTACCCGGCTCCCTCTGCTGAGCTCACATCTGTAGCCAGATTTGTTTGACCTGTCAAAAGCTCATATTCGCGCACATTTTAAAGTGCTCCGTTTTTTAGTTTTCCGCTGCTCAAACAAAATTACACCTTCACTAATCACTAGTAACAATCGTCAATTTTTACAATAAGACCAAAAAGACCCTTCATCCGACCCTCCGGCTAGAAACATCATTCGATTACGCGTCTGTGGGCGCCCGCGCACGGTCAGCGGTATCACATATTTCATATAAAATCCAACCACATACAAACTAAGGGCATCTGGTGGGTCTGTACGACACTGTATATGTATTCACAGTATTTTCTTTTAAAATCGGAACGATATTTACGAGCATATTATGTTATCACACCTTGCTTCTCATCTGTTGGTGCTAGTCAAAGCATCAATTGAAACAATTATGCCATGATTTCGGTAGACGTTGAGCGATGTCATTACGCCTTTTGCAGAAGTATACTTTTACTGAAAATTAGCCGAAATCAAGGTCATAACAGGTGTTTAAAGCATATTTTTTGTTATATTCCTGAATAACCAGTCAAGACAATCAGTGACAAAAGTCTTGGGACACTTGCACAGTTTCAGTAATTTCTCTACGGTTTCAGTTGAAAGACAACCCCCCTCCCCCCCGCTCAATGTTGAAGTGGCCTGAACTTGTTTTCCCAAACACACGCAACATTGTACAGAGGGGAGGGGGGGAGAAAAATGGTTTCGCGCCTTTCAGTACGCTTAGTCAATGACTTGTGTCTGAGATACATCAATTTTTGAAAGTGTCCCAAGAACTTTTGTCACTGATTGTAACTTCGTTCTTAATAAGGGAGTGAAGTGCTTCAACTGGATACTATGTTTACTCTCTTCAGGTCTGGAAACATGCGCAGAGTAAACAGCAGAAGGCGTTAGACAAGCATGTGTCTCACTTCCCGCCGGACCTAACAGAAGCTCTACTGTAAGGAACAGGTTTAATTCTTAGACAGATTTTTCATAGGACTGTGTTGGTAAGTATAGGGTAAGTATATAAGTCAGAGGAATAGCAGGTGACATATACCGATAGGGGTAGGGAAAGAGTGAGTTCGCTTAATTTTCTTGATCTGTCAAAAGTAAATGAATGGTAACTCTTTTACAAAACGAATACTGTATTTCGGTTTTAGGGAGGGTTTTCAAATTTTAAGCTAGACTTAACGGAAAACTTAGAGGGGTAGATCTGTCCTATAAAAGTTGTTTGTTGCCGTAGTTTTGCCTGTAAATACACGTCTTAATATACTGCCATTACACCTGTTGCGATCACTGTCAGAAAACCCCTCTGACAGTCTCATTGTTGTATCAGACATTAGTAGATCGTGGTGACTGTATGTCTGTCCCACAAACAATACTCTAGTAATGCGCTCAACAATGATCTAGATGCGTCTTGAAACAAAGCAAGTCTCGAAAAGTGCAGTGCTTTTGGAGACCATTATGAACTGTCATCCTCTGTTGTTTTTGGTGTGTAGTTTGCCACACCAGAAAGCTAAGCCAGAGAATGATCTATGAAGAATTCGCATGTCGAAATCTTTTTTACCAATATTGAGAAACACAAACGTGCGGCATTTTTCTAACGATGCCTTGCACGTAGGACATGTATCCGACATTTTTGTCTACTGTATCTATATTGATCGTGTGAACTTAGGTGCATGTCTAGCTATCTGTCTGTTTGTATGTCTATTTCTGTGTATTGTATGTACTTTGTTGGCGTGTATATGTATTTCCATGACTCATACGCATAGTTTATGTGTTTGTGTGTGTACTAGTACTGTTCTATTGACCCACCCAACATTTACTCTCACTATCCGTCTCACTTTTTATTTTCTTTTAATCGTAATAACTATCATTCGATCAGTCAATCAATCAATCAATCAATCAATCAATCAATCAATCAATCAATCAATCAGTCAATCATTCCATCCATTTCTTCCTCCTCTTACCTTACATATAGTTATCTGCAAACGAAGTGTCCGTCCTTGTCGTTGTGTGCCTCTTTGCTTGTCTATCTGTATTTCCGTCTGTCCGTGTATTGTTGTTGACGCTCTATCTCTTTGTCTATCTGTGCTTGACGTTTCTGCTTTGCAATCTCTGACCTTCATACTTCCATCTATCTTGCCAATATATACATCTGTCCTTGAATGTTCTCGTTTCAGTTAGTTTTTGATACTTTTTGACACAATCTTTTCTCCGTTTTCCTTTGTTCAGCTCATTCATCGAGCTATACAACGATGAACGTAACCGAGGGAAGGAACATAAGCCTCGTTTGCCCTGTAGCTCCGGATTCTCAATCGGACCCTACGTGGCAACGTGAAGGCGATAAAGTTTCTGAAAGTGAGACACGCATTTTAGACAAAGAGGGACGACGTCTAATCATCCTTGAGGCAAAGACATCAGACGCAGGCAACTATACGTGCCTATCCGTTCAGGGATCAGATAAAACGAGCCATATTATAAACCTCAACGTTATAGGTAAGTTTTTGTTGCAAAATAAAATCAACTGAACAGATTGGAATCAAATCAAAATTATTTCACCGTAAATGCCGCTTTTAGGGCCTGGTTATGAGTTATGAGTTTGTAGGAGAATTTAACGAGTATAAAGTTTACTAAACAGGGAGTTAATATCTATTCGAGTTTAAGCATAAAACTAGCATTATGAGAATAAATATTTAGTTTAATTCATTTTTGTAAGAGGTGGGCATGAAAAGGAGAATGGAGGTGAAGTGGCTTATAACTGGTGGAGGAAATATTTGTTGCGAGAGCAGAGGGATCCGAGTCTAAGCTAAACAGAGGAAGGAAGAAGTGAGGAAGGGGGAGGTAAAATAATGGCAACCAATGTGAACACAGGCACAATAACAAAAGTGTGCGTGGAATAATGTGCAGGTGCATGTGAGCCAATCACAACTCAGTAAAGATAAAATGAACAACTGAGCGGACAATTAGACAAGGTAACAAACGAAAGACTCTAACATCTTCTACAAATAAGAAAAAGTCAAGTATGAGAGGTATAGATACGCCAAGGGAACATGGGGAATGGACTAGTTTTTCTTGAGTACATAACCGTAGTATTGCCACATCAGATTATAACCGAGTTGTTTTGTCTTTTGAAACAGTAACCGTAAAGGTGGAAATGCAATTGAAAGTTCTTAACTGGACTTATACGGACGAGTTGAACAACAAATCTTCGCAGTATTACAAGAACTTCACTGACAACTTTAAAGCTCAGGTAAAGCAGCAAATAAACGCGTTATCTCATGCTAATATATTACCTATGGTGGGCTAGTGCTATATCACTTCCTCGAAATATCTTAATTTGTTGCATGCTTCTTAAACTTCAGATGGATGTTCTTTACAAGAATTTCCCTGGCTATTTAGGGATAGAAATACTTAACATCACGTAAGTATATACCATAAATCCTCGAATGAGCGCTCCGGGCGCTAATTTTAAACTCAAGGTGAGGGAGGGGGGGGGGGGGGGGGGGGGGGGGGGGGGGGAGGGGACGTTTATTCGAGAGGTAGGAGAGCTTATTTGATTTTTCCCAAGTCGTGGCCAGATGGTCATTTATTTTTGTAAGGCGTAACATTTGCCCATAAACAACAACATAACGCGAGTAGTAGTACCAGTAATAGGTAATCATATGAATTAATTGCTCATGCAATTAATGGTTTACACCACTCGTGATGTTAGAAATTATATCAAAATTGTACAAAGTTGGGTACAAATATAACACTTACATATCAATCAGTAATTCAACCAATTTTTATTTCCTTATTTACTCCATATGACAACATACATTGTATGCCTGTATATGTCATTGTGTCTGTAGTGTGTCATTTTAAATGTGTATGCTTTGATGTATTTGCAGGGTGTACGGTATGATTAATTCTTATCAAACTGCTTGACAGGTGCAAATAATAAAACGTATTGACTTTTCCTTTTACAGAAAAGGCAGCGTGAAAGTCAAGTTTCGAGTGACAGTTGTGGTGATCGTTAAAAAACCTACAGAGTCTTCTGTGAAAGTCAAGGTGAAAGTTGGGAAGAAAATCATCGTTGAAGCCAAAACGGGGCTGGTGGGAAATCTCAAGGTGGACTCATCTCCTGAAAACCTGCAAATAGACAGTAAGTGTTGTTTATAGGGTTAGCAGCTGATTTCTAGAATGGAGTCCCGTCTCTGAACATGCCGTTATACTGGACTATAAATATAACCATTCATGCACACACCCCGACAAACAATATATAAACAATAAACTACTTTTGGCGCGGAAATATGCACGGATAATTGTCCGAGGATATTATCTGTTCCGAGAAGCGAACAGTGTGAGCTTCGAGGAACAGATAATGTCCAAGAACAATTATTTGTGCATATTTCCGAAGCCAAAAGTAGTTTATTGTCTTTATTACCCTTCAAATATTTCCTCTCGCAGCGCAAATAACGGCGCGGAAACTGTGAAGCTTTTTAGTGCTTTCTGAAACTGTTTTTTCGACCAACAAATTGATGTCCTCCTCAGTGGGCGTCTTGTAATGATTTTTGTGGTTAAATGTATAAAACTGTGTTCGGATATTGTCAATGAACAGCGTTAGTTCGCCAGGCGGGGGTTATTCGCTGATAACGTCCGCTCACGAGCGGACGTTATTCGGTCACGTGTCACGATTCTACCAATCACGCGCGGGAGGAAATATTTGATGGGTTATAAATGTGTATATACCGTTACCAGTTTTGTAGCTGAATGAATTATTTTTTGTTGTGTCTCTGTATCTTACCCAGGTCCTCTTCCTGCTCCCGGTTTGCCGGAAGTAGGGAAAGTGCAATCTGATAAAGTTTTTCTTGAATGGAGCCACCCTGACGATGCAAAGTATTATGGTGACGTACAAGCTTACGTTATCAAGTTCTGGAAATTTGGCTCAGGCAAAGATTCAGTTCTCAAAGAAATTGGTAAAGTGACGTCATACAGACTTGTTGATCTGACAAGTGACATGCGGTACAGCCTAAAAATTGCCGGCAAGAACAATAAGAATGGAGAAGGACTTTTCACGGATACTGTAAACTTTAAAACGGAGGCAGCTGGTTAGTAGTTTGAGTTAGCACCATAGTGCCCATCGAAACATTTTTGCTGTACATAACATTATACTGACAACGAATAGATGTAATGTGGCTATATGCTGCGCAGGGTAATAGAAATAATTTGATGAAAACTATTCAGAGGAGAATTTTTTTTAATTCAATTCCTTCCAAATCACAGCATGCACGTGGTCCTGTTATGTGTACATCACATAGCTACGTGTAGTATATACCCTTACGACTATCCACAGATTAATGGCAAGACTTTCGATAGGATGAGAACTTACAAATTTAAATTTCGTCTAAGGAAATTCAAGCAAACAAATAGTTATTAGCAAACTGTTCATGTGATCCTCGATGTTTTGAGGCCGCTCAAACACAAATGCATCGTAATCACAGGAAGCACAGGATTCTTAATAATTAACCATGTGGTGGCCAAGGTAGCATTTTTGGCCAATGCGCAAAAATTTGCGAAGGGGCTTTGGTAGATATGTGTCCCCAACACCCGCCAAGACCTCCATTTGTGCGTGCTAACACAGCTACCTGATATACAGGCCACCGAATCCTACCTGAAACATCAGTACTAACCACATTTTGAATACTGTCAAAATCTTCATCGTTTTCTTCTTGTAGATTCTTCTGGGCTAACAGTCGTGCTTGTGCTTGTGCTGGTGGGACTTGCTCTTGGAGGCATTGTATGTGTAGCGGCTGTCATTTTGCGGCGCCGTCATCAAAGAAAAAGACAAAATAAAAGATGTGGAAAAGATTCCGAACTTGTTTGTAACAATGAAATGAAAATGGACGAGGTAGGACTGACTGTATATTTATTAACTCTTTGTAGTGTACTCGCCTAATCTATGTTTGCCTATAATCACTCCGGCACACGCCTTCCTGACATCGTCACATTAGTTTTACATTTCGTTATTTTGAACAGTCCTGTGATTCAACCATCGTACAAGTTTTTAGCTTTCTGTTCATACATCGCATAAACATAAGGACGCACGCCATTGCAAATAGAAACATACAAACATATACATACACAACAACCAGACACCCAGCAGCACAAGATCAAAATCACTCATACGCGAAGACATGCACAACCAAACAAACGGTAACAAAAACACAAACTTCAACAAAAACAAACGCACAAATACAAATAGAATATACAAAGTCAAACAACGTAGAATATTACTACCCCGACCATAATAAAGTCTCCTCCATTAACTATGGTGCGACAGCACAATCGACGTTTTTCACTAAGCTATGTCTTTCTTTTTACACATTCAAGATTGCCGAATGGCCAAACAATCTGGAAGTGTTGTCATTCTCAAATACCGCCTACAAGGGAGGTCTGCAAACGTCGATCGAAGTACCACGTGATCACATAACTCTGCTGCAGGAGCTTGGTGCAGGAGCCTTTGGTATTGTATATAAAGCACAGCTTGAGAAGGAAGAGGGACATGTTGTGACGTGTGCGGTAAAAACTCTCAAAGGTACGGAGCTAATTTGATGTAAACACTTTTTAACCCAAAGCCGTTTAGAGTGTGACTGTCTGTCTTTACATTTGTGTTTACTTCCTGTTCAGTCTTCTTCATAATTTTCTTGGGCCGCAGATGGTGCCTTGGAGGAGGACCATAGAGACTTAATGAATGAAGTTGAAATTATGACAACAGTTGGCTACCACCCAAATCTGATCAACTTGATTGGAACGTGCATCCACGATGGTATGTGAGAATTCATTTGTTTTAACCATTTTAGAGAGAAAATAAAAGATAATCTTTTGCTTGAGACCCAGCTGGTCGAACTGTCGATAATCTTAGCATTCTCATGCATTGGTGGAAAGGCTAGGAAAAATAAATTTTGAAAAAGTGACGTTGGCACATCCTCTCTTAATCAAGGGGTTATTCCTCTTTAAAACATTTCTGGGACATAATTATACTCCGTCATAGGCCCACTTTACGTCATTCTGGACTTTGCTGTACACGGACAGCTGCTACAATACCTAAAGCAAAGAAAGACCGAGCATCACATAAATCAGAACGCGCCATCCTGGATGGGGGATAACGAGAAGTTTGGTATCGCGCGCGACGTGGCTGCGGGAATGGAGCATCTGGCAAAGCACAAGGTAACGAAGAAGACCATTCATGTAGTAAACTAAATGTGCCTTGATCATACATCGTATGACTTCTCGAGTCGGTAAACAGAACGAGGACAGACCATCACTGGGCCAAATGCCTTGTTGCTATAAAATAATCTTACCTTTTTCTATGTGGAAGTTCATAACGGCTTTGCCATATACATCTGCATATCTGTGTTCAACTTTAGTGACAGATATGGTTGCATATTAGATAAAGCTGGCAGTTACTTTGTTTCATTAAGTTACTGTTTTGTTTTTTGTTATTTTTTTGTTATTTTGTTTTTCTGTTTAAATTCGAACATTCTAGTTAAAAACCGGTGTAATGCGTTATAATTTAAAACTAATTACTTTTTTATGAGGATGAGTCTTCTCCATCTTTTCTTCAATGATCAGATAAAATGGAGTCCCACGGTCATGGGTTATTTTTACTTTCTCTGCCACTGCTAATTCTATGATTCCATGGTTTCTTCATTTTGACAGTGTCTGCACCGAGATCTCTCGGCACGGAACATCCTACTGGGAGAAAAGTATGTCGCCAAAATAGCTGACTTTGGCCTGTCGCGTGACATTTACGAACGTGGCATTTACGAGCGGAAGACTGGGGTAATTTTAAATTTACCGTCCGATAACTCTCAAAACCTGAGCTATTTCTAATAATAAGTTGTGTATTTAACTAGAACAAACTACCCGTGCGATGGATGGCACTGGAAGCAATAGAGACCTTGGTCTTTGCAGCAGAAACTGATGTGTGAGTATTACAGACTTTTATGTCTTTTAGTCCCCATAATTGATGAATTATATGGTTAATACAGACTGAGGTTTGATTACTAAATACTAACATCTGTAACTTTTATATGCATTTCAGTTGGTCTTTTGGAGTTCTGTTGTGGGAAATCGAGACTGGTGGTAAGTACATCCTGGTGTAAATGTGTATGTGCAAGCCCCCGTTATTTTTGTGCATAATGCATATAGATTATGACATTGAAAGTGCTTGTAAAGTAGTTGTGGAGTCAATGGTTTGATTGTCCTGGTCAGCTTCTCGGATTTTACAAATCGTTGTGCAAAATCACTGACGAAACTGTACCTGAATTTGTTAGCGTTTCATTCCTTTGCGCGATAACGTATGACTAGAAAAGTATAGTGGTCGCATAGTTGTGAAAGTGGTCCGCACTAATTGCTTGTTTTTATTTTATTTTATTTTATTTTATTTTATTTTTCATTAATTAATTTGTTTTAATTCGAAAAACGTGCATCAGTCAATTATTTATTTTTCAGTTCATTTTCCGACTTCTTGAGGTCCACAATTAACTTTAATCTCCTACTCTGTAGTTCCGGCGCTTTTGTTTGTTGCTCAGAATCCCTTTTGGTCTTGTTCAGGACTGAATCCGTATGCAGGAATGAGTGTCAGCGACTTGATCAAGTACTTGAAGTCTGGAAACAGATTGGAGCAACCCATTGGATGCTCAAGTGAAATGTTAGTACGGCAAAATGTAATGCATTCAACCTATTTGCGTAGTGCAGGCCATAAACGATTGTCTGTTCGTACTAGAAACATCACTCAATTTGACACTTGACACTTTGGTTTTTATATGAATGTCATGTTGGACGAAACTAAACTTTAACATGGCGGGATGCATTCTCAATGTTTGCACTAACTAGCGCAGTTTTCAACCAGACAAATTCATATTCAAAAACATTGTATTTGCCACAAAATCTGGGACAGAAAAAGTGTTCTGTACCTTGTTTGAACTTACCTCGCTTTGTAAGATTCACGGACCAACCACAAATTATGATTCAAACCCTTTATACCATATAGATAAAAAAAAAATGTTCAGATCACTGAAACTCTTGGTTCAGCCCACTTCTGGTCCAGGTGATGGTACATTCAATACATTTACTCAAAAACAACGTTCAGTAATTAATCAATATAATAACTGATCGACCATCTTTGATGGCTTACCTTAACTAATCTCCTAACAGTGATACTGGAAAGAGTTCATCGTAATTGTTGTTGTTGTTGTTGTTGTTTTATTGAAATGCACAGGTACCGGATTATGCAAGACTGTTGGTCAGCTGCTCCCCACCACAGGCCGAACTTTGGACAGCTGCACTCGAGACTTGAAGTACTCCTAAATACGGTGAGATATTTTAGCTACTATAATTACTTCTAATACTACTTGCTGAAAATGTAACCTCTCACAGTATTACCAGGTATATCAAGTAGAGGTTTTTGCTGCATGTGCTCCAAGAAATAGTCATAGTGGGCATTATAAGTAGCATATGCCACCAAAATATTAAACTTATGTGATCTGTGTCTCAGGCCCAAGTGCAGTCATAAACCCCAAAGGAGAGACGATAGCTGAGCGCCCACTCTGTTATCCGACTGACCAGGGCTCCTCCATCAGTATTTCATTATTCTGTTCCAGTTGCCAACTTATTAGTTGTGCAATCTTATGATTGTAATTAATGAATGAAAAATTTACATAATCATTGGGTGGCTTTTCGATCTGCCGTGTGATGATGTGGCGGATGTCGGATGCCTCAGAGCTCTGGAATTAGGCCCCGTCCACACGTATCCGTTTTTGTTTGAAAATCCATTTATTTTTATGCGGTCGCTTTCCGTCCGCAGGTAAACGGTGAAAACGGTTACTATCGAAAACCTAACTTTCCGAAAATTTTAACCTCACGCATTCGGGTCCAGTCCACCACAAGCCCGTTCAACATTGCGCACAACCGCATCACCGCAATAGGTCGTTCTTACTTGGTTTAATTTTAAGTCTAATTGCGTGTCTTCAGGATTTAATGTTGTTCTACTGAATGATCAAGAAAGTATATGACAATAAGATTGAACATATCTAGACTACTTTCCCTACCGACTTCAAGAATCAGATTAAAACGCCTCGGCAGAGAGCAAATGGTAGACAAAAGTTTTGGATCAGACCGGGATTTGTTCTCGTTGGTAGCCCTAAGAAGCAGCTACACCTCGTCGTCTGTAAGCATACAAGTCAGTCGTGCTGTTTCCTTTGGGCTTCTTTTTCTGCTTTTGTGTGGACGGGCAAAAACGAATCGAAAACGCTATTGTGTGGACGAATTATACATAATAATTTTTGAAAACAGAAACGTGTGGACTTGTTTAGTCAGTAAGTCTAGTGATCTTCTAACTTCTTATGGTGCGAGGCTCTAGAAAGGACTGGTTCTAATAGTCGAACGTAAACAGCGGATTTGTTGCAGTTTTGTTTATTGTATATTGATAACCAAATTAGAAGCACCTAAGCATCGATTCCTGCGTTTTGGTTGGGGTTGGTGAGATAGAGCGTGAGAGCCACCTGTTTACAATTTACTTTTTTAAATACAATTAATGTTACATTTTATATATCTATATCTCATTTTATATATCTATATCTCATTTTATTGGCACATATCTATATCTCAGTTTATTGGATCATTAATTAGGCTATTTTACCCTAATTGTCTGTATTTGTAATATTTTTTGTTCCTCAGTTTATCTTATGTTGATGATATTTTGTAGATTAATCTCAGAAGACAAAAATGTAAGTGTCGAAGATATGCAACAACTATCCAAGACTCTAGCTTATACCCCTATAGCTAACTAATGCTACCTGTGCTTTAGATGATCTTGTTTCCTGATTTAGGAAGTTGGTAGAACAAGTTATAGTGAACAGGTCTAATTATATCACTTTGCAATATAATGCAAATTTAGCTAGTTCCTTATTTTCTTGGATTCTTTTCGTGCAGTTTTGTCAAATTTACACGCAGTGGAACTAAAGAACAAAATTCCCCCATTGTCGTTTTTGTATATAGATATAAATTATATAGAAAGTATACTGCACAAGCGTGAATAAAATGTTATACTAAAGACTGTTCTAACCATTATCGAGCAATATTTAATATATGTACAAGATTGTGACTTTACTTGTGGAAAGTTCCAGCACAAGATTAAGAGTTCACTCGTGGGACGTTCCGTCACAAGATTGAGGCTTCCGTCATTGGATGCTCCAGCGCACGATTTGAGACTTCACTCGTGGAACTTTCTAGCTCAAGTATAACATTTAACTTGCGTAACGGAGACGTCACCTACCAAAAGTGATATTTTGACCAGTAAAAAGTAGTGCAGTCAACTTGATATTCCCACACAGTGTTTTGGTAAAAAGTAGACAATTCAATTACCTAAAATGTCCTCGAAATTCTACATTTTGTAATAACCCTATTTGTTTTGTAACGTGTTATCTTACCTGAAAAGGAGACCCCAATGTGAAACTATCGAAAACAATACTTGGAGCATGTCAAGCTCATGCAGTACCATTTAGCCTGCACTACTGCAGCACCATGAAGTCCCATTGTAAGCTTCTCTACACCAAAATACGATGTCATTTTGATATGCTGTCTTCTCTTTGTCCATTAATATTTAGAGGTGAGGATGGGGGCTTGGAACGACTATGATATTTTGATTTGTTCCCCCGTCCATTAGCGTGTTGTTTTGCATAGCTTAAAAATCGTTTCTATTAATTATCACAGGCACTGTCTCATGTTTATGTGTCATTGCAACTTCGTGCTTCTTCATGCGTGATTTTATTATATATTCAATCTTTAAGTGCCGGGTTGTGATTTGGACTTTTAACAAAGAAATTCATTAACATACCGACGTTTGCTCAAATTCCGAGCGCTCCAGTTCAATCGAACGAGAGGAAGAAAACATCTGAGGCTGAAGTTTGACAGATCATGGCACCGCGATACCAGCTTCTACTCTTGGTACTTCTACTCGGACTCGGGACAATTTCGACGCAGACTTGTAACTGTGATGTAGGTAAGGCAGACGTTGTTTAATGAAATGGTCAATCCCTTTCTCAGTTCTGTCTCTTGACTGTTATAAAATATATGTCTAATCAATATAGGTATACTGTAGGTTATCATTATTAATTTGTATTAATTCGTGTAATATAACTGTGATAGGTTTCCACCAAGCTTAGTACGTCTATACGGCGTCCGTGCACGTTCGGACCGCGCAGTTAGTTCTCGTAAAGCTTTGCATTAGAGGACGAAAATAGACAATTAAAGAACAACCCCTTGCATGTTCACGCTGCTGAAAGCGAAAAGGCAATGTATTATCAGAATAATGTTTGCCGGTATCAATTGCATATTAAAGTCGAATTCATAATTCAATAACTACAGCCGACATACGTTTTAAATACTGCATATAAAGCCAGTTTTTGTACTTCCTACATATATGTGACGTGAAGGTGCAGTGACGCCCATATGTTTTATTCAATCTCTCAAAACTTTAACATGGGTTTTGAATTCCTACTCCTGGCGGCCCATTTTGCTCATTTTTTGAGTTATTATTCTGGAATTTTGAATTGAAAATTCTCGAGCATTCTGTGAATGCACCAATATCAGAATAATTAATTCAATCTTTTATTTGTTTATAATCCAGAACTAACCCATGAAGCGGACGAAGCTTTAATAATACAATAAGGCTGAGTTCACACGGATGCATTTTTATTTTCAGAGAGCTAGATTATGGCTGCGTTTTCAGTTCAATGCATTTTTATCAACAAATTCAAACATTTTTGTGTAAAAGGGAAATCAAGCTGAAAAAGCTAATCAGCGTAAAAGCAGCTGAGGGTGGGTGATATTTCGGCTAAATACAAAAAAAAATCAATGTTTTCAGTGTAAAATGTTCTATTACACAGCTGGCAAATAATCACTTAATTGGGGACAGTATCTGACAAGATTTGCTTTCCAATGTAAATCTAATGAAGACACTGGCTTTAAATACATAAAAAAAGACCTAAGCTTTGTAAAAATAAGGCAATCGTTTTGATCAGTAAGAGACAATGAATGCACTTGAACCTCAGCGAAACGACTAGTTTACGCTCTAAAGACATACTATCAAGAGAGGTTTGTTTTATTGCTTCCTCGCGTTGTACGGTGGCCCAGAAGGCTCAACGCAAAAAAAAAAAAAAAAAAAAAAAAAAAAAATTACAACGCAAATAAAGAGAATCACAACGAAACGTGTTGTGATTCTTTTTATTTGCGTTGTATTTTTATTTTTGTGTGTGTGTGTGTGTGTGTGTTGAACCTTCTGGGCCACCGTACCCGTTGCCGTTATTGTCGCCACCGCCGTCATTGCGTCCTAGTTTGCTTACTCCATGAAAGCTTTCAGTCTCATTTCCAACCTGCCGTTTGTTTTGCTTATCTCGTTCGCTTTATGAGTATTTCTATAATTCGTTGTCAAAGTGTTCCATAAAGTTAGTATTTTAAAAAGATTCGCGTGTTAGTTTCTGTCAAGTCACGAAATGTTCGAGTAATGTGAATATGTTTTGATGTGGAGTGGGACTGTGAAATGGCACAGAGTAACATAACGAAGGGAACTGTGACGTGATGTGACGAACATGAGGTGTGACCTGGAGTGTATATAAATAACTTGACACGTCTCCTGTTGTAGTATGTACTGGTATCGGACGATACTAGCGTGACGTGTGTTTATTTAACTACAACATATGTAATGCAACGTATAACGTAAAAGTAGTAGACTCGATATGTGACACGATATGCATGCATTATATTACGTGTGTCAGTTGTTGGCATGGTAACGAGTTAAGTGACATGAAGTGTAAAACGGTCTTACATGATGGATAGAGAAATGCACCTTTAACTTGTTATTTGTTTTATTAGTCAAACTTCGTCCTACGTTTTGGTCATTTCACTTTTCAGCAAAGCTAAACGACATTGGGATAATAAACGGGAACATTCCAGGTTCGTCGTTTGCTGCTTCATCGTTGCTGGACGCCTTTCACGCACCTTCTAGGGCTCGCTTGAAACAGGCAGCTCAGGATCCGAAAGGTTCAGCCTGGTGTGCAGAAAAACAAAACTCAAAGCAATACCTGCAAGTGGATTTAGGTAAGAACACACGCACAAGCACTGCAGGACTATAGCCGTGTGCAAACGTACGCTGTCATGAGTACAGTCACTTGCCATACGCACATCAACGCCCCACACGACAATCACATAAGAGTGTCTGCTTGGCGGCCATGTTCGAGAAGAGAACAATATAATTTTATTCCTCTTAGGAAAAAAAGCTATTGTTGTGCATACATATTTTATTGCTCCTCTCCTCCAACATGGTCGCCGTACACACACACTCTTTCATATGTACAACTCGCAGACTTCAAAAGCATATAATGACCGTTAATAATGGCCTATAGTATTGCAAAGTTGTAGTCTAATCATGACGAGGAATAAGTTGGGATTATGCGCAAGAGGAGTATTGTTTGAGGAAAGAAATATAAATTTGGAACGAAATGTAAAATATAAAATGTAACTCCTTTTTAAATCGGAATAAAGTAACATCATCGCGGCGTAAGAGTAAAAAAGAAATATAAACAAAAAACAGTAATGCATAATATGTACTTTTGAATAAAAGTTATATAGTTGTAAGATCTGTTTTTCTATTTCGTAGGGGCAGGGGACTATCCATGGGTGAATTATATTGTCTAAAAGGGAGATGATGCATGGGGACTTTTTACATAAAAGGGAGCATAAGACACACGGGGGAGGGAGTGAATGTCTATAAGAATTCCGCAGTGCATATAGGATTGATCCACGCACTCGGACGCAGAAGCATTAGCCCTCGCAGACGCAAACTGCAGGCAAAGCAAAGGCGACTTAAGACTTTACTGATCATGCCAAATATACAGGATGGTCACGTGATTAGGGCCAGGAATCCGTGTGCATTCACTTTCCTTTCTCTTTCAGTGTATTCCTCCAAAATCACTCACATCGCCACCCAGGGCATGTTCGATCCTCCTCAGAATGCGAACGGCAATAACGTAGAGAATTGGGTCAAGGAATATGAAGTCCAGTACAGCATCGACGGAGAGCACTTCATCTCATATGACGTTCGCGGCAAAGTGCAGGTAATTTACATTTTGCATCTTAATTTTTAAATAACTAATAAAAGCAGTCAACTTTACTTTTACTGTAATCAGTCAATGCGTTGATGCTAGACAGCCAATTCTCTTTATTTACGACAGGTATTTGAAGCTAACAAAGATGGCAATTCAATCAAATGTTGTGAGTTGCCTTACCCTATTGTGGTGAAGCACATTCGTTTTCATCCAATCAGCTGGCATGGACGGATTTGCATGAGGATCGGACTTTTTGGCGCATGGAATGCAACGGGTAAGTTGATACTCGTCATTTTTCACTTTAATGAAAAACTGTATTAATTAGTTATAGGCTCTGTCTTTCCCTGGCTCTGCCTCCCTCCCTCTACACCAAAAATGTACGCCGATAAAACATTAGTCAGCACCACACCAACCTATATTAAAACGAAGGTACATTATTTTCTCGTAAAAATACATGGATGTCATTGGATTTTCTTTTTTCTTCCTTTTTTTTCGAGAATCTCGGATGCAATTTACAGTGTCAACGTACAAACTTCTCTAGCGTAGTGACTGCAGTACCACTCGCCGATCGATCGATCGACATCAAAATATCCATGTTTCTCCCATATCCAGTAACCTTACAGCTCAACTTATCTTTCTAAACTCATTTTCGATTTACAAATGCCTATGTGTTATATTAACCATATCAATTCTGAGTACTACTAAGGCATATTTCATGTCAAAACCTCATACACCAGAGCTAAAATATGATTGGACACTTGATTGAAATTGACTAGCCACTAAATCGCTAAGCCTGCGTATTGGTAGCACCCTCTCGTAGAATAATTATCTGAGCACATAATCAAAAATGGTATCTCAGATGCAATTTTACGTGGGTAGTTTGACATTAATCCTGTTTTTTGTATTTTCTACTTCTAAAGCTCACACAGATGCCAGCAAGAGCAACATTTCGATATGGCACTATTGGTGGTGTAAGTACTGATAACCACAAATAGAGCCGTTTTGGGATTATTACTGTGCCGACAATAATATTATAATTATGCGTTGTTTTTGTCTTGTAAGTCCTACTCTTCTGCACTAGTCTAAGCATATTTGGTAGCATTCTCAGCCAAGTATAATATTCACGCAAGCAAGTCACTGGAGATGGTGTTTTATCTCAGTGATAATTTGCACAGGGCTCTTCTTCAAAATGAAACCATCCCAATTTATGTTATGCTGAGTTATGCTGTGCTTAGTTTGATCAAAGTTAACCGAAACTGTCCTATTGTGGTGAAAAAAGTAATAAAATATGTACGTAAATAACGTATACATAATACTAACATCATGCTTTCCTTTATGCACAGGTATATTCTTCTTGGTAGCTATCATCTTTGCTGCCCTGGTCTTGGTAATCTTTGCACTGGCTTACTATTGCTGCTTGCGGAAAAAGTAAGGAGGAAACCTAAAAAGTTCTGTCCATTTTCGCCTTTTTTTTCCTCTAATTCCTTCTTTCTGGGACATAACTTAATCAAGCTAATTTAATCGTTAACTAAAATTATTGTCTAAATCTTTCATGCAAAAAAGGCAATTTTAGACTAAAATCGACCAAGTAAAGGGGCTTTGTTTATAAGCTAAAACATGTCAAAGATTCCTCATTTGAGAGAAATTTTAAAATATCCAGTATCCAGGTCTAACAATTT
Source organism: Plumapathes pennacea (assembly GCA_964036295.1). Lineage (NCBI taxonomy): Eukaryota > Metazoa > Cnidaria > Anthozoa > Antipatharia > Myriopathidae > Plumapathes > Plumapathes pennacea. The sequence goes on along the minus strand of OZ038465.1, from coordinate 11,536,416 downwards.
TAAAAGGAAAAATTTTGAACTTATTGTACTTTGAACTGGGCCCAGGCACTGATTAGTCTGTCAGTGGCCCGGCTAATGTGTGAATCTCTCTGCAATTGTGTATAGAGCTGTTTTCGGATGACTGTCGAAAGTAATCGTGTGATTGCTTTGGTTTTGCGTTTGCTACGCTTTCTGATTGGTCCACACAAGTTTGGCAGCATTCTCAACCAATCAGGAACAAAACCAAAACCAAAACCAAACACTTCTCACGCAAGCGATGGCGTGTACTGGCATTGCTGATTGGAAAGTCAAACCAAACGCAAGACCAAACGTGAATTACTTTGGCTTCTGATTCGCTGAACTGTTTTCTCTCAGTCTCTGTGATTGGCCTGTGTGATTACTTTGGTTTTGGTTTTCGACAGTCATCCGAAAACGGCTCTATCTGCATGCATGTGCATACTGTACATGCATATGTCCGTGCTTTCTCCCATAGAAAGCTCTGAATATATTTTCTTACTATTTATTCTTTAGGCATAATATCACGGAAAGACCGAAGTCATTATTTAAAAGGAGCCGTGAAGATCCGAATCTAAAATCTTCCTCAGTCATCATCTACAATTCAAAAACTAAAATAAAAAATAGCGCACCTTTTGGAGTCAAGCCGGCGGATGTGGAGGTTCAAGAAATGGAGGCAGACTTTACAGAGGAAGGACAAGTGGATATCCCACCACCAAATTACTAACTAAAGGAGTTGTGAATTTTTCGTTAGAAACTCAGTAAAGACAAATTACCAAACCCCGGCTCTCCCCTAAATGCTATACATGAGAAAAAGAGCAATGAAAGGGCAAACAGAAAGGCGTGTGTAGTGTATACAATAACCCTGCCAGTCGAGTTAGTTAGGAATCTGGAATCGATTTACCGTATGGCCGGCGACCACCTCCCGTAAGCGACCATTTCTCTTAAGCGACCAAAAATGAATTTAGTGTCGGCAAAATAAGACAATTAGTAGTTCGCACTCTTCTTTGTTTACGAGTGGAACTTTGTAAACGATGAGGTTACGGAAGACATTATGGAAGTCAACCTTAGATAGCATATTGTATAAATGATGAAACGATTGAGGGTCAAGGTATAAAGTGGATTTTGTAATAAATTCTGAGCTGACGTTTTCTCAAAGTTTCAAGAGATTTAAATTTTTCGTCAAAATCGACTAATATTATATAAAGTGCTAATACTACCACTCCCGATTACCACTCCCGAATATCACTCCCAATTACCACTCCCGATTACCACTCCGGATTATCACTACCGATTACCACTCAAAATTTGGCTATATCTTGGCCGAAACTTGGCCATATTAATCGCGGGTTTTTTCCAAGTGTACATTGATAAGAGTCGCAAGAGGGAAACGATGTTGACTATAGTCTTGGCCTAAACGGGATCATTTTGAACACGATCAGTCACCTGCTGTGTTTTTACAAACGAACTATCCGCGACAAAGAAAAAAATTCACTGATTTTGTGCGCTCTGAATGGACCTTCAGGCTGGTAACATGGCACGCGACTGAAAAACCGCTCAGTATATAGTTAGAGCCAATTTAGCGCTTCACTCTTCTTATTACGAAAACCATGAAGCGTACGTCTTCTGTCATTCATTCAGCTTGTGTTGACGTCGCTTCCGCTTGTGGCTAACCTACCCCCGCATCCTCGGAGACCCGGGCAAAAAGCGGCGGAGAGGAAAGGAGAGGGGAAGGAAAGGAGAAGGAGGAAAAAGCTCTTTTCTTTCTTCCCCTTTTCCCTCTTCCTCGCTGCAGCTTTTGCCCACCGCCCCACGCGGATGAGTCTGGGGATGAGGTTGGTAGGCCTGCTGACCAGTCAGCGGTCACTCTCTTTGACAAAATGGCGGACGACATGGCGGACATGTAAACGTTTGAACTGACGGCCAAGATTTCGCCTAAACTCTGCATTGCTAGCGACAATGTTATAACCAGGGACTAGAATATACTTGGGTGAAAGTGTCGCGCCGTCGGCAGTGGCTCAAGAAAAGAAAATAACAGTGAAAACAGATCCTCGCAGGAATGAAGGTGAGTTTTCCTTGACATATTGTTCATTCTATGTGAGAAGGGAGAGTTGAATTTTGGGTTTGAAGGGTTTAGAGTGAATTTCTGTAAGAATCGATCAAACGGCCGGCACATATAATATGAGTCACAAAATTAGCACGTGAACTCGGTATTGGAAGTCCTTCTGCGCATTTTTTGAATTAATTAGATGATAGAACACAAACCTTCTCACAGGTCCTATACCATGGCAGCTGTCATATAAATTAGATAACACTCAGTGCCCCTTCAATAGGGACACTTCATTGACCTAATGAGATAGGACCAGTAGAATATTACCCAAGGAGCCGAAAATCCTCATGGTGCTAGAAACCTTGCTATCTCAAACTCCCAAGGGAAGCAAGAAACATAGGTCGCAAAGCGTACATGAAGCTATTTGCTAGTTGATGATAGTCCATGATAGTGCTAGCCTGGTTTTTAACATTTGAAAATAAGGCTGTGATAGTGCATGATAATTTGTGTTCAAACGGGTGTGAGAGTTCGAACTGTCATCAAATATTTTTACTGTTTGATTGGGGTTTTACACTAAGCCATGCAGCTATGTACTATGCATGACCAAACACAAATGCACAAACATGACATTTTATTACACTATATATAATTATTTTGAGCTGATCGGTATACATACATGTACAAGGAGTAAAGTGTAGCTTGCCAAAATATTTCAAGTTGTTGTCCAAATTTTTGCAAAGTAATCCAGATTTTGATTCGTTATAATAGTTTTGTAACAGAACACACTCCAGCCAAACAAAACTGTTTCTTGTGCTCTTTGAACAGTGGTGAAAAGGATTCAGAGTAAAATTTCCTGTCAATTTTTCATTAGCAAACAAAACCTGGTCAAGACAAGGCAATTATGTCATGAAATCATGTGTCAACAAACATATCAGCGAACACGAGAAACTCGGAACTTAATATGCTTTACCTTTGATAATACACATGTCATGGTCACACCATACAGCTGTGTTCTTTCTTTCTATTGGGGCATATGGGTATTATTTTATTGTGTTGTTTCTTTCTTGAACTGAGCTGCGTATATTTAACAAAATAATGTGTCTGGAAAGGTCCCTCTAAATGTGAATCTGTGATGCCTGTCTACCAGATACTTTTGGCAATGTGTGGATATGTCAGCCAGGGGCTGAAGGGGAAGCAGATTTCCAAAGTACAACCAAAGAATCAGCAGCACTCACAGCTGCCATAATAGTGCCTTGATTCACCACGTGCGAGAAAGCCATTACATTTAGAAGACCCCTCCCTGGAGAGGTAAATTGGCTTCCGACATTCTGTCACCAAGTTATAACATTAACACGTACTACTTACTGGAAGTCTTTCTGTGCATATTTTCAGTTAAATACTAGATGATAAAACACAAACTTTTTCACAGGTCCTGTGCCATGGTGGCTTTTATGTGGATAACATTTCATGCCCCTCCCCCCTCAGTAGTTTTTGCCACCTAAAGGGGGAACATTTTATTGACCTAATGAGATGAGCCAAATGGCTGATTGCCCTTCGCCCATGGCCCATGGTCCAAGGCACCGACATAGAAGTGCTATTTGCATATTGCAAATAACGTCAAAAAATTGAGAAAGCAGGGGATCAAGGGAAATTTTTACTTTCTATTTTTTTAGAAAATTTATTTTTTAAACAAAAGGTACCCCTTTCACATACCTTTTATAAAAAAATGGTATGCCTTTCATTTACCTTTCCATAAATGGTACCCCTTTCACATAACTGCAGTACAAACACTCTATCCCTTTTCTGTACCCTTAGAATTAACTTAGGGAACATCAAGTTTTATCAGTAGAGGTGTTGAAGCAAAACAATATAAACCAGCCTAAAAAAAGGCTCTCCTTTCATATACCTTCAGCCTGGAAAAGATACCCTTTTCAGGTAGAGCCTCCCCGTATAGTCTGCTATAGGGAGTACCCCCCACCCCACCCCAGGCCCAGGGGGGTTTGGCTAATAGTTATTTGGCTTTAGTGGAGCTTCAGAAGTCAGGGTGGGAACCCTATCCTTTAAAACACTTTCCTGGGATTGATATAAAATAGTGGTCAACCAGTTTTTATACCTTTAGTAAAACAGTTCTTCCTTTTTATACCTCTGAACAGAAGTTTCCAAAGAATAAAAAAAGCACACGCGACAATACGATATCTGCGAAGACCTCGGTACGAAGGGAGGCACGATGAAATGCCAATACGATTGATCCTTTAGTTCAGCCTTTAGTACCACCTTTAAAATTCAAAAAAAAAAAACAAAAAAAAAGAAAATCTTTTTTTATACCATTTTTTATACTTGAGGCTTGCAATATGTCATTTCGAAAAGTCATTTGTCATTCTATTTTGTTGTTCAAGATAAAATATACTGTAGCCTGAAGTGAAAAGCGTTAAAATTTCCTGACCTTCATTTCAGGCCCATCCGCCAGTGAAGCCATTAGCTCAGTCCTTTAACAGCGCATCCAATGTCACGGCATTCCCTCCCCTCCCCCGCTGAGTCTGTGTACTAGACTGTGACGTAATTAAAGCTGCAAAAATCTTTTCACGCCTTTCTCTTCTGTATATCATTATTTTGACGTTGCTGTTGTCAAATATTTTTTAATGTCGAAGGATTCGGTAAGATTCCAAAAATACAGATTATGGCCTATTATACCTTGCTCAGATAAAAGCTAATTAAACTACCAATTATCGCAAAGTCACACTCACATTTTCTCCTCAAAAAATTGGAAGAATCTGTATTTTGATCTTGGGAATAAAAGGTTGAAAAACAACCTTAAGATGTGAGCTATGCACTACATATGACCACTAACTGAATTTGTAACACGGTAGCCCTGAGTTCAAATCCTCTGTCACACTATGTTAATAGCCAACTGGTTAGCCTCCGACCAGTTGGGATTCTTAACAAATTTACATTCATTTTATGACATTTGGTTTCTGCATTTCAAGTCTCCTCAATTAGCACGGCAGTGCTAAATACATTGAGACTTAAATAAAGTGATTTATTTTTATTTATTTCTATTAAACAGAGGCTAATAGCAGGTTGTATTATTTTACAGGTTGAAGAAGAGGATTAAAAATGTCGTCACAGAACGAGAACATGTACTCGATTGAAAGACGTTGTAAACAACTTCCAATTTATATGAGGAGCCTTGAACCTCGTCAACTGTTGTGCAAAAGAAATCCCCACCAGTGTGACACATGTGGTAAAACATTTGCACTGAAGGGTGACCTGAAGAGACACCAACTTGTACACACAGGAGAAAAACCCCACAAGTGTGACAAATGTGGTAAAACTTTTACACAGAAGGGTAGCCTGACCACACACCAAGTTCTACACACAGGAGATAAACCCCACAAGTGTGACAAATGTGATAAAAGTTTTGCACTGAAGTGTAACCTGACGAAGCACCAACTTGTACACACAGGAGAAAAAACCCACAAGTGTGACAAATGTGGTAAAACTTTTGCACAGAAGGGTAACCTGGCCATACACCAACTTGTACACAAAGAAGAAAAACCCCACAAGTGTGACAAATGTGGTAAAACTTTTACACAGAAGAGTAACCTGACCACACACCAAGTTCTACACACAGGAGATAAACCCCACAAGTGTGACAAATGTGATAAAAGTTTTGCACTGAAGGGTAACCTGACGAAGCACCAACTTGTACACACAGGAGAAAAAACCCACAAGTGTGACAAATGTGGTAAAACTTTTGCACAGAAGGGTAACCTGGCCATACACCAACTTGTACACAAAGAAGAAAAACCCCACAAGTGTGACAAATGTGGTAAAACTTTTACACAGAAGAGTAACCTGACCACTCACCAACTTGTACACAAAGAAGAAAAACCCCACAAGTGTGACAAATGTGATAAAAGTTTTGGACTAAAGGGTTACCTGACGAAGCACCAACGTGTACACACAGGAGAAAAAACCCACAAGTGTGACAAATGTGGTAAAACTTTTGCACGGATGAATAACCTGACCACACACCAACTTGTACACACAGTAAAAAAAACCCACAAGTGTGACAAATGTGGTAAAACTTTTGCAGTGAAAAATAACCTGACCAAGCACCGATTTGTACACTCTGATAAAGATTGTCAGGGCTACCGGTTCACAAAGAAGAAGAATTTGACACAGCGACAATGCGTGCTGGCTGGAGAAGTACTGTACACTTGTGACAAGTGTGACAAATGTGGCAAAACATGTGCAAAAAAGAGTAGCCTGATCAGGCACCAACTTGTACACAAAGAAGAAAAACCCCACAAATGTGACAAATGTGATAAAACTTTTGCACTGAAGGGTAACCTGACAAAGCACCAACTTGTACACACAGGAGAAAAAACCCACAAGTGTGACAAATGTGGTAAAACTTTTGCACGGATGAATAACCTGACCACGCACCAACTTGTACACACAGTAAAAAAAACCCACAAGTGTGACAAATGTGGTAAAACTTTTGCAGTGAAAAATAACCTGACCAAGCACCGATTTGTACACTCTGATAAAGATTGTCAGGGCTACCGGTTCACAAAGAAGAAGAATTTGACACAGCGACAATGCGTGCTGGCTGGAGAAGAACTGTACACTTGTGACAAGTGTGGTAAAGTCTTCACTCAGGAGATTCATCTGACAGAGCACCAATGTCAGCACATTGAAGAAAAGTGCTACACATGTGAAGTATGTTGTGAAACCTTTGTTGTCAAAGACAAATTCACACAGCACTTTTTTATGCACAGAGATGAAAACCCGTACAGGTTTTATAAGTTTGCTTATGAGTGTCATGTGTGTTGTGAATATTTTGCTTTAAAGGAAGACATGACATATCATGTTCAAAATCATGCTGAGATGTAGTAGTGATGAGAACACTGAGATATAGTAAAATACATTTTTAGATTATTAGGAATACAAGGGAATATGCTTTTTGCAGTTAAAGGACTAAAATTGTTTATTATAGGTGTTTTTGAGTGCGAGAAATAGAAAGAGCATGAAATAATATGTAGAAAATACATAATTTAAGGCTCACAGCATTCATAGATCAAATTTAGCATAGCTTTCTGACCATCAACTTTTCCCATACAAATATTCTTACATGTAAATACTGTATTTTAAAGTGGCCTACAAATGCTGTTATGCTGCCTTACACCATGTATTGTTGTATTTTTTTGGCCTGTCACATGACCTGTAATTCATCACTTATTAACCTCCAAATACTATGTTTTTTCCCCTTAGCACTGTGCATTAGAGCTGTATTTCTAGGGATTATTTGCATGTAACTAAGTGATACACTGTATATGCACCTTACCAATGTAGTTGGATATTTGACAATATTATTTGCCAAAGTGGAGTTGAATAGCAGTGGGTATTTACTGATCCACTTTGGCAAGGTAAATAGCCATGGCTACTCACCGACACTGAGGAGAATAAGTGTTTTTGCATATACAACACAAGTTTATTAGCCAGGCTTGCTGTCCAGAGAGGTGAGCATGACTCGAAGACTGTCTGGTTTGTACTCTGAGCCGTCCTTCTTCCATTCTTCAGGAAAAAACTTTTCTAGCTTCTCATGGAGTTGTTTTGCCTCATAGCTGAGCATATTCCGGTGGTAGCCTTTACTTTCTGCCCAGCTTAACCAAACACTTACCCAGGTCTTCGTACTTTTCTTTGTATTTTGGTTTTCTGCATTTCTTTGAGTTATTGGATTTCATTTCTGTCTAATCCTGGAAATCTTTCTGCCATGTTTTCAAACATTTCGGTTGCTATGGAAATTGAAATTTTTACAAGGTATTTCAAATTAGGAACAAATACCGCTTGTCTTAACCAATCAGATTTCAGAAATTCTTAGCCTCGTATTATCATCAGTAATTTTTTGTTGGCTTAATATGTCTATGTTTTTTTCTTTTTCTTTTTCTTGTTTGTTTGTGTTTCTACAATTTAACAGGGCGGTGATAACGCAGTTCACTGAAGGGTGGCGGAGAAAATACGAAATAAAAATACGTTTATGTTCATGTATATCACCAAATTGTTCATCTGGAGGCTATATAAAGTGTTCATACAAATAACGATCCATGATTTTAAAACCACGTGCTTTTTCACTGCTTATTGGTCGGTTTGAATCCGTCGATTGTGCATTTTGAATTCATTTTAGTTACTGTTATCCTGTCTGGGTACTCTTTTACAAAAGTCTTAAATAACTGTAGAAAAACGGTTGGCCTTTCAGGAATTAATACTAGTTCACTCCACATAATCAGCAGACAAATTCATCCAGGCAAGTGGCTGGCGGTACTTCATACGATACCTTACTTGATAGTAGTAACAAATATGTAGCACCGTATACTGTTGGCGATCATGAATAATTGAGTCGAAATTCATTCATGTATTAAAAGATCGGCTTTTCACATTTTTAAGCTGGCGTTCAGCACGAAGAAAGGCGTGTTTTCTTTAAGCACGTATTTAGTTTGAATGCAGCCCAGGCTGGAGTATCATGGCCTCTCATGAATATGTAGATGTTGAACATAAGCTGTGCATCACATGAGTAATGAAGTCATGGATAGACTTTTTTTCAGTGCGACTCCGGAAAGTCTCCTTCCGGTTCAAAGATTTGGCACTCGGTGAAGGATTTTAAATTCTCCCAATTCGAGCGTCTAAGTTTATAATTTTCACCCTCTGCCGCCTTGTAAATGAGGGTTTTCAAAACTGAGACTGAATCGAATACGCGGTTCAGCAAAAGTGGAGGCCCGCGGAAACGGATGCGAACTTCCACATACCTAAAATTGAGCAATTTTTACGATGTGGCCTTGAGCCAGTTCTATTAAATAGCCACCCCCGCAAAGTACTTTTTACAAATTCGCGAGCTTACAGCTGCCTTCCTGCTTTGATTATGTTTGTATCATTACTTGGGCTTGGTACATGACAGGTTCGATGTTTGAAAAGGGCCCACAGTCACCACAAGTTGAGCGGATTATTTTAGATCCTGATCCTTCCTTGACGACCACACTGCTTTCCCACTCGGACAAAACACTTCAGCCTCGTCTTCCCGCACGTCTCCTTCAACTCATCTGAGAAAATCATGCACTAATTAAAACATTACACTTTTCGAGCAAAGGAGCCAAGTTTAAGCTGCTCTATCTCGCAGACGGATGAAAATAGATAAAGCAAATATATTGCAAAAAAGTCTTGTTATAGTCCCAGGAAGGTTTCCTGAAAGTTTGAAGATATTTCAATTTTTGACCAAAAACCCTGTGCTATATATAGATCTATGTTTATTTTCTACAAAGCCTTACAGCATCACGTAGAATTCCAATACAAATAAATTGATAAAAAAACAAATAGATCAAAGGATGGCTAGCATTCTGTCCAATCAACCAGTCAACTAAATCAATTAATTAATATCTAATTACCTAAATACAAAATATCTAATTATCTAATTAGCAAAACTAGTAGTCAATTAAAAGTTAAAAGTACTAAGAGAAATAAAATCCTAAAATATTTAATTGTAAATCCTAATCCTAATCCTAATTCCCAAAATGTTGTACAATGGCCATTTTAAAACTCTCTACATTAATTGCTTGAACTGCATATTCAGGTAGTGCATTCCAATCTCTTACGGTTCTAGGATAAAAACTATAATTATAATAATCTGGACCAGTGGGCATCTGAATAAAGGACCGGGAGTGTTGGTGTCTGGTAGATCTTACTGGTGTTAAAAGGTCCTTTGGTAGTGGAACAGCTACTTGGTTGTTAAGGGCTTTATAAAAAACTGCTAGACGATTGACTTTTCTCCGAACTTCGAGGCTTTCCCACCCTATATGCTTAATAAGACTAGTTATGCTAGTGTTATACCTATCATAACAGTTGGTTACAAAACGTGCAGATCTGCGTTGGACTGCCTCAATTTGTTCTATGTTCCCCTTAGTATAGGGGTCCCATGCTGCTGAAGCATACTCTAAGTGTGGCCTTACTAGTGTTTTATATGCCATCGATTTCACCTGGGTGGAACATTTGGATAGATTACGCCTGACAAAATTCAACTGCTTGGTTGCCTTCTTGGTTATTTCAGCAATATGCGCGTTCCACCTTAAACTGTTTGACAGGTGCACACCTAGGTAAGGATGCTCACTAACTGATTTTAGTGCTGTCCCTGATATGTGGTAGTTATGTACAGTTTCAGAGTGAAGCCTAGATATTCTAAGGGTGTAGCACTTAGCTGGATTAAACAACATTTGCCAAGTTTTTGACCACTCTACTAAGATGTCGAGATCTGATTGTAATTGTTTGGCATCATCTTGGGAGTTGACTGTTCTATAGAGTAAACAGTCATCTGCGAATAATTTAATGTTGGACGATAATCCTACCCCTATATCATTAATGTATAATAAGAACATCAAAGGTCCCAGAACAGTTCCTTGAGGCACTCCGGAGCGTACATGCACCGATTCGGAAGATTCTCCATCCACAATTACTCGTTGTTGGCGTTCAGTCAGCCATGTTCTAATCCAGGACAGTAATTGTCTAGGAAGTCCATAGTGGTTGAGTTTCCGTAGGAGACGCTCATGTGGTACAGTATCAAATGCCTTTGAAAAGTCTAGGATCAACAAGTCTATTTGGTTCCTTGCCTTCATTGATCTGGCAAGGTCATCAATTGCACAGATCAGCTGTGATTCACAGGAGTGGCCTTGACGAAAGCCATGCTGGTAGTGCACTAGAATGTTGTTGCGGTCAAGATGTTTCATGATCTGGCTATACACAACGTGCTCCATGATCTTACAGGAGATGCAGGTAAGAGATACAGGTCTGTAATTGGCTGGGTCAGAGCGCTTTCCCTTCTTAAATATGGCTGTTACATTTGCCGAGAGCCAGTCAAGTGGCAAGGTACCAGTGTTGTAGGATTGATTAAATATCAATGTCAGGATTGGCGCAATCTCATCGGCAGCTTCTTTTAACACTCTTGTTGGTAATAAGTCTGGTCCCATAGCCTTGTGTATATTCAGCTCTTTAAGTAGCTTGTGGATACCTTCCGTAGTGATGAATATATCCTCCATACCCGTAACATTATCTGTCGGCAAGTCAGGTAAGGTTGTTAGGTCTTCTTCAGTGAACACTCGCTGATACTGATCGCTAAGGAGTTTAGCTTTTGTCTTACTATCGGATGCTGTTGAGCCATTGTATTTTAGTTGTGATATGCCAATTTTGTCTTTTCTCATGCTTTTGATGTAAGTCCAGAAGCGTTTCGGTTTCTCCCGTAGTACAGATACATCAAGGATTTCCCCAATGTAGTTGTCGTGGGCTATGACAAGTTCTTTTTTTATGTGTCTCCTTAAGTCGTTAAATTTTTTCCAGTCTTCGACTTTCCCCGATCTCTTCGCTTTCTTGTATCGACGGGCCTTTGTTCGGATTTTTCTCTTGAGGTCTCTCGTCATGTACAGTAGGTTCCACCGCCCACTGAGTTGTTTCTGGGGCACATGATCCTTCGTGGCAGTTGCAATTGCTGATTTAAGCGCCCCCCAGTTCTCATCCACTGTGTTGGCCAGAGGATCTGATGCCAGGAATTCTTGTTTGAATGAACGCAGGTCATTCTTTACGTTTATCCAATTCGCTTTTCCATAGAGATGTATTGTCCTTGTTGTTTTCTTGTTAATCTTTGCTTTGATGTCAATGTCAGCAATAACAATGTCATGGTCGCTCATGCCTGGGTATAGCCTATAGCCTTAGTATATTGTCAAAATCCGGTCATTTTTCGACCATCTCAGAATCCAATGAAACCTTATAGGAAACGTTCCTGGGATTATGCCGACGGCTTTTGCATAGTTTTTATAAACTTTTAGCCCTCGCGTCGTGCAAAACTAGAGCAAATTTGAGCAAATCATGTACTAATTAAAACATTACACTTTTCGAGCAAAGGAGCCAAGTTTAAGCTGCTCTATCTCGCAGACGGATGAAAATAGATAAAGCAAATGTATTGCAAAAAAGTCTTGTTATAGTCCCAGGAAGGTTTCCTGAAAGTTTGAAGAGTTTTCAATTTTTGACAAAAAACCCTGTGCTATATATAGCCTTAGTATATTGTCAAAATCCGGTCATTTTTCGACCATCTCAGAATCCAATGAAACTTTCAGGAAACGTTCCTGGGACTATGCCGACGGCTTTTGCATAGTTTTTGTAAACTTTTAGCCCTCGCGTCGTGCAAAACTAGAGCAAATTTGAGCAAATCATGCACTAATTAAAACATCACACTTTTCGAGCAAAGGAGCCAAGTTTAAGCTGCTATATCTTGCCAACGGATGAAAATAGATAAAGCAAATGTATTGAAAAAAGTCTTGTTATAGTCCAAGGAAGGTTTCCTGAAAGTTTCAAGAGTTTTCAATATTTGACAAAAAACCCTGTGCTATAGCCTTATGAGTATCTTGTCAAAATTCGGTAATTTTTCGACCACCTCAGAATCGCATGAAACTGTCAGGAAACGTTCCTGGGACTATGCCGACGGATTTTGTATAATTTTTGTAAACTTTTAGCCCCCGCGTTGTGAGAAACTAGAGCAAATTAGAGCAAATCGTGCACTAATTAAAACATCACACTTTTCCAACAAAGGAGCCAAATTTAAGCTGCTATATCTCGTCAACGGACGAACATAGATAAAGCAAATGTATTGGCAAAGAGTCTGAATTATTATAGTCCAAGGGAGGTTTCCTAAAACTTATAAGAGTTTTCAATTTTTGACAAAAAATCCTGTGCTATAGCTTTAGTATTTTGTCAAAATCCGGTCATTTTTCGACCATCTCAGAATCGCATGAAACTTTCAGGAAATGTTCCTGGGACTATGCCGACGGCTTTTGCATAGTTTTTGTAAACTTTAAACACGCGCGTCGTGACAAATTAGAGCAAATCATCGACTAATTAAAACATTACACCTTTCAAAGTTTTAAGCGGTTTTGCTGCTATATCTGCCGAACGGATGAAAATGCATAAGGCAAATGTATTGTAGAAAGTCTTCTTATAGTCCCAGAAATGTTTTCTAAAAGTTTTTTCAAATTTTGGCCAAAATCGGCAAAAAACCCTGGGCTATAGCCTTAGTATTTTGTCAAAATCCGATCATTTTTCGACCATCTCAGAATCGCATGAAACGTACAATAACCCTGCCAGTCGAGTTAGTTAGGAATCTGGAATCGATTTACCGTATGGCCGGCGACCACCTCCCGTAAGCGACCATTTCTCTTAAGCGACCAAAAATGAATTTAGTGTCGGCAAAATAAGACAATTAGTAGTTCGCACTCTTCTTTGTTTACGAGTGGAACTTTGTAAACGATGAGGTTACGGAAGACATTATGGAAGTCAACTTTAGATAACATATTGTATAAATGATGAAACGATTGAGGGTCAATGTATAAAGTGGATTTTGTAATAAATTCTGAGCTGACGTTTTCTCAAAGTTTCAAGAGATTTAAATTTTTCGTCAAAATCGACTAATATTATATAAAGTGCTAATACTACCACTCCCGATTACCACTCCCGAATATCACTCCCAATTACCACTCCGGATTATCACTACCGATTACCACTCAAAATTTGGCTATATCTTGGCCGAAACTTGGCCATATTAATCGCGGGTTTTTTCCAAGTGTACATTGATAAGAGTCGCAAGAGGGAAACGATGTTGACTATAGTCTTGGCCTAAACGGGATCATTTTGAACACGATCAGTCACCTGCTGTGTTTTTACAAATGAACTATCCGCGACAAAGAAAAAAATTCACTGATTTTGTGCGCTCTGAATGGGCCTTCGGGCTGGTAACATGTCACGCGACTGAAAAACCGCTCAGTATATAGTTAGAGCCAATTTAGCGCTTCACTCTTCTTATTACGAAAACCATGAAGCGTACGTCTTCTGTCATTCATTCAGCTTGTGTTGACGTCGCTTCCGCTTGTCAACCTACCCCCGCATCCTCGGAGACCCGGGTAAAAAGTGGCGGAGGGGAAAGGAGAGGGGAAGGAAAGGAGAAGGAGGAAAAAGCTCTTTTCTTTCTTCCCCTTTTCCCTCTTCCTCGCTGCAGCTTTTGCCCACCGCCCCACGCGGATGAGTCTGGGGATGAGGTTGGCAGGCCTGCTGACCAGTCAGCGGTCACTCTCTTTGACAAAATGGCGGACGACATGGCGGACATGTAAACGTTTGAACTGACGGCCAAGATTTCGCCTAAACTCTGCATTGCTAGCGACAATGTTATAACCAGGGACTAGAATATACTTGGGTGAAAGTGTCGCGCCGTCGGCAGTGGCTCAAGAAAAGAAAATAACAGTGAAAACAGATCCTCGCAGGAATGAAGGTGAGTTTTTCCTTGACATATTTTTCATTCTATGTGAGGAGGGAGAGTTGAATTTTGGGTTTGAAGGGTTTAGAGTAAATGTCTGTAAGAATCGATCAAACGGCCGGCACATATAATATGAGTCACAAAATTAGCACGTGAACTCGGTATTGGAAGTCCTTCTGCGTATTTTTTGAATTAATTAGATGATAGAACACAAACCCTTCTCACAGGTCCTATACCGTGGCAGCTCTCATATAAATTAGATAACACTCAGTGCCCCTTCAATAGGGACACTTCATTGACCTAATGAGATAGGACCAGTAGAATATTACCCAAGGAGCCGAAAATCCTCATGGTGCTAGAAACCTTGCTATCTCAAACTCCCAAGGGAAGCAAGAAACATAGGTCACAAAGCGTACATGAAGCTATTTGCTAGTTGATGATAGTCCATGATAGTGCTAGCCTGGTTTTTAACATTTGAAAATAAGGCTGTGATAGTGCATGATAGTTTGTGTTCAAACGGGTGTGAGAGTTTGAACTGTCATCAAATATTTTTACTGTTTGATTGGGGTTTTACACTAAGCCATGCAGCTACGTACTATGCATGACCAAACACAAATGCACAAACATGACATTTTATTACACTATATATAATTATTTTGAGCTGATCGGTATACATACAAGGAGTAAAGTGTAGCTTGCCAAAATATTTCAAGTTGTTGTCCAAATTTTTGCAAAGTAATCCAGATTTTGATTCGTTATAATAGTTTTGTAACAGAACACACTCCAGCCAAACAAAACTGTTTCTTGTGCTCTTTGAACAGTGGTGAAAAGGATTCAGAGTAAAATTTCCTGTTGATTTTTCATTAGCAAACAAAACCTGCTCAAGACAAGGCAATTATGTCATGAAATCATGTGTCAACAAACATATCAGCGAACACGAGAAACTTGGAACTTAATATGCTTTACCTTTGATAATACACATGTCATGGTCACACCATACAGCTGTGTTCTTTCTTTCTATTGGGGCATATGGGTATTATTTCAATGTTGTTTCTTTCTTGAACTGAGCGTATATTTAACAAAATAATGTGTCTGGAAAGGTCCCTCTAAATGTGAATCTGTGATGCCTGTCTACCAGATACTTTTGGCAATGTGTGGATATGTCAGCCAGGGGCTGAAGGGGAAGCAGATTTCCAAAGTACAACCAAAGAATCAGCAGCACTCACAGCTGCCATAATAGTGCCTTGATTCACCACGTGTGAGAAAGCCATTACATTTAGAAGAGCCCTCCCTGGAGAGGTAAATTGGCTTCCGACATTCAGTCACCAAGTTATAACATTAACATGTACACTCCTTACTGGAAGTCTTTCTGTGCATTTTTTCAGTTAAATAGATGATAAAACACAAACTTTTTCACAGGTCCTGTGCCATGGTGGCTTTTATGTGGATAACATTTCATGCCCCCCCCCCCCCTCAGTAGTTTTTGCCACCTAAAGGGGGAACATTTTATTGACCTAATGAGATGAGCCAAATGGCTGATTGCCCTTCGCCCATGGCCCATGGTCCAAGGCACCGACATAGAAGTGCTATTTGCATATTGCAAATAACATCAAAAAATTGAGAAAGCAGGGGATCAAGGGAAATTTTTACTTTCTATTTTTTTAGAAAATTAATTTTTTAAACAAAAGGTACCCCTTTCACATACCTGCAGTACAAACACTCTATCCCTTTTCTGTACCCTTAGAATTAACTTATAGGGAAGATCAAGTTTTATCAATAGAGGTGTTGAAGCAAAACAATATACCCCAGCCTAAAAAAAGGCTCTCCTATCATATACCTTCAGCCTGAAAAAGATACCCTTTTCAGGTAGAGCCTCCCCGTATAGTCCGCTATAGGGAGTAACCCCACCCTATCCCGGGGGTTTGGCTAATAGTTATTTGGCTTTAGTGGAGCTTCAGAAGGGAGGGTGGGAACCCTATCCTTTAAAACACTTTCCTGGGATTGATATAAAATAGTGGTCAACCAGTTTTTATACCTTTAGTAAAACAGTTCTCCCTTTTTATACCTCTGAACAGAAGTTTCCAAAGAATAAAAAAAGCACACGCGACAATACGATATCTGCGAAGACCTCGGTACGAAGGGAGGCACGATGAAATGCCAATACGATTGATCCTTTAGTTCAGCCTTTAGTACCACCTTTAAAATTCAAAAAAAAAAAAAAACAAAAAAAAAAAAGAAAATCTTTTTTATACCATTTTTTATACCATTTTTTATACTTGAGGCTTGCAATATGTCATTTCGAAAAGTCATTTGTCATTTTATTTTGTTGTTCAAGATAAAATATACTGTAGCACGAAGTGAAAAGCGTTAAAATTTCCTGACCTTCATTTCAGGCCCATCCGCCAGTGAAGCCATTAGCTCAGTCCTTTAACAGCGCATCCAATGTCACGGCATTCCCTCCCCTCCCCCGCTGAGTCTGTGTACTAGACTGTGATGTAATTAAAGCTGCAAAAATCTTTTGACACCTTTCTCTTCTGTATATCATTATTTTGACGTTGCTGTTGTCAAATATTTTTTAATGTCGAAGGATTCGGTAAGATTCCAAAAATACAGATTAAGGCCTATTATACCTTGCTCAGATAAAAGCTGATTAAACTATCAATTCTCGTGAAGTCACACTCACATTTTCTCCTCAAAAAATTGGGAGAATCTGTATTTTGATCTTGGGAATAAAAGGTTGAAAAACAACCTTAAGATGTGAGCTATGCACTACATATGACCACTAACTGAATTTGTAACACGGTAGCCTTGAGTTCAAATCCTCGGTCACACTATGTTAATAGCCAACTGGTTAGCCTCCGACCAGTTGGGATTCTTAACAAATTTACATTCATTTTATGACATTTGGTTTCTGCATTTCAAGTCTCCCCAATTAGCACGGCAGGGCTAAATACATTGAGACTTAAATAAAGTGATTTATTTTTATTTTATTCCTATTAAACAGAGGCTAATAGCAGGTTGTATTATTTTACAGGTTGAAGAAGAGGATTAAAAATGTCGTCACAGAACGAGAACATGTACTCGATTGAAAGATGTTGTAAACAACTTTCAATTTATATGAGGAGCCTTGAACCTCATCAACTGTTGTGCAAAGGAAATCCCCACCAGTGTGACACATGTGGTAAAACATTTGCAAAGAAGAGTGACCTGAAGAGACACCAACTTGTACACACAGGAGAAAAACCCCACAAGTGTGACAAATGTGGTAAAACTTTTACACAGAAGGGTAGCCTGACCACACACCAAGTTCTACACACAGGAGATAAACCCCACAAGTGTGACAAATGTGATAAAAGTTTTGCACTGAAGGGTAACCTGACGAAGCACCAACTTGTACACACAGGAGAAAAACCCCATAAGTGTGACAAATGTGGTAAAACTTTTACACAGAAGAGTAACCTGACCACTCACCAACTTGTACACAAAGAAGAAAAACCCCACAAGTGTGACAAATGTGATAAAAGTTTTGCACTGAAGGGTAACCTGAGTAAGCACCAACTTGTACACACAGGAGAAAAAACCCACAAGTGTGACAAATGTGGTAAAACTTTTGCACAGAAGGGTAACCTGGCCATACACCAACTTGTACACAAAGAAGAAAAACCCCACAAGTGTGACAAATGTGGTAAAACCTTTACACAGAAGAGTAACCTGACCACTCACCAACTTGTACACAAAGAAGAAAAACCCCACAAGTGTGACAAATGTGATAAAAGTTTTGCACTGAAGCGTAACCTGACGAAGCACGAACTTGTACACACAGGAGAAAAAACCCACAAGTGTGACAAATGTGGTAAAACTTTTGCACAGAAGGGTAACCTGGCCATACACCAACTTGTACACAAAGAAGAAAAACCCCACAAATGTGACAAATGTGATAAAAGTTTTGCACTGAAGGGTAACCTGACGAAGCACCAACTTGTACACACAGGACAAAAACCCCATAAGTGTGACAAATGTGGTAAAAGTTTTGGACTAAAGGGTTACCTGGCCATGCACCAACATGTACACACAAGAGAAAAAACCCATAAGTGTGACAAATTTGGCAAAACTTGTGCAAAAAAGAGTAGCCTGATCAGGCACCAACTTGTACACACAGAAGAAAAACCCCACAAATGTGACAAATGTGATAAAACTTTTTCACTGAAGGGTAACCTGATGAAGCACCAACTTGTACACACAGGAGAAAAAACCCACAAGTGTGACAAATGTGGTAAAACTTTTGCACGGATGAATAACCTGACCACTCACCAACTTGTACACACAGTAAAAAAAACCCACAAGCGTGACAAATGTGGTAAAACTTTTGCAATGAAAAATAACCTGACCAAGCACCGATTTGTACACTCTGATAAAGATTGTCAGGGCTACCGGTTCACAAAGAAGAAGAATTTGACACAGCGACAATGCGTGCTGGCTGGAGAAGAACTGTACACTTGTGACAAGTGTGGTAAAGGCTTTACTCAGGAGATTCATCTGACAGAGCACCAACGTCAGCACATTGAAGAAAAGTGCTACACATGTGAAGTATGTTGTGAAACCTTTGTTGTCAAAGACAAATTTACACAGCACTTTTTTATGCACAGAGATGAAAACCAGTACAGGTTTTATAAGTTTGCTTATGAGTGTCATGTGTGTTGTGAATATTTTGCTTTAAAGGAAGACATGACATATCATGTTCAAAATCATGCTGAGATGTAGTAGTGATGAGAACACTGAGATATAGTAAAATACATTTTTAGATTATTAGGAATACAAGGGAATATGCTTTTTGCAGTTAAAGGACTAAAATTGTTCATTATAGGTGCTTTTGAGTGCCAGAAATAGAAAGAGCATGAAATAATATGTAGAAAATACATAATTTAAGGCTCACAGCATTCATAGATCAAATTTAGCATAACTTTCTGACCATCAACTTTTCCCATACAAATATTCTTACATGTAAATACTGTATCTTAAAGTGGCCTACAAATGCTGTTATGCTGCTTTACACCATGTATTGTTGTATTTTTTTGGCCTGTCACATGACCTGTAATTCATCACTTATTAACATCCAAATACTGTTTTTTCCCCTTAGCAATGTGCATTAGAGCTGTATTTCTAGGGATTATTTGCATGTAACTAAGTGATACGCTGTATATGCACCTTACCAATGTAGTTGGATATTTGACAATATTATTTGCCAAAGTGGAGTTGAATAGCAGTGGGTATTTACTGATCCACTTTGGCAAGGTAAATAGCCACGGCTACTCACCGACACTGAGGAGAATAAGTGTTTTTGCATGTACAACACAAGTTTATTAGCCAGGCTTGCTGTCCAGAGAGGTGAGCATGACTCGAAGACTGTCTGGTTTGTACTCTGAGCCGTCCTTCTTCCATTCTTCAGGAAAAAACTTTTCTAGCTTCTCATGGAGTTGTTTTGCCTCATAGCTGAGCATATTCCGGTGGTAGCTTTTACTTTCTGCCCACCTTAACCAAACACTTACCCAGGTCTTCGTACTTTTCTTTGTATTTTGGTTTTCTGCATTTCTTTGAGTTACTGGATTTTATTTCTGTCTAATCCTGGAAATCTTTCTGCCATGTTTTCAAACATTTCGGTTGCTATGGAAATTGAAATTTTTACAAGCAGGTATCTCAAATTAGGAACAAATACCGCTTGTCTTAACCAATCAGATTTCAGAAATTCTTAGCCTCGTATTATCATCAGTAATTTTTTGTTGGCTTAATATGTCTATGTTTTTTTCTTTTTCTTTTTCTTGTTTGTTTGTGTTTCTACAATTTAACAGGGCGGTGATAACGCAGTTCACTGAAGGGTGGCGGAGAAAATACGAAATAAAAATACGTTTATGTTCATGTATATCACCAAATTGTTCATCTGGAGGCTATATAAAGTGTTAATACAAATAACGATCCATGATTTTAAAACCACGTGCTTTTTCACTACTTATTGGTCGGTTTGAACCCGTCGATTGTGCATTTTGAATTCATTTCAGTTACTGTTATCCTGTCTGGGTACTCTTTTACAAAAGTCTTAAATAACTGTAGAAAAACGGTTGGCCTTTCAGGAATTAATACTAGTTCACTCCACATAATCAGCAGACAAATTCATCCAGGAAAGTGGCTGGGTACTTCATACGACACCTTACTTGATAGTATAGTAACAAATATGTAGCACCGTATACTGTTGGCGATCATGAATAATTGAGTCGAAATTCATTCATGTATTAAAAGATCGGCTTTTTCACATTTTTAAGCTGGCGTTCAGCACGAAGAAAGGCGTGTTTTCTTTAAGCACGTATTTAGTTTGAATGCAGCCCAGGCTGGAGTATCATGGCCTCTCATGAATATGTAGATGTTGAACATAAGCTGTGCATCACATGAGTAATGAAGTCATGGATAGACTTTTTTTCAGTGCGACTCCGGAAAGTCTCCTTCCGGTTCAAAGATTTGGCACTCGGTGAAGGATTTTAAATTCTCCCAATTCGAGCGTCTAAGTTTATAATTTTCACCCTCTGCCGCCTTGTAAATGAGGGTTTTCAAAACTGAGACTGAATCGAATACGCGGTTCAGCAAAAGTGGAGGCCCGCGGAAACGGATGCGAACTTCCACATACCTAAAATTGAGCAATTTTTACGATGTGGCCTTGAGCCAGTTCTATTAAATAGCCACCCCCGCAAAAGTACTTTTTACAAATTCGCGAGCTTACAGCTGCCTTCCTGCTTTGATTATGTTTGTATCATTACTTGGGCTTGGTACATGACAGGTTCGATGTTTGAAAAGGGCCCACAGTCACCACAAGTTGAGCGGATTATTTTAGATCCTGATCCTTCCTTGACGACCACACTGCTTTCCCACTCGGACAAAACACTTCAGCCTCGTCTTCCCGCACGTCTCCTTCAACTCATCTGAGAAAATCATGCACTAATTAAAACATTACACTTTTCGAGCAAAGGAGCCAAGTTTAAGCTGCTCTATCTCGCAGACGGATGAAAATAGATAAAGCAAATGTATTGCAAAAAAGTCTTGTTATAGTCCCAGGAAGGTTTCCTGAAAGTTTGAAGATATTTCAATTTTTGACAAAAAACCCTGTGCTATATATAGCCTTAGTATATTGTCAAAATCCGGTCATTTTTCGACCATCTCAGAATCCAATGAAACCTTATAGGAAACGTTCCTGGGACTATGCCAACGGCTTTTGCATAGTTTTTATAAACTTTTAGCCCTCGCGTCGTGCAAAACTAGAGCAAATTTGAGCAAATCATGTACTAATTAAAACAT
Source organism: Plumapathes pennacea (assembly GCA_964036295.1). Taxonomy (NCBI): domain Eukaryota; kingdom Metazoa; phylum Cnidaria; class Anthozoa; order Antipatharia; family Myriopathidae; genus Plumapathes; species Plumapathes pennacea. Next base: position 11,514,694 of record OZ038465.1, on the reverse strand, counting down.
TACACTTTTCGAGCAAAGGAGCCAAGTTTAAGCTGCTCTATCTCGCAGACGGATGAAAATAGATAAAGCAAATGTATTGCAAAAAGTCTTGTTATAGTCCCAGGAAGGTTTCCTAAAAGTTTGAAGAGTTTTCAATTTTTGACAAAAAACCCTGTGCTATATATAGCCTTAGTATATTGTCAAAATCCGGTCATTTTTCGACCATCTCAGAATCCAATGAAACTTTCAGGAAACGTTCCTGGGACTATGCCGACGGCTTTTGCATAGTTTTTGTAAACTTTTAGCCCTCGCGTCGTGCAAAGCTAGAGCAAATTTGAGCAAATCATGCACTAATTAAAACATCACACTTTTCGAGAAAAGGAGCCAAGTTTAAGCTGCTATATCTCGCCAACGGATGAAAATAGATAAAGCAAATGTATTGAAAAAAGTCTTGTTATAGTCCAAGGAAGATTTCCTGAAAGTTTCAAGAGTTTTCAATATTTGACAAAAAACCCTGTGCTATAGCCTTATGAGTATCTTGTCAAAATTCGGTAATTTTTCGACCACCTCAGAATCGCATGAAACTGTCAGGAAACGTTCCTGGGACTATGCCGACGGATTTTGTATAATTTTTGTAAACTTTTAGCGCCCGCGTTGTGAGAAACTAGAGCAAATTAGAGCAAATCATGCACTAATTAAAACATCACACTTTTCCAACAAAGGAGCCAAATTTAAGCTGCTATATCTCGTCAACGGACGAACATAGATAAAGCAAATGTATTGGCAAAGAGTCTGAATTATTATAGTCCAAGGGAGGTTTCCTAAAACTTATAAGAGTTTTCAATTTTTGACAAAAAATCCTGTGCTATAGCTTTAGTATTTTGTCAAAATCCGGTCATTTTTCGACCATCTCAGAATCGCATGAAACTTTCAGGAAATGTTCCTGGGACTATGCCGACGGCTTTTGCATAGTTTTTGTAAACTTTAAACACGCGCGTCGTGACAAATTAGAGCAAATCATCGACTAATTAAAACATTACACCTTTCAAAGTTTTAAGCGGTTTTGCTGCTATATCTGCCGAACGGATGAAAATGCATAAGGCAAATGTATTGTAGAAAGTCTTCTTATAGTCCCAGAAATGTTTTCTAAAAGTTTTTTCAAATTTTGGCCAAAATCGGCAAAAAACCCTGGGCTATAGCCTTAGTATTTTGTCAAAATCCGATCATTTTTCGACCATCTCAGAATCGCATGAAACGTACAATAACCCTGCCAGTCGAGTTAGTTAGGAATCGGAATCGATTTACCGTATGGCCGGCGACCACCTCCCGTAAGCGACCATTTCTCTTAAGCGACCAAAAATGAATTTAGTGTCGGCAAAATAAGACAATTAGTAGTTCGCACTCTTCTTTGTTTACGAGTGGAACTTTGTAAACGATGAGGTTACGGAAGACATTATGGAAGTCAACTTTAGATAACATATTGTATAAATGATGAAACGATTGAGGGTCAAGGTATAAAGTGGATTTTGTAATAAATTCTGAGCTGACGTTTTCTCAAAGTTTCAAGAGATTTAAATTTTTCGTCAAAATCGACTAATATTATATAAAGTGCTAATACTACCACTCCCGATTACCACTCCCGAATATCACTCCCAATTACCACTCCGGATTATCACTACCGATTACCACTCAAAATTTGGCTATATCTTGGCCGAAACTTGGCCATATTAATTCCGGGTTTTTTCCAAGTGTACATTGATAAGAGTCGCAAGAGGGAAACGATGTTGACTATAGTCTTGGCCTAAACGTGATCATTTTGAACACGATCAGTCACCTGCTGTGTTTTTACAAATGAACTATCCGCGACAAAGAAAAAAATTCACTGATTTTGTGCGCTCTGAATGGGCCTTCGGGCTGGTAACATGTCACGCGACTGAAAAACCGCTCAGTATATAGTTAGAGCCATTTTAGCGCTTCACTCTTCTTATTACGAAAACCATGAAGCGTACGTCTTCTGTCATTCATTCAGCTCGTGTTGACGTCGCTTCCGCTTGTCAACCTACCCCCGCATCCTCGGAGACCCGGGTAAAAAGTGGCGGAGGGGAAAGGAGAGGGGAAGGAAAGGAGAAGGAGGAAAAAGCTCTTTTCTTTCTTCCCCTTTTCCCTCTTCCTCGCTGCAGCTTTTGCCCACCGCCCCACGCGGATGAGTCTGGGGATGAGGTTGGTAGGCCTGCTGACCAGTCAGCGGTCACTCTCTTTGACAAAATGGCGGACGACGTGGCGGACATGTAAACGTTTAATGAACTGACGGCCAAGATTTCGCCTAAACTCTGCATTGCTAGCGACAATGTTATAACCAGGGACTAGAATATACTTGGGTGAAAGTGTCGCGCCGTCGGCAGTGGCTCAAGAAACGAAAATAGTCGCTCATGAACTCTCTGAGCGCGCATTGATGACAGACCCAGGGGCTAACAGTGAAAACAGATCCTCGCAGGATTGAAGGTGAGTTTTTCCTTGACATATTTTTCATTCTATGTGAGGAGGGAGAGTTGAATTTTGGGGTTGAAGGGTTTAGAGTGAATGTCTGTAAGAATCGATCAAACGGCCGGCACATATAATATGAGTCACAAAATTAGCACGTGAACTCGGTATTGGAAGTCCTTCTGCGTATTTTTTGAATTAATTAGATGATAAAACACAAACCTTCTCACAGGTCCTATACCGTGGCAGCTCTCATACAAATTAGATAACACTCAGTGCTCCTTCAATAGGGACACTTCATTGACCTAATGAGATAGGACCAGTAGAATATTACCCAAGGAGCCGAAAATCCTCATGGTGCTAGAAACCTTGCTATCTCAAACTCCCAAGGGAAGCAAGAAACATAGGTCGCAAAGCGTACATGAAGCTATTTGCTAGTTGATGATAGTCCATGATAGTGCTAGCCTGGTTTTTAACATTTGAAAATAAGGCTGTGATAGTGCATGATAGTTTGTGTTCAAACGGGTGTGAGAGTTTGAACTGTCATCAAATATTTTTACTGTTTGATTGGGGTTTTACACTAAGCCATGCAGCTACGTACTATGCATGACCAAACACAAATGCACAAACATGACATTTTATTACACTATATATAATTATTTTGAGCTGATCGGTATACATACAAGGAGTAAAGTGTAGCTTGCCAAAATATTTCAAGTTGTTGTCCAAATTTTTGCAAAGTAATCCAGATTTTGATTCGTTATAATAGTTTTATAACAGAACACACTCCAGCCAAACAAAACTGTTTCTTGTGCTCTTTGAACAGTGGTGAAAAGGATTCAGAGTAAAATTTCCTGTCGATTTTTCATTAGCAAACAAAACCTGCTCAAGACAAGGCAATTATGTCATGAAATCATGTGTCAACAAACATATCAGGGAACACGAGAAACTCGGAACTTAATATGCTTTACCTTTGATAATACACATGTCATGGTCACACCATACAGCTGTGTTCTTTCTTTCTATTGGGGCATATGGGTATTATTTCATTGTTGTTTCTTTCTTGAACTGAGCGTATATTTAACAAAATAATGTGTCTGGAAAGGTCCCTCTAAATGTGAATCTGTGATGCCTGTCTACCAGATACTTTTGGCAATGTGTGGATATGTCAGCCAGGGGCTGAAGGGGAAGCAGATTTCCAAAGTACAACCAAAGAATCAGCAGCACTCACAGCTTCCATAATAGTGCCTTGATTCACCACGTGCGAGAAAGCCATTACATTTAGAAGACCCCTCCCTGGAGAGGTAAATTGGCTTCCGACATTCTGTCACCAAGTTATAACATTAACATGTACACTCCTTACTGGAAGTCTTTCTGTGCATTTTTTCAGTTAAATAGATGATAAAACACAAACTTTTTCACAGGTCCTGTACCATGGTGGCTTTTTTTGTGGATAACATTTCATGCCCCTCCCCCCTCAGTAGTTTTTGCCACCTAAAGGGAGAACATTTTATTGACCTAATGAGATGAGCTAAATGGCTGATTGCCCTTTGCCCATGGCCCATGGCCCAAGGCACCGACATAGAAGTGCTATTTGCATATTGCAAATAACTTCAAAAAAATGGAGAAAGCAGGGGACCAAGGGAAATTTTTATTTTCTATTTTTTTAGAAAATTTATTTTTTAAAGAAAAGGTACCCCTTTCACATACCTTTTATAAAAAAATGGTATGCCTTTCATTTACCTTTCCAAAAATGGTACCCCTTTCACATACCTGCAGTACAAACACTCTATCCCTTTTCTGAACATCAAGTTTTATCAATAGAGGTGTTGAAGCAAAACAATATACCCCAGCCTAAAAAAGGCACCCCTTTCATATACCTTCAGCCTGAAAAAGATATAGAGGATATTACACGGCGGCACGAAGATATGAATTTTATTTTCAAGTGGTAAAAACAATATTTTACGAACGAGCGCTTTGCGAGTGAGTAAAATATTGTTTTTACCACGAGAAAATAAAATCCATATCTTCAAGCCGCTGTGTAATTTTCTTTTTATTATATTAGACACGAGTGTTTTACGAGAAATTGCACAAACAACCGTGCAAAAGCTGGAAATGATGCCAACGATATCCTCACTAGTGAGGATATGGAAAATACACCACTCAGGTCACGGATGTAATTTCGTATGGATTTTACGCACGGTATATTTTCCAGTAAAACACTCGTGTCTATATAATAAACCCTTTTCCGGTAGAGCCTCCCCGTATAGTCCGCTATAGGGAGTACCCCCCCCCCCCCCCCCCCCCTCCCCCCACCCTATCCCGGAGGTTTGGCTAATAGTTATTTGGCTTTAATGGATCTTCAGAAGGGAGGGTGGGAACCCTATCCTTTAAAACACTTTCCTGGGATTGATATAAAATAGTGGTCAACCATTTTTTATACCTTTAGTAAAACAGTTCTCCCTTTTTATACCTCTGAACAGAAAAGTTTCCAAAGAATAAAAAAAGCACACGCGACAATACGATATCTGCGAAGACCTCGGTACGAAGGGAGGCACGATAAAACGCCAATACGATTGGTCCTTTAATCCAGCCTTTAGTACCCACCTTTAGAAAATAAAATAAAATCTTTTTTATACCATTTTTATACTTGAGGCTTGCAATAGGTCATTTCGAAAAGTCATCTGTCATTTTATTTTGTTGTTCAAGATAAAATACACTGTAGCACGAAGTGATGAACAAAAGCGTTAAAATTTCCTGATCTTCATTTCAGGCCCATCCGCCAGTGAAGCCATTAGCTCAATCCTCCAACAGCGCATCCAACGTCACGGCATCCCCTCCCCTCCCCTGGTGAGTCTGTGTACTAGACTGTGACGTAATTAAAGCTTGCAAGAATCTTTTCACACCTTTCTCTTCTGTATATCATTATTTCGACGTTGCTGTTGTCGAATATATTTTAATTTCGAAGGATTCGGTAAGTTCGTGTTCATTCCTGCTGTTTGTTTTGCCCAGAAGATGGGTTAGCTGACTGGACGTGTTCTTTGACTTCAGGACAAAGATGAAGTGCAGAATAGAGTGCAACTGAGCGAAACTACACTGCCGAGCTTCGACACACGAGGAGACGAGTTATTATGCCTGGTGAGTTTGGAGTTCACTGCCTTCGCATTATAGGTTCAGAGTTTCATCTCAGTCAGTCTATATACATTTAATCCAGCCAAAAGACATTGTTAGCTCACAGAATGCGTTTTTCCGCTTACAGAGCTCAAAGCGACGATCGTGATTGGAACGGACAATGGACTGCATTGAACTGGAATGGACTGAAGTGGACTACCATGGATAGTAACAAGCAATGGTTCCTGCAAGGACACAAGCGCTAGACTACTGCAAAGTAGGGCTTACTACTGTGATTGATTGATACAGATTTATTGAGGCTGATTGATACCATGAATTTCCGTACTGATAAAACTACCGACGTATATTTCTGTCAACAAATTTGAGTTTTAATTTTCAAAACGGAGCTTCGCGTCGTTTCTTCACTTCAAACAAATTGCCTATCCCCAGAGCAGTTATTTTATGGTGCATGGAAGCATGGAACCGATCAGCCTTGTGTATTCGTTATTGCACGAGTCGAGGTGTTTCGATAACTTTTCGGGGTTCGCGTTTTTTCTCGTGTCAGAAGATTTGGTTTGATTTGCCTGAAATGGACATTTTTCTTTGTTTAATATGTCGTTAGGATTTGCTGAGAAGTCAGTGCTTCAAGTATATTTTTTATCGAGACACCTCATTTCGTAGTTAGCCAAGCTTACTTTAAATGACTGCAAACAACCGTTACTAAAAAGAACAAGATAGATTTTCAAACGGATATTTTCTGCACAAACCGGCTTTGTACAACGTGTGAACATTACAGATTGTGAAATGAAGTTTTCCTCGGAGACCAAACACGTGATACTCAACCTATTGTTTCTTGATGAAAATTATTCATCTTTCTTGAATCTCGAGTTATCGAGAGCAAAATTTAAATGTACCATCTTATAATTTACGGTACACTGGAACTGTCCGCTTACAAGAATTGTGTAAATACAAAGTTTAACTGAGCTAGAGTATCTGATGCAAACTGAGCGAACAAAGTTCCTTTTTTCTTACGAAACGGCTTCTCGCACGATTTTCTCTTGGGAAACGAATACAAAACCCGCATCTTTTTCTTATTGTGTCCAATTTCCCGTCAACGGTATTTCAGTCATTTTAGTATGCTTGATCTGTGCATGTATTAAATGGGATATGGTTGTTTTTTTCGAATCACTGAAGATTTAATCGCAAATTTCAAATGGAACTTGGCGATGCTAAAATAGGAGCGATAAAGCTAGGAAAAATGTATATTTGCGTTCGAAATAGCAAATCTTGCTCAATTGGTTTTTCGCAAATTTCAAATGGAACTTTGCGATGGTCAATTGGAACGTTGTTTTGCTAATTGCACAGATTTTTTTTTTTTTTAACATTCTGACTTCGGGTTTTCAGGCTAAATAACAGCTATTTGAACAATTTGGTGCGAAGCTAAAACTTCTACTTTTATGATTTTCTAGTGATTCAACAATTATATCCCATATTGTGCGTGTCTATTAGAAGCAAGGGAAAACTTTCCCTCCTTATTTCGAAAGGTTTTTGGAACGGGAGGCTCTGAGAAACGTCTTTCATGTTGGCTCCGATATTTTTTATTTGGCTGAAGACTTATGCCAACTTCATGCGCCGAATTTTTCATGAACGGACACTGCAAAAGATTATTTTGCCTCGGAACATTGTTGATTATCCCAATTTTTATCAACCTGTTTTTCTTCGCGTTATCAGCTTTCCGTTTCTCAGAGCCTCTCCTTCAATTTACTTTGCTTAACTACTAGGTTCGCGGATGGGCTTTGAAGTAGTAATAGTAATAGTAGTTGTAACAGTTTAGTAGTGCTCTTGTACTGCTACAGAACTAGTACAACTCTATTACTCTTGCTGTTTCAAAGTCCGATCATTAACCTCATTAGGTAAGCAAAAAAATTTGACTATAACTGGTGCCATCCGCTAACCCCGACCAACCTCCCCTACCCGAAAATTTACTTATATACACTCTGAATGTGACGTCAATAAAGTTTGAAAAGCATTATGGTCTTATGTCATCTTTAATTATAAAACAAGTTTTGCAGGTTACACTGCATATTACATATTCATGTACATCATATCCCTCCCCCTCCCCCCTACAGACGTCTTTATTAAGCACATCATTCAAGAGAAATATAAAATACACGCATCAAACTGGAAGTCCTTCACTAAAAAGCTAAAGGCTACAAACATCTCAAAATACACCGACTACGCTTTTAGAGCCTTCGCGAAAGAAAACAGACATCGATTGCCTGCATCAGTTGCTCCGTGCAATAATCCCCGCGATATAAAGTTTAAGAAGCGCGCGCCAAATGGACGGTGTATATATGAAATGGTGCATCTAGTGCATCACAAGTAAAAATACATCATGCCTCAGTAAAAATTGGAGTGGAATTGCCGTTCAATTCCCGAAGATAAATTTCGCCAATTCTCTCCCGAAAATCCAAACAGTCAAATTATTTCCCTCGACAGTGAAAGCAAATTAAATTTGAGGCATGAGATAACTTTTAAATGTAACGCACACTCGATCAAACGCACACAGACACGTACTATACAGGTACATCAATGAACAGAGTTGTATGCATAAATAATCGAAAGACTATTAGAAGTACGTGCATAGCTGAAGGATCTGATAAACCAGGATGGAGGAAGAGATGCGCATTGCTCGCAAATGACAATGAATAAATTAGATTTCGCAAGAAAAATCGATTTAAAATTGCTCAAAAAGGAAAGTAAATATAATAGGTTTTGCAACAAAAGCCAAACTTTCAAATACAATATCATATCATGGGAAGAAGCAAAGATAAGATTTCCGCAGAATTTCTTTGATAAATGAACTACGAATTTCGAAATCAATGGCGTCGAGCCTTGGCTTTCGTCTCTCATCAGCTAAATTCATACATGGCGACAGCTGAAGTTCCATGATAAAATGAAAGGACGCGTTAAAAAATATTGGACATTTTGTTTCGCAACATGTGCGACGGAGTCAAAACTACGGCTTTCCAATCCAACAGACCAAAAAAAAAAAGAGCACACGATTCTCTTCCAACCATCCCAACTTAACAGAACCACAAACTAAACAGTTCTAACTCAAGAAATTCATAAACTTAAACTCTGGTACACCTAAAAATTTGAAGAAAAAGCCACGACCTGGACAAACGTCGGAGACAATTTGGCCAGGCCACCAAAAGTTTGGTGAAAATGAATCAGAGAAGATACAAAACTGTTCACTGCTTCCGATCAAAGTTTCGCTGTTTTTACAGCTGTTCCTATTTGAATACGCAAAGTCATTTGAATTTTGCGAGTTAAAATTTCAGGTCGTACCAGATAAAGATATACCCTTCAAAAATATAAACAGCACGAAACAAATGGCTATAAAATTTGCCTAAACAGAATTCCACAACACTATATTTCTGCCGCGAAATATTCATTTGACTGAAAAGCTAAGAAATATCCAGATCAAAATAATGATTTGCTCTCGTGAAAAATAGTTTCACAAAATTCCTGTACTGGAAAACAGTGTGCAACTTTCGATTTCTGAAGAGTATATAACTAGAAGCAGCAGCAAAAAAAAAAAAAAAAAAAAAAAAAAAAAAAAAAAAAAAAAAAAACGAGAAACCTATCGGGTAGTGACTACATTTGTACACCGAAGAAAATCTAACAACATGTCCTACATTTATTTATCAAGCTAGTACCAAATTTCAAAGCGACAGGAGAAATATTGTAAAAGTTTGTGCCAAGATCAACGCAAGCGCGACTAGAAAACAACAGTTTTAGAGACGAAAATAATGCACACACGATAAAAATAAACGAGAACGTTTTATGAGGAAAGTTCAGCGGTTTTTTTAAAACCGTCAAGAAAGAGAACAATAAATTTACAAGCAGAAAAAATATATCGATAACTGCGTAACTACAGTCTTCACAACAAACAAAAAAAAGTTACGCGCAAAAACAAGTCCAATTGTGAACGTTTTAGAAAAACAACAAGAAAAAAAGTTGACAAGAAAATTAAAATCCCGGACAAGCAAGAACTCTTTGTAAACCAAATGAATTGATTGGACACATCACTGTTTTCAGCAGTCAATATGTATCTGCACTGTTTACAAAATTTATCACCAGAAGTGGTGCAGAAAAACTAATTCAAAAAGTGCCCCCATGTTTAAAATCGTTCTTGTTCACGAATTAAAGTAAAAGAAAGTATTGGAGCGAATTAAACTGACTGAGAACGTTTGGAACACCTCTTTCAAAGACAAGTTAATTAACATCATACATGACTGTAGAATAGCATTAAAATACCAGAGCTTACGGTTTTCTGTTCAATACATTTCTACATTCGTCTTCCGTTGAAGTCATCCCCAGACAATATTCTTTGCAAACTTTGAGTCAAGTCCATGTGCCATGCTTCTTTTCCACTGTCCTGAAAGCTGCGTGGCGTGAAAGCTCTGCGAGAAAAGAAAGAAATGTATTGAATAACCTGGAATGTTCAAAGGAAGGCATAAAGCTAAGCGTAAGTTCGTTTTGACTCGTACGTTTGTACGTGTCGCAAGTTTCAACTTAGTAAGACTCACCAGAAAGTCTGACTTTCGCTTGCTACGCCATTTTGGTCTTCAAAGCTCTTCTCACAAACACGTCCATCTTCGTCCGAGTCTTCCCACAAATGGCTTCTGTGCACGATGGAACGAAACGTGTGAATAATGTAGTCAAGCCGGTTTTGGCATGCTTGTCAGTTGGCATATTTAAAAATTTGATACACATGGGACGCATAAACAAACAGCGCGCGGGATGGAGTGGAGTGGGGATTTTTGGGTTATAAGTGAACGGCCACCGCCATATACCTCAAAAAGTAGGGGAAGGGGTGGTATAACTCCACTACATATCTGTGTATCCCCTATACCTCAAAACGTAGGGTGCTCCAAAAACGGCGGGCTATTCTGTAGTCGCTTTTTTTTTCTGTATTTCTGCACCGGGTGATTCAGTGATGTCCGGTTCCAGTTCGATTCTATCAGTTAACCTATGTAGTTGATGCTTAGATTGTCGATATCCGCGCCATTGTACTCTTGGCACTAGTCTGAGTACACGATCGTACCGGGCTAGACAACCGTAATACTGTCGAAAGATCGGCAGCAAGTTGTTTGCATAACGTCGTTCGTGCAATTTCCATAAAGACGATGGCGTGCACCAGAAAAGTCAGCCATTCCAAAGAGCCAAACTTCTTGGGCGAGCGGACACAATGATTCTTGCACATGTGAGTGAGCAGCGATTCGTCGACACGCACTATACGGCTGGGACCACCAAGGTTCACGAAAGAGGGATGTGTTGTGTGCATATTTTACTGAGAAAGTTGTATAGATGTCCACACCCGCTTTTCCAATATTATACCCATCTGGGTACAAGCAGAAGAAACAGTCGTGGATGGTGTTAGGCTAAATGATGTGAAGTCCCTTACTTAGCGGAAGCTGGACTGCGGGAAAGAGAGCACGCCTTTGCATGAAAAGCCTTCCCCGGAAATCACTGTAATATCCGGCATGTCACTTATGGGAAACTGCCGCTGCATGTTGAACCAGCACATTGCTCTGAACAAGGCAGGTAACCCTGGGCTATAGCCTCAGTATATTGTCAAAATCCGGTCATTTTTCGACCATCTCAGAATCGCATGAAACTTTCAGGAAATGTTCCTGGGACTATGCCGACGGCTTTTGCGTAGTTTTTGTAAACTTTAAGAACGCGCATTGTGAGAAATTAGAGCAAATCATCGACTAATTAAAACATCACACCTTTGAAAGTTTTAAGCGGTTTTGCTGCTATATCTCGCCAACGGATGAAGATAATAAAGCAAACTTATTGCGGAAACTCTTCTTATAGTCCCAGGAAGGTTTCCTAAAAGTTTCAAGAGTTTTCAATTTTTGACCAAAATCGGCAAAAAACCCTGGGCTATAGCCTGAGTATTTTGTCAAAATCCGGTCATTTTTCGACCATCTCAGAATCGCATGAAACTTTCAGGAAATGTTCCTGGGACTATGCCGACGGCTCTCGCATAGTTTTTGTGAACTTTAAGAACGCGCATTGTGAGATATTAGAGCAAATCATCGACTAATTAAAACATGACACCTTTAAAAGTTTTAAACGGTTTTGCTGCTATATCTCGCCAACGGATGAAGATAATAAAGCAAACTTATTGCGGAAACTCTTCTTATAGTCCCAGGAAGGTTTCCTAAATGTTTCAAGAGTTTTCAATTTTTGACCAAAATCGGCAAAAAACCCTGGGCTATGGCCTGAGTATTTTGTCAAAATCCGGTCATTTTTCGACCATCTCAAAATCGCATGAAACTTTCAGGAAATGTTCCTGGGACTATGCCGACGGCTCTCGCATAGTTTTTGTGAACTTTAAGAACGCGCATTGTGAGAAATTAGAGCAAATCATCGACTAATTAAAACATGACACCTTTGAAAGTTTTAAGCGGTTTTGCTGCTATATCTCGCCAACGGATGAAGATAATAAAGCAAACTTATTGCGGAAACTCTTCTTATAGTCCCAGGAAGGTTTCCTAAATGTTTCAAGAGTTTTCAATTTTTGACCAAAATCGGCAAAAAACCCTGGGCTATAGCCTGAGTATTTTGTCAAAATCCGGTCATTTTTCGACCATCTCAGAATCGCATGAAACTTTCAAGAAATGTTCCTGGGACTATGCCGACGGCTCTCGCATAGTTTTTGTGAACTTTAAGAACGCGCATTGTGAGAAATTAGAGCAAATCATCGACTAATTAAAACATCACACCTTTGAAAGTTTTAAGCGGTTTTGCTGCTATATCTCGCCAACGGATGAAGATAATAAAGCAAACTTATTCCGGAAACTCTTCTTATAGTCCCAGGAAAGTTTCCTAAAAGTTTCAAGAGTTTTCAATTTTTGACCAAAATTGGCAAAAAACCCTGTGCTATAGCCTTAGTATTTTGTCAAAATCCGGTCATTTTTCGACCATCTCAGAATCGCATGAAACTTTCAGGAAATGTTCCTGGGACTATGCCGACGGCTTTTGCATAGTTTTTGTAAACTTTAAACACGCGCATCGTGAGAAATTAGAGCAAATCATCGACTAATTAAAACATGACACCTTTGAAAGTTTTAAGCGGTTTTGCTGCTATATCTCGCCAACGGATGAAGATAATAAAGCAAACTTATTGCGGAAACTCTTCTTATAGTCCCAGGAAGGTTTCCTAAAAGTTTCAAGAGTTTTCAATTTTTGACCAAAATCGGCAAAAAACCCTGTGCTATAGCCTGAGTATTTTGTCAAAATCCGGTCATTTTTCGACCATCTCAGAATCGCATGAAACTTTCAGGAAATGTTCCTGGGACTATGCCGACGGCTCTCGCATAGTTTTTGTGAACTTTAAGAACGCGCATTGTGAGAAATTAGAGCAAATCATCGACTAATTAAAACATGACACCTTTGAAAGTTTTAAGCGGTTTTGCTGCTATATCTAGCCAACTGATGAAGATAATGAAGCAAATGTATTGTAGAAAGTCTTTTTATAGTCTCAGGAAGGTTTCCTAAAAGTTTCAAGAGTTTTCAATTTTTGACCAAAATCGGAAAAAAAACCCTGTGCTATAGCCTTAGTATTTTGTCAAAATCCGGTCATTTTTCGACCAACTCAGAATCGCATGAAACTTTCAGGAAATGTTCCTGGGACTATGCCGACGGCTCTCGCATAGTTTTTGTGAACTTTAAGAACGCGCATTGTGAGAAATTAGAGCAAATCATCGACTAATTAAAACATGACACCTTTGAAAGTTTTAAGCGGTTTTGCTGCTATATCTCGCCAACGGATGAAGATAATAAAGCAAACTTATTGCGGAAACTCTTCTTATAGTCCCAGGAAGGTTTCCTAAATGTTTCAAGAGTTTTCAATTTTTGACCAAAATCGGCAAAAAACCCTGGGCTATAGCCTGAGTATTTTGTCAAAATCCGGTCATTTTTCGACCATCTCAGAATCGCATGAAACTTTCAAGAAATGTTCCTGGGACTATGCCGACGGCTCTCGCATAGTTTTTGTGAACTTTAAGAACGCGCATTGTGAGAAATTAGAGCAAATCATCGACTAATTAAAACATCACACCTTTGAAAGTTTTAAGCGGTTTTGCTGCTATATCTCGCCAACGGATGAAGATAATAAAGCAAACTTATTCCGGAAACTCTTCTTATAGTCCCAGGAAAGTTTCCTAAAAGTTTCAAGAGTTTTCAATTTTTGACCAAAATTGGCAAAAAACCCTGTGCTATAGCCTTAGTATTTTGTCAAAATCCGGTCATTTTTCGACCATCTCAGAATCGCATGAAACTTTCAGGAAATGTTCCTGGGACTATGCCGACGGCTTTTGCATAGTTTTTGTAAACTTTAAACACGCGCATCGTGAGAAATTAGAGCAAATCATCGACTAATTAAAACATGACACCTTTGAAAGTTTTAAGCGGTTTTGCTGCTATATCTCGCCAACGGATGAAGATAATAAAGCAAACTTATTGCGGAAACTCTTCTTATAGTCCCAGGAAGGTTTCCTAAAAGTTTCAAGAGTTTTCAATTTTTGACCAAAATCGGCAAAAAACCCTGTGCTATAGCCTGAGTATTTTGTCAAAATCCGGTCATTTTTCGACCATCTCAGAATCGCATGAAACTTTCAGGAAATGTTCCTGGGACTATGCCGACGGCTCTCGCATAGTTTTTGTGAACTTTAAGAACGCGCATTGTGAGAAATTAGAGCAAATCATCGACTAATTAAAACATCACACCTTTGAAAGTTTTAAGCGGTTTTGCTGCTATATCTAGCCAACTGATGAAGATAATGAAGCAAATGTATTGTAGAAAGTCTTTTTATAGTCTCAGGAAGGTTTCCTAAAAGTTTCAAGAGTTTTCAATTTTTGACCAAAATCGGAAAAAAAACCCTGTGCTATAGCCTTAGTATTTTGTCAAAATCCGGTCATTTTTCGACCAACTCAGAATCGCATGAAACTTTCAGGAAATGTTCCTGGAACTATGCCGACGGCTTTTGCATAGTTTTTGTAAACTTTAAGAACGCGCATTGTGAGAAATTAGAGCAAATCATCGACTTATTAAAACATCACACCTTTCAAAGTTTTAAGCGGTTTTGCTGCTATATCTCGCCAACGGATGAAGATAATAAAGCAAACTTATTTCGGAAACTCTTCTTATAGTCCCAGGAAGGTTTCCTAAAAGTTTCAAGAGTTTTCAATTTTTGAGCAAAATCGGCAAAAACCCTGTGCTATAGCCTTAGTATTTTGTCAAAATCCGGTCATTTTTTGACCATCTCAGAATCGCATGAAACTTTCAGGAAATGTTCCTGGGACTATGCCGACGGCTTTTGCATAGTTTTTGTAAACTTTAAGAACGCGCATTGTGAGAAATTAGAGCAAATCATCGACTATTTAAAACATCACACTTGAAAGTTTTAAGCGGTTTTGCTGCTATATGTCGCCAACGGATGAAGATAATAAAGCAAACTTATTGCGGAAACTCTTCTTATAGTCCCAGGAAGGTTTCCTAAAAGTTTCAAGAGTTTTCAATTTTTGACCAAAATCGGCAAAAAACCCTGTGCTATAGCCTTAGTATTTTGTCAAAATCCGGTCATTTTTCGACCATCTCAGAATCGCATGAAACTTTCAGGAAATGTTCCTGGGACTATGCCGACGGCTTTTGCATAGTTTTTGTAAGCTTTAAGAACGCGCGTCGTGACAAATTAGAGCAAATCATCGACTAGTTAAAACATCACACCTTTGAAAGTTTTAAGCGGTTTTGCTGCTATATCTCGCCAACGGATGAAGATAATAAAGCGAATGTATTGTAGAAAGTCTTCTTATAGTCTCAGGAAGGTTTCCTAAAAGTTTCAAGAGTTTTCAATTTTTGGTCAAAATCGCCAAAAAACCTTGTGCTATAGCCTTAGTATTTTGTCAAAATCCGGTCATTTTTCGACCATCTCAGAATCGCATGAAACTTTCAGGAAATGTTCCTGGGACTATGCCGACGGCTCTCGCATAGTTTTTGTAAACTTTAAGAACGCGCATTGTGAGAAATTAGAGCAAATCATCGACTAATTAAAACATCACACCTTTGAAAGTTTTAAGCGGTTTTGCTGCTATATCTCGCCAACGGATGAAGATAATAAAGCAAACTTATTTCGGAAACTCTTCTTATAGTCCCAGGAAGGTTTCCTAAAAGTTTCAAGAGTTTTCAATTTTTGACCAAAATCGGAAAAAAACCCTGTGCTATAGCCTTAGTATTTTGTCAAAATCCGGTCATTTTTCGACCATCTCAGAATCGCATGAAACTTTCAGGAAATGTTCCTGGGACTATGCCGACGGCTTTTGCATAGTTTTTGTAAACTTTAAACACGCGCGTCGTGACAAATTAAAGCAAATCATCGACTAATTAAAACATCACACCTTTCAAAGTTTTAAGCGGTTTTGCTGCTATATCTAGCCAACGGATGAAGATATATAAGGCAAATGTATTGCAGAAAGTCTTTTTATAGTCCCAGGAAGGTTTCCTAAAAGTTTCAAGAGTTTTCAATTTTTGGTCAAAATCGCCAAAAAACCCTGGGCTATAGCCTTAGTATTTTGTCAAAATCCGGTCATTTTTCGACCATCTCAGAATCGCATGAAACTTTCAGAAAATGTTTCTGGGACTATGCCGACGGCTTTTGCATAGTTTTTGTAAACTTTAAGAACGCGCATTGTGAGAAATTAAAGCAAATCATCGACTAATTAAAACATCACACCTTTGAAAGGTTTAAGCGGTTTTCCTGCTATATCTCGCCAACGGATGAAGATAATAAAGCAAACTTATTTCGGAAACTCTTCTTATAGTCCCAGGAAGGTTTCCTAAAAGTTTCAAGAGTTTTCAATTTTTGACCAAAATTGGCAAAAAACCCTGTGCTATAGCCTTAGTATTTTGTCAAAATCCGGTCATTTTTCGACCATCTCAGAATCGCATGAAACTTTCAGGAAATGTTCCTGGGACTATGCCGACGGCTTTTGCATAGTTTTTGTAAACTTTAAACACGCGCATCGTGAGAAATTAGAGCAAATCATCGACTAATTAAAACATCACACCTTTGAAAGTTTTAAGCGGTTTTGCTGCTATATCTAGCCAACTCATGAAGATAATGAAGCAAATGTATTGTAGAAAGTCTTTTTATAGTCTCAGGAAGGTTTCCTAAAAGTTTCAAGAGTTTTCAATTTTTGAGCAAAATCGGCAAAAACCCTGTGCTATAGCCTTAGTATTTTGTCAAAATCCGGTCATTTTTTGACCATCTCAGAATCGCATGAAACTTTCAGGAAATGTTCCTGGGACTATGCCGACGGCTTTTGCATAGTTTTTGTAAACTTTAAGAACGCGCATTGTGAGAAATTAGAGCAAATCATCGACTATTTAAAACATCACACTTGAAAGTTTTAAGCGGTTTTGCTGCTATATGTCGCCAACGGATGAAGATAATAAAGCAAACTTATTGCGGAAACTCTTCTTATAGTCCCAGGAAGGTTTCCTAAAAGTTTCAAGAGTTTTCAATTTTTGACCAAAATCGGCAAAAAACCCTGTGCTATAGCCTTAGTATTTTGTCAAAATCCGGTCATTTTTCGACCATCTCAGAATCGCATGAAACTTTCAGGAAATGTTCCTGGGACTATGCCGACGGCTTTTGCATAGTTTTTGTAAGCTTTAAGAACGCGCGTCGTGACAAATTAGAGCAAATCATCGACTAGTTAAAACATCACACCTTTGAAAGTTTTAAGCGGTTTTGCTGCTATATCTCGCCAACGGATGAAGATAATAAAGCGAATGTATTGTAGAAAGTCTTCTTATAGTCTCAGGAAGGTTTCCTAAAAGTTTCAAGAGTTTTCAATTTTTGGTCAAAATCGCCAAAAAACCTTGTGCTATAGCCTTAGTATTTTGTCAAAATCCGGTCATTTTTCGACCATCTCAGAATCGCATGAAACTTTCAGGAAATGTTCCTGGGACTATGCCGACGGCTCTCGCATAGTTTTTGTAAACTTTAAGAACGCGCATTGTGAGAAATTAGAGCAAATCATCGACTAATTAAAACATCACACCTTTGAAAGTTTTAAGCGGTTTTGCTGCTATATCTCGCCAACGGATGAAGATAATAAAGCAAACTTATTTCGGAAACTCTTCTTATAGTCCCAGGAAGGTTTCCTAAAAGTTTCAAGAGTTTTCAATTTTTGACCAAAATCGGAAAAAAACCCTGTGCTATAGCCTTAGTATTTTGTCAAAATCCGGTCATTTTTCGACCATCTCAGAATCGCATGAAACTTTCAGGAAATGTTCCTGGGACTATGCCGACGGCTTTTGCATAGTTTTTGTAAACTTTAAACACGCGCGTCGTGACAAATTAAAGCAAATCATCGACTAATTAAAACATCACACCTTTCAAAGTTTTAAGCGGTTTTGCTGCTATATCTAGCCAACGGATGAAGATATATAAGGCAAATGTATTGCAGAAAGTCTTTTTATAGTCCCAGGAAGGTTTCCTAAAAGTTTCAAGAGTTTTCAATTTTTGGTCAAAATCGCCAAAAAACCCTGGGCTATAGCCTTAGTATTTTGTCAAAATCCGGTCATTTTTCGACCATCTCAGAATCGCATGAAACTTTCAGAAAATGTTTCTGGGACTATGCCGACGGCTTTTGCATAGTTTTTGTAAACTTTAAGAACGCGCATTGTGAGAAATTAAAGCAAATCATCGACTAATTAAAACATCACACCTTTGAAAGGTTTAAGCGGTTTTCCTGCTATATCTCGCCAACGGATGAAGATAATAAAGCAAACTTATTTCGGAAACTCTTCTTATAGTCCCAGGAAGGTTTCCTAAAAGTTTCAAGAGTTTTCAATTTTTGACCAAAATTGGCAAAAAACCCTGTGCTATAGCCTTAGTATTTTGTCAAAATCCGGTCATTTTTCGACCATCTCAGAATCGCATGAAACTTTCAGGAAATGTTCCTGGGACTATGCCGACGGCTTTTGCATAGTTTTTGTAAACTTTAAACACGCGCATCGTGAGAAATTAGAGCAAATCATCGACTAATTAAAACATCACACCTTTGAAAGTTTTAAGCGGTTTTGCTGCTATATCTAGCCAACTCATGAAGATAATGAAGCAAATGTATTGTAGAAAGTCTTTTTATAGTCTCAGGAAGGTTTCCTAAAAGTTTCAAGAGTTTTCAATTTTTGAGCAAAATCGGCAAAAACCCTGTGCTATAGCCTTAGTATTTTGTCAAAATCCGGTCATTTTTTGACCATCTCAGAATCGCATGAAACTTTCAGGAAATGTTCCTGGGACTATGCCGACGGCTTTTGCATAGTTTTTGTAAACTTTAAGAACGCGCATTGTGAGAAATTAGAGCAAATCATCGACTATTTAAAACATCACACTTGAAAGTTTTAAGCGGTTTTGCTGCTATATGTCGCCAACGGATGAAGATAATAAAGCAAACTTATTGCGGAAACTCTTCTTATAGTCCCAGGAAGGTTTCCTAAAAGTTTCAAGAGTTTTCAATTTTTGACCAAAATCGGCAAAAAACCCTGTGCTATAGCCTTAGTATTTTGTCAAAATCCGGTCATTTTTCGACCATCTCAGAATCGCATGAAACTTTCAGGAAATGTTCCTGGGACTATGCCGACGGCTTTTGCATAGTTTTTGTAAGCTTTAAGAACGCGCGTCGTGACAAATTAGAGCAAATCATCGACTAGTTAAAACATCACACCTTTGAAAGTTTTAAGCGGTTTTGCTGCTATATCTCGCCAACGGATGAAGATAATAAAGCGAATGTATTGTAGAAAGTCTTCTTATAGTCTCAGGAAGGTTTCCTAAAAGTTTCAAGAGTTTTCAATTTTTGGTCAAAATCGCCAAAAAACCTTGTGCTATAGCCTTAGTATTTTGTCAAAATCCGGTCATTTTTCGACCATCTCAGAATCGCATGAAACTTTCAGGAAATGTTCCTGGGACTATGCCGACGGCTCTCGCATAGTTTTTGTAAACTTTAAGAACGCGCATTGTGAGAAATTAGAGCAAATCATCGACTAATTAAAACATCACACCTTTGAAAGTTTTAAGCGGTTTTGCTGCTATATCTCGCCAACGGATGAAGATAATAAAGCAAACTTATTTCGGAAACTCTTCTTATAGTCCCAGGAAGGTTTCCTAAAAGTTTCAAGAGTTTTCAATTTTTGACCAAAATCGGAAAAAAACCCTGTGCTATAGCCTTAGTATTTTGTCAAAATCCGGTCATTTTTCGACCATCTCAGAATCGCATGAAACTTTCAGGAAATGTTCCTGGGACTATGCCGACGGCTTTTGCATAGTTTTTGTAAACTTTAAACACGCGCGTCGTGACAAATTAAAGCAAATCATCGACTAATTAAAACATCACACCTTTCAAAGTTTTAAGCGGTTTTGCTGCTATATCTAGCCAACGGATGAAGATATATAAGGCAAATGTATTGCAGAAAGTCTTTTTATAGTCCCAGGAAGGTTTCCTAAAAGTTTCAAGAGTTTTCAATTTTTGGTCAAAATCGCCAAAAAACCCTGGGCTATAGCCTTAGTATTTTGTCAAAATCCGGTCATTTTTCGACCATCTCAGAATCGCATGAAACTTTCAGAAAATGTTTCTGGGACTATGCCGACGGCTTTTGCATAGTTTTTGTAAACTTTAAGAACGCGCATTGTGAGAAATTAAAGCAAATCATCGACTAATTAAAACATCACACCTTTGAAAGGTTTAAGCGGTTTTCCTGCTATATCTCGCCAACGGATGAAGATAATAAAGCAAACTTATTTCGGAAACTCTTCTTATAGTCCCAGGAAGGTTTCCTAAAAGTTTCAAGAGTTTTCAATTTTTGACCAAAATTGGCAAAAAACCCTGTGCTATAGCCTTAGTATTTTGTCAAAATCCGGTCATTTTTCGACCATCTCAGAATCGCATGAAACTTTCAGGAAATGTTCCTGGGACTATGCCGACGGCTTTTGCATAGTTTTTGTAAACTTTAAACACGCGCATCGTGAGAAATTAGAGCAAATCATCGACTAATTAAAACATCACACCTTTGAAAGTTTTAAGCGGTTTTGCTGCTATATCTAGCCAACTCATGAAGATAATGAAGCAAATGTATTGTAGAAAGTCTTTTTATAGTCTCAGGAAGGTTTCCTAAAAGTTTCAAGAGTTTTCAATTTTTGACCAAAATCGGCAAAAAAAACCCTGTGCTATAGCCTTAGTATTTTGTCAAAATCCGGTCATTTTTCGACCAACTCAGAATCGCATGAAACTTTCAGGAAACTTTCCTGGAACTATGCCGACGGCTTTTGCATAGTTTTTGTAAACTTTAAGAACGCGCATTGTGAGAAATTAGAGCAAATCATCGACTTATTAAAACATCACACCTTTCAAAGTTTTAAACGGTTTTGCTGCTATATCTCGCCAACGGATGAAGATAATAAAGCAAACTTATTTCGGAAACTCTTCTTATAGTCCCAGGAAGGTTTCCTAAAAGTTTCAAGAGTTTTCAATTTTTGAGCAAAATCGGCAAAAACCCTGTGCTATAGCCTTAGTATTTTGTCAAAATCCGGTCATTTTCTGACCATCTCAGAATCGCATGAAACTTTCAGGAAATGTTCCTGGGACTATGCCGACGGCTTTTGCATAGTTTTTGTAAACTTTAAGAACGCGCATTGTGAGAAATTAGAGCAAATCATCGACTATTTAAAACATCACACTTGAAAGTTTTAAGCGGTTTTGCTGCTATATGTCGCCAACGGATGAAGATAATAAAGCAAACTTATTGCGGAAACTCTTCTTATAGTCCCAGGAAGGTTTCCTAAAAGTTTCAAGAGTTTTCAATTTTTGACCAAAATCGGCAAAAAACCCTGTGCTATAGCCTTAGTATTTTGTCAAAATCCGGTCATTTTTCGACCATCTCAGAATTGCATGAAACTTTCAGGAAATGTTCCTGGGACTATGCCGACGGCTTTTGCATAGTTTTTGTAAACTTTAAGAACGCGCGTCGTGACAAATTAGAGCAAATCATCGACTAGTTAAAACATCACACCTTTGAAAGTTTTAAGCGGTTTTGCTGCTATATCTCGCCAACGGATGAAGATAATAAAGCGAATGTATTGTAGAAAGTCTTCTTATAGACTCAGGAAGGTTTCCTAAAAGTTTCAAGAGTTTTCAATTTTTGGTCAAAATCGCCAAAAAACCTTGTGCTATAGCCTTAGTATTTTGTCAAAATCCGGTCATTTTTCGATCATCTCAGAATCGCATGAAACTTTCAGGAAATGTTCCTTGGACTATGCCGACGGCTCTCGCGTAGTTTTTGTAAACTTTAAGAACGCGCATTGTGAGAAATTAGAGCAAATCATCGACTAATTAAAACATCACACCTTTGAAAGTTTTAAGCGGTTTTGCTGCTATATCTCGCCAACGGATGAAGATAATAAAGCAAACTTATTTCGGAAACTCTTCTTATAGTCCCAGGAAGGTTTCCTAAAAGTTTCAAGAGTTTTCAATTTTTGACCAAAATCGGAAAAAAACCCTGTGCTATAGCCTTAGTATTTTGTCAAAATCCGGTCATTTTTCGACCATCTCAGAATCGCATGAAACTTTCAGGAAATGTTCCTGGGACTATGCCGACGGCTTTTGCATAGTTTTTGTAAACTTTAAACACGCGCGTCGTGACAAATTAGAGCAAATCATCGACTAATTAAAACATCACACCTTTCAAAGTTTTAAGCGGTTTTGCTGCTATATCTAGCCAACGGATGAAGATATATAAGGCAAATGTATTGCAGAAAGTCTTTTTATAGTCCCAGGAAGGTTTCCTAAAAGTTTCAAGAGTTTTCAATTTTTGGTCAAAATCGCCAAAAAACCCTGGGCTATAGCCTTAGTATTTTGTCAAAATCCGGTCATTTTTCGACCATCTCAGAATCGCATGAAACTTTCAGGAAATGTTTCTGGGACTATGCCGACGGCTTTTGCATAGTTTTTGTGAACTTTAAGAACGCGCATTGTGAGAAATTAGAGCAAATCATCGGCTAATTAAAACATCACACCTTTGAAAGGTTTAAGCGGTTTTGCTGCTATATCTCGACAACGGATGAAGATAATAAAGCAAACTTATTGCGGAAACTCTTCTTATAGTCCCAGGAAGGTTTCCTAAAAGTTTCAAGAGTTTTCAATTTTTGACCAAAATCGGCAAAAAACCCTGTGCTATAGCCTTAGTATTTTGTCAAAATCCGGTCATTTTTCGACCAATCTCAGAATCGCATGAAACTTTCAGGAAATGTTCCTGGGACTATGCCGACGGCTTTTACAGAGTTTTTGTAAACTTTAATCCCACGCTTTGTGAGAAATTAGAGCAAATCATCGACCAATTAGAACATCACACCTTTGAAAGTTTTAAGCGGTTTGCTGCTATATCTCGCCAACGGATGAAGATATATAAGGCAAATATATTGCAGAAAGTCTTCTTATAGTCCCAGGAAGGTTCCTAACGGTTTCAAGAGTTTTCAATTTTTGGTCAAAATCGGCAAAAAACCCTGTGCTATAGCCTTAGTATTTTGTCAAAATCCGGTCATTTTTCGACCATCTCAGAATCGCATGAAACTTTCAGGAAATGTTCCTGGGACTATGCCGACGGCTTTTGCATAGTTTTTGGTAAACTTTAAGAACGTGCATCGTGAGAAATTAGAGCAAATCATCGACTAATTTAAACATCAGACTTTTCAAAGTTTTAAGCGGTTTTGCTGCTATATCTGGCCAACGGATGAATATATATAAGGCAAATGTATTGCAGAAAGTCTTCTTATAGTCCCAGGAAGGTTTCCTAAAAGTTTCAAGAGTTTTCAATTTTTGGCCAAAATCGGCAAAAACCCTGGGCTTTAGCCTTAGTATTTTGTCAAAATCCGGTCATTTTTTGGACCATCTCAGAATCGCATGAAACTTTCAGGAAATATTTCTGGGACTATGCCGACGGCTTTTGCATAATTTTTGTAAACTTTAAGAACGCGCATCGTGAGTAATTAAAACATCACACCTTTGAAAGTTTTAAGCGGTTTTGCTGCTATATCTAGCCAACGGATGAAGATATATAAGACAAATGTATTGCAGAAAGTCTTCTTATAGTCCCAGGAAGGTTTCCTAAAAGTTTCAAGAGTTTTCAATATTTGGTCAAAATCGCCAAAAAAACCCTGGGCTATAGCCTTAGTATTTTGTCAAAATCCGGTCATTTTTCCAACCTCGTTCCCAGGCTCTTTTATTTCCCGGCCCCCGTTCCCGAAGAAAGACCCTGGTTCAGGCTGGTAACGTGCCTTACTCACAAAGATAATCGGTTGGGAGGGGTCTGCCTGCCAAAGAAATTTGTTGTGCTGTGCGTTTGTCAAATCAAAACGAGGCTGGCACAAACGACACAAATCAGCCACCCTTTTTTTTCCTATAAAAGGGTGCTTCCCAGGGAAGCGCAGAGCCACTTGTCAATCAACAGCGACCGAGACAACAGCTCCTAATTAGTAAAAAGCCAAAAATGTCCAAATTTTGTTTTTCCTTGTACTTGAATACCACGCAAAACAAGATAATGTTGCCTCACCAATTTTGCATCACATAAACATTCATTTTGAGTGCAATTTGAGTAAAATCCAAGAATAATCTTCAAAGTAAAAAATTAAATATGCTTGGTGAGCAGCCATGCGTCGCATTGCACCGCGAAATTCAAAATGTATTTTGGCAGCCAAGAGAAAAATTTTGTTTCAAACCCTTCCGTCCAGGACTCCACATTAAAGTTGCCCATATGTGTTTAATTTTAGGTATACTTTTAGTTGCTTCAGAGAAATTTCATGGACAGAGCAACTTCTGAACGCTGTGGACGCACGTGCGATTCAACAAACATTATGCAAATTTGATGTCGAAAGAGGCGGCCAACGGCCTTTTATAGCGCACCTTCGTGTTTAAATGCATCTTTTCACCCTTCCGAAGGAGCCTTGACTCTCGAAATTACCTTTTTGAAAGCTCTGAAGTTGTCGAGGCGTCTTTCACATGGTCTGCAGATTAAATGCGGCAAACCTTCGCTCTGTGGCAACGAGCTGCTGTAAAACTCTTTCGCTGTTTCGAGAAGTGCCTTCTTAGCTCAGTTTTCCGCATACGTTTTTGCAGTGGTCTCCCGCAGAACTATAAGGCCTGCAACAACTTGACTTGTTGTTCAGACGCAGCGTAAACTACATGGGAGGTGTTAAATTTTTATATCCAAATTTTTCTTTCCCCAGTAGACAAAGTAAAGTAAATTTCCGACTTAACGGCCCCTCCCTTGGTTTCCTTTTTTGCAACCGGCCAGATTCTGGCCGACACGTGACCAGCCTGAACCAGGGTCTTTCTTCGGGGGCGGGGCCCGGGAGATGAAAGAGCCTGGGAACGAGGTTGTCATTTTTCGACCATCTCAGAATCGCATGAAACTTTCAGGAAATGTTCCTGGGACTATGCCGACGGCTTTCGCATAGTTTTTGTAAACTTTAAGCCCACACGTTGTGAGAAATTAGAGCAAATCATCGACTAATTAAAACATCCCACCTTTCAAAGTTTTAAGCGGTTTTGCTGCTATAACTCGCCAACGGATAAAGATGCATAAGGCAAATGCATTGTAGAAAGTCTTTCTATAGTCCCAGGAAGGTTTCCTAAAAGTTTCAGGAGTTTTCAATATTTGGCGAAAATCGGTAAAAAACCCTGGGCTATAGCCTTAGTATTTTGTCAAAATCCGGTCATTTTTCGACCATCTCAGAATCGCATGAAACTTTCAGGAAATGTTCCTGGGACTATGCCGACGGCTTTTGCATAGTTTTTGTAAACTTTAAGCCCACGCGTCGTAAGAAATTAGAGCAAATTAGAGCAAATCATGTACCAATTAAAACATCACACTTTTCGAGCAAAGGAGCCAAATTTAAGCTGCTATATCTCCTCAACGGATGAAGATAGATAAAGCAAATGTATTGCAGAAAGTCTTGTTATAGTTCAAGGAAAATTTTCTGAACGTTTGAAAAGTTTTCAATTTTTGACAAAAAGCCCTATGCTATAGCCTTAGTATTTTGTCAAAATCCGGTCATTTTTGGACCATCTCAGAATCGCATGAAATTTTCAGGAAACGTTCCTGGGACTATGCCCACGGTTTTTGCATAGTTTTTGTAAACTGTTAGCCCGCGCGTTGTGAGAAATTTGAGCAAATCATGCACTAATTAAAACATCACACCTTTCGAGGTAAGGAGCCAATTTTAAGCTGGTGTATCTCGCCAGCCGGGAATTTTTCATGGATACGTCAATTTAAGGGAGCACGCTTGAAGCTATTCTATTATATGAATTAATTATGAATATCACTGTATAATTATTGCCACAGAGTAAGGTATATATGTACTGACCATAGTCTTATGTAATTTCTGCACGTCCTAAAAGTCTAAAAGAGGAGAAATATAAACACGACCCTCATTTTTGGAAATCAAGTTTAGCTAGCACCACCGAGTGATTTAAGAAGTTGATATAGCTTCTTTTATACCGCTATTTTGTCAAGTTAGATCCCTGAAAACTAAAACCCAAGGCCTTAGAAATGAATAATATATTGATAAGGGAAAAAAAAAAAAAAAAAATATATATATATATATATATATATATATATATATATATATATATATATATATATATATATATATATATATATATATATATATATATATATATATATATATATATATATATATATATATATATATATATATATATATATATATATATATATATATATATATATATATATATATATATATATATATTAGTTTGGAAGCTATATATAGGGGGATATATTCCCCCTCCAACTTCTGCGGAATTTCTCTACAATGTACGCCAGCTTGGACACTCACAAAACTCTGGTAGGTAAAGGCAACTGAACCACACGTCAAATATCAGCCCTAAACGCCATCATAGCCATATGTTGACAAAGTCATTATGATGAAAAACATACAAAGTTATAAAATATCTTTCCTCTGGCAATTCAGAATAAATCGCGGCTATGTCGGAGTCACTTGAGTCCTGGCCAAACGGACTAACTGAGTGGACCTAAGCGGCCCCAAGATAACATTTAAAAGCTGATACAATTTTATCGCCTTAACTTGGTTCAACTTAGGTTGGATGGCCAAACGATAAAAAAGAAAACTTGTGTGCAAAGCGACCCCAAAGTCAACTTAATTCGAGCCAAGTGGGCGACTAAATGATACTAAAGTTGAACCCAAGTCGAAAAGTGTGGATTGACTTGGATTCAATAAAGACTACATTTGGCCAGGGCTTTACAATATAGAAGCAAGTGGGAAATATTTTGTTAAAGTTCATATGGTCATTGTGACGTCATATCTAATTGTAATGTAATTTGCCAGAACTCAACCGTTTGAAACACGGTAATACGTTCGTAAAATACTTTGTCAATTTGAACCAAACTCGTTCATAGCCTTGACAACGGCTTCAACGTGGCCAAGATCAACCGACTGCCGTCGCCTCACGAATTCATTTCCTCTTCCCTGTTTCTTGTTGGCTAACTCTCTGGTCATCGTACCTGGTGGAGCTGCTGACATGACAACCAGATGTGTAAGTACGTCATATATAGGGTGGCCATGTTCGTCAATAGCACCGCTGAAGGACCTTCGCCTCAGTTTGACGCCTTCAAACCGCTTGTAGCGGAGGTTCTCATACAACTGCTCGAAGTCGATGAACACGTCCCGCAGACGAGCGGGGATGTTATGGGTGCCGTCCATGTTAAGGTTTCTGTAGCGAGCACCATTTTCGTTGATTTCGTCATAGAAAGGATATTCAATGTGTTCGATGCGGACTTCCGCGTAAGGAGCTACCATATGACGAACGTCTGTGAACATTAAACAAAGCGGTAAATCAAGCATACGTAATCATTCCCATATGCAATGCATCATGGAAAGAGCACACAATAAATATATAAATGGCTGTTTTTTGGTTTGTTTTAGCCTTGTAATCATTTTATGTGATGGTAGTTATGTGTGGATCTATTAGTCTATTTGCAAATGAAATGAAGAACATATTTATCTGACCTCTACTGGTTGCTACGCAGTCAAATTATGAATAGTGTTATATTCTCCTTGAAACGTTTTATTGTCCACATTTGTCTTCGTCTTCGCACTGCACTGCTCACTTTGATTCACCTATGAACCTTGGCCGAGGCCACTGAAGAAAGCGTTGCACAATTCAAAACAAAAGTCAAAAGCACCATCGGCAATTTGCCTGTAAAACGTTCTGACTGTGCAAAGCCGTTTGATTTTCCTGACAGTTTTGCGTGTGCTAAGAAAAGCGAGAGCTTTCTTGTTAACGCTTATCACATCCTCTTTTTTGTATCTCAAATAATGAGCAATAAAAATTCCCATTGAGGGGGCCCTCTATATAGTGCGACCACATCATTAAATCCTTCTCATCCTCGTCCCCCCTCCCCCCCCCCCCCCCGTTTTGTTTTAGCAAACCTCTCGCTACTACACACACCTCTTTTTAGATCAGTGATCACCTGCAGAAAGACGTCGCGATATTTACACTTACTCTGTATATTAGGATGCCTCCTTTGATGGTAATATGCTAAAATAGCAATGACCAGAACTATAACAACTGCAGAAAATCCCGCTGTTAGTCCAATGATCGTGTATAAGTCTGTGGAATACTTGTTACGCCCTTTTCCTGTAAAATAAAATTGATCGATAATAACAGCGTATTGCAAAAATATGTTCATTGGTGTCTTTTGTCAAGGTTTATCACCAGTGCTATCTTACTAGAGGTAATATCACCCATCGTGTGCAAGCGTTGCAATGTTCTTGTCCCACGCGATACGAAAAGGCAATTGTTTTGGGAGTGAGAGAGATCGTCGTGACTGTGACGGTTCGGCTTAGTGGAATTGATAGTTTTGATGCTAAGGATGAGCAAACTAACAAAGCAACAGTGGAGCATTACACTAAAGGACACAGAGATACACAACTCCAATTTCCTGCTCCTTTCACTGATATTTTATTTTGCCATAAGAGTAATATACTATTGACTTCGAAAGCGATAGGTCGCTACAAATTTAGAGCTCCGCCTTCTTCAGGCACAAACGATTCTTATCACCAAGGCACAGTCGGTCATGCGTATT
The DNA here is from genome assembly GCA_964036295.1 of Plumapathes pennacea. Taxonomy (NCBI): domain Eukaryota; kingdom Metazoa; phylum Cnidaria; class Anthozoa; order Antipatharia; family Myriopathidae; genus Plumapathes; species Plumapathes pennacea. The sequence continues at coordinate 11,485,860 of OZ038465.1, read as the reverse complement.
AAAGCACAATTGCGCGCCCATTTCATTATGAACCCACTCTAACACTGTTTGATATTGAATATACTAAGGAGTGATGTACGCCGTTTCGAGCGTTATACTTTCGTCGAAGCAAATGCACAAACTACTTAACGGCGTCCAGTTTTCACACATCGACTCTCCCAAGTACTATCTTTCCATCGTAGATAGCAATATCCCGATAAGATTACTAATTGTAACGTAATTCCTGACCTGTTTCTATCCTTTGTTTTCCTTCCCGGTTTCCAGAAGGTTCTTGGAGCCTTTGTCCTTTAACAAAGCAAAGTAATGTAATTATAGCAATCTGTCGATGTATACATTTTGAAGTCAGGTCTGAAATAGGGTATACATTTTTGGATTCAGGTCTGAAATAGGGTATAGTAAATAAGATATTTTGGTCTGAAATAGGGTAAGGGTTTTCAGGTCCGGGCGGCACACTCCCACCCAAAATTATGATGAGTACCTCCACTCCCTGGGGATCTAGGTCGTTGTAATGAGGACTGAAATTGCCTAAAATTATAACAACGGTATTAGGATTGGATAAGCTAGTGACATTGTCGACGCAGAGTTGAAAAACACCTAAATGATTTGTTGTCAATTTTTGGAGGTCGATAACAAAACAGAGCATAAAGCCTCAAAACTGCAACATTTTAGTTGCACCCACAGCATTTCTAAACCGTCAGTAAACCATGATGTGTACTAGCAGATACGGAAATCAAAGCAAAAATTTCGAGTGTCAATCTAAAACTTGCTAGGTTCTAAAAACGGACTCTGAACAAAGACTGGCTTACTTACCTCCTATGATGAATTGTTTAGTACTTGGCCGTCCATCACCCTTTGCAGTGTAAGGTCGGACCTTGATCAAATAGCGGGTGCCTTGTTCCAGGTCTTCTATATCAATCTTTTGCTCATTAATGGTTGTATACTTAATTGTATTGTCTTGATTAATTAGTAATATTTTGTAGCCTCTGATGTTACCATTCTCGTAACCAGGGGGCACTTTTTCCCAGATGGCTCTTATACTGTGTGGGCCTATTTCTGTGACGGTCAGATTCTCTACAGGTCGTCCGGGAACTGTGAATATACATTCAAAGATTTTCATTTAGCGTTGTCAGGAATTTAGGTGGGATTGAAAAGAGGGAGGGGGTGGGTGAGGGTATAGTGTCTTTTAGGAAGAAAAGTTTGACGAGTTTAAAGTTTGGTTTTCCTCATGCTTATGCAATATATAAAGGTAGTCACTGCTTATTTATACCTTAGTCAATCAGCAGACTCGATAAAATCTAGAAGGATATCATAAGCTGCTTATGCACCAAAGACTATTGTGCTGGGAATGAGTAAGTGAATGAATAAACGACGTACCGTCCTCATCAGTTTTCACAGTTACAGGAGCACTCGCTGGACCAGCGCCCATCCGTGTTAACGCTGACACATTTACTGAGTATTCAGTAAACTTTCCGAGTCCCGTGAGTGACAGCGAGCGAGCAAGGGTTGTTTGATTTTGCTCCTTTCCATGATCAGAACGCCAGCGCACAATGTATCCAACGATCCTTCCATGTTGATTTGGTAGAGGGACTGGTTCCCACGTGACAAGGATACTGGTAGAGCTTGTGTTCCATGCTTTAACACCCTGTGGTGGAGCGCTGGGTTCTAGAGACAACATTTAAAAATATAGATACTGAAACTGGGAAAGCCTGATACACAAATAAATTTGTATTATAAACCCAATCAGAAAACACGTTATACATTGTACATACATATTCAATCCAGTTATTATAACGTAATTATATATTCTTAAGCCTCGGCCAGCCGCCGCTGGGGGCTGGGGCATGGAACCCTGCCTGCCTTTTGGGCTTCCGTTAAATTGGTATATTTTGAATATTTTTTACTTTTCAGAACACATCCTTTTGCATTTTCAAACTAATAGAAGTAAGCTAGAAGTTCTGGGCCATTAATGGATCTAAAGTGCCACCTCCTTCTTCTCCTTCCCCTGTGAGCCTCAGAGAGTTAAAGAAGGAAGGGATTATCTGACCATTGTCAAAGAATGAGACATTTGATTTGGTTTAGCGATTATATATTTTTGGTTCTATGATGCAATGCGAGACAGATAACACGCGTGGGGACTGGGTTAAAAGTTCCGGCATGTTGAAAAAGAAAACAAAGAAACTGAGGGCAAACTATACCCAGAAATATAGCAAGACGGAACGTTGTTAGAGAAAGAAATGAACGAGGTATGATGCTGTTTTTCCAAAATTTGAAGGGAGCTACATGTTTTTCTGTGCACCTCAGGAAATTAACCGGACAAGCGATTTGGTCGAAGAAACATCGATGTCACACTGAGCGGCTTGCGCCATGCAACCGCAGCGGCAAAACTAAATTGTAATCAGGTTACTTTAAATACAGTTATATGGTTCACGCGTTCTTAAATTGATTTGATATAAAACAATGAAACAATAGAGGGTTTACACGGCGGTCATATTGGATGGCAGAGCAATGAAATATTCTTCCATAAGAATAGCAATTCTTTCCCAGAGGAATGCAATTCTACTGCTCCTGCCATCCAATATGGCCGCCGTGCACATCCTCTGTACCAGCAGATCACAACATAAAATATACACACATAGAGATACAAATTGTAATATCGGCACCAAAAAACTAATGACTAATGCATCTGGGCGAATTAGTCGTCTGTAGTATAAAAACGGCAAATGAGTGAATACGACGTACCATCTTCATCCGTTTTCACAGTTACAGGAGCACTCGCTGGACCAGCGCCCACCCTTGTTACTGCTGACACATCTATTGAATATTTAGTAAACTTTCGGAGTCCCGTGAGAGGCAACGAGCGAGCAAGGGTTGTTTGATTCTGCTCCTTTCCGTCACCATCAGAACGCCAGCGCACAATGTATCCAACGATCCGGCCATGTTGATATAGTAGAGGTACTGGTTTCCACATGACATGGAGACTGGTGGAGCTTGTGTTCCAGGCCTTGACGCCTTGTGGTGGAGCATTGGGAGCTAGAAAGAACATTTGAAGTTAACTGATATTGAATATAATGGAAATTATTTTATATAATTAGACAAAAACACATTATATGTCACATATAGCTATTTACATACGTACAAACATACAAGTTGCACAATCAAGTACTCAATTTTATACGCTTCATATATATGCTATTTGCATAGAAAGTTGAATAGTTACCGATTGATGTTTCATGTTCATTTCATTGATTTATTTCCGCCTTTGCTTAGGACAAGAGAGGATGATATATATCATACTCTCTTGCTTAGGAGCATTTAACGCAAACATCAATATAATTCCAATTAGATTATATTAGAAACAGCTGCAGATTTATAACTTACCGTCCTCATTTGTAGAAACATTTACCAAGTTACTCCAATTTCCGTTTCCAAAATTATTTTTACCCCTCACACGGCAGCTGTAGTTAGTATACTTCTCCAGCTCATAAAGGGTCAAGTTTTGGAACTTCACTTGCACTTTATTGTTGGCCCATTCCGAGCTATTGCTCTTTGCACATTCCACGTGATATTCTCGAAGGATCCCTTGGTGATTTGGAATAGGAATTTTATCCCATGTTACTTGGATACTCGTTGAGTTGATACTTCGTGCTTTGACATGTGGTGGAGCAAGACTGGGACCTATATAAGACAAAATACGTTATAACATCCCGGATCATTCCAGCAGTAAACAATTAATAATTGAGACACTATTTCGTTTTTTCAATGTTCGTCATTCAGTCTGTCGTAGATTTCTTAAATAACAATCGTATTATGTAAATCTAACGCGACTGAAATCGGATACTTTACGAAATAGACATATTCGACAGACATTCGACCAGAACAATGATTTACCATTTGTACTGCGTTGATGGAAATCAATTTAAAACTTGGAAAATAGAATCTCAACAAATTAGTGGCAATTTCCGGCAATTCTACTTTTTTGTTAAAACTCGAATTTGGAATCACGAAAATAAAGGATAAACCCAATTCTTAGTGCTATTCTTTCTTGGAAAAGTTGAAATACCCCAATTATTTTCTACTTCGTTGTATACGGTCTGCAACGTAAATATTCTCAACTCTCGATCTTTTCTGAGATTTGTTCCAGTATCACCGCTCCTTCGATTTCATCTTCCAGGTAAACTCCTTTCATCGCATTCAACTTAAAGATCATTGAAATGCTTTTAACTGTCAAGTCTGATATTTTTACCTTCACCAGTTTGCCCTTTTGTTTAACTTTTACAGACATCTCGCCGTGCACGTGTCGTCGCGCCAAAACCCGGCGAGCAAGTGGCGCGACAGACAAACGTGAGAAAATGTCTGACATTTCCCCAAACTGCTGGCCGGAACAAATCTCAGAAAAGATCGAGATTTGCCGTTTTTATACTACAGACGACTAATTCGTCTCAGACGCATTAGTCGTCTCGGACTACTAATTCGTCTAGTATAAAAACGGAAAACAGGGCAGACGCACTTAAATTCTTATGCGTCTGTTAAGTGCGACTGAAAGACGCACTTAGCAGACGTCTAATTCGTCTCAGACGAAAAATGCGTCTAGCATAAAAACGAGTCGAACTTAACTGGAGACCAGAAGCGTATGTTTCAGTATCAAATCGAGATATTTGACAGTTTCAAGATGGCGGCACGAGGGAAGAAATCTCGGCAAAAAAGCAGCGTGCATGGAGTGAGTTCTCCGACTCGTTTTTATACCAGTCGAACTTAACAGTCAGACGACTAATGCGTCTGGACGAACTAGTCGTCTGTAGTATAAAAACGGCCATTTTTATTCAGAAAAGGTCGAGAATATTTACGTTGCAGACCGTATATAACGAAGTAGAAAATAATTGGGGTATTTCAACTTTCCCAAGAAAGAATAGCGCTAAGAATTGGGTTTATCCTTTATTTTCGTGATTCCAAATTCGAGTTTCAACAAAAAAGTAGAATTGCCGGAAATTGCCACTGATTCAGACGCACTTAAATTCTTATGCGGCTGTTAAGTGCGACTGAAAGACGCACTTAACAGTCGTCTAATTCGTCTCAGACGAAAAATGCGTCTAGCATAAAAACGAGTCGAACTTGACTGGAGACCAGAAGCGTATGTTTCAGTATCAAATTGAGATATTTGACAGTTTCAAGATGGCGGCACAAGGGAAGAAATCTCGGCAAAAAAGCAGCGTGCATGGAGTGAGTTCTCCGACTCGTTTTTATACCAGTCGAACTTAACAATCAGACGACTAATGCGTCTAGACGAATTAGCCGTCTGTAGTATAAAAACGGCCAATATTACTTATTACATGACAATACTCCCATTCACTGCATCAGGTACTCAATAGGAATTTGGGTAGGGAGGTTCTGCTGACTCTATAAAACCCTGACCTTATTCAAGACACAAAAATATAAATTTTGCTACCCTGTCTAAGACAAAGTGCTGTAATTTGATGCCCTGTTTTTAATATTCCAGTCAGAGAGATAAGTTAGCATGCGTTTCCACTGAAGCATACACGGAAATTGCACTAAAAAATGGCGAGAGCAAAAAATGTGGTCGAGAGGGGGAGGGGAGGAGAAGATCTTCGGAAAATAACCCTGTTTAAGATGCGAAAATGTAAACATTGAAATTGATACCCTGTTTAAGACAGAGGACCCTGAAAATGATACCCTATCGGACGGAACGTCCCTATATATGAAATATATGGAAGTACCCCCCCCGGGGGGGGGGGGGTGAAGAGATATTTGCAAATATTGTATTACTAGTTGATGTAAAAAGATAAATCACATATTTAGACTAGTTATATTAAACAGGAAAAAAAAAAACAAAAAAATCAGCAGAATAGGCGACAAAATATAACTTTTAATTTTGATACTTGCACTTACCTCGTTGTGGGCATTTTGGAACAGCACAATATTCCCATGTGACATTTGGATTGGTTGTGAAGCACCATGGACCTTCTATCCCCACTCCTCCCGGGTTGCGGCAAAAGTTTGATTCGGTTTTCAGTTCACGATACAAGTGATCAATGCTGTGCTTGTGTGGACACTTGCTGCTCCATGATTGACAGGTGTAGCCAGAACGCGTGACGCTAATGTTACCGCTGTAACCTTTTCCAATTCCGTAGTAGCAATCTGACATAGAATATGAGAACGATGTGTCTGTACAACTCCAGATATATCATGCAATCTTACAGATATAGTCAGAAAACTTGCTGAGCTAACCTAGGTTAATATTTAAGGTTTCTTGCGTATCTATGTCCACCTTATATTTTTTGTGTGATACATCCTTTGCTGCTCGTCAAACCGGTTCAAACCGGTCTAACACCAATCCTTATAGGAACCAAACGCTATCAAGCCAGAATAAATGGGTGATCTTGTACAGATAATATAATGTACATTGTGAGTTCTAAAGCCAGTCTTGTACAGTACATAATTATATATTTTCTCTCCCAATATTTTGACACTTTTCAAAGGTACAACAATGTGTGAAACACTAATTGAGCAACATATACCTGAATCAATAAGCTTGTCCAATTGATCTGCAGAAATAATTAAATTAACCAGAATCACTTAAGGTACTGTGATGTGAAGATAAAATGAGTTATTTTGACGTATGTCGGCCTTTGGTGCATGTATTTTCTAAATCTAAAGCTGTGCTGTTTTTTTCTTTTCTTTCTGCTGACGCATCAAGATAAAACTGTTGACACAATACTCCCTCCCACAAGATATAAGGTTAATCAAATGATTATTTAGCCTTATTTACCCCCAGGACGTTTTTCCGAAAATTTTTCCCACTCGAACAACAACCTTGAGAGGGGAGAAAGGGCTTATAAAACACTCAGGTTTCTCTGGCACCAGGCGGAAAGAGTGAGCTACTGTTCGAGGAACTGCATAATATAGTTGGATCTGATGAGCTACTGGGAATGGCAATTTTTCCGCCTTAATTATAGAATTTGAAGAATTTTTCAACACATTTTGTCAAATATTTCAGTTCTCTGTCATTTAGATTCTTTCTTATCCGTAAGCATGCCTATTTGTGTACTGTGGAACTAGTATTATACGGCTTACCTCGCACGTTGTCATGGTAATAGCACTCTGAGTCTGTCGCGTTACGCCAAGGTAACTGAGTACAGTCCATAATATCCCAAAGGGAACTAGAACCTGTGCTCGCTGCAGTGAATTGATCTAGAAGCTCGAATTCCTTCTTACATATGTGGAAATATAGTCTCTCGCAATCCTCTCTGCAAACCGACTGGTGAGTGGACGAGATTCTATACTGTGGAAAGTACCAGTGGCAATAAATGACATCCACGAATTCCAGGCACGTGCGACTTACGTCGGCAACATTTGCACTGGTGAGCCGTGTATTGATTCTTTTGGGACCCGTCATTTTGAGGAAACTTTGAGAAATATGTTTAAACCACTGAAGCTTCATCTCGCTAGCTAACAGTTTCCATGGGTTCCCATATACCATGCTGTTTCCGATTATATCTCGACAGTATCCATTCGGAAATTTCGTCGTATATGGAACTACATACCGACTGGCTATCGTAGAATGTAGAACAGTGCTTCCAGCAGGAATACACCTGAAACAATTGATCAGACAAATTCCACTGAAAACTGGGTGATGGAGAGACAAAGAGAGAGCCACAGAGAGAAAGAGGCTAGGACACCCGATACTATGCTAGAATGAGGTTCTAAAGAGCAGAATCCTCCGCACGCAACCATTAATTTTGTTTTCATCAAGAAATATTTCATCACGCATTTGTGGACGTGTAATGAACCAGTGACTATGATCAGTTGGCTTGTAAGCAACCAGTGGCATAACAAACTTTATAAATTTGTTAACTGGCTTTTTCAATTTATTCGTCCACGGCTGTCGGGGACCGTTTATCAAAGACAGAGGTACTGTTCACTTCGGAACCTCTGTCTAGCCGTTAAAGTAGGGTAAACAGGACAGCGACGCACAGCAACAGAGAGAAACAACCGACATGAGACCGGTTGACGATCTCTGACGAGGGTTTGGGGGGGGGGGATGTATGGCACTAAATTTGAGACAAAGACACATGACAGTGAGGAGGGAAATATGAAAGGAAACTCGGCAAAATAAGATTCGTATTAAATTAAAGTGATTACTTTGTTTGGTTGTAGCTTTCTCCAGGTGTTTGGCTCACATTGGCATGCACTGAAAGAAAACAACTATTAGTCAAAATCTAACTTAGTACAAGTTGATAACGGATGGACAAAAGACCCACGGACCTTGAGGGACTCTGCATTTTGAGCTGAGAAAAGGATCAGCCGGGTGTTATGAATATGGCGAATTTCGTGATAAACTATATATACATACGCAAACAAATTATCGCCAAAAAATATTTCTGAATGATCCTTATATACCGACGAAACATTTCGCCGTTAATTAACGGCGAGATTTTCTGTCTGTATATATAGGAACACAACATTTCGCCGTTATTTAACGGCGAGATTTTCTGTCTGTATATATAGGAACACGATTTTCTGTCTGTATATTAAATAACGGCGAAATGTTGTGTCTCTCTATGTACAGACAGAAAATCTCGCCGTTAATTAACGGCGAAATGTTGTGTTCCTATATATACAGACAGAAAATCTCGCCGTTAAATAACGGCGAAATGTTGTCTCCCTACATACAGACAGAAAATCTCGCCGTTAATTAACGGCGAAATGTTGTGTCTGTATATAAGGTTTGAAGTAATGTTTATGTCTTCACCGCTTCTTTGTTGCAATAATTCATACGTATCTGTATATAAAATTAACGACGAAATTCGTCATTGTATAAACTCCGGTTCTAATCATGTCTTTAACAATCAACGTACCTGTCGCTGTCACAAACAGACGACCAGTGATCAGCACAGCAAACCAAAAAAGGGAAAAGAAACTCATCACCGACAGACGAGAACTTCCCGCGACCAGGTTATAGACAATTCTGTGGTCCGCGTGACAAAATGTGTCATTTATAACTTGAAGCTGATTCAAGGTGGTATCTGATTATCTTGATACAATGCCAAAGCGACAAAATAACACGTCTTCTTTTTCAGCAGGTTTCATGTATCCTCGTTTCCAGTCTCTTTTCCATAACCTTGCTCTCTTTCTTGGCTGTTTTCGCTAGTGTGAGGTTATTGGCTATCTGAAAAGGACAAAACAAGTATAGTAATTGCGGATCAGTCACATCATTTCAGACAAAGCATGCCCATTATTGGGGAAGCTCTCGATAAATCAAACAGGAAGTAACACGATAAAAGCTATCGATAAATCAAAACATGAAGTCACACAGTTGGGGCACGGCGGATGAAATTGACCTGAGATGAATACTGTCACCATAACTAATTCCGCAAGCTAGCCAACTTATCCAACTAATTATTGTAGGAAATTGAGTCTGGTAATCGTACCCGTCATAAAAGTCCACGTGGTTCATACTTGCCATTCGGGGGTTAATTGTCGGAGGGGTTTGCGTACAGAATTTTTCGGTATATTTACATTCGGTGAATTAGTCTGGAATGCCTAACAAATCCTTATTTATTAGTCAGAATGGGAAGAAACGCTACTTTCAACATCACATATCCATCAACTACCGCCAATGCCAACTCGGTGTTCGATGAAGAAGCGGGGAGGGGTGGGGTAGGCTAGTTTAGTGGATATAATGGTCCGGTTATTGACTGGTACTCAGACGCCGCCTTATAAGCAGACTTGAGAATGCAGCCAGCTATTATTGGACTTATATGCAATTTAATAATATTTCTCTTAACGCGTTTGAGATCAGCAAACTAAACTAGATTTGGGATATTTTACAAGCGCATTTAAGAAAATATAAAGTCGTGCATTTTCTAGTATTTTTTTCTGCGTGTACGTATACTTGTTTATTTCTGCTTCCGTTCAGATCAAATGAAACTCTATTGAATCGGATATCCGTCATTTTTCTCAGATGTTGCGGATGACATACAGTAATTGAGTCGTTCCTTCACTTGGTGTTTATTTTTCTTGGTGTATCACTGACCGGAGTCAGTTTCACTTCCGCTTCCGTTTCAGATCAAAAGGCGGAACTTATTTGCCTCAGCAATAGCGGGTGATTTGTGATTGAACAGCAGGCCAATCGCATTATAGAATTACCGTAGATTGTATAACAGCAGTAACTGCATTCCGCGGCCACAAAAGAAAACCCGCTGCAGTTGTATCGTTGGAGTTAGAAGGTGACTAGGAACTTCCCACCGGACTTCCCACAGTTGTTTTTTCTGGGCAAGCAAATTTATGACTTGAGTGTTTTATTGACTCAGTTTTGCGTTAAAAATAATAATATAAATAATAAAATCTAAGGGATTATCTCGTGTTCCCGTTACTCGAACACCGCGAGTCTTTTTTCACGTGCGTGTTTTAACAAGTTATTACTCCTAAACGTTACGTGGTTAAATAAACTGTTTGGTGGTTTGCACGATCGGGCATCGGAAAATTATCTTTTAAATCATTGATCTCAAAGATAGTTTGATGTCTCGAATGGATAGATTTGTTAAAAATACATCACTAGGCAAAAATATAGAGAAATTGCACACTGTGTTGTGAGTTTATCGAGACCTAATCTCCAACGACTTTGTATGGAGCCGCATGGCGACCTTTTTCTTGCGGCACGAATTAAAGCTGATTTGGACCTTAAATTGATTCAATATTAATTGGAATTATTTTCCATCCACTTTTTAAATGATTCCAGAACTAAAACTTTCAAATTCACACAAAAACAAGGATTTTCGCAGCGGAAAGCGTGACACACGGCCTTCTTGTCACGAATTTAAAACATCCATAATTCTTGATAGAAATTCTGTATCTTCCCAGATACAATTGCCCATTTGTGCTAATATCATCGATTGTATATATAACATCTTAAGTCCTCCATCTTCAATATCATTAATAAGTGCAAATCGTTACTTAATGCGTAATGCATATCACTACCTTAGTCCAATAAGAACCATGTATTAGCTTATTAACTTCTTTAACCAGATCATTTGGTATAATGAGGGACTTCACGATTTGAGTTTTGCCTATTATGGTCAGCCTACCTCCATTTCCACAGATTAAGTGTTTTGCCGTCATTCACTCGAAGACCAGAGTATCCAGCGAAAGTCTGCAGAGTTGTGCATAACTGGTGAAAGGATTCTATGTCTTTTAAGAAACTAGTCATGTCATGAGCAAAAAGAGTTAGTTTAATTCTCTCACCATTAACCATGTGCCTTTAATGTCTTGATTATCTCGAATTTGGAAAGCAAGTATTTCTAGAGCCAAGTTGAACAATAGGTGACAACAAATGCCCCTTCCTTACTTCTTCTGAGTACAGAAAAATTTCGTAGTTAGTTCATTATTTAAAACGCAACTAGATTTGTTGGTATGAAAGGTCTTAATCCACTGCATAAAATATATTTCAAAGTTTAAATTTTCTAAAACTTTGAAAAGGTATGCATGATCAACAAATAGAGAACACTTCATAAAAATTTCGTTTCTTTTTCCCTTTCAGTTGTTGTTCACTGACTCTTTGGCCACCGCAACTGGATCTGGTTCCATGACAACCAGGCGTTTTAGTACGTCATAGATGGGGCGGCCATGTTCATCAACCAAACCGCTGATGGAAGTTTGCCTCGGTTTGATGCCCTCAAGCTGCTGGTAGCGTAGGTTCTCGTACTGCGGCTCAAAATTGATAAACACGTCACGCAGATGCGGAGGGATATTAAGGGTGCCGTCCATGTTAAGGTTTTTGTAGCGAGCACCATTTTCGTTGATTTCTTCATAGACAGGATACTCAAGAATGTCTTCGACCTGGGCTACTGCGTAAGGAGCTACCATTTGACGAACATCTGTGAACATAAAACAAGATAAGAATACAAAGAAGGACATGGAGGACATAAGTACTGGATCGGTTTTTGTGCATATGAAATGATAGCCGAGTCACACCGTTCTTCTTTTTAAGCATAGTCCGGCGAGTGTATTGTTTCAGCATTTACCATATATTTTTGAAAGTACGTCACAGGACAAAAAAATATGTTTTTGCACTTATTAAAGGGGTTATCTTGAACTAATCAGAGCCCTCATAGCATCATAGTTATCATAATTATAATAAACAACTTTCGCGTCCTTGTGCTTTGTTACAATACGGTCTTTAACCGATTACAGCGCTTTTTAGCCTTATAAACTAAGTTGTACCAAAACCGGCTTCTCAATTCTGATGCCCCATACCTCCCTTTGGATAGCCACACCAAACACTACTTCTTCCCACCCCACCCACATTTTTGTAGTCCAATTTAGAGAAATAAGTCACATAATGTACTCACTTTCTTGATTCGGATGTTTTCGTGGGCGGAAATATATTAGAACAGCAACAGCCACAAGAATAACAACTGCAGCAAATCCCGCGGCTATTCCAATGATCGTATATGTATCTGTGAAATATAAAGTAACAGTAAGTTTCGGAAACTTTACATGGTTACAGCCGCTTCCTTTAAAAACAACTAGACTAAATTTGAGCACATAAGCTAATAAACCAGTTGACCTCAGGTTCCTGACGAGCGTAATACGCTCCCATCTTTGCACTGGTATTGCATGGCAACATTTGCACTCGAAAATGTGAAGTCGTGTAATATGGCCTATCAAACTTCTCCTCAGCAAGCTGATTATCGTTACCACTACATGGAATACTAACCTGGTTTCACTTGCTGCTTGTCTTCAGACTTTTGAGGGGAAATTTTTCCTTTAGGAAAACCATAATGTGATTACAAATCTATCAACTGTTTTGCTAAAACAGTAAAGACTGAAGAATGTTTAGAGAAAACAACTTGCAAAAGCGGAATCATTATTTTATATTTGTACGGAAATCCAAATTGCCAGGACACTGCCATAATGATGAAGATAATTCCTGGTCACGAAAAAGCTATCTTACCTGTTGTGATGAGAGTTTCGTTGCTTTTTGGCCCGTCACCCTTTGCGGTGTAAGCTGAGACCCAGAGTCTGTAGTTTGTATTGGGTTCCAAGCCATCAAAAACAATCTTTTGTTGATTAGTTGTATTTTCTATTGTAATGTCCTGGTTATTTGCGAGTTTAGCCGTTAGTAATATCTTATATCCTTTTATGATGCCATGCTCATAGCCAGGAAGCACTTTTCCCCAGGTGACTGTTATGGCGTGGTCCTTACGGAATACTGTGATGTTCTCTACTGATCGACTGGGAACTGGGAACAAACAATCAAAGACTTCAGGAACCATCGGAAATTCAGGTGAGAATATTAGAGGTATAGGAAGAAAAACAACTGCCCAATTTAAAAGACTAGTGCCTTGGACATGAAGCATTTTGCAGGTTTTTGTCTTGAAGGCACTGTTTGAGTATACATAAGGTAGTCATGGTTTGTGCATCAGTTTCGAAATAGATAATGCAAATCACGAATATCGAACTACAGAAGCGCCAGAAACTACTGTGAATTACATAGTTTACTTTCTCACTATAGTAGGATTCAGTGTTTAACGACGTACCGTCCTCATCAGTTTTCACAGTTACAGGAGCACTCGATGGACCAGCGCCCATCCGTGTTACCGCTGACAAATTTATTGAGTATTCAGTAAACTTTCTGAGTCTCGTGAGTAGCAGCGAGCGATCGTGACCAGGGATTTTTTGTGTCTGTTCCTTTCCATGATCAGAACGCCAGCGGACAATGTATCCAACGATCCTTCCATGTTGATTTGGTAGAGGGACTGGTTTCCACGTGACAAGGATACTGGTAGAGCTTGTGTTCCAGGCTTTAACACCTTGTGGTGGAGCGCTGGGTTCTAGAGACAGCATTTAAAAATATAGATACTGAAACTAGAAAAGCCTGATACACAAATTAATTTGTATTATAAACCAATCAGAAAATACGTAATATATAATGTCTTTACGGCACTGCCAAAATCTACGAGGTGATTGCAACTTACACACATATAGTGATCGGAAGAGTGTAACAAACATGATACCAAAATCTGTTGTGAAGTACATAAATGAGTGAGTGAATAAACGACGTACCATCCTCATCCGTTTTCACAGTTACAGGAACAGTCGCTGGACCAGATCCCACCTGTGTTACTCCTGACACATTTATTGAATAATTAGTAAACTTTCTGAGTCCCGTGAGTGACAACGAGCGTGCAGGGGTTGTTTGATTCTGCTCCTTTGTGTCATCATGAGGACGCCAGCGCACAATGTATCCAACGATCCTGCCGTGTCGATATAGTCGAGGGACTGGTTCCCACATGACATGGAGACTGGTGGAGCTTGTGTTCCAGGCCTTGATGCCTTGTGGTGGAGCACCTGGGACTAGAATGAACGTTTGAGGTTACGTATATACAAAGAGGAATATCCGATGCACAGAAATAATTTCATTTATCATACGGCACTGATACTACGCACTCTGCGATTGGTTATGTTACCGGTCCATACTTTCCTGTACAGACCGCAAATTGATTTTACGCACACTTTGATTGGTAAACTATTATCGTATTATCGTGGTAAACGCTTCTCGATGATGTTTCATTCATACTTTCTGCGCCTTATCTGATGAGCATTGACCTCAAACAAGACTAAAATTGTAATAAGTATTAGGTAACACCTGAAGATTCATGACTTACCGTCCTCATCGGTAGACACATTTACCAAGTTACTCCATATTCCGTTTCCAAAATTATTTTTACCCCTCACACGGCAGCTGTAGTTAGTATACTTCTCCAGCTCAATAAAAATAAACGTTCGGATCTTCACTTGAACTTTTTTGTTGAGCCATTCCGAGCTATTGGCTTTTGCACACTCCACATTATATTCTTGAAGGACACCCTGGTGGTTTAGAATAGGAATTTTATCCCATGTTACTTTGATAGCCGTTGAGTTGATGCTTCGTGCTTTGACAAATGTCGGAGCAAGACTGGGACCTGAAGAAGAAGAAATATGCGTTAAAAATCCTAGACTTTCCCTTCTCATGCCTACATATCTGAGCTCTTTGCTTTGTCCTTTAGGCCTATCCGATACAGCCGTATAAATGTAGCAGCCTGCCAGTATTGCGCGCAGTACTTTGCGTGATAAAACGGACAGCAATCAAAACAGTATAAAGAAAAGCTTTGCACAAGCTAATATCGTTTTCAAAGGAACAGAGCGAGGGGACATCCGCAAATATAGATTTTCTAGTTAGATACATTTTTTGCAAGTTATTTAATATATATTAAGTTCAAACTTCCTGCTGGGCCAGTATGACACTAAAAAAAGTAAGTAAAGAAAAAAAAAAAAAAAGAAAAGAAAAGCTGAATGATAGAATGATATGAGCCACACTGAAATTATGCCCAATTTTTACATTGTACGTTTGCGGCACCTACCTCGTTGTGGGCATTTCGGCACAGCACAGTATTCCCACGTGACATTTGGATTGGTCGTGAAGCACCATGGACCTTCTGTGCCTAGTCCTCCCGGGTTGCGACAAAAGTTTGATTCGTTTTCCAGTTCAGGATACATGTTAATAATCTTCTGTTGGTGGGGACATTGGCTGCTCCATGATTGGCAGATGTAACCAGAACGTGTGATACTAATGTTTCCATTGTAACCTTTTCCAATTCCGTAGTAGCAGTCTGAATTAAAAGTAAGATACCCAAAAAAACCAGTGTCATTCAATCTTGCATTATTTCTAAATTAAGCCCGAGTGACCTATGAACTCATTACATGCCCTTTGGATCTAACAAAGGAAGAACGCTAAAAAAGTCGGCCACACAGCTTCTTTCATTACTATGCCGGCCCTTTATTTATGCAACGCATGTCGCCCCAGCTCAACATCAGTCCGTAGAGAGGCTAGCGTTGGACGTGTCAGAATACGAGTCATATTGTAGCCACGTGAATTATATATCAGACAGTCTGTTTGAAGGTAGCCTTGTGCCCGCACCGAATTACGTTTTGTTTCATTTTTTTACATGTAATTTTCCCTCCATAATTATTGGCGGACTGTTTATAGGTAAACGTCATACCAAGCAAAAAAAAAAAAAAAAAAAAAAAAAAAAAACCAAGCATGATACCAAAACTCAGTGCTAAAAATAGATGACAACATACCTACACTAGCAACCTTGTCCAGTTGATCTATTGAAAGAGCAATTAACTAGAATCACTTGAAGTGCTGTGAAGTTGGCTACATACAAGTATATGGCTTTGGTGCAGGTGTAGAAAACTGTAAGTTATTGTCTCTCTTTTGCCTGATATCTCCGTTGGTTACAATCCGATGCAAAACGTTTGATACACTCCGTCATGCATATATTTCCCCCTGCTTTCAATTAATATTGTGTTCAATTTTATGATTTTTTTTTTTCAATGTTGATTACCGGATTATATTGTGTAAAATATGTTGGCCCTCATATAAGAAACGAATGCAATATAGGGAATGGAAGAACAGAACTCATGGAGATATGCAGGAATCGACCGTCGCTTCATAAAAAAAATGTCTCAACAGTACTTTTGGACAAAATTGTAGCTCTACCTGTATTGGGCCCGGTCGCACTAGGAAGTTTAGTCGATAATAACTCAGCATTGAGAGCAATACGACGGCTTCTTCAGTGTTTGGTAGCAACTTTCTGACATATATTCCAAGTGAGAAGCGCTGTTTGCACTTCAAATGATGTAAATGTTGATATAAATGTCGTCAAAGTTACGAGTGCGACCGGAGCCATTATCGTTATCTTAAGGTGATGTTACACGAGACGATTTTTAGCGACCATTTTTAATGCATGTTACACAAGACAACTTTTAGCGCAACATTGTTGCGGCAACGGCATGTTACACGAGACAATTTTTCGCGCAACATCCAGCTAGCGCCCAGGCTCCTTCTCCAAAAACATGACAGCCTTTACCAAAAGCAGAGCTTTGTGCGAATGCTGTAATTAATTGATAGTTTTGAAGATTACCAGACGCGAACACGAAAAAGAATTGTTTGGACGAGGGAATGGATATATCACCAGTTAGCCAGAGAATTAAACGTAAAAGATGAACTTTCTCTCGATATTTCCTGATGGCAAAAAACAAGTTCGACGAGCTGGTCGTCCGAGTCGCCACATAAATACAGAGGTTTAACACAATAATGAGGGCGTCAATAAGTCCTGTGACGTCAGTGTTGCGCGAAAAATCGACTGCGAGGGTGTTACACGAAGCAACTCCAACAAAATTCGAGCAACATTGTTGCATGCGTTTGAAGGCCATTCAAAAACTTTTAACATGTTGCCGCAACAAAGATTGCGCTAAAAATCGTCCGGCACGCCATGTTACACTATGACGATTTTTCGCGCAACATTGTTGCGCTAAAAATCGTCGTTAAAAATCGTCTCGTGTAACATCACCTTTAAAGCGTGTCTCTGTGTGTTATATTGTATTTATCATTAATTATCTCACCTCGCACGGCGTCATGGTAATAACAGTCCGGTTCCACCTTTCCCGTGCGGGACGCATCACGCCAAGGTAACTGAGTGCAGTTTATAATTGCCCAATAGTAAGGGTAATTATACTTTTTCTGGTTGTTATTCATGTCCTCTATAAGTTTCACTTCCTCCTTACACAAGTGGAAACGTAACCTTTCACATTCTTCTCTGCAAACCGACTGTTGATGAGCGGACGATATTCGGTATTGCGGAAAACTATCGTGACACGAAATATCCTCATTGAGATTCAAACAAGTGCGACTTATGAGAACAGGATTTTTAATTGAAGACGGAATATTGTCAGCACGTTTGATTCGTTCAATACCACCATTCATTTCGATGAACTTTATGGCAACCCTGGCCCTAAGAGAAGACATTTCTCTCGCTTTCAGTTCGTCTGGACTGCCATATACCATGTTGTTTCCGAGTGTTTTTGCGCAGGTTCCATTAGGAAATAACGTTGTATATGGGACATAATGGTCAGCTAGTAGAGAGTGCCCAACAGTGCTTTTAACAGGAAAACACCTAAAAATTTAATAATTATAATAATAATTAGACACTGATTCTACTGACAACGAATAATAGAACGAACAAACTATATTTATCCACGGAACTCAGTGATTTCTTCAATTTAAGTTTTCCAAGAAAACCGTGTTGTTAATATAGTACTACGAAAAGGAGTTCAAACTAATCGTATAACTAGTATAAACGTTAAAAAAAGTGCATTAAATCCTACTTTGGGTGGTCAAGAGACTTAACTTTCTCACTCATGAACAAGCCTTGGGACCGGAGTCTCGTGTCGCTTGGAAGCGAGTTTCATAGCTTTGGTCCGCCATCGGCAAAACTTCTTTTCAGAAAATTATTCAGTTTTGGGTTTTGATACTGTACTATTGATATTCGAGTCCCTCAGGTTGTAGGCTGTGTGTTTTCGAAAATCGGCTTGAATGTGCCAGAAAGCTGAAGAGGTGTTCTTTTGTTAACTGCAATTCGTGCATCATGGAAGCCGTGTGTATTTGTCTCCGGTGTCCCAGGGCATTCCACTCGAACTTAGATGCCGACTAATTGGTTGATTCGTATGAAGCATTTGATTGGCTTTTCAAGATGGCTTTTGGGCGACAAAAGTTGTCTGTGGCCGTGTATGGTTAAGTCGACAAAGGTTGCCCGTGGCCGTGAAAGGAATAAGCCTATTTACGAGACTCCCGTCCTAGTCTCGTACGTACATTACGATAATAATCCATGCTGCTCAGTGCTGCAACTTTTTTATTCTATCCGCTAGCCTTTGTGATGGCTGCCCATACTACATCACAATTTATCGAATAAAGATAATATCATGGCTATTGGTATTGGACAACGATGTATTGATTCAACGTTTCACCGACAACCAGTTCATGCCACAACTGCTGCTTGGTGCACAATTGGACGTGGATCGTGTCAGGAAACTGGGAACGAACTAAGCAGCGGCTGCAATTTCAAGCCAGTCTACCAAAATGTTGAAGGATGATCCTGGCTTTTCCTTTCCCTCAGATTCTCTTAGAGTCCGATTATTTTTTTTTCTTTTAGAAATAGAGCACCAGTAATCCAACCAAATAAGTCCAGAGGATGAGATAACAGTTTTCTAAAGTGCAAAATTGGCATATTTTGATAATTACGACTTTGCGAACTAAAAACGCGTCAGGAAATTTAAAACATCTGAGTATATCTTAATCCCCGGGAGCTTTTCGACTTTATTCCATGATGATATCCAGCTGATGAAAATTTATATTCCAGCTATTAAAAACGACAATAAAAATGAGTATTTTGACAGCCGTGATCGTATTGTTCCAGAATAAATCAATAAAACCTAATAGCCTTCCAGTCCTGTTTTTGCGTTTGCCAAATACATTACATCCATAACTAATCTGGACGCGTGGGTAGATATTTGATTTACACATGTTTAGCTACAGGCAACTCATCAAAGCAGACTGAGGCTCCTTCTTTAACCTCAGAACCTGTGTCTAGCAGGGTAGAACAGACAGGACAAAAAGAAAGACAGAAGCATGTACAATCAAAGACAAACAGCCGACATGAGAACGGTTGACGATCCTGTGGCAAGGGATTGTGAAATGGGGTGCAGTGCTTGTGAAAGTTTAGAAAAAACACACAAAGGCGTGGAAGAGGACAGGCGAAAAGAAATCTTCTACAAAATACACTATCTATTATATTAAAAAAGTGATTACTTTGTCTGGTTACCGCTCGCTGAAGGCGTCTGGTTTGCAACAACGTGCACTGAAAGAAAACAATATGGCAATCTATTATTAATTGTAAGTTTGTTAATGCATTATTCTGCCAGAACCCCCAACCAGTGTTTAATGAAGTGCGACGCACTGTTAAAAAAGCGCTAAATAAGTGTTGCTATATTGAGAATGAGGGAAGATTATTTTACTGCTTTTGAGTACTTTCAGTTGTCGCACAACGTAACGCGCCCAAGTCAGTGCAAAGGGAAAACTTTTGTAGCCTTCTCTTTACTGTTATGCTACTCTACTTCCGATTTTTTTGGAGCAATTTTGGGAAGGGAGCAATGTTTGCTCCACTCAAAAATTTTCGCCTTCCGCAAGATTGTGCGTTCTCCCTAATGGTCCAACGCATTAATTACAAGGGCGATATTATATTATAGTAGTAGTGCACTTTAGAGAATTCAGAAATAAATACACTTTTTTTTCACTGAAGCCGTGCACACTGATCACTCAGATATGTATAGATAAAAAGAGAATGAGTGAAATTTGATTTTCCTTTAAAGTGCCATTTCATGGCAGGGTTAAACTTTCAAAGCTCTAATGGGCTTGTGCTGATCCGTGTGAATCGTTTCTTCCTTTGTCCGTATAAGATATTGGCTTGTATGCTTCTTATTAAGTTACATGCAAAATGTGAAGACACATGCTTTACATTTCGTGTATTTGTCAAAAATTATCATGCTGTGGGTCATCCGGCTGCAGGGAAAACTGATTCCGAGTCCCCTTTAATACCTTGTTGCTCGCGGGGCCTGGGGCCCACGAGAGCTTAAAAATGGGCATTTTTATTTTATTTTTTTCCTTTTTGTGGGTCGACAATCAGCACACGGTGATTGGTTCATATTATCACGTGCTGGGCGATAACGTAATTGACTTCGCTAAACAACTCGAGATGTGGCCAGTGAATTGCTCGTTACTTGTGTGTAAAAGTTAACTGCATCCAATCCAAACTCAACACCATTTGGCTCTGTGGAATATGCACGGATAAACTGGATTTTCGGGAACGGTTTGGCTCGCGTTCACCGCGGAAGCTTTGAGAATAGCCGTAAACAAATATTTGATGGTACCGCTGTCGCCGACAAATATTTAGTCCCGACGAAACTTTCTGTGGCGACACGAAATACTTTTGGGAAGATAACAGGGCGAAAACAGAAACCAAAGCTACGGTGAGCTTTAGCCGTAAAACAATGACGCTTTATGCTTTACTCTGTACATGACATCTGTTGCCTCATAAAATTCTTCTGCGTATCGTACATTGCCTGTTGAAGTGTTTCTTTCATTCGATCATGTAGCCTTTGTTTCGCAATGGTCAGTGAATACCAGAAATGAAAAATACACCGAAATAATTCTGAGGATTGAGTTTGCAGCCACAAATGGACTGAACACACTGTGAACAAAAGCGCAATAATATTGTAAACATCTCTCGTGTGACATTCCTCGCTTTCAATTTTATATTTGTTACAGAGCACGAATACTCGAAAGCCTGATAGAAAAAACGTATTGAGTTAATAAAAGAAAACACATAAGTAGTGAAGCGAAAAAGTAAACTGCATCCCATTCAAATTCAACGCCATTTGGCTCAGTGGAATATGCACGGATAAACTGGATTTTAGGAAAAGATTTTGGCTCGCGTTCACCGCACAAGCTTTGAGAATAGCCGTAAACAAATGTTTGATGGTACTTCTGGGGTATTGCAAATATCTCTGTCGCCGATAAGTATTTAGTCCCGACGAAACTTTCTGTGGCGACACGAAATACTTTTGGGAAGATAACAGGGCGAAAACAGAAACCAAAGCTACGGTGAGCTTTAGCCGTAAAACAATAGAAAATATTTGCCGGCAAATAGGAATTTTATGCCTTTAATTAGATTGCCTTATTATAGTAACGCTAGATTGCACAATGTATTCCTTTGGGGATTGGCCGATGGCGAGGAGACCTGGGGATAACACGTGGGTCATTACAATCATTCACTCTTTTCAGGGTGTCTTCAAGGCCGGATGCAATTTGCTCAACGCGGTGAGGTGATGTATTTTACCCCTCTTTGTATTCCACATTGCAACGAACTTATGTATGGCAGGTTACATATGTTTCCCATTCCATATGTTTGCCAATTCGATCGTACTCCGTTTAGTTTTATTGTTTCACCGCCGCCACGCCATGTTGGTGTGTTCGGGTTATATTATCGCCGAGTGTTAATTCATTCTCCATCATACCCTCGGCCTGCAATTGCTCAGCATAATATTTCTGATGCTACCCGATTGTGTGTTAGGTCAGTTGCTGTCCGTCGCATTTACCGTTCTCACAATTGTATGTGTACAGTATATGCATGGCGGGGTCTTTCTAAAAATTAGTCGCCCTGACGGGAATGTTTTGGTTGTGATCGCACTACATAGTTACGGTTTTATACTCATCGAGGAAAAATTTTTATCACGATTACTCCAAAACTAATTGCCAGCTATCACATTGCGGAAAGCATGGCGGCCTCACAATGAGGCTGGAGAAACTACTTCCGTTCCTAGCTAATGATGAACTGTTCTCTACAGCCCCTCCCCGCTAAATATCTGAATTTTCGGTGGCTGTTATGCTTATAGCTATCCAGAAGGTTTTAGTCATGCTTCAAACTTTTCATTCCAACCCTTCCAAGTTCGAAGTTTTGCTGGACGTAGGATATGATATTGTGCATCCATTGTCGTTGATAAGCTTTGTTGCTCTTTTATCAAAGGGCCTCTGGTCTTGCTTCATTACATTACAAGTGGCAGTATTATTGTGCTTGTACTTGGCAATTGTTTACTGTTGTTTATATCTTGGTTCCTCGTTGTTGTGCTTGTTTGTTATCAATGACTCGTCCTCATACTTTGGTGCAATATTTGGTATTATTATCATTATTATTATTACTAGAAATATCATTTTTGGATATATCCCCTCACAAGTTAATTGAGGTATCCGGAGATGGCTTATTACACGGTTTTGCCATATACTGTATGTGTTTGCAAACACATTGTTTTGCTCTCATGCTCGCCTTTGTTGCGCTATTCTGGGCGAGTATGACTTTATGGTCAACAACTTGGATCCCTCTGTTTCATTGCGTTTAAAAGAAACACTGATGAGGTACAGTATTTGATATCATTATTAGCATAAATATTATGATTGCAGTATGATTATTATTACTCTTTTTATTATCATTATTAATTTATTCTATGATGAGGATGATGATGATGATGATTATTAGTAGTAGTAGTAGTATGAGGGAATGCTCCCTTGCTGCTGCGGCGACCACTGTTGTCTGCCAATATGCTAGGCTTATGTCTGTGATTGTCGCTGCTTGTTGTTTCCGTTTTGTTGTAAGGCTTTGTGCCTGTTTATGCGGCTTTGTTCCGCAGTTTGTATGCCTGAGGCTTCGTTTCTCAGTGCATGTGGGCTTTGTGCCTGTTTATGCGGCTTTGTTCCGCAGTTTGTATGCCTGAGGCTATGCTTCTCAGTGCATGTTATTGTAGGCTTCATGCCTATTTATGTGGCTTCGTTCCACATTTTGCTTGCCTGAGGCTTTGTTTCTCAGTGCGTGTAGGCTTTGTGCCTATTTGTAATTTAGTGCCTTTTAGAGTTTCTGTGGTGGCCTGGTGCCCCACTGATTACTGTATGATAAGATTTATTACATGTATTATTGTCATCTTTATAATATTATATCCTTGTTAGTATCACTCTCATCATTGCTATGTTGTTGGTATTATGATTATTATTATTATTACTATTATTATTATTATTATTATTATTATTATTATTATTATTATTATTGTTATTATTATTATTATTATTATCAGTATCATTTTTATCATTGTATCTTGCTCTCATGCTTGCCCTTGTTGCACTATTCTGGGGGATTATGACTATATGGTCAACAACTTGGATCCCTCTGTTTCATGGCGTTTAGAAGAAACACTGATGAGGTACAGTATTTGATATCATTATTAGCATAAATATTATGATTGCAGTATGATTATTATTACTCTTATTATCATTATTAATTATTCTATGATGAGGATGATTATTATTAGTAGTAGTAGTAGTAGTAGTAGTATGAGGGAATGCTCCCTTGCTGCTGCGGCGACCACTGTTGTCTGCCAATATGCTAGGCTTTATGTCTGTGATTGTCGCTGCTTGTTGTTTCCGTTTTGTTATAAGGCTTTGTGCCTGATTATGCGGCTTTGTTCCGCAGTTTGTATGCCTGAGGCTTCGTTTCTCAGTGCATGTGGGCTTTGTGCCTGTTTATGCGGCTTTGTTCCGCAGTTTGTATGCCTGAGGCTATGCTTCTCAGTGCATGTTATTGTAGGCTTCATGCCTATTTATGTGGCTTCGTTCCACATTTTGCTTGCCTGAGGCTTCGTTTCTCAGTGCGTGTAGGCTTTGTGCCTATTTGTAATTTAGTGCCTTTTAGAGTTTCTGTGGTGGCCTGTTGCCCCACTGATTACTGTAGGATAAGATTTATTACATGTATTATTGTCATATTTATAATATTATATCCTTGTTAGTAACACTCTCATCATTGCTATGTTGTTGGTATTATGATTATGATTATTATTATTATTATTATTATTATTATCAGTATCATTTTTATCATTATTGTGTCTTGCTCTCATGCTTGCCTTTGTTTCACTATTCTGGAGGATTATGACTATATGGTCAACAACTTGGATCCCTCTGTTTCATTGCAATTAGCAGAAACACCGATGAGGTTTGGTACCACAGGACACAGGCTTTCTCCTCATCCTCTATGTATTGGACCCTTTCAGCCTCTTTATTTTAGTGCATAAGTACAGCATATTTAGACTGTACTATTCCTGTTCAGACATACATTATCATTGTTATGCATAGTGTTTCCTTTTTATTTATTTATTGTCTCACCATGTTTAGGCCTTGTGCCTTCTTGCACGTATATTCCTGTCATATGATGGTGTTTATTTTAGTTGTGTCAGAGCTAACCAGCTTCTGTGGCTTGGAAGTTTGCTTCTAAATTATTTTTCAGATACCCACACCACCAGAAGCACTCTTCCGCAGCTGTTGTTTCGGCTTAGTTGACAGATGCCACCGGATATTCTCAGTGACAGAAGCCCCCCCTTCGTTGTGGATTTGGAACTGGCTGCTGCGCTTGTCACATTGCAACTTATGCAGGGCCTCCAGTCTGCCACCCAGGGGTCCACTAAGGGTTCTGCTGTATCACCCACTCCACAACCAACCTGAGGGTTCAAGATGGTGCTACTCCACTAATGAGTAATGGCTACACTGCTAGGTTTTCAATATTATGCTTGCTTATGTTTCTTCCACTGGTTTTATTGCCATGGCTACATTAATTTATATCAGTGTATTTAGTGGTCCTAGTGGTGCAGTTAGCAGGGGCGGCTACACTGCTAGGTTTTCAATTTTGCTTGCTTACGTTTCTTCCACTGGTTTTATTGCCATGGCTACATTAATTTATATCAGTGTATTTAGTGGACCTAGTGGTGCAGTTAGCAAGGGCGGCTGCACTGCTAGGTTTCCATTTTCGCTTACTTAAGTTTCTTCCACTCTTTTTATTGCCATGGCTACAATGATTTATATTAGTGTATCTAGCGAACCTAGTGGTGCAGTTAGCTAGCAAGGGCGGCTGCACAGCTACTGTAGGTTTCCATTTTTGCTAACTTATGTTTCTTCCACTTATTTTATTGCCAGTGTATTTAGCGGACCTAGTGGTGCAGTTAGCAAGGGCGGCTGTGCTGCTAGGTTTCCATTTTCGCTTACTTATGTTTCTTCCACTGGTTTTATTGCTATAGCTACAATAATTTGTCTCAGTGTATTTAGTGGACCTAGTGGTGCAGTTAGCTAGCAAGGGCGGCTGCACAGCTACTGTAGGTGTCCATTTTTGCTTGCTTACGTTTCTTCCACTGGTTTTATTGCCATGGCTACATTAATTTATATCAATGTATTTAGTGGACCTAGTGGTGCAGTTAGCAAGGGCGGCTGCACTGCTAGGTTTCCATTTTCGCTTACTTAAGTTTCTTCCACTCTTTTTATTGCCATGGCTACAATGATTTATATTAGTGTATCTAGCGAACCTAGTGGTGCAGTTAGCTAGCAAGGGCGGCTGCACAGCTACTGTAGGTTTCCATTTTTGCTTACTTATGTTTCTTCCACTTATTTTATTGCCAGTGTATTTAGCGGACCTAGTAGTGCAGTTAGCAAGGGCGGCTGTGCTGCTAGGTTTCCATTTTCGCTTACTTATGTTTCTTCCACTGGTTTTATTGCTATAGCTACAATAATTTGTCTCAGTGTATTTAGTGGACCTAGTGGTGCAGTTAGCTAGCAAGGGCGGCTGCACAGCTACTGTAGGTGTCCATTTTTGCTTGCTTATGTTTCTTCCACTGATTTCACTGAATTTTAGTGGACCTAGTGGTGCAGTTAGCAGGGGCGGCTGTGCTGCTAGGTTTCCATTTTTGCTTTCCTTTGCAGTGTACTTAGCACCTAGAGGTGCAGTTAGTATGGACGGCTGCTCTGCTGCAACAGTCACTGATATCAGTGTACTTATGCAGTTAGTAAGGGTACCTTTTAGGCTTGGTTTTTCTCCTCACTGGTTTTCATGTTTGGTATTAGGCATCACTCCAGTTGTGCATTGGGGCAGTGGCGCTCCAGTGTCTCGGGAGTGATGGGACAGAATAGCAAGGGCAGCTGCTCCCATCCCTCCAGGGTTACTGTTATCTTATACTTTATCCACATTACATATTTGGTGGCAGTTGCAGTCTGCAAGGGATACTCTGTTGGTCCCTGTTTGTCCACTGTATTGTTTATGGTGTCAGCAATCATATATTTTTGGTATATGTGCTGGCCTGCAGTTGGCTGCTGTACAGGTCTCCTTTTTTTTTTTTTTCTGGTGCTGCTTTCGCCTGGGGTGGGGCGGCATCATTGCATGATGCTGTGGCGTTTGTTGCCCTCACCTTTACTGGGCCAAAGATTGCTGTATCTAAATTGGTTGTATCAGGGTACTCCTGATATTATTTGCTTAATTAAAGCGGCTGTGTGCCTTTGCGCATAGCCAAAATATTCCATAAGGTGGTTACTTTTTGTATTGTTTCTGCCCAGTAAACGGAGCTCAGGCGAAAGCTGCACTTATCCTTTACAGAGAGAATTAAAGGCATAAAGAAAATATTTGCCGGCAAATAGGAATTTTATGCCTTTAATTAGATTGCCTTATTATAGTAACGCTAGATTGCACAATGTATTCCTTTGGGGATTGGCCGATGGCGAGGAGACCTGGGGATAACACGTGGGTCATTACAATCATTCACTCTTTTCAGGGTGTCTTCAAGGCCGGACGCAATTTGCTCAACCCCACCTCCTCCCCATCTTCCGTCCATGATTCACAGCTTATTTTCTTGTGATAATGTTGGCGTTTGTTGCCCTCACCTTTACTGGGCCAAAGATTGCTGTATCTAAATTGGTTGTATCAGGGTACTCCTGATATTATTTGCTTAATTAAAGCGGCTGTGTGCCTTTGCGCATAGCCAAAATATTCCATAAGGTGGTTACTTTTTGTATTGTTTCTGCCCAGTAAACGGAGCTCAGGCGAAAGCTGCACTTATCCTTTACAGAGAGGATTAAAGGCATAAAACGCTTTATGCTTTACCCTATACATGACATCTGTTGCCTCGTAAAATTCTTCTGCGTATCGTACATTGCCTGTTGAAGTGTTTCTTTCATTCGATCATGTAGTCTTTGTTTCGCAATGTTCATTAAATACCAGAAATGAAAAATACACCGAAATAATTCTGAGGATTGAGTTTGCAGCCACAAATGGACTGAACACACTGTGAACAAAAGCGCAATAATATTGTAAAACATCTCTCGTGTGACATTCCTCGCTTTCAATTTTATATTTGTTACAGAGCACGAATACTCGAAAGCCTGATAGAAGAAACGTATTGAGTTAACAAAAGAAAACACATAAGTAGTGAAGCGAAGGCTGGATTAATCGTGGCCTCTGATTAGAAATATGAGTCAAGGTCAAACTGTCATAATCGATTGTGCATAAAAAGATATGTCACGCATTCTCAAGATGCAGGGTCGCTCAACCTTTAAGAAGCAAGTGTACGAGTGTTGTAATAATAATTTTTAGTTTAATCAAGGTGTCAAAAGAGCAAGGTGTCAAAACCCAAGTTCTCTATACTGTGATATTTTTATGGTGAGCAATTGGAAGTCTCTCTTGGGAGTTCCGCTCTTGTCCCCTTCTTTCCATTTTATATTCTGGTCTCGACCCAACTCACGCCGCGAGCTCACTGGCAAGGCCAGTCTAGTTAATGTTAGCTTGAGTTTAAAGAGTTCCGGTAGGATTTTGACGGGAAACCACGGCTTAGTAATAAATTTATCAACAACAAACGGGGGAAAGAGGAAATGTGTGAACAATTTTGTCCGCCGTTGTCCGAGTACAAAATAGCAGGAAGGTAGTCATAACACTAAGAGTCACAAATGTTTCCTATGGTGTTAAACGCAAGAGTTAAATGCAGTTCTAAAGATTAGGTTGTAGCGACAGTATATTTTGGGATGCCAAAACCAGAAAGCGAAGATTCGTTTATGAGTCGGAGCTATGTGCTTTATTCATCTATATCGAATTTCGATACCCAGTAAAGCGACGGCTGCCAACATCTCTAAGATAGTTCTGTGCTACAAATGCAGTAAGAAATAGCAGCAACTTTTGCCAGGAGTGCCACATTAAATCGGCGTAACATCCACATCCCCTTGTACGTCCGTTGGGTTGAATAGCCCGAATACTCCATCTGCACCTAAAAATTTGCTTGCGCAAATCGCAGTTAGGTTTTTTTCTTTGGTTTTGAATGCCAGTCAAACATTTATCGGACCAATCCAAAAACATACGATTACATTCGACAATCTTCCCAAAACCGTTGTACATGAAATATTTGTGGAAGCACTGCTCTATTAAATTGGACTTCTTATTACGTTTATACCTCGTGAGTAGATTTTCGACAAATTATTATTACTGATCGACATACCTGTCTGGAACATGAACAGGCATCCAATGTACAGAACAACAAACCAGAAAAACCCAAAAGCGGTCATCTTTCACCAACAGACAAACCCCGCGACCAGATTATAAGTTCTGTGGTCCGTGTGTCGGAGAGATTTGATTATTTTGACTCCAAGGTTAACAACCGCATTTTATTACAGTCAACATCCTCGTTCCCAGGCCCTTTTCTCTACCCCGTTTATGACTTTCGGGCGGTTTCTATTCAGTGCGAGGCCCGGCTGATCACTGAATAGCAAGATGCCATTAAAGTTCCGAATATCACACTTGCACCACAATTTCAATCATAACAGATTTCTTCGAGCGCCCAATGAATCAATCAGGTTGTCATCAGAGTGCCAGGGTATTATTATTATTTTAGCCATGGCGGATGTTGACAAAACTGGGATGAATACTGACACCTATAAGTGATATTCCGGTTTGAACGCACCTTCCTACGCCTCTAAAAGAAAGTTAAACAGTTCTTTGAGCCGATGTATTTATAGTCGGTATATTAGAGTTTGAGATGGATAACAAAGCTTTATGCCTCAGAGTTAAATTACAATCGTACGATACACTTGTCAATATAATAATAGATCAGCGTTTTAGATCAGACTTAGGATTCAGCAAGTTCTAAACAAACATGCGGTATCTACGTTTACTTGTTGTTTTTCGTTGTTTTGGCAGGCAAAACTTGTTTATTTGACCCGGGGTTAGTTTTGTTTCCGGTCCCGTTTCAGATGAATAGGAAACCCACTAAAATAGAAAATATTACTTCCTATATTTCCGACAGGAGGACTCAGACAACAGCAAAAACAACACATTCTTGTGTAGATTAAAAAGAAACTAATGATACGTATACTGAGTGGAAGAGCGACATAATTATTACCACACAGTTTAGCATGATTGTCCCCTTGCTATTACTTTTGCATGCAATGAATCGGAAGAGGTGTGGGGATGTGCCCCATTCTAACACTTCCGAAGACACTTCCGGGAGAACATTTTATCAGCACTCCCTCCTCCGCCCCCGCAGAGTTCTCATAGAGCCAGAACCCCAGTAAATATTTAATATAAAAGGTGCAATCTATTTAAGTTATCGTGTTCATCCGAGGGTTATGCATCGATCACTTCATGTTGTTACTATCAAAACCCTGTGGATTTGTCAGACTCAATAACTTTCCTTTTTCTCAGCTTTTCCTTGACGTATCAATTGCTGTCCACCACAAATAATCACTCCAGCGATAATTACTATGATCTGCTGTTAAGATACTTATGTTTTTCAGTCAATAGCATAGGAGTGGGGATCTTTTCCGTTTTGTATTTACAGTGGAAGTACAGCACTTTTGTCACGTGTTGAAAAGACATTTCAACTACAAACAGATGCAATAGTATTCGTGAGAAATGGAAGTTAAAGCAGTGAACAAATCCCTCTTCGCCAAGAAGGAGCGGAAGCATTCTCAAAAGTCCCATTTTCAAAACAGAAGTGACGCAACAACGTTTTACCTTCACCCTCATCTGAACCATGTAATCTGGCATCAGCCTATTGTTTTTCTCTACTCTATCACTTTCACTATAAACATCCTGATACTTACCTTTCTCGCTTTCATCCGATTTTTCTTCATCAGAATTCCCTCTAACGACTCTTCTCGCACTTTGGTTCCTTAAATACCTTCGTCCGCCAGTTTTATTTAGCACGAGTAAGCCATATGTCTTGTCCTTCTTCTTTAATACTCGCAAAGACGCGAAGAAATCACTCAAGTCGCTTTCAAAATGGCCGCCACGCCGTAAACATTCCCATGATTCAGTGCGTTAGAGCCCAGGTCACCGGAAACGTCATAAACTATTCAAAATGGCTGCCAGGGTCAAAGTCGTACAAATATATACGATTGGACCTAATGGGTTTGTACACCTTTCAAGTTTTATTTCGGCCAAAATGCATCAAATCGTAAATTATACAGGCTCCCAGAAGACCCCGCGGTGGATGCGGGGATGTCGCCCTACGCCACAGACATTCAAAGGGACAATGGTGCCGCAATTAGCACCACGCAGGGATGGGAAAAACATTCTTGTTGATTCCTAATCTCGGCCAAATAAAACAATCATACAGATGATTCTAGAAGATATTTTATTCGTGAACACGTGCTGTTATACTAATACAAACGCTGAAAGCTGTGGTAAATCTTTGCCGAAACCTACGCCTTGTCCTGTTGTAGCTAGCCAACTGAACCTCATCGAAGCCGCAATAATTACAAAAGTGTTGTGAATAACTACACAACAAATAAGAGCCGCACCTTCCGCAGGGTTAGGGCAACATTGAAGAGCGTTATCAAGCTTATTTAACAAATCCCAAGTTGGCTCCGTAAATAGATGCATCGCTAAATAGATGCATCGCTAAAAGATAGATGTATTTCGACTCGCTGCTTTTTTGTCTGCTCATTAGCTAATTTTAATTTCTCTTGCTGACAACGGAACGTCTAGAAACGTGCAGTCATTAAACTAGTAGCTGCGTCGCCATACATTCGTGTGCTGACATATCCATCAACACTCACTATTTCATATTCTATTTTAGTATACATTAGTTCCATTTTCATTGTGTGTGTAACCTTTCCTTCCAGCTGAGTCTCAAACTATACCTCAAATATTACTTGGCCAGGGAATCCATCCGTTTTACAAGGCATTCTTAACTAAAATCAGTTTTTCTATTCTAGAGTTGTTTCACTAAAAATGGGGCATTTCGTTCATTTCTGGAAGAACCTTTTAATAGCTACATAAACTTCCTTGTTTCTTGTGCAATAAAAAAGGGCAATTCTTAAGTCATAACTGATATACAGCAAATTTTGGTGGAGAAAAATTATAATCTGCCAAAATTTAAGAATATTTTATTTCTCCCGAGCACTTCAGCACAAGTTATGCCAATTTAGAGGAATCAAGTACAAATGTTGGGTCTGAAATTCAGACACAAGATTTTTATATATACTACGGGTACTGTACCTAATAAAGTTAATCTTGGAGGAATCAGTTTAGCCAATAAGCAAAAGTTATCCCGCTCTCGGAATATATATATATATATATATATATATATTCAGACACAAGTTTTTGCTCCTAGTATTTAATAAAATTAAACTTAGAGCAGAAGAAACAAAATAACAAGTCGAAGGTGGACTTGAGTAGGTCTACGTCGTTTCCAACTTACAAAACAATCAAACAGCAACTAATTGAGGCCTGGCAAACATTTCATCTTTCTAATTGACACGACTACCCTTGTAAAATGCAAGAAGCTTGAGCCCAGATCCGGGACACGAAATTAATGTTATATTTGACAATTGATTCGCTATTAAAGTAGTGTGATATGGCGACCGAAGGTGTGTGACACTTCGGCGTTCTGTAATAACGGTCGACACTAAACCACAGACTGAAGACCATTGTTTCACCACTTTGCGTGTTCGTTCAGATCATTTTGTTGGTGAAAGCTCCTTTGAACTATTTTTGACTCAATTGTTACGGAAGAGATTTTGATTAAATATTAGTTGATTAATAGTTACAATCTAATACGATTAATATTCATAATTTTAAGGACGTGGTTTAATATTCTACTTTTCAAATTGATTCTTTTAGTGTGTGAACGGTCCACGGTCGGAACAATACCTTAGCATTACGGGCATATCTATAAATCCGGTCGGCCAAATCTTACCTGGCCTGACTAATTGAATTTCTAACCTAATCGACCAATGCAGCCTGGACTGAGTACAATTCTTTTGTTACCAATTATTCGGTTATGTAACTATGTATTGTTCAATGGTCTCATCGTTCAAACAAAGTGCGCTGTCTTTAATCCCCTTAATTAAGTTGTTTACGACAAAGTTGTACTCTCACTTTGAGGGCGGAGTTTAGTTTAAAGCTCCAAAACCCTTACGTAATGTTATCTGGTCAATTTTGTTGACTACGCAACTTGAGTTGTCAAGGACTTTTTATATCTCTTACAACTTAAGACTTTAGTATTTTTATACCAAGTGGTACTGCGCTCGTCAGACTTTAAGTAGGGCACTCTGTTAGTTTAGCAAGTGAACTCTGCCTATTCGTAAACTATGAAAGTTTGAGTTAGCTGACGGAGCGCGTCTCTTTACATTTACTTTTCAGTCGCTATGTAGTGACGTACTACTTGTCTCCTCATTGGTTTTTAATTTTGATGGACAGCTAATTAAAGCTAGAGTTAGCGTCCGTACTTAAGGGCGCGCACACCTAGTAGAGAGAGAGAACTTTGAGATATAGCAAGTAAAGTTGGTTATCCGGCACTTGAATTAAACTGATTTTAAAAGGGGCCTCCGTTCCTGATCCTCTGGGTACCTCTCAAGCAAGCCACAACGAGCTTTCCCTCCCTTACACAATAATGAATAAACGTGCTGTTGAGACAGGACAGCAGAAGACTGAACGGTGCAGCCATTTATTCAGGTGAGAAGATAAACGCCAAAACCTCAGTCTACAGAATGCTAACTGTTGCCGTTCATCTTACCGTTAGAGATTGGACAGTAAATACACGCGATGAGCAAGAGCTGAGACTGTGGGTTAGAGTTGCATAAAACGGTATAATATATTCATTGCAATCAAAATTAATACCTGAGTGATAGTAACCCACGCAGATTTTCTGTCTTAGTTTTAAAACAATTATTGAGGTTGAAGGAGGTTCAAATTTCAGTGCGAGATTTGGAACTGAATTCTTATCCTTTTTTTTTTCAGTTTCTTCACGCTATGTTGAAAAGAAAACATGCTGATCTGCAAATAGTATTACTATATTTTTAAGGAGATATTTTTATTTCTCAAACAAATGATATGTTTTAGTTTTTGATGCTTTTTAGCTTTAGAACTTTCTAGCCTTAGCATTATATATGAACTCTTTTAAATTTTTATTATCAATTAGTTTCACAATATCTTCGTTGTTATTATCCTCGCCCTGTCGCTACAAGTGCTGTCAAGAGAAAACCGACCATTTACTTGGTTCAGACAAAGAATGTTTACATCATCTTCAAGCCAAAACCCTTGGACAAGCAAACCTGTGCTCTTGCGAGGTGTTCGTATTGGGCTATAACCCTCCCTGTTAAAGAATAACCATTCACACATCCATTACTTCTTCGTAAAAAAAGTCTACCTGGTCCAATGGTCAAAACTTACTTCACAGGTGTTCAATGTTTACCACAACATCATCTTCAAGCCAAAACCCTCGGTCAAACCAAACCTGTGCTCTTGCAAGGTGTTCGTATTCAGCCACGAAGTCTCCTTGTTGAATGAATAACCATTCACACATCCGTCACTCCTTTGTAACAAAGTCTACCTGGTCCAATGGTCAAAACTTACTTCACAAGTGTTCAATGTTTACCACAACATCATCTTCAAGCCGAAATCCTTGGTCAAACCAAACTTGTGCTCTTGCGAGGTGTTTGTATTGGGCTATAACCCTCCCTGTTAAAGAATAACCATTCACACATCCATTACTTCTTCATAAAAAAAGTCTACCTGGTCCAATGGTCAAAACTTACTTCACAAGTGTTCAATGTTTACCACAACATCATCTTCAAGCCAAAACCCTCGGTCAAACCAAACCTGTGCTCTTGCGAGGTGTTCGTATTGGGCTATAACCCTCCCTGTTAAAGAATAACCATTCACACATCCATTACTTCTTCGTAAAAAAAGTCTACTTGGTCCAATGGTCGAAACTTACTTCACAAGTGTTCAATGTTTACCGCAACATCATCTTCAAGCCGAAACCCTTGGACAAACCAAACCTGTGCTCTTGCAAGGTGTTCGTATTCAGCTACAAGTCTTGTTGAAAGAATAACTATTCAAACCACGTAATCGCGGTGAAGCTGAATAGGTCAACTGTCAGAGAAGACAAAAAAACTACAAGAACACTCACGGTTTTGATTGAAATCAAAAGTCTAAATTATTTGCTTTACTAGTGAGAGATGAAAAGAAAAGGAAAGGAGACAGGTTTGGAATGAAAATTGTTTATTGATAAGCTAAATAAACCCCAAAAGGAGGTAAGAGGCCCAAACGTTTGAAATGGAAGTAAAGTAGTAAAAATTGCTTTGTGGAGATGTGAAAACTTGAAGGATAAATTGAATAAGAATAAGAACAAGAATAAGAATAAGAATATTAAGAATAAGAATTTGAATTTGAATAAGAATAAAAATAAGAATGTTAAGAATAAGAATATTAAGAATAAGAATAAATAATGGTAATAGGACTGAGTGGAGTCCGATTCGGTCTGTAATCATACGAATGATTACGAAATCGGACGACCGCGCTTCGCGGGAGTCTGATTTCGTAATC
Organism: Plumapathes pennacea; assembly: GCA_964036295.1. Lineage (NCBI taxonomy): Eukaryota > Metazoa > Cnidaria > Anthozoa > Antipatharia > Myriopathidae > Plumapathes > Plumapathes pennacea. The sequence continues at coordinate 11,450,734 of OZ038465.1, read as the reverse complement.
ACGAGTATGATTACAGACCGACATCGGACGACACGAAGTCCTCTTACCAATTAATCATAAATATTACAATTTCTGAGAATGAAATGATCATATAGCTTCAGCGTCTTCTCCTGTACTATACATAAAAACAAAGCATCAAGAAGTACTTCATCGCCGATCTATTTTAACACGCGCGTACACACGGTTCGGCGTTTGTAAACACGCCGCTTGTTCGTAGTTATCTAGCTCTCAGTTATATCAACTTAAAATACTTGAGAGAAAGAAGAAGCTAATTTACCCAATGATTTGAGTTGAATGCGGATTTTTTGAAGTAAAAGTAAAAAATGTGTAAGTTCTTTACACTCAGTAAAAATCAGTAAACCCATCACGAACTCACAAATTGAAAGACAGTTTATTTCGACTTTTCAGGTTTACATTTTTTAACGTAACAGGTACTTTGAAACTCAGAATACTAGTTTATTTTTTTCACAGAAGTTTACTCCAAAGCATTCAAAGGAAATATTCAAGACTGAAAAAATCTGTATCTTAGCGGGTCGGCACAGCAATTACAAACTTACCGATTTCTTGACGGCTTAATTTTCTAGGAGCGTTTGTCCATCACAGTCCATCACAACAAAGTTAAGTTTCTTCCATGATTTTGAAATGAATTAACGACGTTCATTGACATTGGCCGAGCCGTAAGTTGCAGAGTGTCTATAGCACAGCATGCTGGCGATGTCGTGAACTAAACAAACGCGCCCGACCGGCGAAAATTTCCTGTCTTCTTTCGTTACATAGTGACTGTTCACGTTCTTTGATTGACCACAAACTGTTCCTTGCATGCTAAGTTGTCCAAGAATTAACAAAATTCGCCTTTCGAGAAGCCACAAACTCACACCGGCAATCGAGTTTTCCACTGAAAATCAGTGTAACGCTGATTGGTGCATTTAAATTTCACTCTTGCTTATGATTGGTCAAGCCAACTGTCCGATTACAGAACAAAGAAGTATCCGATTACAGAACAATAGGTGTCCAATTAATGATTAATCGGGGGGGTTTATGAACCAATCACATTCGAGGAAATTGTAATATTTATGATTAGGATAATGAACTACAACTGCTGAAACGAGCTAGTGACAGGCTAGATAAAATGAGTGTAGGAAGATTAAACCAAGCTAGCTTGTGGTGGGACAAATGCCTATCACCACGATATCAGCGATACGTGAATTAAAGAGTTATTAGTGGAAGAGTCAAGTAAGCTTGATAAGCGTCTCAGCGCCTCAGTGCCGTGTAACTTGATTAAGTGTTCACAGGAACAACGGCCTGAAAGGCAAAGGTCGCTCCGCCGCGATAGAAACTGTGGGAGGAGAAATCCCTGCGGGCTAAACCAATGCGTGAGATGTGACGCGTAATTGATGAGAGCAAGTAGTTTGCGGTGATAGGACGACAGCTTGATGTGGAAGGCATGCAAAATATGGGCAAGGTGGGAGAGGCTGGAACCAGGCGGACGTAACGCAGGACCGCTGCGACGGGGCATCAATGGTGAATCCTCCTGGCGCTGTAGCGTTTTGGTTCATTTGATGCGGAGGACTGCACCCCCCCCCCCCCCCCCTCCCCTCCCCCTCCTGCCTGCACTCGAAGAAGTGAACTTGATGTCTTGGCGAGTGAGGTGTCGTTGGAGTCAAATGACGAGATTAGAGTTCCGCAAGAAAGAGAAGAATGCGACTGTGAACAAAGCCCATGCAGCTCGTAAACGCTGGCCACGTCTTCCCCAAGGCTTGAGTGCCCCATGATTGAAAGCAGTTCAGAATATTTATGTAATGTCCGTAGTTTCGGAGAATGTGTCCTTGGAAAGCAGTGTGGTAAAACTGTCCGTTAAAGTAGCCGCCTGCGCCTGTTTGGCAGGCGTCGGTCGATAGCTGTAGTGGGTCGTGATCCAAGGGTTCGCCTTGCTGATGGATGCGCCATTGTAGTGTAGTAAGAAATGGCACCACCATCGTAAATCAAAGTGGTTGTATAGAGACAGGGGATAGAGACGCTGTAACGAAGGACATTACGCCTTGCAGATGTTGAAGATCGTGGCGCTACACGTGCTCGACGAGGAGCAAGGACGGGAAAAACGCAAGGACGAGACATTGGGCCCAGAAGCGTAGCAAAGTTGGGAGCGAAGAGAAATGAACTTGGAAGTTAAAGCGGACTTGATAGGAAACGAAGGAGACAAGGCCAAGGAGTGAGGTGCAGGAGGCTGAACGAGTGACGGGACGAGTTGTGGAGGAGGATCGCAGTGGTCGGAGAGGGATTGTTCGTTTGGAGCCAGAACTGGGCCCGATGATAGTCAACCCACCATGATCTTGGCGACGTGGTGGCACTAGGAAGTTACGCTTCGGGCAGCTGAGGGCTCTGTAGTCGGACCGCTTTCACACTGCGCACAAGTGTTGTTTCGGACAATTGGAGTCGTCGCAAATGGCATGCCACGACCAGTCGTCGCAGATTTGGTGTTGTGGGATGGAGTTGGTGATGGCGGTGGTCGGCCAAGAAGACACTTTGCGGGTCTTGGGGCTTAGATCATCAAGGAGCGCCGTGGAGATGCAGAAAGGTTGCTTTATGTGTTAGAAGCAGCCGTCCCATTTGATCAGGCCCAGCTCGATCGAGCGCCTAACGCACCTCTTTCGACCGAAATGACTAAGCAGAGCAGACAAAGAGAATTGTCGTCGAACGAAAACATTTATATTGCGCGTATGCAATCAGGAGAAAAAGAAACATAAAGGTATGTTGCCGTTCAGTTTTCTCTTTGTCACAAGCTATGTAATTACTCATAGTTGATACGGTACCGTCGAATTGTCGGCTTATAATTTCTGCTCAGTTGATTTTAAACGGAAGTAATTTCAGTGCACTGTTGTATAAAAATAACGTGAATATATCGAATATATGCAATGCCTTGTTTAGTTTCCCTTTTTCTCTCTCTCTCTCTCTCTCTTTAGCTGGAAGCTAAAATCCTGTTGGAATTTCTGTTGGAAATTCCGACGACTTTTAATCCCGGTGTTTGGATAACTAAGACTGTCACACATTCAAAGTGACGGCTCACCACTTCGCGGCTCATGCTCGTTGTTGCTTTACGACGACAGCTCAACATTTGGACTTCATTCCTCTAAGATTAACTTTATAGGCTACTAAGTGAAAATTCGTGTGCCTGATTTTCAGACCCTCCAAGATCAACTTTATTAGGTACCCAGGAGTAAAAATCGTGAGTTTGAATTTCAGATCCAACATTTCGACTAGATTCTTCCAAGGTTAACTATAATTATTAGGCACCTAAGAGTAAAAATATTGAATTGTGTCTGGATTTCAGACCCAACATTTGGACTTGATTTCTCCAAGATTGCCTTTTGTTGTTAAGAGTGTAAAATATTGTTTCTGAATTTTAGACCAAAGATGTGGATTTGATTCCGCCAAGATTAGGAACATTTTTTAGCGCTTAATGATAAATCTTGTGTCTGAATTTCAGACCCAAATTCTTACATTAAAGATTAAATTTGCTTAGTACAAAATGAAAAACCTTGTGTCTGAATTTCAGTCCCAAATGTGAAGTTAGATTCCTCCAAGATTAAACATATATAAAGTGCTTAGAGTGAGGAATTGATCCTAAAAAGAATTGGATTTGATTCCTCTGGTTTTCACTTTGAAGTGTGTTTTGTAAAAAAACATTCCGCCGTAATAGCGTCTTATTTAAGATGATTGTTTTCCCCTGTCCGAAACGGGTTTAATTTGTTGTTTGGTAAATAAGACATCTGCAGTTCCTCCGCAATTTACGGTTTCTGAATTGACAATTAGGCCTATTATGCTGTAGTCTGGGTAATTTTAACATTTTTGTTTTTTTTTTCAAGCACGCAAAAAGTAAAAATCGTTAATTCTTGGAAGAACGAAAATTTTAAATCAAAGAGATTTCTTGATTTCGGCGAAAAAAATATTCGCAAAAGTGCAAAAAACGCGGATTTTGGCTGGAAAATATTACTTTAGAGAAACCAATTTTAGTTTAGAATGCCTTTTTATTAATTCTCTTCAGTCAAGTGTTGCTTTTTCTTGTGCCCAGTGCGTTAGTACAGTTACATCTTTAAAGCAAATTTCACAACATGCGGCTGAATGCTAAAAACAAGGTTAAGTAAATATATAGTTTTTGAAAATTATGTGACTTCAAACATGCAACTACAAACCTATACTGTAAACTATTTTTAATGGTCTTGTAACATTCTTATGTCGTCAAGAAATGGACCAGATTAACTCTAAATAAGCAAAATAAAGAACAAACCAAAACTCTGTGTGGTGTAAATCAAAGCAGAACGGAGACGAAATCATTCTTATATAACTGAAAAACAAATCTGCAAATCTTAATTAGATGCTATTAGTTATTGGGTGTTGGAGACATTCAGCTACACTCTATAAAGTTATTTTACAAAGCCGTAAGCAAAACTAAATATTTGGAAAAGCTTTTCAGGCGGGAGCAGTTACCAATTTTGAAGTTGCCATCCCTAATGCTTCAGGCTGCAAAAATCGGACACTTAGATGAGACGCGAGTGACCAAACGGGTTCTGTGAACAAAAAGGAATATAGCATAAAAAAGGAATTAGTATAAAAAAAGGTATATAGGGTGTAAATAAATGGAATTGCACTTTAAAAACAATTGAATATATGTATTAATAAATCAATATTAATCTGTAAATTATGCAGATTGCAGTGAGACTCCAAAAAGAACCTGCAAGGCGAAGAGGGTAATTACATTCAGAAAACGATATGGTGTCGCGATTAGTACCCTGCAGGGCTCATCACCTTATTTGACTTGCGGACCGCGCTGTAGACTGGCTGTTGTTCGATTTGCACTTCTTGGTATCCCTCCTCGGTACTAGGTCCCCGGCCGCGTACATACCATTCTTCCGTGTGGTAACCACCATTCGCGGTCGGTTCGGTCGTCTTCCCACCTCGTACCATCTCACTCATGAAGGTTACTTCATGTTGGCCCAGTCCAGTGTCCAGCAGGTCTGAGGTGCTCTTCCTGCGCTGACTTCCCTGTCGCTCAAAGACTTGCTCTTGTGAACTAAGTGTTAAAATCACATACCAGTGATAAGTATTTTACCAGTCAACTATTTTCTTGTGTTCAATCAGTTTGTATAGGTAATCGCATGATTTCGAGTGCAATTTGGAATAAATTAGCACGAGTAAATTTTTCAAAGATCACAAAATTGCACGAGCGCCGCGCGAGTGTAATTTGTGGTCTTTGAAAAATTTACGAGTGCTTATTTATTCCAAAATTGCACGAGAAATCATGTGATTACTTGTTAATAACATGCATACAATAATTTCCGTCGCGTAATCTTTTTCAATTTCGTTACAATTCACAAGTGTCTCTCAAGAACTTTGTTTTCTCGCAAACAGAATCGGAATCGTCCTGAGGAATTAAAACACGCCCTTTGTTTTGTTTTGCTTCGCAAGTACGCGCGCCAGCTGTCGGCAATTTTTAATTTCAAATTTCTGCACTCTTAATTACACATTTCTGCACTGTTAATTACACATTTTTGCACTGTTTGGGATAAATTGACGTGCGCTCAGCCAATCAGAATGTAGAAATAATTGTATGCATGTTATTATAAGGGATAAAATATTACGGGATAGGGCCGCTTAAATGAAACCCCAAACGTTCGAACAAGTTGATATTAATTTTCTAACACCATAGTACTGACTGAAATTTTGGCAAAAAATGAGGATCATATTTTTAATATAGTGTATAGAAAGGTAAGCCAGGCGCCACCATCTCGGATATTATTCCGTTATTGTTACATGACAAAAGAACCATGCCATTGTTTTCTGAGAACAGCAGCATCGTTAAAATAAGATCGAATATGGCGCCGTCTACGAAAGTTTATGTAAAGCAAAATATCTTTCCAGTTTAAACAATTTTAAGGCAATTTGTGCTACATACCTACATAAATCTCATTTCAACTCAAACTTAAGAGCGGCTTTGACAAGCTAAATGTCAAAAGTTGCTTATATTCAGTCGGGTTTCCTTTTAACAAAGTAAATACAAATAACAGAATTTCTCTTACCCCCCGTAAGCTGCATTGTTGAAACCAGGATCTGCGCGGTATCCACCTGTGCCTACGGTGGCGTAACCAGCGGGAGTGTACTCGGGCACGTATCGATAACGATGACCGTTAACATACCCAGAACCAATCGTCGCGTAACCAGGCGCGAATTCCTGCGCCATCGTCGAATAGCCGCCACCTCGGCGGTCTGCGGTCATGTAGCCCCAGTTTCCCGGGCCGCCAGCCGACATGGCGCCTTTTTCGCGCGCTGCTCTGTCGCGCCTGTCAACGGAAGAGTAACCGCCGTCCAGTGACCCTAACGACGCCATGCTCACCCCAGATCTCAGGGTCCCGTCTGAAGAGTATACTGGGATCTGGGATCGAACTTTGTCTGCTTTCATGCTGTCACTTCCATTGGCAGCGGCGAATTTTGTTTCTTCTTCGGTTTCTGTGCCTGCGTCAACGGCGAACTGGATTACCCCTGAAAATTAGAGAAAAATCTTTTAGTTCATCGCTCAGATTGTATCTAGCAGTGGACTGGACTGTCGCTACAACATTTCCCCGCTGCACATCCCCGCGACAAAATATGAAACGTGTCACACTTGACGCTGGGACTTTGCAGGAAAGGCCGTGATTGGTTTATTTACAGATCTGTTGCAGCGACATGTCTCACAAGCATGTCACACCAGGCGACCAAATGTGTGCGCGACATTTTGTCCCAGCGACGTGTCGCATGGATCCAAATCGATTTGAACTCGTGCGGCATGTCGCAACATGCTGCACAAAAGACATACATGTCACACGAGGCGTATTGTCGAGGGGACATGTCGCTTCGAGTAGAAAGACCTTTAAAACACTTATAATGTACCAAGTGAAAGTAATATAGGATTGCCAGTAGGTTTATGCTGAACACCGTGAATGATGCTTTGGCTGACACCAGTGTCGCGGAGGTCATGGGTTCGATTCCCGTTGAAGCCCGGATGTTTTCCGGGCTAGCTGTGAAGGCCACTTTCACTGTCATCCTCTATTCGTAGTTCATAATTTATATATGTGCTTTCTTATATATTTGCATCAATATCAGAAACTGTTGAAAGGACGTAATGAAGAGCAGGAGAGTGCCAGAAATAATACTAACCTTGTGGTTTCTCAGAATATTCTCGACCCATTTCTACAGAAACTTCTTGTACTTCGTCCTCTGGAAGTCCCATGCCTTTGTGTGTTAGAATCTTTGGTCCAAGCATCCATTTTCTGTTTCCATCCATAGTGTCCAACAGATATCCCTCACCTGCCGATACTCCGGCTAGAGCTGCGGGCGTCCCACGACGCCTCTTTCTATCTCTAAAAAACAACAGGATGAAATACTTCAGAGATGTCCATTGGGATAAAAACGATAGTCCCAACAATTAGAGTCCTTATTACACGACTTCACATTTTCGAGTGCAAATACGGGCCAAAACGAGTGCAAAGATGGGAGCGTATTGCACTTGTCAGGAACCAGATTTATTAGGTTACGTGATCAGTTTTCGCAAGCAAAATTTACGAACGCGTAATTTTTTGTTCCATTTTGCGAGCGGCGAGAATGTTTGCCCTGCTTCGTTTGTCGTGTAATAAACAATTTATTACACGAAAAGTCGTGCAATACGGCTGTATTTTTACTCGTCAGTTTAATTTTTTCTCGCCTGAAGCAGGCTCGAAAAAATAAAACCGACTCGTAAAAATACTTCGTCGTATTGCACTCCTTCCCGTGTAATAACCTCTTTATACTAGTTCACGGGATTCAATAATAACTACAACTGCACAGTAGAGTAATGGATATTGCAACAGCAACGATAGTGATAACAAAAACTGGACGAAAAATCAATAGAAACAACATCAACAACAATAAAAAAATTACAAACATAACATAATGGCTTAAACATACACAACAAGGGCGACCATAACGAAACGATGAAGATTAGGAGAGAACAGATGAAAAGTTATTTTGAAAAATATATCAGCCGCTACTTACTTGCCGCCGCAGCAGTAATACCAGCAACAGAACCATAATAAAGCAAGCAGCAGAAGGAATGTGAGCACTCCAGCTAGAATCCACAAGGCAATCACTAAAGAGAGATCAGTCCAAATATGGGCCTTAGATTCGTGAACAACAAAAATAATATCATAGACATCGCCATAATGACAAGTGGTCTTCTAGAAAAAGTAGGTTGTTCATGAAACCTCTTGCCTTGTAAAAAGCAAATGCAAATGATTATGGGCAATCTTAATAAAGGTGAATCTACTAAAAAAAAGAAAAAAGAAAAAAGAAAACGGAAAGTAGAAAGAAAATATCCCTTACACAGAGCTGTGTTCGTTGAACCTCCGTCTATCTTGCCGGTAACTGGGGCACCAAGTGCTGAAGTGCAAAAAGAGTAGAGCAGATAAGAATAACTATATTATAATCCGCAAACACTGCGTTCGCACCACCATACACAAGCAGGGTATAGCAAACGAAATATTTAGGCACTGTTTCAAAAGAATGCCGTATTCCGCAGCCCGCAAACCTCAAAAAGTCACAAATCAAGGCTGCCGTAACTTTGTCAAGTTTTCGACGCCAGGAAAAAACAAATATGTAAAATACCGCACAACAGGCTGCTCTTATTTCAGAGTTTGTCAGCCCATGTGACTTTTCGCGGTTTGCGGAATGCGGTTGTCTAATATGTTACCCAAGACTATATAAAACAAAACACAAAGTAACAAAATCTTAACAAAAAAGGCATTTGCCCAGGAAAGTAGTATTAATACAAACAACAAAAACGAAATCATCAGCAACAACAACAACAACAACAACAACAGCAACTTCTTCTCAGTGGCACACTACGCTAGCACAAAATACTATTGCTCTAATTTATACTATACAGGTTGAACAAAGTGCAAACCGATCAAGCAAGTGAAGAGATGCAAGTCTTTGAGAGCTGTCGGCGGCTTAGCAAACACTAACCTTGACACGCTAAAACAGCAGCCTTCATGCAAGCGGGAAGTTTTTCCTGTGATACCCAGCCAACAGGTTCTAGTCGAATGTACCGCACCGATTCCGTGGCATTAAAGAGGTTGGTCTTCATGTTCCTGGCGTCCAAATTCCCTTGAAATACCTGCAGCAATTGATGTGCCAGCCTCAGTCCTTGACACTAACAGATTCTTTCTCTAGTGTAGTGCACCCAGAGTTTTAAAAAGATAAGGTATAAAACAGTATATAGGTGAATAGTACTTGATATTCCAAGATTGAGGAGCCAATCAGAGCGCGCGAAAAGCACTATTCACTTGTGTGGTATATACTAATATAATCTTCCCAGTCATGAAGAACATATTAACTGTCATGGATCACCAGAAAGATGTATTGGGCCTTGTGTTCTGAGTGAAAGCCTGACTAAATTATTTCTCGAAAAACCGCCGGTTTACTTTGAATTTAAATCATTTTTTAACACACTTTATGTTGAAAAATGTGTTCAAAACAGAAAAATATTTGCATATTCTTGAAGTACTAGCAAGATCCTCGGTAAATCCAAAAATATATAATTATCCTCTCCATTTGCAACTGTGTGTGGTGCAAGTTCTGACCTTTACTTTGCCATCTTCTTCATAGTAGGTCCACTCTTCTCGGTCTATGCTACTTATTAGTTTGTATTCAGTGACCCAGGTCTTTGGGTTTTCACTCTTGCCTTTAGTGATGAGACCATAAACGTCATAGCTATCACCTGTGGTAAAAGAATTTGAACTATTTTACGAGCTCACCAAGTCAAGATTATAATACCATCCCTTACGATGTTTCGTGTGATGATAGGTTGTGCCTGTGTCACCAAAAGAATGATTGGTTCCGCATACATAGCGGTCTCTTCAGTTATGGTTGTAACATCAGCATGATAATTGTAATCATTGTAATCATTGTAAACACAAATCATCAATTATGTGTTTGACGTTGTCCACTTTTTGTGAGCCAGAATAACTGTAATGCTTTTCTTTATCGATTAATTTGTCACCTTACTTTACGTTTTCAACTACCTGGAACAAAACCATTTTGAAATTTTCAAAAGAAATGGGGTGTAATATATTTCCAACAGCAGTAATTAGAATCAATTTATTATGAAAGTTGCGATATTTTAAAGAACATACAGATAAGTAGCCAAGTAATTGTCTGTGTATATTACCCAAGTCAATTTCCAGGTAACTGTTGCTGTCTTCACGTTCAGCACACCAAACTAATTTAGAATCTCCCATTGCACTCGCATTGAGTCGGCCATGTGAAGCTTCACTGTTTTCTGATAAACTCGATGCTGTGTAAGCCGAGTCTGGCAAGGGTGCCACCTCTCCACAATCTACAAATAAAAAGAGGAAGGAAATAAGTAAATATTATATCTTATTGAAAATATTTTAGTTAGGGCTTTGTAGAAATTGCTTACCATCACAATCCACTTCATTGCAAGAACGTGTTTCCGATCTTGGTCCAATGCAGCCAAGTTCTGGGTAGGTGCAGTCACGTGTTCTCTTTTGCTGTCCCGGTAGTCCACGCGATCGACATGTTTTTGAACATTGACTCCATTCTCGCCAGGAGGAGAAGCCGTCGGCTGAGGGCAGATAAAGAGACAAAAACACAGACAGAAAAGACAAGTGAATTTGCTAGGCTCTTGTTATACAGTAAAAGTGCGCTGGGCATATATTTATTCAGCATGACTTTCCTTGGATATATTTTGGGGGGCTTATTGTTGGAAGGAATTTTGTTACCTAGTCATAGAGTTTTTAAATGCTATTTGTAACAAGACGGATTTTTATAATAATGTATATTTAAAAGCTTGTAATTGCCAATCTGGCTTCCTGTTATATATCTGCCAGTCCACGAATACATTTGTATTTGACTTGTTCGTCTGCGTACGTACCTGCTATTTATACACCTAAAGTTTTTTTCTGCCTCAGTTAAATCACATAACCATCTGCATACTTTATCCGATTGCTTGAATGTCTCACAACAAGCACACTCACCACTCAAAATTACCAACATAATCTTCTTGGCCAAGTCGGCTGATTGGTGATCCGGAGCGACTCTTATAATTGCGTCTTTACTATTTGTAATGACTTCCAACTCCCCTTGATCCACCTTGCCAACTCCTACACCAACAACGAAGACCTTATTCTCCCGCAGTTTCTGCACGACATTTTCAAGAGAGGTGCCGCCTGAACTGGATTTAGTATCCAGAATAACAACAAGCACCTTCCGTGCGTTGGACCGAACTTCTCTTTGTTCATAGACCTTTCTGGCCTCTTGCAGGGCGCTTTCTAGGACAGGTCCCCCGCTTGGTTTTAGAAGCCTTTCCACGATCTTTACCAGAGCTTCTTTGTTGGGAAAAGTTTTGGCGAAGTCAACACGGGTCGTTACTACTGCTCCGAAGAGGATGACGCTGTAGTGGATCTTGATGATGCCATATGTTTGGATGATGCTTGTGATCGTTTCTTTCATTAGGGCAAATGTTTCGTCCGAGTTCGTAGCAGTTGCGCTTATTGCAAATGTTAGATCGATATGGGGCACATTTGCTGAAAAACAAAATAAAGATGGCTGTCATTAGTCGCTATTTAAAACCGGACAAACTGAATAAATATGCTGTACAACAACATTGCAACATCGTGAAGTGGAGAGCATTAAAGGTTTTGATTGTGGAAATGCGCCTGTTACTTTCCTTAACTTCATTATGACTCCTGTCATATCTTAAGATAAAAATGTGAAAGAGAAAACATACAGTCTGAACGTCCTGAATTGTGTCTTGTCGCCTGATAGTTTCTATTCGACAAAGTTAAAGATGCGCAGATTATCATAAAGAAAACTTACCAAGGAACACCTTGATCATGATTTCTTCTGCCAATTCCACGGGTCGTTTCTCTTTATGATTAGGCACAGAAATCACGTCATCGACGCTAAAGCTGACTTTCTGAAGCTGTTGGACGATGCTTTCGTTTCCCATGGCAACGGAAACGATTCTGATATCTTTCCGGCGTAGGGCGCTAGTCATCAGTTGCAGCTTGTCAGAACTGACCTCGGAGTATACATCAGTCACCACGACGAGCACATTCTTGGCATTTGGTCGAGTTGGAGTGTTAGTGAATAAATCGTGGGCTTTATTTAAGGCCTTTTCCAGGTTTACCGGACCTTCCTTTTTGGGAAGGGCATCAACTGATCTCTTCATGCTGTCTTTATCAGGGAACTTGGTGCCGAAGTTGAAGCTTGTCGTGGGCACTTTGCCGTAGACGATGGCGCTATAGTCGAGTTTGTCGGTGCCATATCTGTCGATGACGGTTTTGATGATTGACTTCATGAGAACAAAAACGTCTTCGGAGGCAGCGGAATCTGCGCTTAAGGCAAACCCCAGGTCAACCTCGGGAATGTTAGCTGGAGAAGCAAATATAGAGGATTATGTCACGAACAGGGTAAAAACCACCCACTGTATAAATCTCTATCATGGTCTATATCTATGTATCTGTGCATCATTCCTTGCGTGCAATGTGCTGAATGATTTCTCAGCCCTTTCCTCTTTTGGTATTTGTTGCGCAAAACAATAAGCAACTGATGCGACTTTAGTATATACCACACAAGTGAATAGTGCTTTTCGCGCTCTCTGATTGGATCCTCAATCTCGGAATATCAAGTACTATTCACCTCCCGGCGGCTTCCGGTAAAACAAAATGGCGCGCGAACCCAATTTTTGCCCACTTTTGTCGGAAATAAAATAGCTATTTGGGAGTTGGCTATTAAACTTGTGTGGTATATACTAAAATAATTATTTGATGGCCCACTCACTGCTCAAGAACCGTTTTCTCAATCAAGATTATCTGGCATAACGCGTTTCCGTAGTGTATCTGGTCTATCTTAAGTCAAACGTTTTGCTTTTTCAAACAGTTGATAGTGAATTTATAACGTACCTCTCAATACCCTTTCCATTATTTGCACAGCCAGCTTGGTATGGGCTTCATTACTTGGTACAACAATGACGTCTTTTGGATTGGGGGATATCACTCCAAACTCAGCCGACTTTACATTTACCCCTATGCCTACTGAGATCACCAGTACTCCCATGTCTTCCAATGGTCTGATCTTCTTCACAAGCGCAGCCTTGGGAATATTACTGGCTTTGTCCATAACGATAACCAGCACATTTTTAGCATTAGGTCTGGCGCTTTTTGATTTAAAAAGAGCTTTGGCTTGTTCTAGAGCCTTATCTAAAGCTGGCCCTCCAGTTTCCTTAGTGATGTTATTGAGAGCTTGCTTGAGTGCATCCTTCGTTGGGAATGTTTTACCAAAGTCAATTTTTATGTTCGCTTTGGAGCCGAACACTATAAAACTGTGGTGAATCTTGTCAATTCCATATCTTGTAATGATCAACTTGATAGTTCTCTTCATAAGATCATAGGTATCACTGGATTTTGCCGATGTTGCACTAAGAGCAAAGGCCAGGTCAATCTCGGGGATATCCTCTGAAAAAAGAACACACCCTTTTGCTTAGTTCGCAATATTGCACATAACTACACATGCGTACATGTCACAAAGGCAATCCATCTGTTTCTCAATGCATGTATCAATCTAGTACGCAGAGTCTTTTAAGCTACTGTATTAGAAAAAAATGTTCGACGAAAACATAGGAAAAAACTGGATATAATGATTCCCAAATATTGAGTTGCAAACCACCAATTATTCGTAACCAATCAAGATTACCCATGTGCTGGTCCTTTCCAGACCGCTGCATGGAGAAGGGTTTGACATGTATGCAATAAACAATAAGCAAGCAAAACAACACAACTTTACAGAGCTTCATCTGAGACTTCTACAAATTAAGTATAGTCTGTGGGCTGTGAACTTTGGGCTTAAATCAGGATAATACGCCTTGGTATGGTTTTCACAAAGAAAAACCAAACACTGTGAAACTGTGCATATTTTGAGCAATTTACTGGCTTTTAGATATTGTTCAATTCTGCCCCCTTCCCCCCGCCTCATTGTTCGAGCCGCTAAAATCCCTTTGCGCGATATTCGATACTCAACATTGAAACGGGGGAGAGGGGGAAAGATGTTGTCAAATAAATCCAGATGACAATGAGGGAATAAAAGAGAAGAATGGGTCTTTTTCTGCGAGTGTATCAACCTGGATTAGATGAACTCACCTTTTAGTACAAGCTCCATTATCTTAACTCCCAGCGCCTCGGCAGTAACACTCGTGTTAACGCTCAGATGGTTTTCTACGCCGCGAGTTGTTATGTTCACCAACTGATCAACATCCACCGTGGTTCCAATGCCAACAGTTATAATTTTTACATCGATGAACTCTAATTGTCCCGCAAGGTGCTCTAATTTCTTTGGTTTAGCAGGTGAACCTTTGTCGGTTATAACCACCACAACCCTTTTTGCGTGGATTCTCGCTCCTGGACCTTCGAAAAGTCTCTTCGCTTCTTCTAGGCCTAGATCCAAATTTGGGTCCTCTACATTTCTGGGAAGGGTGCTGACTGCTAACGTCAGGGTCTCTTTATCAGGGAAGTGGGTTCGGAAATTGAAGTTCACTGTGGCGACCTTACCAACTACCACAGCGGCATAGTGGATCCTAACTACGCCATATTTTGTCACAATGGATTTGATCGTGTCCTTGATGAGGTCAAAAGTGCGATCTGCATTCACAGCAGTTGCACTAATTACAAATAACAGATCGATGTCCGGGATATCTGAAAGTGAATATAACGGAAACAGTGTTTAGCAACACCACGATCCTGTTGTAGATAAAAGCATTCAAATTTTATGTAGACTTACCCGGAAAAGGCCTGGGTGGTTCTGTAAGAGTTGCAAGGAACATACAAAAAGACGTGGTGAGTAAAAATCGCAGCAACATTCAGAACTAAATATGACATCAATTGTTCCTAAGAATTATCTATGATGGGCAAATTTTGTTGTGCAAGAAAAAATCCTGAAGGCAATACCTTTTTTGGAGAACAAGGTAGAGGTATGGAAAAAGAGAATGCAAGCGTATATATTTTTTGGATCGTTTAGGAAAGTTTTCTTTTGAACACAATTAAAATAATTGAATTATTTCATGTTATTACACGACTTCACATTTTCGAGTGCAAATACGGGCCAAAACGAGTGCAAAGATGGGAGCGTATTGCACTTATCAGGAACCAGATCAACTGGTTTATTAGCTTACATGATCAGTTTTCGCAAGCAAAGTTTACGAACGCGTCATTTTTTTGTTCCATTTTGCGAGCGGCGAGAATGTTTGCCCTACTTCGTTTGTTGTGTAATAAACAATTTATTACACGAAAAGTCGTGCAATACGGCTGTATTTTTACTCGTCAGTTTTATTTTTTCTCGCCTGAAGCAGGCTCGAAAAAATAAAACTGACGAGTAAAAATACTCCGCCGTATTGCACTCCTTCCCGTGTAATAACCTCTTTTTATCAATGAAAGAAAGGAAAGGATTTTACCTGTTGTTGGTCCTGCAGAAAAACAGACATTTAAACACAAGTTAATACTAGTTCATACAACAGTTATCCCTAAAGTATTGAGAGCAAAACTACTTCAAATAATCATACTCCCTAAAAATATCCCAGATGATTTGTACTTAAAAGACATTAAATGGCTAAACAGAAGCACACATTTATGTATCACAAATTGTTTGTTATGAAATTGCTTAACCCTTGGTTGTGGAGGTTGCTATGGATAACAAATATGGAATGATTTCTTGCGCAATGCGGGTGTTTACTTGTTTAAGCAAGGCTTCTTCGTCTGACATAAATTTGACTTCCTACCTGTTGGACATGGACGAAAGCTGCAAAGTTCGCTCATCTCGGAAACCCCAACACAATCCTTTCCACCACCCCGTGGGGGTGGATTTGTGCAATTCCTGACTCGACTTCGGCTGCCTTGGCCACATGTTTTGCTACATGTAGCCCACGCTCCCCACGCAGACCAATTGCCATCCTCTATAATATATAGTATACGGAAACATAATTAATGTAAGAGAAATAAAATAGTCGCGTATTTAGAGAGAAGACTAATAAGAGAATGCATCATACTTCTCTTCCACGTTGTAATTTTTATATATTCATTTCGTTTGTCTTAATTACAATACAAATTAACTGCCATTTGTTTATAATATCAATGAACCGGGCGATGCCCAGTAGCTAGTAAACTTAAGCAAAGCTAAAACTAGAATTGAAAGGTTCGCGTTGGTTACGGGGATTGACTATCTCCAGGGGCGTAGCTACCATATACGCACGTACGCACGGGCGTACAGCTAAAATCTGAGAATTTTTTTAATCTGACAAAAAATATAATTTTCTATTGCTTGAAGACGTTTTGATCATTAAATTGGCTGGTTTGAATTGATTTCATATTTTTGTGTGTGTGTGTGTGTGTGTGTGTGTGTGTGTTATAGTGTACGTTACGCGAAAAAATGCGTCACGTATCTCCCTCAGTGTCAGCCCCACCTGACGCTAGTTTTAACTGTGAAGGAGAGGTTATAAAAATAGTCCCTTTGTGCGTACAGTTACAAAATCGCTAGCTACGCCCCTGCAGTCATCCTCTCTGTAACTTTGTCCTACTTTATATTCTTACCTTTACAGGTTTTACTGTTACAACTTTGTGTATCAACTTCGCTTCCTCTACAACCGGACCCATTGCCGACAGGACTGGGGTTGTTGCAAGTTCGCCTCCGAGTTTTACTCCCTCCTCCACATGCCGCCGAGCAAGAAGAAAAACTTCCCCAGGAAGACCAACCACCATCAACTGGAGACGAAAACAAGTGTCAGCCTGAGGGAAGTGTCATATATGGAGTTCAGAGTTCGGCTTGCAACTTACCCTCTTCCAACTTACCGTCTCCACTGTCTTACAGTCAATTTCATTATAGCCAGTCTTGTATTGTTCAAAATGTTTAATATACTACTTTACTTTCAGGTTATAAATGAGTCGTTTTAGTAAAATAAAGGGGAAACTCGTTTAACCCTTTCACTCACAAGAGTGATTAAGTTCAATTTCTTCTTCAGTTTCAGCAGCACAAATATATCATACGGTAAGAGAACTTGGTTTTTGGTACCTTGCTCAGATGATAGCTGATTAAACTATTAATTCTTAGTACATCACTCATACAATTTCCTCTTAAAAGGTTGGAAGAATCTGCGTTTTGAACTTGGGAGTGAAAGGGTTAAGATCCACGTACGTCTCTGGAGACTCTTGGAGATCAAAGAATTCTAGATTGATGTGATTCTCATCTCCGTGAGAGTGGCTAGTCTCAAATCTGTTTATCTTACCGTCGCAGACTGCGTCGTTACAGTTTACTGTTTCGGACTTTGCACCACTGCACTTGGCTCCTCCGTTCTGAGGTAATGGATTGTTGCATTTTCTTTCCCGTGTCTTGGTGCCCCCTCCACACTTTTGGCTACAATCACTCCACGTGGTCCATGGGGAGAAGCCTCCATCAACTGGAGTAAAGAGGAATTGACAAAACAGTTTTATACACAGTTAAATATACATTTTAATATGGCCAATATGAAAGAAAATAGTCGATTTGTCTCCTTATCTAACTTAAATGTTTCAAAATATATCTTTAAAGTCTGCACTTAATTAATTTAAAATTCGTTTTGAAAAAGGCACGTTGGTCACCGGAATGGGCCATATTTTCTTTGCGAACATTGAAATACCTAAATGACAAAAAAAAAAAACAGAGCAACAGTTAGACCAACAGACGGATATAGAGAACTAAAAAGGCTTGGATATGGACACACCTTTGCAGGCACGTACGGTGCACTGTCTGGAGTCTTGAACGTCTCCCACACAGTCCTGGCCATTATGAGCAGGAGATGGGTTAGTGCACGTTCGTCGACGATACTGCAAACCATTGCCACATGCTTTACTACATTGTCCCCAGTCTCCCCAAGATGCCCAGTCTCCATTTACTAAAACAAGAAGAGAAAGATCATGATCATGACGCATCAGATGTCAAGTCATGTGTTCGTTAATAATTTATGTATTAATTCGTTCTTGACTTCGTATGTTTGTTCGTTCGTTCATGGCTTGCGTGTTCGTTCTTGAGTCGTTTGTTTGTACTTAACCTAAGCATTCACTCGTGCCTGGTGTGTCCATTTTTCGCTCGTATGCGTGTTCTTGACCCGTGTGTTTGTCTTTGACTCGTATGTTCGTACTAACCTGGACAACTCTTTAGGTTGCAGGCTTTTCTTTCATTTTTCGCTCCAGAACACGGATTTCCTCCATTTGAAGGTGGTGGGTTTGTGCAGGTTCGTGTGTGGTATGTGTTTCCGTCCCCACAAGACTTGGAACATTTCTTCCAGTCAGACCATACTGACCAGCCTCCATGAACAGGTACTGCGCGCATGTGTCAAAAAGAAATGTACATTCAGCAAGAAAGGAGTCAAAAACATGATTCACAAATATGCTTTTTCAGATATTTTTCTGAAAGCAATGCTATGTATTGATCATGGGAATACATGTATACTCGTTTTGCTGTAGTACTGCCTATTGATTTGGTTGGTACATGTTTCTATTGATATCAACCTGAGAGAAAGTTTTGCTTTGTGCAACTTTGGTTTGTCACATCTTTCATTTCGCCTTTCAGGACTTGGGGTTTTTGTCTTTGGTATATCACCCACCTTTGCATGCCCCTCCGCATTTCTCTGATTCTGAGGTGTGTCCACTGCATGATTGTCCTCCGTATGCCGGTGGTGGATTACTGCATGCACGTGATCTGCTTCGCGTCCCGTCACAGTTCTTACTACAGGAGCTCCATTGGGTCCATTTTGATAATTTACCATCAACTAACAAAATAATAAAGTCAAGTTAAGGTATGAAAGCTTTGGGGGACGCGGTGGGAAAGCAGGAAAGTGTCAGTGGGCATAGAAGCCGAAAAGGATAATCAAAGATAAATGTTTTGTTTTTGATCTATTTAATGTGATTGGAATGTCCTGAGTCCAACGAGACATTTAGTCACGTTCCACCTTACGGCGTTCGCTAAGTACAGCAGTGCTTTATGAAATAAATAGTACCCGTAACTGAAACTGTAATCACAATAGGCACCTCGTTTAATTAACCGTTCACTACCGTTAGTTTTCCTGTCTAAATTAATATTAACGTTTAGAAAAACACGAATTCTGCTCAACAGCAACGTGAATTACTGTACTACTGTCATATTGATATTGTGAGAGAGTTTATGTGATTTATCCCAAATATTCGAAATACCTGGACAGTTCTGTTTATTGCATGCGTCAGTAATTTTTGCACTTCCGCCACAGCCACGTCCTCCATATTGTGGCACAGGGTTATTGCAGGATCGAGTTTTCTCTCTCACCCCTCCCCCACACGTCTTGCTACAGCTTGACCAAACTGTCCACAAGGACCAACCTCCATTAACTTAAGAGAAGGAAATAAACACAGATACAGATGTTAAGGAACTTCATAAATATCCGTAAATGTGCTGTTGTTAGGGCTTGCTAAACACTTAAATCATCCAGCTCCATCAATGTCTATACAGTCTACAAGTACTTTACTGCCTAGACAACAAAACAATGGTAATGGAATGTACTCACTAAAAGCTTTCCTTTGAGTGGTCACACTTTTAAGTTCTTATTATTTGAAAATGGGAGTTTTCTATGATGATTCAGATCCCATAACCAACGTGAAAACGAAAAATAAGAAACAGTTGGTGACAGTGACTCTTGAATTCATTGAGCTGAGCGGTTTAATTTTACTTACAACTCTGGAAGCATTAGATACCTTGATGTTGTTTCCAGGTGTAGTCTCAAACATCAAGAAATAATTACCCTGTTCGAGAGGCTAAAGTGTAAATTCTATTGACCCTGTTTAAGACAGAGAACCCTAAAAAACAATCCAGTACAGTATCCTTATTCCTGAATGCGAGAAAAGTACATTTCATGTAAAAGACTTTGCACGGTATACTTTGTTTCGAAACAGAGCTAAGGCAATAGCAACTCGGAAACACCTTGTTTTACTTTGTATTGCCATACCTGGACAGGGCTGCGTGTTACACGACTCTATTATTTTCGCATCTCCAGCGCACTGACTGCCACCGTTGGCCGGCGGAGGGTTAGAGCACGTGCGTGTTTGATATCTGTTTCCTCCTCCACACGATTTATCGCACTGGCTCTTTTTTGACCAGCCTGTCCAACCTCCGTTAACTGAAACGAAGAGAATGGACACAAGACGAAACAAACAAACAAGTGTAAGAACTTTGCCTAGGACTTAAGTCACGGATAAATACATTCAAACAATCAAAAACTGGTAAACCAAAACTTGTTTTCAGATGAACTAGCATTCCATCGTGAAAGAGAAACGTTTAGGGTGTGTATTAATATTTGATATGATCCTCTAAATTCTTGACCAACATGGATTTGGCTAAAGAAACACAAAATCTGTCTAAATTTTTGGATTTGGATTCTCCCAAAGAAAGGCACAGTTATATTTACCTGGGCATTTATGTGTGTTACAAGCGAGTCTCTCTACGCTGTTCCCAGAGCACAACTTGCCGCCGTACACAGGCTTTGGGTTGTTACAACTTCGAGATCGCAGTTTTTCTCCACCACCACAATTGTAGCTGCATGCTGACCAAGTGCTCCAATTTGACCACCTACCGTCCACTGAAAAGACATACGTGAAGTCAGCCTCTTTGATGGACACTAGTTAAGGTATAGACTTCATTTCTATGCTTCACTTTCTCTGCATTTAATTCCAAATTTGGACAAGAAACAAAAATCCGGATATCCATGACAATAAAGTAATAAGATTGCACTAGACAAACAATAATGAATAGAAAAGAACATCAAATTAATATCTTTGGCAACAAAAATGAAGCTCACATAACTTCACGTAGACTTCTAAATATGGCTACCCATGAAAAAATATTTTATGTACCGCTACACCCTTGCGTGTTACAAGTCTGTGTATCACTGCTTGGTCCAAAACAAGGATTTCCTCCATTCACTGGGGCGGGGTTTGTACATTCACGTTTCCTGCGCCGGCCTCCTCCTCCACAGCTTTTTGAGCAAGCACTCCAAGGTTCCCATGACGACCACTGGCCATCGATTCGAACTGAAGTGGAACGCATATAGTTAAGGCACCATAAAAATAAACTAACAACCATAGCTACCGTGGATGTTCATATATTTAACTTTTCGCTGTTAATAAATTCTCGCTCCAGCCACGGAATATAGAATGATTGTATCTTTGCTTTCATCCTAGAAAATGTAACTGAACAAAACCTTGGACGGGTAAACTTGGAATTGAATATGTCAAGCTAATCAATCCTCTTCAGACTTGTTGTAATAGACTTATATTTGCAATAAATGATGTCATGAAAAAGAAGATTGCAAAAATCCGAAGTTGAAGGTCCTTAGTTTGATTTCTATCAAATAAAGCCTAAGTATGTAACCAATCAAATATAGCTTCTCAAAAGTACATTTTATGACAGTGTTCTTTCTCAAACTCTTGGACTGGACAGATAACAATACAAATGTTCAGAGGCGTGAGATTCAGACTCACCTCCACAGCCATGGACACATAGCTGAGTCTCAGAGGAGTGGCCTGGGCAAGGGGCCCCGCCGTTTCTTGGGGCAGGGTTAGTACAATATCGCTCACGCTTCTTTGTTCCGTAACATGATTGGCTGCAGACGCTCCACTGTTGCCAGGATGTCCACCCACCGTCAACAGGCCCGTCTGAAGAGTGAACACGGAATGTTAACTTTGCAGGACCTTCAATATTTTGTGCTACTGTTACGTATTCGTGGTCTTGTTGCAAAGTTCGATGTGTACATTTATCTATGATAAACAATTTCTCTTTTCTTCTTGGTTAATGAGAGCTTTTTTTTAGCGCAGGGGGGGGGGGGGGGATTTCAGGTTTCCAGACTAACTTTCAGGCTAAGATAACATTTACAAATGTGGATCCTACCGCGTCGTTAATTCATTGTATTATTATAGAATTACATCATATTTAATCCACAACTAAGCACCGTTGCACACAGTCATATGAAATTAGAAAATTACTTCCACAATAACCAACCATCAACCCACCATCTTTTGTACAACCATAAACTTCAATGCGCATGCACAGGTTGTGCGGTGCTTTGTTAGGTCGCAGAGGCTCTCTGGGATTGAACTTGATGTATCGACTCCTTCTTGCTGGGAATGGGGTCGTCACTACCTGGTTACCGTTATTCATTGGTCCATCGAAGGCCTGAGGATGGATTCAATGTTATTATTATTATTTTTGTTCTTTGATAACCAGTTGTTGAAACCATTCAGATTTGAATTCAACGTAAAGTATCAAAAAAACCTTGGTTGGTCCGTAGTCCTCTCGAATGGGGAAGAAGTTGGTGCCGTCGTCGCTGGTGTATACGTAGTATTGAGAAACGGATTGAGTGGTGCCCTTCTTGCCGCCAATTGCCACTTTACCAACGGTCACCACCTTGCCTGACATTTAAAAGATGTTGAAAAAATAGATCAACCTCATGCAAGTAAAGAGTTTTGAATTGGAAAACAGCTGTGCATTGCTGGTATTATAATAATGAAGGTTTATATATTACGAACAATGCGGTACGGTACGGTGTTAGTTCATGCAAGTTTGTGTTCTTGGTGAGCAAGGCTTGGTTTGTACATCCAAGACTAATTTATAAATTTCAGTAGATCAGGTAAATCTATTTTTATTATTTCAGTGCTAACGTTAATAATGACAGGTCTATACTATCAGCTGGCGAAATGTCGGTAAAGCCAATATTGATCAAGTGAAGCAATATCCTCTTCTGGAAAGTTCCTGTTTGCTCCAGTTAGTAAGAGTTGCAATATCGCTCTGGTTTTCGTGACTTCCCTGTAGGCAAGTAAGAGTCCTTTCAGCGCTACGGAAGCGCATGAAGGCAGACTTTTGTTCGAGACTAATGAAGCTTAACAAAACGCTTCATGGTGAGCGAAATATTTCATTTGTGCCTAAGAAATACTAGGCTTGTCCAACACCAGCCACATTTGTCATTTTGTGTTCCATTAGTGCCAAAGTACTGCGCAAAATTACGTAAATATATAAAAAGGTGACATTGGTATTTTTGAACAATATTTTGTCGAAAAGAGAAGCGATTCTAGTCGTGCACGGGGTTTAATAAGTTATGTAAAATAAATCATTATGTGAACGTAATTTAAGTAAGAGATTTGTGATTTGAAAAACGCGGTTAATTTAATTCACGATATCTCTAGATTTCTTGTGACTTTTGCTACTCATTGATTGTGCCAGATTACGGGCCGCATGGAAGTGAATCTTTCGCATTAAAACTGGGAAGCCAGGTGTTCTATCAAACACATCTACCGCCAGACACTTGTGATATTGAGTCCACTCTCTTGAATCTTTTAGCAAACCAGACAGTTTGTTGCATGATTTTAATAAACAGTTTACCACGAACTTATCACATAGACTTTGGTGATTTCGTTTCCGATTGGAATTGCTCAAAACGAAACTGCGTCAATCAGTTTTGCGTTAAAGGTGAAATGCTGAGCCCAAAACGTACCATTTTAGTTTCTTTGAAATACCAGTTGTATAAAAAATACCTATCGACAAGCGTTTGACCAGAAAAGTAGACCTAAATGCCAAGATATTGCACCGAAAGTTGTTGTTTTTGATTGTCCGAAAGAGTAATGTGTTCTAAAAATGAACATAATGTTCAAAAACAAACTATAGTAAGGGACTTTATTGAGAATTATCTGCTTCTTCGCCTAAACTACAAAGTCTACAGAAAAACATTACGATTGAGCACACATGTAACACGAACTGAACATTTGCTACTGTTGTTTTCATAAAATACGTGATTGAGAAAACCAAGCATTTGATCTCCATAGAAAAAAGCGATCTCTTTAGGTAAATTCTGGAACTAAGCATTTGTCACTATATTTTTTATGCATGTTTCAAAGAAACAATTTTGTTAGGGTTTTGCCTTCGAGTTTATGGCATAATAATTATGTGCTTTATGGTAGATATCAATGAGTCATGAATTTTATGAATTTTATAAACTTCATAGTTTTCCGTCGGAAAGAAAGAGCATGTTCACGTATAAACCTCTTAAAAACATCATTTGAGCGAGATTTTGCCATTTTTAAAGAAAAGAAAGGCAACTGTTTCACATTACATCTTCTTCTTCGCATTACATGAAGGTGACTGAGCACACAACGAGTTTTAAACTCGCTTATTCAAAATAGCGTCATACATAAAGGGCTTATCCTTGAATTTGATGGGATCTTTTTTTTTTCTGATTCCCCAGATTTTTCACAAAAGCATTGTTTCCATGCTTACCCAGGTCAACCGTGAGAAATTGATTGATATCCACTTTTCCCGCGCACCAAATGTTGTCGCTGTTGACTAGTGGTGTCCCACTGGGTTGTATGGCGCCAGTCGTGATGTGGAATATAGCTGGGGTCACTGGAACGAGATTGTCGCCCAATAATGCTCCACATCCATCCCCTAGAAATGCGAGGTAAACAGAAATGAGATAATGGTTAAGAATATTCCAATTAGGTTTTGGGAAGTTTTTGGGTGATTTTCGTAAAACGAAAACCAAGTTGTAAAAAATACTTTCAACTACCAGAAGCCAAAGAAGCCTGAATTTGTTTTTATGCTGGGCCTAAGGGCCCAGCATATAATTGTTTTCACCCGAAAACCATAGTGTAGGTATCATGACAATTGGTAAAAGAAGTCCCCCCTCTAGGATTTTGAAGTTTGATTGACGTGTAAGCAAAAATCCTATATTCTGATTGGATAATGTTCACGTGCAAGCGGCGTGGAAGCCTTTCTTTTCTTGGCTGAGTTTCAAAGTATGTAACGTGAGATTTTTGTTGACATGTAGTTGCGCTCTTGCGGTTTTTGTTCATTGTATTCACTTTCGCATTTTTCTTCGTCCAGTTGATTAAAACTAAGCGAAGGAAAGCAAACATAATCAAACGATACCATTTCGACAAGCTGAAGTGACTCCCGGCTGGGTTTTTCAGCTTTAACATATGCTCGTCAAACAACCGTGAATTCATCAAAACCGCGGTGATATTTATAGTTTAATCAGGTTCATTTGAGTAAATCATAAGCCAAGTTCCCCATACTGTATAATATTTTTTTGGGTGAGAAATTGAAAGAGAAAATTGAAGTTGATCACTCTTGGGAGTCTCGCTCTAGTCCAGAGATTGCTTATTCAACAATTCATATGGTGCGTGCGGACACTTGCCACACCAAACTTGAATCCCAGCATCTGTCGCGTTTTCACGCGACAAAACTTGTTACTTTAAACAGTGAGATAGAACACCATTGCCACTTGCTTGCTTATGCAAGCAAATCACGGGTTTTGCATCTTGATCGGCCAAGAATGCTGCGAAACCTCTAGTGTCCAGCAAACGCAAAACCAAAACAGTCGCCTGATAACGTTCAACAGTCACCCAAAGATGTAACATCGTAGTCTCCCACATGCATCTACGCATGAACAGCTGCAACCCTTCACACCGTGTTTATTGTAATACTTTGTATCAGCGACACACACACACACACACACACACACACACACACACACACACTCAAACAATCTGATTCAGCATGGGAAACTACAGAAATACCTGACATTCGAAGTCTCACAGTCATTCAGAAATTCTTTTAGGTAACTGTATTCCTAATGGTTCCCAATGGCTCTTTTCTTTTGTCATATTTGATTATTGTTCTTCACACACAAGCCAAAGAAACTGTAAAGGTTTTACAAAACCATCACGCTATAAGCAAGGATCGCTATATACTTATATAAAAACTTATTCTTAAGGAATGTATACGGATTTATGAATGTAGTGCAAGTTAGTTAACCAACAACAAATATGACCTCCAAGACCCAATAAGGGGGCAGTGCTAGCTGCAGCTTAGGTGTTGCACTTTGAATGCAAATATTTCCGTGTGGGGCATCAACATATAGTTTTCTGGCGGTTTTCGTCAGATAATGACTCGCGAGAGTATATAACTTTTATAATTATTGTCCAGCATACCTGTTGGTCTCCGTTTGTATGAGTTTAATGTCTTCGTTTGGATAGAACTCCAAAGAACGGAGAAGTAGTCCTCACGCTTAACATTCGCTTTGTCAACAGATGCGAGGCAATCGCTAAATCCCTGGAGTTTGCCTCCAACTCCAAATCGATGTCAAAAATTACGACACTCTCCGCTTCTTGCAAGTTAAACCACCGCTTGGCCGCCACATTTAAATACTACAAACTTAGAAACCCATGTTTCTGACTTGAAATCGCCAAACTAATCGGCCAAACAGTCAAACGATTGCACAAAAATTCCTGTTTCATCCGAGCAAAGACATTGGCTACGACTGGCTAACAAACTAAGCATTTGATTGGCTTTTCAAGAAGTCTTTGTTTGGGCGACAAAGGTGGATGGATGGTTAAGTCGACAAAAGTCGTCCGAGGCCGTGAAAGGGTTGCATTCGATTCACAGATGCTAGAACCTTTGCCAATTCCATTTTACAGTCTGTTAATTCCACTTATCGTATCTATCGTTTCTTTCGGAATATCATAGAAACTTGTCATAGCAACGATGAATGAAGGGAAAGTATGCGAATTAGAGTATCAATATATCTGAAGTGTTTAATATTGAGTAAAATATGTTTAGTCTGTCCACGACGAAGGAATTTGACACAAGTTTAATGATTTATATATTTATAGTTTTGCTTCAGAAAATTTGATAATATGAGAACTGTGAATGTGTTTATTGAATCAAAAGTGTAGAACAAGTAAAGGCTGTTATTGCAAATGTCAGCGATTTGACATACAAACGCGAGGCGAATGGGTCGTTTCAGCATTTTAATGACACGAGAGACTCGTTTGCATGCCTCGAAAAACAAAAGAATATTGGACCGCAGACTCAACTGCAATAACACCTATTGCAGCCATCTGACTTGATATATCAGTCTTGCACTAATAAAACGTAAACCCCTCAACTTTTTATAACAGTTATGCTAGATTTTGGGGTATACAGTAGAAACACTAAAGATAATCTGCGTTTCAATACTAATCTGACAGCTTGAAAATACTTCATATGATATTATGCACGTTTTCGAGACAGAATTCTCCTGCCGGCAAAACAAGGCAGTGCTATTATAGCCTCAGTACTATACAATGCTTCCGTTAGCTTATCTCAAACTTGCGAACAAAATATTTTGGAGAATGCTAAACCGAAGATTGACCGTACGCGCTTGTGATTGGAACTATGGTTCTGCCTCATATAACCCTCTGACGATACACTCTTAAAAGTAGAGTTCTGTTATTGAAGGAGTTATAGAGTTGGTAGAGCAATTGTTGCTTCATCCAATGGGCATTCTCGGGTTTTCTCATCAGCAGTGAAAACAGATTTTTGGACTTGCTCACTGAGTTCCGGTGATACTTATGACTCTTGTAACAGAACAGCACAACTGTTGGGCAAAAGCCAATATAGCTTTTTATACCTCTGCGGCGTTCATCAAAATAGAATTTATCAGATGTCTTCGGACTGCCCATTTTTCCTTTTAAAATGAATAACAATAAAGATCCTTTGTATTTCCTTACTTCTTTGTTAAAGTAAGACCCGCAGCCGCGATTAGTTTATCTCAATCCAGGCTGGTATCTTTGATTGCGACTGCCTACACAAGTCGAAAATTCAGGGAAAGCATATTTTCATGTAAAACAGATTTTATACAAAAAAAAAAAATGGTGCTTGAAAGCAGATAAATACGTGAGAAGAAACCTGTGGCATTGTGCTAAGCACATATATTTACTTCAGTTTACCTCCCTGTCAGGACCGCAAACCGCAAGTTTCTGCGCTAAAAGCGATATTCACCACAAGAACTGCTCAAACGGAAACCAGGCCTGCTAAAACACAGTGAAAGTGTCACGAAAACTGTCCGAAAAAAGTCTCACAAAAATCGAACAAAAGTTTTCTGTTGGATGTTTTGTTGTTCTACCTGCCGGTGGATGAACTGATTTTGACAGCCGAGGAAGAAAGTCCAAGTGAGTGCGCATTCAAGTTTGTTCGGCTTTGCGCACTTATAGTGCATTCACACTATGAAAAGGATTGGTAAAAAAAATTAAAAAAAAAAAAAAAAAAAAAAAAAAAAAAAGAAAGAAAGAAAAAGAACACACCTTTAAGAACAAGAACATTGTTATTGAGAATGGTGCATTCTCCGATGCCAGTTTGTGAAGCATCTCGGGGTCTTAAAATAGGTAAGATTTTCGTAAGTCGAATGATTGACAGTATTTTTCTATACGTGTTCATGCAGATTTAGTCTTTCGTGAAATCTCAGAGACGAACAACGTAGCAAGAAGTTTGTGCCTTCGGGCCAAAAAGCAAAAGAAATGATTTAATGTTCCCTATTGCGTCTCCTCACTTAACAACCTCATTTATCCTGCTTTCATTATCAATTAAAACGAACAAAACCCCTTCACGCTGATTTCCAAGTCCGCAGTTTGGATTGCCAGCGACTACAGAAACTCGCGGCCATCACTTGAGCTCAAGCTTACCGTAGTACTATATGACATATGAAACATCCGAACGCTTTGGTCAATGATGAAAAAAAGAAACACTTACCTGAGTAATCCAGTCCAAATGTCTGGGAAACTCGAGAAAATATTGTGCAAACGAGGACAGCAAAACATAGTGTCCAGCCGCGAGAAAATATCCCCATGTCTGGTAAATGGTGAAGACTTATCTGAACAAATCAATGCCAACAGCAGATATAAACGTTCGAGGACAGAAAGCTTGGGTTTCATTCGCTCATAGAATCCATTGTTCTCTGTTACTGCGGCCACCAACGTAGGCTGCATTGAAGCCAATAAAAGGGAGTCACATGCTCACTCAATTTGACGTCATGAACTATTATTGAACTATTATTGGAGCATAAAGTTCAGTGACATAGCTATAGTTTTACCGGATGTCATCTGAATAAGAATGTTGGCGGTTCGATGCAAAATAATAATTCCACGAAATCAGCCGTTTTGTGAACTATTCGATTAAACGACACTCAGGAAGAAGATGCGAGGGCTGCGGGCATCGCTGGGGGTATGTTTACGCACGTAACTAATCCAGCCTGGGTATCTGTAATGTATTGCACATAGAGTGACATACACGTTTGAACAAAATGGCTGTGCATTGGCTGATAGACAGGGCTTGCACGCACAATAAAAATAACTTTAATGCACCGTCAATGTAGATCGACAGTTCACGTTTAGTTTCCCACGGTCACCATTTTGTTCTTTTCAGACCTTAAAGTGCACGAGTCGCCATGAAAAGAGTGGTAGTATGATGTTGATATACCTACTCCGTCCCCTCTTTCTCTGTATTTTGCCTCAGCGCGCAATACTGTACCATTAAGCATTCCGTGAGGGGTTCCAAAAGTGTGCCAATATCCCAAACTTTATCGTGGGAAAACCAAGCTAAGACATTTTACGAATAATTTTTTTCCCGCTTCCTTTCTTAATCTTGTGAAATATGCATGAACATAGGTTGCTGTGAGAAAATGGATCATTGTTTATGTAAAACATGGTCGGCCTTGTCTCAAGAGTATATAGTTATTGTTGATGACTATGACCATGCGCACGTACGTTTCTCGAACTTTCTGAAAGTCGGAAAATGAATGATTATACAGTGCATATACGGACAGTTGCGCTGGAAAGTCTGGTTTTGTCTTGTCTTTATTCTTTACTTTTCTTTATCTTTCTTTAATTAGCTGCTCTAATATTAGAATTTTGAGGAGTCTCTGATTGCGCGATTTCACTATCTGCGCTGTCAGTCTGTCAAGAGCGACTAGAAAAACGGTTGCTTTGTATAATTTGCCATTTCCCACTTAAATGTTGACGTTTGTGTATAATCTCTGAGAGCTGAACCATAAGGACCTAAAGGAAAAAATCCTAATTCTTTATGAATAGACTAAGAAGCACGGAAGTTGAAACTTATTTTGGAAAAGTTGAAACTTATTTTGTCATATAGTAGAATATAAACTGAGGCACTGGTCACGCTTTTAAAAGCCGGTTTCCACAAAGAACAACGCTCTCGACTGTTTTCAAGTGATTCTTTTCAATAAATCAATTCAAAACGAACTACTTGAGAGCAGCCAGCTGCAATACACAGAGGCTTTTTTGAGGAAACTTTGACATATATTCGGACGAGTCCATGGCAGTAGCCGATCAAGCTCGTTTTCCAATGAAATACGTCGCCGCATACCGCGATATAGTTTTATAGTCATTGCACTGAATCAAAATGGGCCAGGTTATTATATGGCAGTCTCACAAAAAAATAGTTCAATTTGTATAGTGACCTGTTACTTTGAAGTAAGGCGACATCAAAACGAAGCATTAAGACTTTAAAACATATATTGTTCATATGCTTTGCTGCATAAGGATCAGTGTCTACGGTGTTAGAGCTGTCACGTAATGCTGACGGACCTTTCAAATAAGAGGTTAACACGATCCATCGATGGTTTTAGTACCAAAAAGGCGCCTCAAGGCAAATATCAATTGAATGTTGGATTCCTTTGTACAGTACAGATTTTCAAAAAGTTAACCGAAGAAAAACGGTTTCTTTTTTTTTTTTTTTTTTTTCTAATTTAAACAGATTTCTTTATTAGTTCAAAATAAACTGTAATGAAGGTCTAAGTATCCGGCAAAAGAAGAAAGCCAACAAAGTGAGCAATGTGGATGAAAAATTATAGTGTCTCAACAACATTTAGGTCAATTACATGGGTTTCGTTATTATTTGGTTATTAAACAACTATATGGCGGAAAAACATGCCTGTGGTTCAATAACGGAAGCATCCGCAAATAATAGCGTACAATCTCAGCGAGTTTTTAAGTTAATCGTTCTATCGGTCACAAATGCAAGACTTTGAGATACTTAACTGTGATTGACAGCCAGACTTTGGGCAGCGTGGGCAGCTGCTGTATGCGCTATCTAACAACAAAACACTGAATTAAGGAGAGTAGTAGTTTGGAAGATAATGTATTGCCTTCAGTGAATATGAGAAAAGACGACAAAGTAAACTTGATCAGGTTGTGAAACGGTTAAATTCAACTTATTAACAACCGAATAAATGGTTCTCCTTCTAGGACGTGATTCATTGCTTAATGATCTTCCTACACGACCACCCTTTAGGGTGAGACACTTAGAGCACGGTACAAAACATGAGGATCGCATGTTGCGACAAAGATGTCCTTATTGGCTTAAACCACATACTCCCACAACTAATAGTTTGGTCGCCACAGACATTGTCAGGGTGCTTATCATTTCTCAAATTTAGTGGTGCCATAAGAGTTTCAATAATTTCAAGGAGGACAAAAAGATTTACAATAAACAATAATTTTATATTTTGGTGACCACTTCTAATTTTCTGAAACTTTGCTTAGAACGTGCAACTGATATTTTTTGAACAATATTTGTTTTCGGCCAAGCCGATCTCAAATACACGATGCCGCGCGCTAAGCGAAGGATCTGGAGCGAAAGACACAGAGTTAGACAAACTCGGTCCATAAAAGGAACTAGCCATTGTTTGACACGAACTAATCGCTTGCCAATGTCTGGAATTTGCTTACATCTTAAATGCACTTCTAAGCCTGAAAGTATTTAATGGAAAATGAGATAAGATACTAATCGACAAAGAATGCGAGTACGACTCGACTAATAGTACCCTCAGTTCATCTTTGGCAAATTCTTATTCCCTATTCTTTTTTAGCAAGTTGTATTATATTCGATCAAGGTATACTTCATTGTTTTGTTATTCCAAAGGACTAGCACTTGAAGCGTGTGCCACGGCTTTGAGTACAACAACATCAAGTACTTTTCGTTGATAACATCCTTTGCATGCCTGATTCATATTTGCTTTTTCTTCATTAATTCAAGGCACATTTACCATATCCGTTAGATACTCTACTCGAAGTACTTACATGAAAAAGCAATATTAAGGTAAATGAACAAGGAAAATTGAACACAGATATGAAAGACTGAATACATTTCTTTTTCTATATCCCCACGCCCTGCGTGGGCACCAATCGGAAGAGCAGTGTAATATCTCATTCTTTTGCGTCCGTCGTTCACGGACCACGTAGACTCGGGCAATCGCACATAAATTCGTCGTTTTCACAAAATAAATCTTTTGCGGGCCACCATTTTCGGGCTAAGAGTGGTCCAGAAAATCCCGTGTTCCCTCCCCTTGGCAAACGGAGAGCCAAGTAGCCATGACAAACTAGCCATACCCTCCCCCTCGGGAAATTTTGTCAAAATTTCGTATGTATGAAAATTGAAAACTGATATCCCGTTTTAATGACGCGAAGTATGCGTCCGTTTTTTGTCGCTTGTCAGCGGGTGGAAAAGTGAAACTGGTGGTTAGATTTCTGATTTTCGAACACATCGGAAAGGAGAAATCGGAAAACCAAATTCACTTTTGGACTGTTGAAAATATACATTGATGCAAAGTCCAAGGCGAATTTCTAATTTTCATTGCCGCATAAACGATAAAATATGAAAATTGGAAACTTCAGTATTCAATTTTCGATTTTGTAATTTATACGAAAATTGAATGGACGGAAGATACACGGACCAGGGCAGTTGGTGGAAAGTGAACTATCACGGTGGCAAATTTCACCTTTTGGCGTTTATAGGTTTGAAGTTTACATGATCCAAGTTTTGGCAAGGCGCGCCCGTCGCTCAATGCAGTGGAAATTGGAATTTTCGTGCTGTATAAGGACTGCTCTTTATTTCGAAATCAGAATTGATGACGTAGACGAAAATGTTTTGGGTTTTGTGTCATTTATACTGGAAAAGAGCTACAACTATGACTTTCAGGAACCGGTGAGTTTTTAATAATTACAGTTGATGTACAGTATGTTAGTTGCAATTATTTATTTCAACAGTCCCCTTATTGTGTGGCTTGATCACAGGCGGCCCAGACTCAGGGGGTTTGTCTGTCTGTCACACAGTGATGTTGCGTAACAGAAAATTATAAGGAAATGTATGGGGAAAAGCAACGATCTGGATAAGTCGTAAGATTCTGAATGAATTAAAATAAAAGCTGGTGTACCTGTTATTTGTGGCCGCTTGAGTCCCTTGTGTCGATTTCAAGCCGCTACGGCTACTATTAGTGGACAACATCCTGCCGAGGTTTCTCCCCCTCAAAGAAATGAGAAGGCTGGTCACTCCATTTTCGAGTAGCCAACGGTTTAAGAGCGAATAAATACTACCAAAAGCCCCGCGATGCCGAAACACCGCCGGAAACCAATAGCCAGATAAATTTCCTTTCCCCTGACACGACGTTAATAAACGCAGCCCAAGCTCGAATACGCCAAAATCCTAATTTGTGAGCAAATTTGTGGCCATTTCTCCGTCGCGGTGGGCGCACTACCCGTAGCGTGGCCAAGATCGCCAACCGTCATTGAAAGAAACACTCTGATTGGTTGCGACAATTTTGAACAGCTACTTTGTTATCGTATAAGTAAAATACCAGCGTAGGCTGGAACAATCGTGGCTTATAATTCAAACGAATTTCGGTGGCTAAGACTTTGCTGACTGCGCAAAACTGCTTGAGTCACGATTCTAATTGCGCTTTTCTTGGCTGGCAGGACAGTCGTGGAGTATTCCGTGTGGAACGCTGGAGCGAATTTTGGAGTTTGACTTGTTGTCCGCTTGAAAACGCATGCATCACTGTGCACATCATTCTGAACTAAACTTTACTGAGCGGCCGACTGGCGATGCGGTGATCTCTAAGCGGAAAATAGACAAGAATCCCGCATCCCGAAAACCCACCTGCGATTATCACATTTCTAGTTAAAAAAATTAATTAGTGTACGGACTGGCAAAGGAGCTTTTTGAAAATGTCTCCATCCCAGCTTCAAAATGACAACTCGGAAACATTAAATTTTCAGTGTCTTATATTTTGATTAATCTTTTCTCAATATGTCAACCTCTTGCTACAATGCTATGATCAAAGGATAAGAGCGTGCTATACAAATGAAATCTATAAATTACTATTAAATACACCATTGCATGGCTGTGTCAGGCCTGCTTTTCAGTACAGTAAAACAGCTATCTTACAAAGCTTCGAAAATGAAGCCAACAATATTTGAGTTCCGTCAAAACGCTTCCAGAAATCAAATTCACAATCTTCTGCAGCTGGTGATCTTTGTGGGTCCCTGAAATTGAGGACACGAAATGAAAGATAAGAGACTTTATATAACTCAGATACTGGAATACGAGGGAAATACGATATTCACAGATGTTCGCTTGCCCTGGACTGAGTTTTTATCACCTTTAACAATTGTTTATTTGAGTTCGTAGATTAGGTCTGAAGCTGGTGTTATCAATATGGCTAAGGGAATCTCCATTTTACATATTTTACATTTAAAACATATCCCAGGATACCGTGGAGTCAGAGGATGTCACATAAAAACGCAGAGCGAGGGAAGAACTACCTTATCTGTGAAAAATATAAAGGATACCATTGGCACCCACATAACTCTTGTAAATATCTCACCTGTACATGAGAGCTTCTTTTCCTCTTCCAGCAGTCTGGGTTAATTCGCTTGTGCTCCTCGGCCAGAAGCTTGGCCTGCACTATGTATTCCCGGCGGTCTTCTTGCTTCATTGCTTTCCATTTGTCACCTAGAATCACACTTATTGCCCTAGAATAATACCAAGAAAGATTATAATATAAGTATAATCGCCACGTTAGATAAATAAGTTGGCAGAGTTTGATTCAGGAAGGAATTTCCTTTGTATGTTTCTTTCTTTCTTTCTTTCTTTCTTTCTTTCTTTCTTTGTTAAACTCCCATTTCTTAGAAATCGAAATTAATAGGCTTTTCATTGACTAACTTCCAGGAACAGGTTATGCTAACAATTGACGCAAAATCTTGGATTGGAGCATAGCTATAGAAAGTCATTGAACACTCGTTGGTTAACGGACCGCCATGCCGCCTTGGCAGTGGCCAGAATGATGGCAGCGCGGGGAATGCTAGGTAATTTGACGTCACTGACCTGTTGTCTCTGCCAGGGTGCGCCTGCGTGATCTCCAGTCTGTAGCGCTTAGCGAATATCATGAAAGCGTTCATTGGCCGCTTTGTCAGTTGCTGTTGTGAGTTTTTCCTCTTCAGGGAAGTTGACAAACAAGATGACACGGGCAAGAGCAACTTGGACCTGCGGTGACTGTGCGCCTCCCGGTCCTGTATAGAAAAGTCCAGAATGTATTTACCTGCCGAGCTGGTTAAAGTGGCATCGCCCGGGTTATATAAGTCTTCAGAAACGCTGCTTGGAATGAAATTTCGAGTTCTTGGTAGCCTATCGATTTGACTAAGTTAAACTATCGATTTGACTAAGCATCTCTTAATTTACAGAAACAAATAATGAAGGTGTAGGAGGCTTATTAAAAACAGGTTATGCAAACCATATGGGATTCTAAAAGATTACAAAAGACCCAGCTATACCATCATTCAAAGAGGTCACATCTATATTAGGGGACAGTCAGTGCGCTCGCGCTTGTGTATGTATGGTAACCAAGACAATGAGATCTTTTTTCTCACCTTTGCCATGCTGCTGAGTGCAAGTACAGCTGTAGAATCGACATCGGTAAAAGTAGATCTGGAAGGTAAATGTTTGAGCAAATTTAATGATTGATCACAGACTGAGGAAAAAAAAGGAAAGAAAAGAAGGTCGGCAAAGGATGAAAAGTAGAGTAAAAATATCGTTACAAACGCAGTTAGAACTAAAATACGTAAGAGAGAAATAAGATATGATAGCACAGCAAACATAAAATCGGAAAACGGAAACACTGTCTGGTGTAAATTCTGGAAGTTTCTTAGAAATATTCATAAATAAAACACACGATTACTCTCAACAGTTGTCCAAATACGGCTCTAAAACCGGCAAGGAGTTGCACTCAGCTTTATAGTTTTTGACACTGACAAATACTTAGTTGCCACTCACGTGCATGTGGTCGTATACTTGACCGGCTCATTTGTTTGATGCTGGTGTATCTCACCAGGCAAAAACGCTTCCAAACAAAACCGCCCCAACTGAAAGACAAAGAGGAATTTATTAACGGAGTTCTATCCAGCAAAACGTTGATGTATACATCAAGATTATGTATTGTACACTAGAAATAGGTGAAAACTCGAAGTTGGTTTTGTTTCCCAACACACAAAATTAAAGCATCCATTATATTTAACCAATGGCAAAATAGGCGTAAAATATCATCTTTAGGTCTAATGAAACGAGTAGGGCGGAAAAAGATTGCCAAAAGCCACTTCAAAATCATACACAGTTGGCAAGATTGAGATATGGCTGGCGGTTCACGGGACGGTCAAACTTCGTGGGTACATTCTTGGACATAATTCAGTTTTGCAGAAACAATATCAGACAGAGTAGAGACATATATTTACTACGCAGCAGCTCGTTTAAGCGAGAAGTAAAATACCAGTAGCTATACTAACTGCACATAATCGTCAAAGTGGCTTGTTGCCTTCGGGCGGGTCTAAGATTTTGGAGGCGCAAAGAACTTACGACTGAAGTGGCTACTTTAACCGAGAATAATGTCATCTTCATGACAGATATTTTACGTGCGAATAAAAATAGTTACCGCTTGATTTGGGTCTACTAGTTCTGGAGGAGGGCTGTATTTCTCATCCGGGGCTTTTTGCACCAGCGGGCTTTGTGGTCCGGTGGCAATGACCGCAAACTCCGTGAGTAGGTTCACTTCCAATGGGTTATTCTCCTGGCTTAGTGTTAGCGGAGAAGGGGCTGACTTGGCCAGGCGAGAGGGAGGTCTTTGAGTCTCGACATCTGAAAAGGGGCACATACACATGTTCATTCAACAACTATACCCAACTGACTGGCATACCTAGTAAGGCTTGTGGGATGTGGCTTAATTTACATAATCAGAATACTGCACAATGTGCTGGTAAGCTGAAGCCACAGAATAGGGCACAAAGGCCACGGTGGTAGCGGGCATTACCCCTTGATCTACCAAAAAAAAAAAAAAAAAAAAAAAAAAAATTGTGAGCCAAGTAATAGCAGCCATGGACAGCTGCTTCGGCCTTATTAGGCCTCGTCAGCATGGCATAGCTATACTTGGGCTCGGGTTCCCACATTGAGGTAACAAGCTATAAAATAATATAAAAGGCTTGTGGGATGTGGCTTAGTAGCCTTTGTGCCCTATTCTGTGGCTTCAGCTTACCAGCACATTGTGCAGTATTTTGACTATTATACTTATCGATTCTCTGGTTAAAGTCATGGTTAACACAGCAGAAGGTAGCACTGCCTTTATGTTGTACATAGTCGTGGTAGTAGTGTAGTAGCAGTAGTATTAGTGGTAATAAGTAGTGGTACAGTGTATACTACTAATGAGTAGTAGTAGTATATAGAGATTACTTCATGGAAAGTGCGCGCGTACGGTTTTTATTCACGAGTTGTGAAGTATCATAAAACGAACGAGCGAGGCTTTGCGAGCGAGTGAGTTTTATGATACGAAACAACGAGTGAATAAAAACTGTACAAAGCACTTTCCATGATGTTTTCTGTTTATTATATACATACTGAGACATTTATGATGGGACCGGGAAACCCTTTAAAAGTAGTGAAAAATCGTCGTTCGCAGCTTGTGATTGGACGAACGATTTTTTTCACGTGTGAAAAGCGTCGTTCGCGGCCTCTCATTGGCTAGAACTCATTTGCGTACGAAATTTTACGATATGGCTTTTTCGTGAGTATGTCTCAGTATGTATATAATAAAGTAGTATATTAGTAGTACATTTAGTACTATTATAGTAGTATTAGTATTTTTGTAGTAACTTCAATTTATGGCAGAGAGAGGTTGAGGAAAAATATATAAATTTTGGAGTTTTGACAACCAGGCTGTTGTAAGCATCGTCATACACAGTAAATCAGAGCGGTTTTCGGATGACTGTCGAACGTAATCGTTTGGTTGATTATTGTTCTTTTTGACTGGTCCACAGTCTTGGCTTGGCTCGTCTCTTCTTCAGTGTAAAACCGATCGCAATTTACTTTGTTTTATGGTTACTAAGTTGAAAGTGTTTTGCTTACAACCTTTGAGATGGGCACTCTGTTGAAATTTTGGTTTTACGAAAGTCATCTGAAAAACGTTCTCTGTATGCAGTGTGATTTAGCTTGGACTTACTTGAAACAAATAATCCAATCCTGTTTTCGTCAATGCCATGCATCTTGTCAGTGTGGTACTTTAAACCGTTAGAGTTTTTAAAGGACTTTGGACAACCAGAACACTCGTACGGTTTTTGTCGCTCTACGAAAGGTTGCATACCCTATAAAATACAAACACTAACATTAGATACAAATTATGGTGCGCGTCTAGTTGGTACTGAAGCCCTTGCAAAACGAACTTGCAACTAATCATTTTAAGTGTATGTTTTTAAAACCAAAACTCGTATACTAATAAGAAGAAAAAAGGCAACAAAAAGGAGGTATGGAGAACGTATTGCCTGCTAAATTTAACGCCTCGGTTCGACTTTTTCTCTCTTACATCTAATCTTAGAATAAGCAGGAATATTAAGAGAAATACCTATAGTGAAGTATATCGTTGTGAAATATAACCAAAAAGATACAAAGTACTTGTGAGGAGTATATTTAATAAGCGTCAGACATTATAAAGCTTCTATTGTCCACTGCAGCTGCAAAGAAGTTTATAAATATATACCCCACAGGCTATCGATTTGACTACAACCTATACGTGAAGATTTTTTGTATCGCGCGAAAACGTCAAAATGTTGCTTTGTAATTTGCTTCGACTCTTGATTTGTAGTGTGCTTATAGATGAAACGATGCAGGCATGATACACAACGCCCAAAGAAAGAGTCCCACAAGATAAATCCGCAGTAATTCGAAGCTGGGAAGACAAAATATTCATTTGTCGCTCGCTTATACAGTACCCCCTGCTGTGCAGCAAAACTCCGAGAATTAATTAGTCAAAATGGCCAGCCACGCGCGCGTTATTATATCATTGAAGACAGCCACAGAATGTCACAGTTTAGCGGTCTTTCACCCGTGTCTTTGGCCGTAAACTCCTGAAAAATGGCTGAGTTGTTTAGCGTAAACGCGGTTCTGTTTTAGAATTAGCTGCCTGCTTTCTGTTGTGATAGAAAGTGCATTCCACGTCTTTGTATTAATAGAGTTAGCATGCCGAAAACTGAACTAAAAGTAGCCCAAGTGAAGAACAATTCATACTCGTCTCTGTAGGTGATTGTAGAAAACGAAGCTTTAATTGCAATAATGCACAACGAACACCAGAATGTAAAACACAAAAGGCTGAGGTTTGAGAAGCGGATGAATGGGCACATAGTATATAGTTTTATAACTAAATAGTATAGTTTATGGCTAAAACCAAATATCCGGTTCCGATCAGTTGACTGATAAAGAAGTTCAAGTGTAGTGTGGTTGTGATAAAGAAAACTTAATGACACGCGAATGGACGTTATTGCGGAACAATTCATCACCAGTTGTTGAGATGCATTTTGCCATCGCACAATGTCGTAGATAAAACAGTACCATAAACAACACAATTTGTATACGAATCGCACACACACACACACATACCTTTAGAGAGAACTGCCCGTAACACTCGCACCGTGGAGCCCTGTGTTAAACTGACACTCGTCCGAGATGAATCATGTGCTAGTATATTATGAAACTTTTGATTGAAAACTTAAAAGCTCTTTTCATTCGAAGAATGTCATTGTTATCAAAC
This sequence comes from Plumapathes pennacea, assembly GCA_964036295.1. Classification (NCBI taxonomy): domain Eukaryota; kingdom Metazoa; phylum Cnidaria; class Anthozoa; order Antipatharia; family Myriopathidae; genus Plumapathes; species Plumapathes pennacea. Next base: position 11,410,878 of record OZ038465.1, on the reverse strand, counting down.
GTTAATCTTACGGCAGAAGTCAAAGGGTCGACACATCCGCAGGCTAGAGTATGTAAAGACGGCCAATAGAACCTTTACCGGGCACGTGGTGGCAGTGATGCGAAATATCAGTGACTCAGCCGTAAAAGCACAGCCATACAAACACACTTGATGTTGGGCGGCCTTATGCAATAATTTCTGCTGATCAGACGAGTGCAATGATCATTTTTGTGGGATTTCAAAGCTTTGGCAGCGCAGCTGGAAAATGATGAAGGCCAGGGGAGGTGAGGCGAGTTATTCGTCCATTGTGGAGTGCCCCATGGTGCTTATGAGCTTAACAAAGACAAAAACGCGACGCGCGAGCAGCGATTGCGCTCCCGCGAACTTTTTCGAGCGTCTGAGTTACGCATCAAGGGACAAAGTGTGCACAACAATGAAATGATTTTGTAAAACATCCCTGCAGCAGCTGTTACACAGCGGTAGTGGAAATTAGTCACTCAAACGTAGAGTTAGCAAGAGAAAGCTGTCCATCGGAATGTTCTGGAGAAATTAGCTAGAAATTGGATGTCATGCCATCCATTGTGGTAAAAACTATTTTCAGTGGACCGAGTCCCTCTTTAATATTTTAGTGTGGCCAGAGCTTGTGCCAAGGAGGTGGCTCAAGCAGCAAAGAAGTAGAGAGAATGCCGTAGAAAGAAGAAAACGCAAAGTATAAAATGAGCCTGAATGATAACAAAATAATATCAACCGAGTAAAATGATTTCTTTTTCGTATGGCATGCATCGATCGATGCGCGCATGTTCCTTTGGCGGAAAATAAAGCGAAAAGCGGCTTGAGTTTGGAGGAACGGCAAGAAAACCGCCAAATATACATGCTCAAGTTTTTGAGAACCTGCACGGTCGGACAAGGCTTATAACGTCATGAAGCACGGGGTTTAATGCCACTCAAACCTATGAACTGTGCTGGACCGGGCAGGATGTGCTCTGACAAATCCAGTATCAAGCTGCGCGAAAAATAAAATCGTGACTCCTTTCTGATATAAAATGGCCCTTGAACATGGTGATGCAGTTTCTTTTCTCTGTCTTAGTTGCGGCCTTCTGTCATCGTCTCTGTCACTGTTTCTGACCTTTTGTTTGTTTGCTCGCCCTGTATGAACTTATAACTCTGCTTTACAGATGCGATCGCAATGAGCACTCACTGTAAAAGACGACCTTTGCAACATAAAAAAGATTCCATGTCAGCATAATTGATTTCAGTCAATAATTTCAGTTGACTCCATTCGGCTTCATAATCACGCGTTCTTTTCTCCATTTACAGTCAATATCAATTGAGAGAGAAGATTGAAGCTTTATACATCTAATGTTGCGGTGCAGGTCGTGTAGTATCCAGAACTGAATCGGTCAAACATGCTGATAGATTATAAATTAAATTGAAACAGCCCTGAAATTGGTTGCCTGGTTGCAAAAGATCGACCATCGATGCAGCAAAGTGACAAATCACTGCTGTGCTTCAGTGTTTATGAATGGAATTATTGTGCAAATCGAATTCATTTGCGAGGGCGCTATTTATTAACTAGTTCACCTCGAAGCACAATTCATCGTTTAAAATTCAGTGTCAATGCAGCTCTTGCCGTAGACGAGAATACTTCTTGAAGGCAACACAAGCTGTGCATAGCCGTGTGCTGGGCGGCTTTGTTGATAAAAACAGGACTTCAAATTTGTACAACTTTCTGCTGTGAACGCGCGTTCATTGTTTTGCACATCAAAATATTGAACAATAGAGTCACATCACCTGATTTTTGCATAAAAAAAGATCAAAATACACAATGAATTCATTATGAGCGAAATGGAAAACTTACTTTGTTCAAGAAGCCGTAATCTCACAGCTTGAGTTGCCACAGATCGCTAACATATTTCTCGGTGCAGTCAACTAAAAGCGCTGTGTATCGATTTTATTAAATAGCCGATTCCCCCCTTACGTTTCAGCTTTCATATTCGTCCACTGGACAATATCACGTCGCGCGGGCAAACGGCCTGTCAGAGCTCGATGAATTGCGGTTTTTCGATTGTGTAGAGGAATGTCATTGAAACGAGCCTTGATATCAATGTGACTCGCCGGTCAAGAAGTAATTAACATGAAGATAAAAACAGGAAGCCTAAAAAACGACTGGCAACCATTCAAGTGAGCAATAAGAAATGACCGTCGCGCAACGTTTTCGACATAAAATGGTTTCAATTTGCACCTCAAACGTCGAACACTAGCTATAATGTTTCCGTCTTGAGTCGGGGACTCCCCGAATTCGACTTGCAGAGGAAGCAGATTATTTTATGCATAAAAGCACTAAACATTCCTCTGAATTTTGTGCAGCTTCGAATGCTTGGATTTGTTTACGAATGTATTCTGTATTGTACCATTGTTACTCTGATTGTCCAGCAACTGATGAACAGTACAAAAATGCTACTGAGCTAACGATCTGAAAGATTGACGAAGTTCATGCAAAGTGCAATATATCCATGAGGCAGAAATTGTGGGTCTGGTGGAATATGTAGACTCGCGTAAAGTATTTAATAAGCGTGATAGGTGACGAGGTATTCGAACCACTTAGAGGGCCGAAAGACAGATCAATAAAAAAAAAAAATTCTCTCCAACTCACCTCAAAATCGTTCGATCCAAGTGGTAGAGGTGCGGTACCCTTTATCCGGACAGTCAAAGTGCTACGATTTGGCTGAAGGTTCAGAAACCGATTCCCAAGCAGCGAAGAAGTGGCAGTTTTGATGCTTCATAAACAACGATCAAGAAAATCTTTACTACGGCCAACTGACGCCATTGTTCTCTTTTCTCCTTTTCAAAGAGTTGCTATATCAACTGTAAATGAGTTCTGTGATTGGCCTTGACGAACAATGATGTTGAAGAGTGGGTTCATTCATAAAGAGGTGCCAATCAAACTAGGGGCACGTGACAAAGCGCGCGCCCGGGCCTGTCAAGGCACATACTGAACTGGCTCATGGCGCCAACTCACCGCGTCTCTTGCGAATTCAGTTTGGACTCCACTTTCATTAGCTCCTTAGAGCTCGTAAATGTAGCCATTAAAAACGCAAAAGCTGGCAAAAGTTATATCCACAATACAAATCTTCTCCCACTCCCACCCCCAGAAAGTTTCTTCGACTGAGTAGGGTCCAGACCTTTCGGCCCCGAATAATAAATCTCCCGCCTGAAAAGTCGCTGCAACGATTTTTCAGTTGCCGTTTCGATTTTGCGTAGCACAGAGATACACGTAAGTAGAATTGTGTATTCTTCGACTTCCTATGGTGTTATTAATAATGAATAGTCGATCAAATGAATATCTCGCGATTAATTCATGAAATGTGCTGACTGGTAGTTTTCAGTTTCACATACGGAAAATATAGTTGCTTTGCTTGCAAATTTGCTTTCCTAATGACGTAATGGATCGTTACGTTTCAGTGCCTCGTGAGCAATCGCCTGATCTTGTGCAATAGTTGTTCTTTTAAATTATGATGGCTGCAAATATGGTTTCAAATATTAAATATATCTCGAACATCTCAGCCAGTTCAGTTTATGTATCTATACAGCTGCAGGATGATCCAATTAACAGATGAAGTTTGGCTTGTACTGCAAAGCCGACATTGTGAAAATTCCGTTCCATGAAGTTGTAGCATTAGATGCAGATCATGATGTATTTTGATAAGCTTAATATATTATTAAAGCTGTACATTTTATATTGAATGACTTTGCAGTCTGAGTACATGCAAGTCTTTTGCGTTAGGACTTTAGTAATTTTGTTTATTTTCACAACACAAATGAACGACTGAAATCGACATATAAACTATATATCATACCATAGTGGTTAGAAATATGAATGAATGAATGCACTGATCAGAAACTGCCCATGGACTTGCAATGGGTGGCCAAACAAACTTGCTGTCAACCTAGTTGCAAGAAAACCATTCAATCATTATGGTAACAAAAGCTGATGCAATCACTGGGTGGCCAAACAGTGGAAAACGTGGGTTGACTTGGGTGCAAATTGAGCTTGTCCAAAGTCACCATTTATAATATTGTTCATTTTAATGTTAGTTACTCATAATATTGATAAAATTGTGAAGGAATTTCATGCAGTCTTTTTACATACAATAATCTTTAGTTTAATTTCTGTCTTGTGTCAACAGGGTCACAGTATGGCTCAAAACTCTTTCGCTCAGGGTTTATCTGGCACTCTAGAAAGTGAAGAAGCAACTGTTCGATATGAAAACTCGCAAAGAAATCAACTAGGAATGTCTGCAGAGGAACAACTGAAAAGTGAATGTGAAATGATGTGGGAAGATCTAAACAAGGTGCTTATTGGATGATGGCATACTTGCATGTGGTTTACAGTATAGCTATAGAAATCTTGAAGTTCATGACTACACATTTGGAAGTCATCCAAGAGTATAGACATGTGTCCTACCATAAATAGCATAATTCCTCTGCTTTGTTTAGCTTAACTTGGAAATTTGTGTAACAGAACCTACCTTCAGCAGTAATTGTATAATGTTATGTATCCCATGGGTCACAGCCAGGCCTCATGTGTTTCAGCTTCGCTACAAATTCCTCACCCCCGGGGCTACATGATGGCAACTGCTTTTGATTAGTTGATTGATGCATTATTGAGAAAGGCCATTTACCAGGTTGAGTCATCAGTCAGTTGGCTGCAGATATCAGTGGCAAGAGCTGTGCATGAATGGTAGAGAAAAGTAAAATATTTCAAGGGTCTCTCGCTGTATATCTAAATACCATGATAATCATGATTGCCTTACAAATTTTCACCAACAATACATTAATTTTGAGTCAGAACCAGGTTAAATTTCTAAACACAGTTTATTATTAAACATGATTGGTGAAAAGCCATGTACATGCAGAGACTTAGTGGTACCTTGCAAAATTTAGCAAATCTGTGGTTGTTCTTTTAGAGCCATGGTCGTTTGCAAAGTAGCAAACCCATGACTGGAACCAGGAGGGATGCAAGCCATGCTGAGGTAAGTTCAACTAATTGCCGTGTTCATGATGATCAGTCACATATAGCCGTTTTTGCATGACTGTCGAAGGTAATCATGTGATTGCTTTGGTTTTGCGTTTGCTGTCCTTTCTAAATTGGTCCAAGCAAGTTTAGCAGCATTCTAGGCTAATCAAGAGCATAAAGCAAAACCTGGTTGAGATAATCTCATGCAAGAAGGCAAGTGGCTATGGCATGTTATCGCACTGCTCATTGGTTAGTAAACCAATCATTATCCAATATTTATTGGTTGGTTTTGGTGATTGCTTTGGTTTTGGTTTTTGACGGTCATCTGAAAGTGCTCTATCAGCCACAGGGTTGAATTAGTGACACGTTTATAATATGTTTATTGTAAAGATGTAAGCATAAGGAAGACTACAACAGGGCTATAATATATGGGAAGTGATGATCAGGCCTAGCAAGCTACCAGATTTTATCTTTGTGCTAGTAGATTCCCCAACAGCCTGGTGCAAACAGAGCTTGCTTGACTGTATTATCTGAGCCCATGGGTCATCCTGCAGTTTGCATAAAGTGTGAGAAAAAGAATGCTCATGTTGCAGTATTTTGCAAAGACTTCAACAAAAGAAGCACTCAGAGGGCAAGATTACACTGCGAGACAGGCGCAATCGTTCAATCAAGATAACATGGGGTGTGTCAGCTTTGGGGTGATTTGTAGTGGCATTGGCTGTACAGCTGTAATTCACTTGCAGGTCCTAAAATGTATCCTAAAGGCAAAAGAGAGGAAGCTACAAGCTGAGGTACTTGTTCAAGAAAATGAACAACTTGACGGTAAGCATTTTAAGAGAACAGGTATACTATCCATGCAATCTGATTTGATTGTGACCCATTTTCATTTCTCATTACTTACACCCCATACCTCCCCTGCTTATACACCCCTTCCACCTCAACTTTACTCCTCTTCCTACTTTAAGTTACACCCCTCCTCTCCTACTTTAACTCCTTCTACCTCTGTCTCTTGTTTTACCCCTTCCTTCCTCACTTTAACCCCTGACTCCACTTACACCCATCCTATTCGTTTTCTACTTCTTAATACAACCCTTCTGCTTCTACTTACACCCTTTCCTTTCCACTTTAACTTCTTCTGCCTCTTCTTACTCCTCTTCCTCTGCTGCTTACACCCTTTGCTTTTTTTTTTAATAACTGTACCCAATTCTGATGGTTTATTTCTCCAATAATATTATTAATATATAGTGACATCGTCACATCCGGAATATGTGGAAGCACTCCTGAGAAAACAGGTATTTAGTCCCAAAAAAATTACCAAAATATTTTCTGTCAAACAACCATGCATGACACACACCGTCATGCACCTGTTCTTTCTCTCTGTGCTGTTGCTCTTTAAGTCAATCTTCCTTCATGCATCTTGTATGTTCTGTCACTTCACCCCTATTTCTTTGTGGTTTGGAGATTTTTGGATTGTGCTATTAGGAAGTATTAAGAAGTCTATAAACATTTTTTTCTCCATTATATTTTGCGTGTATTCAACTTCTATTACTGCTATTACAGTGGGGTTAATTCTGTTGCTGTTTAGCTCACTACTACTACGGAGCAACTTGAAGAAACTTTATCTGAAATTCAAAGACAAAGTAAAGAAATCACAAATGAAATAGAGAGGTAAGTACGCAGTGTATGCACGTTTGTACATTGTGCAACTATAAACTATTTCATGTTGTGCATTCGCTGCATTCCATCTCTTTATGTTACGTAAAAGTAATGCTACTTTAGTTCTGTATTACTGTACATGTACCCAAATTTTTTTTTGCTTGGATCATATATTTTAGAGAAAAGGAAATTGTTCAGCAACACAGAGAAATTCAGATGGTTCTTCTGGGACGAATTTCAGATCTGGAAAAAGATAAGGAAAACACCCATGGTGTTGGTAGGTAAGTGAAGATCGTTATTCAACCAATAGTTGAGACACATTTAATTATAGTGCAACTAAAATGGCTCCCAGAAATGTTTTTTTGTTTTAATCTTGGATTAACAAAGCGTGGTTAGAACGTTCCGATCGAAAAAGTTGTATTCCTGGGCCAAGTTCGTTTTCAAGAAAGCTTCAAAAGTCTACTGCGATCGAATTTGCTAGACTATAATGTTTAACATGGATCGAATCTACGTTACTTGAATTGCCGAAAATTGGTATAACTGTTGCTGACTGGTTGACTAAAAGCGGCTGAGAATTCCCCTTTAAAACATTCTCATCAAAAGAAAACGGACGATGTGAAAACTGTCAGCTTTAGAAAACAAAGAAAAACATAATAACTCACAGTAAAACACTATTTCCTAAAACGTGCTCAGGTGTATTAGTGATGGTGAGGTGGGACGGTCTTTTTTGGGTATTAGCAGTGAGAGGGCCTTTAAAGTGGTACAATTAAAGCTCCCGCAGGCGGACACCCTTGGTAAGTAGTAAAAATGTCCGTAACTAGAACTGTCCACTTACGAGAATGTATAAAGACAGATTTTAACCGAGCTTGAATTTAAATGGGTTTCGCAGAGGCGTCCGTAAGTAGAGCTGTCCGCTTACGAGAGTGTCCGCCCAGAGAGGTTCGACTGTAATGGAAAATGTATCAAGAAACGAATATGCGGGTATGGTATAGTTAAAAGAAATTTGGTGAAGAGAAATTGAAAAGTTGAGGTGAAGAGTTGCTTCACATGTGATGACTGACTGTACATTCTTTTATTGCCGTTACAGCCAGATACGAGAGCTTGAGCTGAAGAAAAAGTCAGCAGATGCATACTATGTGAAAGTTATGAGAAAGCTTGTAAGTGAAGGAGATAGAAATGCATCAATGTACTTGATCAGATTAGTAAGATAAATTATATTTATTTACTTTCAGAGCGCATTCATGACAGAGCATTTCCCTTCTCCTTCAGATGAAGTTTTAAAAGCCTGGGGAAAGGTATGCTCTTGTTTAATAACCAAATGCAATTTTTTAATGTGTGCGCGTGAGTGTGGGTATCTTTTCTCTTCACAGAGGACAGTTTCTGGAAGGAATCCCACAAATACAGGAATAACTTGTGTTTCATTACACCAGTTAGTCGAGGTGAGTTTTCCTGCAACACATTCATTTTGCTCAGTAACTGCCACGCTTTGAAACCTTTTGCAAGACGAACGTCCGTCTTTTCTTGAAGTGTGATCGGCACCGTGGTGTCCCGCTAATCAGCAAGCATCCCTGCTTTGCCTTTTTAGGACCTCATGAATAGATTGTACGACAAGCCGCATGACCCTTACATTCGAGTCCAAGATGATCACTGGCCTCCATACATTGAACTGCTGCTACGTTTCGGCATCGCAGAAAGACACAAGGAAGACTGTAATTTAATTAGACTGATGCCTTTCCATATGTAACACGTAAAACCAATTCAAGCTCGAACTGAAACAACAAGTTATAGTGGTTTTCAGTTGACTGTGGTAGTGGGCCATTTCCGAGATGCTTGTTGCCTCTGTTGCAAGACGAGGCCTAATACGAAACCGTTCTTATGAAGATAAATGTGGAAAGGATTCGCACAAGACCTCCTTTTGAAACAGAGGCAACAGGCATCTCGGAAATGGCAGACTCACAAACAAGGAGAGATGTTTTCATGCACTTCAAAATAAACAAATCGCAAATGGATAACTTTAACATATACGACAAATTAACGCGTCGAAAGTTGGTGTCACTGTTTTAGAATCGATCCATTTTGCCATTTTTGTGTAAAAGAGAGGAAAACGCATAGAAATCAAACTGAAAATATTTGTAAACTGAAGCCTGAGAAAGAATGGTGGGAGGAGGTTTTGTACGCCCCTGTCCTCTCTACAGATATAACGAACGATATTCTTCAGCCCGGCCAATATTGCAGTACAATGTATGCGGAACAGAGCCTCGATATAACGAACTTCGGATCGATTCTAAAACGCAGCCAGAAAATGCAGGATCGTTTTCAAAACGCTCCGGTTCCAGTTTTCGTGTAAACAGCGGAAACTACTGAATAGGTGATAACGCAGCCCTCAGTGTCTCCCTGTAAAAATCCAATACGGTGCCCAGTCAGACGGCGAATCAAATTGGACACGAAGTGAGTTGATGTCACTTCCACACACAAAAGTCGAGATAGGCCTATGTAATTTTAATATTGCCATTAGGCCAAATGAATTACAAATACCCTTTAAAACTATGAACATTTAATGGCGTTAAACCTAATAGACTGTGCCAGTTCCTCCTTTTCTAACCAAAGATCGCATGCGCGAGTGAAAAATAAACGCGTGAAAAATTCCGAACCGGCTAGGCCTTGCTCCAACGCTCACGTCCAGACCTCAATTTTCACGTGTTCATCAGTTTCACTCGCGCAAACAATCTTCGGCCAGAGAAGGTGGGTCTGGGGCAGTCTAATGATAAATATAAGCTCGTAGCATAATTCTTAAACAACATGTGCTAATAAATACAATACAAAAACTGAAAGCAACCTACCGTTAGGCAATAAAATACATTCATTTTTACAAAACTACAAATATATTTTGATTGACCTTCGCAAAGAATCGAACAGGCGTGTTTTTTTTTTTTTTTTTTTTTCTTTTTGCAAAAACAATGTTCATGTTTGAAGGCCGTCGCTCGATTCTGACGTCAAGAGATCCCATATCCCCCCTCTCATACCACTCAAATAATACGTCACCAAAACTTAACATTCACACACAACCGCTGTCCCGTCTTCAAAATAACTTACGTGAGTACTAAAGCCATACCATTTTCTCAAAAGTAGACTAGCGAAGAATAACGGTTTTAATAGGCCCAAACATTTACGATAAGCTGCCTTATCGGCTGAGTCCCTGGCATGTTCGGTCTTTCGTTTGATTCATCATCCAGGATGTCTATCAAACACTGGCTTTCATCCGTTTTGCCGGGTTACCATTGTCCCGTAGAGCATTGAACGTGGATGAGGATTCCTGGTTGTGCCCTGTGTGGAGCTCACTCTGCGACATGTAGTTGTCCACGAAGGGAGATACAACCTCCCAAAGCTGTAAAACGAGTCAGAAGACGACTTTTAATTACCGCAATATTATTTTGATTAACTAACCATAACGGACATTCCAAGTGTTATAACTCTTTCCAGTAACAAAGGCAGAACTATAATGACTAACACCACCAAGCTCGGCTTCTATCTCCTCGTACGCCTTCTCTCTCTTATCTCTCGCGTGATATTCTTTTAGGACTACATCCCACAAGCAACTTCGTTCCTTGAATAGATCAATTAACTTGTTGGTCTCTTCATCTGTCCACTTCCTCGCATGGGTAATTTTTCTTTTTGCTGCCGTCGCCATGTTGACAAAATAGGAGTGGGACTGGACACTATAATTTGACTCCTGATGCGCATGCCCGAACGCAACATTGTTGCATGAAGTGGCCAAACGATCACAACACGACGCGCAACACCAGAAATGTTGCGCGAAAGTTTGACCAAAATCAAACTTCATCCAACATCGTGCAACATCGTGCAACATTGTGCAACATGGTGGCCAAACGGACGCAACATGTTCCGTGCAACGATGTTGCACGATGTTGCGCCAACATGTTGCATCCGTTTGGCCAGGGCTTAAGATAAAGGTGCAAGAAATAACTAAACTATCAATAAACACTCTTATACAATGAGCCGGTTTAACCAGTTTTATGGGTGAAAACTAAAGACCACATTACACAAACAAAAGCTGTTTTGGGATTTTGCATTTCAGTCATTTCAAGTTCCCTGGGATGGTCTTGGTCAGAGGGAGAAACGTGACACATTAAAATGCGACATTTTTGGCACAACAGCACAACATTAATGTGGACCCTAAATCAGAGCATCTTACTTTCCCTTCGTGGATAAGTTTGATAGCGGCTTCAATATCGGCAGCCATGTAACGATCTTTATCCCAGGACCTGCAGCAGAACCATCTTATCAGCGAGAGTTGGTTTTCTTTTTACACTGGAAAAAACTAGGCCTCTTCCTTATATTTTATCATAGGAAAGGAGAGCAGAGTATAGAAAAGTGGGAGAGAGTGAATTGCTGTAAACAGTCAACAGATTCGGCTAATAAACTTACTGCACAACTGAACGAACTAAGGAGTGGACAGCTTCCAGGGGCTCAGTGGATTTGAGGGGTCGATGGAATTCGATCCCTTGACAAGCCGCCAGCAATTCAATGGCGAGTACTACATGGGAAAGAAAATGAGAGTCAGAAAAAACATCACATTACACCGTTACTTGGTATGAATTGGTGTTGCCTTGATCGTTCCGCGCAAAGAAAAAAATGTTGCTCGTAAAATTGTTTCCTTTCTCGTTTACGTAAACTTGTATGATTTTACCATGATATGACGATATACGTGAAGAATCACATATATGTGAACTGCGGAACACAGAATAATAGTGAAAGTGACCCTCGCAGTTAACCATTTTATTATTTGTCAGTTTTACATTAAACCCTCACTGCCATGTCAACATGAACTCCGCCTACGAACAACGGCCACAATGTTACTTGAGGCCTGGCAAAAGGAGGACTGCACATTGTGGCGGCAACACTGCTAAAGCACATGCTCCCCAAATATCGGCCCCGTTTGGCCACGCACGACAGAAAAGTTGCAGACAAAAAATTTGTCCTGGACACAAAAAATGTTTCTGAAAAACGTCAGAAACATTTTTTGTGACCGGGCGAAGCGCAACAATGTTGCCGCACGTTTTGCCACCCTGGAAACATCGAAGGACACAACGTTACCGCCACAGTGTGTCCTCGTTTTGCCAGGCCATTAGGTTTTATGTGACAGTTCTGGAGTTGGGCGATTTGCAGATTCCATGGAAATAGAGTGCAGACCTTTCTCGACGTTGGACACGACCTGGAGCGCTTTTCTTGCAGAGAAACCTCCCATGGACACGTGATCCTCCGTGCCAGCAGACGTTGGCAGTGAATCTACTGACGATGGGTGGCACAGAACCTTGTTTTCGGAAACTGGGGGCAAACAAATCACAAAGACAGGGTGTAAAAACAGATATACTTTCTTTTCTCTAACGGCCTGAGATAAGATTAGCGAGAAACGACTGAGCTATGCCTGGCCTCTACAAAGACTTGACTACACAGTGAATTATAACTAAGGAAGACAGAAGAGAAAAGACAGTAAAACGAACGCACAAAAGGAACGCACAGGGAAGCAGAAAGGCGACGGAGAGAAACTACAGCAGCGATAAATGAATATGGATGTTGGTAAAGACAGAAAGATTGAAACAAAATGGTTCCAGCAGCAAATGAGCGAGTAAACAAGAGACAGTCCAAGAGAAGAGCAGAGCAGACTAAAGAGAGAGTCATGCAGCGTCAGGATCGTTTTCCTCGCTCCCCTAAACACTTACCCAAAGCAGCAGCAGTGCAGTGAGCTATCATGAACCCTGTAATGGAAATATGGTAAAAAGGCGATGTTTAGCGCATTGAACGTCTTGAAGTTATGTAATGGGTATATAAAATTCAGCTAAGATACATGAACAATAAAATACTTTTGACTTCAGACAAATGCACGGATGTCCGAGAACATTATCTGCATCAAGCAGCGAACAGCTACCCCAAAGGGGCAGACAGTGTTCAAGGACAAATATCCAGCGCGCGAGAATACGTGTTTAATACGTTTGTAACACTTAGGCCCGTTTCAAACGTCGCGCTTCTGCCGTGCCGAACTCAATGCAAATTAGTTCAAACAATAGATTTTGCTCATTTGCATTGAGTTCGGCACGGCAGTGGCGCGACGTTTGAAACTGGCCTAACTCACCAGAGTTCAAGCCTCCTTCTTTAACCAAGAATGCAGGAAGCGCGCTGTACGCTGTAAAAGAAATTTAATGACAATATTGAAAGCATTTGTAGTTGCGTTAGTATAATTCTTTGAGGAAATACGGCGCAACAAGCCGGACACTAATATTCGTATCCAAACTTGTACACACACCGATGACTGTTTCACTGGATTTGTATAATTGGTTTCCTACAAGTCAATAGATGCCATTATTTACCTGGATTTATAAGTCGTTCAGTTCTGCGCTCACTCATACTTGCCAACTCATGGACGCCAATGGCTAGGTAGTCCAGGGCCTGTGAAACACGCATCATTAATAATGCATTCCTGGTTTCTTTATGGTCACCACAAAACACTGATTGTACTGGGTTGTGTAGTTCTGAGTAACCGTAACACCAGTCAATTCTGTTCGAGTTCGATAAGTTTCTACGCTTGTTTTCCAGCACACGACAAAGTTCCATTTGACTAATGGCTGTTATACATGGTTGCGAATGTTTTATTAAACTGGGCTCAGGTATGCAATTGGCTCATTGCACGGTGCTCGCACGAAACTCGACATGACAGTTTTCCGTCACGTGTTCTTGCCATATTCCCACCTTAGCTGGGTATTCCCCGTGAAAATTTCCACCTGATATCACTTCTTCTCGGTCAGGAAACACTATCTGTATATCAGAATCAAGGTCAAGCACAACGTTTGCGATATATCTCAATGAACCTGTGCGTATGAGGGCATGATGAGTGGAAACTGATGTGGGGCGGTAGTGTATGAATGTGGGGGTTGTTAAAGGAATATTGGCGCACACGTATTATTTAGCTTCTCGGAATTGACAAGGATACCGGATTGTCTGTTGCACTGTTCATTTCTGTAGTTAGGATGTCCTGCACAAACTCGATTGTGTCATTCACAATACCATGGACCTGCAGAGAAATATCAAGAATAATTTACAAACAACCTTTTATAAGTATAGTTAAAAGTATAAATAACTGGATGAATATTCACGTCGTTGTTTTCATCTTTTTACCTGTGGGCAGCACCGCATGGTGTAGGGATCCTGAACTCGCTTGCAAAGCCGATGGCTTTCTGAGTAAGAAAAGAACAAACTTTTATCAATAGTAACCGCAGCGCATAAATAGCCATGATGTCGTTCTAATTTATCACTTTCAGCGGCAAATACATTGTATACCAAAGATAGGGGGACTCTGACCAAAGTCTGCACAATGTTACAGAGAATTTCTCGAATGCAAAGCTGTCACAGTTTTTGTTACAGTTTCTGACCATGGTAATGGATAATGGATTGATAATGGATAATGGATAATTTGCGTGTGGGAAAGATGGTCTGACTTGTAAAATACACTTGCAATTGGATCCAGAACATCTACAACAAAAATAAAATGAGTTGCACCTGAGATTTCTGAGGGATAAATGTCTGAGTGCAACAGAGCACGAAGTCGCTCAGCAACTATCCTTTGACCAGTGTGAGGACGGACGCGATGCACATCTGTCATACCACAAAAAACAACAACAACAACAGTTACCATATCTTACATGCATTCAAAATCTGTGGTATCTTCACTTCATTTATCCATTTCTTTGCACCAATTTAGAGGAAATTACACTGATTTTTAGGGAAAATGATCACAGCTTTTACGGGTGACAATAGGAAAGGAAAACGCTCAAGTTTTGTCATGCATCATCGACCTTTTATACAAGGTCAAACGTAGTTCAATTGATCTTCCCTGTTTTCATTCAACCTGTGTAAAACACGATCTGGTAAAATGAATAGTGACCAGTTGGCATTTACCTTTATCAAACGCTCTTGTGGTTCCTTTCAGGGCCTCAAGGGTAATAGCAGCAATTATATCTGCTTGTCTTGCAAGGAATCTCGCATAGTACACAGCTGCCAGATTGAAAGTATAGTCCACATAACTTGTTAATTATTTGCATGTACATAGTTCTTAACATACCCCTCACAAAATAGAACGCGCACTGCACCAAAAATATTTAGAAATTATCAAAGTCTGTACACACTTCACCTGAAATAAAATCTAACGCTTTTAATTATTAGTTTAAATCATGATTAAAACTACAACTACTTTTGCGCGACGTTATTCATACTTCCTACTTGATACTTAATTGTATCATTACCTTCAGCCCCAATTGATGTTATAAGTTGAGTTCCATTGATGAGAGCAATACCCTGGGAAAACAAGACAAATGCTCACAACATATAAATGATTTTCGGGATCTACTGTATGTCTTTAATCCTTATAAGGCTCGGGGTCTACTGTATGCCTTTAATCTTCGCAGGGCTCGGGAATGACTGCATAGTACAGAAGGGAACACAACAATATGTCAATTTTTACCTCTTTTGGTCCCAGCTCTACCGGCTCAAGCCCATGCGCCTCCAAGACCTATGTTGTAAAGTTATTCGAGATTTATGACGGCAAACTCCTTGTGTTCATTATACATAACCTAACTTAACTTGAACACTCTAAAAACCACTAGGAGCTACTAGAATCATGCTATGACTGCGTCGGCGTAAAAAGATAATCGACTCAGGAGTAGTGTGGATCAAAGCTAAACGCCGTGAAATAATTCGAAGCTGACGTTTTTTCGAACGCCAATCGTTCTTCGGAGCAGCATATAGCTAAATACAGCGTACAGGTATCGTGGATTTGCGTAGGCCCAAGCGGAGCATCCCTTCCTATTAAAAGCGCAAAATGAATATCCTGAACTAGAGTCTAGCAGAGGCAATTGATTCGCGAGCAATGTCTTGAACTTCTTGGCAGTCGTTCTAAACTGATCTGTTCTGCAAGTCGCGGATTAGTCATAGAACTGTATCAAAGGTACATTTTGTTGGACGTTTCAAACTGTGTGCGCATACGAAGATACAGAACTCTAACAATGCAATATTTTCACAGAGTAAAATGCGACAACAAATTCTTAATACTCAGTGAACAATATGTTTCTGTTCGTTGAGACTAACCAGCTTGGCATCACACCATCCAGTCTTTGGGCTCCACATTTTACCCTCCCCCATCATGCCGAGAGCCAGGTGTGACAATGGGGCCAAATCTCCACTGGCCCCCACAGTACCTTGCTCTGGTACCCGTGGAAGGCAGGACTCTGTGGAATACAAGCATAATGGACCGATAATGTACAGCACATCAAACCTTTCATTCCAAACATCTACGTTCTGTAAGATTCACCAAGGACTCGTAGGCATTCCGTTCCCACAGTAGTCTGCATAGCGGCTCTCCCGGGGAAAGGAAGGGGAGCTGGGGATCCGGTCCGAGCGAACGCGAACGTGAGACGCAGGCTAGAGACTGTATAAATAACAATTCTTAAAAGAAGGACACTGTACCATTAAAAGCGCTAATCAGCTGTTTGAGGGTCTTGAGTGATATTCCACTGAAAAGAAAGCAATTCACTCGTTATCAGGATACACAAGTAGGCTTCATGTACGCATCTATACATTAGTAGTTTTCTAATCAAGAGAGATAGTTGGACAGCATGAGTCAAATATCGTAAGCCATATGCAATATTGATCGGTTTTCATCGGACTGCTTCATTGATTTCTTGGAAGCGTTTCCGGTTTTCATTGGACTGCTTCACTGATTTCTTGGAAGCCTTATTCTAAGCGGGCAATCCTTCAAAAGGATATCACCAAAGTTTCGCCTCAGGGTTCAGGTTTAGGGTTAGGATTATGGTCAGAGTAGTGGTTAGAGTTAGGTTATGGTCAGGGTTAGGTTACCTGGCCTCCCTAACAGGGCGACACTGTACCATTAAAAGCGCTAATCAGCTGTTTAAGGGTCTTGAGTGACATTCCACTGAAAAGAAAGCAATTCACTCGTTATCAGGATACACAAGTAGGCTTCATGTACGCATCTATACATTAGTAGTTTTCTAATCAAGAGAGATAGTTGGATAGCATGAGTCAAATATCGTAAGCCATATGCAATATTGATCGGTTTTTCATCGGACTGCTTCACTGATTTCTTGGAAGCGTTTCCGGTTTTCATCGGATTGCTTCACTGATTTCTTGGAAGCGTTCCCTGAGCGGGCAATCCCTCAAAAGGATATCACCAAAGTTTCGCCTCAGGGTTCAGGTTTAGGGTTAGGATTATGGTCAGAGTAGTGGTTAGAGTTAGGTTATGGTCAGGGTTAGGTTACCTGGCCTCCCTAACAAGGCGAAACCTCTGCAATCTCCTTTTCAAGGATTGGGCGCGCACCTCCCTTAGCCATAAATTTCACTTTCAAGCATGGCTGTTAGAGCAGGTCAATTGGTAAGCCAAGTGGAGAACTGCGAAATGTGAACATTTCACAGAAACTACTGGTTGATTAAATTATTCACACATCTACCTGTAACCCTTAGCCAGGACGTTTATCCTCAGAGCAAAGAGCATACGAGTGTGCTCTATTGACAAGGCAGGGCCAACACCTAACAAACAATCATAATTTTAGCAGTAAATTATTATGAGCATAAAAAAACTATTTTAACATGTTAATATAAATTAACTACATATCGTTAAAGATTCGTGGTGAAACTGAGGTCCCGTCCACACTACGCCGGATAAATTTGAAAACGCAACTTTATTCTTACGGTTAGGCCTACCGTCCACACTAATCCGGATAAATTGTCCACCGAAAAAGACCGAAAACGGAACTTTCCGAAAACGCTCTTCTAAGTGGATAAATTTGAAAACGCCGGCTTTGCGTTTTGGTGTGGACGAAAAACATTTTGAAAACGGAACTTTTCGAAAACGCTGACTAACGTGGTCACGTCAAGTGGTTCAAAGATTGTCAGGGACGTTTGTAGAGCAATAACAATACATTTGGGCCCTGAAACATTTTATCCGTTTTCCAGTGTGGACGGAAAACATTTCTTACGTTTTCAGAGTGAAAGTTGCGTTTTCAAATTATCCGGCGTAGTGTGGACGAGGCCTGAGGCATTGTGAACACCAATCTACTGTATTTACTGTACCTGCAGCGTGAGAACGAATACAGTTTTTCTGCAGGACCCTTCAAACACAAACAGAAGTGAGATTACAGGTTATTATTATTATTATATGGCAACGAACGCACGCTCTGATTGGTTCCTGAGCAGTCCGGAGTTTTCTGTATTGCCCGTCGCTATAACGACAGGCATTAAATTTTGGTAACCATAGGAGCAACACGATAACTAGTAGTGTGTTAGAGTGAGGGTTATTTTAAACTCACATGGGTGACCCAATATCAACCCACCGAGGATTCAAAATGTTTCCCAAGTTTAAATACGGTCGGCTCTACCGAGTAGCGACTGATGAAACAAATATACTCGACACAAAGCAACGGATAACTGCGGAATATGTACCAGCATAAAAGTTTCAATTAGTGAATCTGTGTTCTTTATTTCGCAGAATTCTTCAGGAAAACCGGGCGATGTTTACTTTAACGCCTGTTTTATTATCGATCAAGAACACAAGTAATCTTTTGTTCTGGCGACTTCCGCAAAGGAGATAAATACTCACTGCACGTGCTGAGTATTATGACGTTGCGATTACGTTCGTAGCCGACAAACATGATAAACGCCTTTTCCTGACTGCATTGCCATGATGACTCATATTGAACTAACAGCACGTGCCGAATAATATCCGACCGGAGGTTCGTTCAATCTTCGATCGGTAGAGCACGTGCTGAGCATCAGTGACGTTGTGCGCAAGTGCACATGGCCCCGTTTAATTGGTCAACATGTCACATGACAAATAATCCGGACCCTGCAAAGGCTTCGCCGAATTTTCGCGCGGGCGATCCGAATTTTCCGAAATTTAAAATAATTTATTGACCTTGCGAATTTTCGCGCGGGCGATGCAATATTTTCGTTTGGATTTGCTTGACCTTTTCTTTTTTTTTTTTTTTTTCCGGCAATATTTTGACGAAATTTCGCGAGAACAATGCACGAAATTAGTCGAATTTCGATGCCACTACTTTCGCGCAGTACTGTATTTGAAAAAAATAGCATATCCAGACTTTTATACAATCATAAGTGTCATACCTTAGCAGCAACAATAATAGAATGTTAACACGTACTTTAACATACGGCCTCAGATATTGCTTTGATATACTCACAAACGTTCCTCTTGAGGAATGACGACATTTGCAAATTTTCCAAATCCAGTCGTAACACCATACACCACTTGAAAATGAAAACAAAAAACAAAAGCAAAAACAAAAACAAAAACAAAAACAAAAACAAAAACAGCACAACTAGTTTCCTTTCCAAGAGATTGGTATAATAACACTTGGTTCACAATAATATTTAATATTCTGTATAAAACTGATATAAATTATAAATTTTAATCATTGAGACAAAGCATGATTATATGAAGATAATAGTCACCTTTGTTGGCAGACAGAATGTCCTCCACCAGTTTTCGGGATTTAAGTACATTGTTTTCAGCTTCTACTGTCAACTGCACAACAAAAGAAAAACAATAACTACACTATGTTGAAATTCAAACTAACTCGTATTACAGGCCCCAGTGTGCCAAAGTAAAAGGTGATCTTAAGTGTGATTGGCCGTTTTTATACTACAGACGACTAATTCGTCCAGACGCATTAGTCGTCTGACTGTTAAGTTCGACTGGTATAAAAACGAGTCGGAGAACTCACTCCATGCACGCTGCTTTTTTGCCAAGAATATTCTTCCCTCGTGCCGCCATCTTGAAACTGTCAAATATCTCGATTTGATACTGAAACATACGCTTCTGGTCTCCAGTTAAGTTCGACTCGTTTTTATGCAAGACGCATTTTTCGTCTGAGACGAATTAGACGTCTGCTAAGTGCGTCTTTCAGTCGCACTTAACAGACGCATAAGAATTTAAGTGCGTCTGCCCTGTTTTCCGTTTTTATACTAGACGAATTGCGTCTGAGACGAATTAGTCGTCTGTAGTATAAAAACGGCAATTTTTATAAGAAAGTGTGGTTCACACTTACATCACACTTTAAATCACACGGAAGTGTGATAAAAGCGTAATAAAAGCATGGAAAAAAGTGTGATTTTTAAATCACACTTCTTGAAAGGTGTCATAAAAGCGCGATAAATTAAAGCCTGAAAGAAAAGCGCCTTATCACAGTTCACAAGACACAGAAAAGGTGACAGAGCAAACAGTTGAGTACTTGACTTAAAGCTCAATTAGACACTGTCACGATGGAGAACATTGGAAAGTGCAGAACAGACTACCCGACGGCCGGCCGAAGGACGCCGCGTTTATGGTAAGAACACGACACAAATTTAACACGTTGAAAAAAAAAAATAATAATAATAACTTTCTGCAGTAAAATCAGTAGGCATGTAGACGTCTCTCAGCAAGGGGTTAATGTTTTAGTCCAGAAAAATAAATACACGTATAATATTAGTTTGGTTGGTATAAAATGTAAGTTTACTGTAACTCAATACTTTTTACCGCGCGGCCGGGCAAGTATCGATGTCTTGACATTCATCGTAAGGCATTTATTTGATTTAGCGGCACCGCCAAGAAAAACTTTGTAATTAGCATCATTTTCGTTTTAAGTATTGCCGATTAGGGTAAAAGACTGGTTGAAGTTTAGTGGTAAACGATTCCATTGCGGTTTGACCTGTTCAGACTTTCCTTATAGCCCTGGGTTCCAGAGGTTCCGATTGCTTGCCAATGAAAAGAGGCGAAGGTTCTGAACTCATGGAAGTGAGGTCATTACCTCGCGCACCCAACTGCAGTTGCTGCTTTGTCCCTCCTCCGCTAAGGAAATCGGTCCATTGTGATGAGCAGCCAATAAAAATACAGCCTGCGTAGCTTGGCCTTCCGGGGGAAGGGGAGGGGGGGAATAAACAAGCCGGAGGTGGGGAATGGGTAGAGGGAGGGGAAAGGAGGATTAGTGGTGAACTAACCCTACCCTAAACTTAACTCTAGACTTGCCAACTGCTTAGTAGCAACCAAAATTACGGTGGCTTGTATTATCATTTTAACAAATTGCTAAAAATATCCACACTCTACAGGGGTCCTGAGCTGATAAACTGTATAATTAAATCAAAACTGCTATTTGTATAGAGAGCTCAATTTCTGCTGTATTTATCAAATACCTGAATTTTAAGTCCTCCTCTGCCCAAGCACACCAGATCTTCGACAGCCAAAGAGCATCCATCAAGAGCAAGAAACTTAAATGGAAGAAATATTCAATTCACATTTAAGTACTGTCAAATTCTGCAACCATGGAGGTCAGGACAAGTAGGGCCCTGCACTAGTCACCCTCCTCCCCAAAACAACTTTACAACAGCATTTTACTACATGATGGAAAGAAGTTATAGTCCCACTGCATGTAAACCTGCAGCTGGTCTCAACATGACACTCTTGGTTTGGAGATAATGGAAATTAGCTAGAGTTTGGAAACTTCATGAAGAAAGATTGTCCAATCAATGTTTTCTCTGCATGCCCTTATATGTACTTTGATTATTGTTCCTACCCTAATCCCACTTGCATAGAATTTGGTCAGGGCTTAATACAGTAGGGTGGCCACTTATGGGATCTTCTACACTGAAGGTCCTAAATTCCACACACATACATTACCTTTTCTTTCTCCTCCCTGATGTGTCAAATATTAGTCAAGAAAATATCTTGTACATATCTATATAGTTTACCAGAAAATGTTTGATTAAATTAAGTCACTCCAATATTGATGTACAAGTCAAATCCAACTGCAATCATACCACCCCCCCCTCTCCCTAACTGTTTATGGTGATTGTGTGGACTCCAAGGAAATGCACAGATTCAGAAGCTAAATTAAAACACAAATTTGATGGCTGATCCTTTGTCACAAAATTATTGTCTTTTGTTGTTTACTATCATACATGTTACTCACACAGTGCACATGTAAACTTCATATGACAACTGAGTGATGATGATGATTCAATTAATTATTTTATGAGATTCATCATAAAGGATACTCCATTTGGGATTTGTAGTTCCCACATCCATTGACAAAAGGACCTTTGAGATAAAAACACTGTGATGATTTACAGTGGTTGGATTTTTTTATATTGTCAACAGAAGTGTCGGGGATTTTATTTACTAACTGGAATAACATTTTAGGTACCTTACAGTATTTATAAAGTAGTACTTGAGGATTACACTGCCATATATCCACTGCACTTTTATATTCTTTACTGTGTACTGCTTATACAAATATAATTCCACCAGGCACTGATTGTCCACTTATTTGCTTTGTTTACTGTACTTCGTGCTGGCGCTTTGCCGATTATGCTTTTTGTTTCTTACTTAACATGCAAATAATTATTTCATCAAAACACTTAAATATGCTCAAAATTGTGTCTCAAAAAATAACTGGCCAGCTGTTGCCAGACAAGCTTGTGGCATCAACTTAATGTAGTGAGATGGGGAGACCAGAAAGAGATTAGGGTACCACACTAAAGTGCAGTATGGAGAAAAAAATATCAAAAGGCCCTGTGGGAGTATTGAAATGACTCTCCCTTGACTAACTTGCATATGGACTTTGTATATAAACACTCACAGGAAATTGAGTTTTTGCTTCTTTTAGCAGAGGTGCAGTATCTTTTTGGCCCAGTATTGAATCTTTCAATTTGTATTGGAAGTACACACTTATACAGCTTATACACAGTAATGAGACAATGGATATGTCATGTACGTGTTGTTTATGAAGCTATTTGCAAAGCTTCCGGTTCCCTGAATTGACGTGTCGTATTTTGGCCTCATTTAATTGTGAATCGTTTTAGACGCTCACGACACCCTCACTCAAACTGGGTCTTAGACTGGATATGACGTGTTATATAAGCAACTGGGCAAAAAATCTACTATTATATAATAATAACGCCAGCATTTAATATTGTCGATGCTTTTTCCTCGATCGATATTAAAGCACTGAAAAAATACTAGCAACGGGAGGCCCATATCACGCTTATATTCACACTACATATGAATGCTACCACTTACCATTCACGACAACAAAATCGTTGTCCTTCAAAACATCTTTAATCAAGTCTTCCTTTGATAGTATGCCATTTCCTTGAGCCAAACGGGCGTCAAGGTCCTTTGTGACGCGGGGGAGGGAGTCGCTTTTTCCGCTTTGTGAATCGTTCCGTCGGACGGCCTCAGCTACCAGCCACTCAACTGTTTGGGCGCCATCGCCACATGGAACGACAAACCACTGACTGTTGACTTTCACTGTGATTCTCATGTTTCGCTTTACAAGAACACTTCAAGGACAGATCTGAGTCCGATCGCCCAAACCTGTTTGGAAAACTGGTTCGTCCAGGCAATCGGGTATGAGGCTGCCATGTGGCGACTGTAAAATAGGGCGCCAATCGTGCAAAACAACCAATCATGTGACAAAAACAACACACCCCCAGCACACCCCCGCGCATGGAAATTAACGACACAACGCTGGCTTTGCGGTCTGCGAGAGAGTGAAAGATGTGTTCTTTGAAAGATATTTGCTCTGGATTGCCCGTGGATCCAATCCCTTCACCGCAAACGAAGCGAGATGTGTCGGTGGCCCACGCGCCAGTGAGAACAGCAGTATTATCGGAAGACGAAAAGAAGGTAAGTACATTAACTGAAGTTGCTGGCTCGTGCATGACCATAGAGATCATCAGAGGTCCTGTTTGTCGTCATTTATACAAGAATCATTTCGGGTTCCAGAGTTCGTCTTGTTTTTTAGTAACTGGTTTGTTCTGATTGCATGTAATCTATTTATTTGACAAGAGGAGTACAGACGTATGGCTATTAATAGCTGAATGCTAGGCTGTTCAGTTTTGTACGTGCCACAACAAGAAAAGTGGAAAACAATGTTGTTTACAATAATACTTAATAATTTATTGAAATGTTTGTGCTCCCTTTTTGTTTTGGGTGTGGTCACTTGGGAAAAAAATTCAACTTTATAGTCAGTGAGCAGCTGTCATCATTGCTGAAAATGATCATTATTTCATGCTCCCATCATTAATGTATTAGCTATATGTATATAGTAAGTTAGTACTGTATTTGTGGGTGAGCCACACCCTTATCCTTTATGTGTACACAGTGCTTGGTGGGATGCCAGCCCTGGGAAGAAATTTGATAATAGTGGATTCTGCAAATTGTCAACCTGGGCAATCTCGAGAAGGGTTACACAAATATTCTCCAGGTGCAAGGATTCCAGATGTCTAAAAAAAAGATTGGAGAGTTGAGAATTTAAACGCTAAAGGAAAAGTATTTAAAAGAATATTCTTTGTATGGAGACAATGATTTTATACTATAGGCAATTAATGGGCATACAGCAGTATACTACATTATTCTTTCTAATTTTTGCAAGGATTAAATTTAACGATTTTCACGACTGGGAGAAAATCACAAAAATAGAACTGGTAAAAAAAAAGAAGCTTCCCAAATTTAAAAAAAATACTGGAAAATTTATACCAACCAGCAGCGGTTGGACACAATTCTCATTTAACTTTACTAAAATGTCATTTTAAGTTTGTTTTTCCCTGCATCCATCCAGCTGGCTTTGCAGAATGCCTTGCGATATTTCCCTTCCTGTACCCATGAATCCTTGGCTCCAGAGTTTGCTGCTGAGCTGCAGGAATATGGCCACATTTACATGTACCGCTTTCGACCAAAAATTGAAATGCGGTAAGTGACAGTGCACAAGAAATCGAATCGGTTTTTGGGAGTCCCATTCCTATAGTCCAAACATAGCAATCTTTCTGGTGTAATAGACAACAACTTCTTGTAGTGCATAACATGCTAAAGTGCAAGTCTGAAGGTTTATTGATCTGCAATGATTATTTTAACCCAAATAGTTTAGTTAGATTTAGTTAGAATTATTATTATTATATTATTATTATTATTATTATTATTATTATCATTATTATTATTATTATTATTATTATTATTATTATTACTATTACTATTATTACTATTATTATTATCATTGTATTATTATTAATGGTACATATTTTGTTAATAGCAAGTTCAGGAAGTCTGTAAATGGTTCTTTATAAGTTGTTTATTTTTACTGTGAGTAGATAAGATTGAGTACCATATTGTATTTTATAGAACATTTATCTGAGAAAAGAGCCATCAAAGTTCTAAAGCTATATTATCTTTTTTATGTTCAAATTAGAACTAATGCACTATTAGTTGTGCCAGTTTTATCATTTTATTTATTTATCATTTTTGTTTATATTCCTTTTATATAATTTGCAGGGCCTACCCAATTGCCAAGTATCCCTCTAAAACAAAACAGGCTGCAGCAGTTATGCACATGATTATGAACAATTTAAACCCTTGTGTTGCTCAGGTAATAAATTGTAATTGTAATTTTTAGATTATTATTGTCTCATGCAGCAAACTTAACTTTTGTGGCTGTTAAAAATGTTTTTTTATTTATTTATTATTTATTATTTATTTTTTGTATGACTACGTACCTGAAATCATGTTTTTATGTTATAGACACTTTCTCTTGTAAAGATGATTGATAATTTAAGTAACTTATATTACTTATATATTAAGTAACTAATATTTATTTATTAGTTTTAGTTGTAACAGCTTGATTTTTATTTTTTATTTTTAGTTTCCACATGAGTTAATTACATATGGTGGGAATGGTCAGGTGTTCTCAAACTGGGCCCAGGTAAGAACTTGTTCATCAATCATAATTCGTATGTGTATTTATAAAATAACAATGATACTATGAAATGTAAAAATTGTAATGTAACGTGCAACAGGACACAAGGTTAATTTCTCAAAACTCAAGTTGTTTTTCACTCACAAAAACTGCATTATTTGACACTGGTTGTGGCTCAAGGCTCAGGATCTAACTTAGATCTCCCATGGTGAGAAATGCAAGGTTCCACTGTATTTCTGTCTGTCTGTTTTTGTTTTTTTTAAGTTCTGGCTGGTGATGCATTACCTGTCTGAGATGACAGAGGAACAGACTCTAGTCATGTACTCTGGTCACCCTTTGGGTCTGTTCCCTAGCAACCCGTCTGCCCCACGAGTAGTCATCACAAATGGAATGGTAAATAACACATATTTAATATGTAGCACTCTGAATATGTGCACTTATGTAATCTATTTTTCCTCCATCTGATTCTGCATTTTTTGTCAATATTAATGTCAAAGACTATAAAGTGACTGTAACTTAGTATTACACTCTGCTCTACTACACAGGTTATTCCCAACTACTCCTCTAGAGACTTATACAACAAGATGTTTGCCTTGGGTGTGACAATGTATGGCCAGATGACAGCCGGCAGCTACTGCTACATTGGTCCTCAAGGCATTGTCCATGGGACAACGGTACTTTAATTACATCGTTCAGTTGTGTGAGTGGGATAACTCTAGGATCAACAGTTAAAAATGTCACATAATTTTGCAATTTTTTTTATCAGATTGTTGTTCTGAATGCTGCAAGACGACACCTCAATGTGAGCAACTTGGATGGCAAGGTACTTGTCCTTGTATTTTATTTGAATGTATATACTAGCTCATTTTAACATAAATATGTTTACTGTACCACACCTCAGCCTAATTCTTGCTCAGCTGTGGAAAAGGCATACCCCTTACATCCAGCTAGCTACGATGAGCATTAGCTATGACAAACTAACAACAACCATTCGCTCTGATGAAGGGCTAACACTCTAAACATCAGCCACTGTTACTCTTACGGCGTTCCAGTACCTCGATCAACTTTCAGTTGATACACCAACGTTTTTATCACCACGCCGACGCAGTTAATCTAGTTCTCTTAAGAGCTGGTACCACACTGTTTAACAAAAACCAACCTTCACAAAGCAAGGTAAAAGAGGGCAAAAGATCAGCTAGTCAAAAACAACTTTGCATATACTATGGCCTTTTCCACAGCTGAGTGAGAATTAGGCTGACCGTTCTTGCTCAGCAGTGGTTGGACATATGGTCGTTGACGACATCCCCAATCAGTTATGGTTGGACACTGTAAGCCAACAGCAGAAGTCAACTTTCGTGACCGCATCGATTGACTGAGTTGATTAGAGTCTCAGACCTCTCTCAGTGGTACAGGAGGCAGGGTTTAGCTGAGTGCCGATCAAATATTGAACTCATCATTTTTGCTCATCGTGGCTGGCCATTGTCACAGAAAGTGTTTGTAGTCTTAGAGATGTAGTCATGGTCTTTTGACATGTATCTTGGATGACTCGCCAATTAGGAGTCGCAGCCATATCAAACAGGATAGATTAGTACGTTGATTAACACTTCACATACTTGCAGAGAGCGCGACAAACACTGGGTCTACTAGCCCGGGGTTAAAAGACATTCCCGTGGTGCTAAGCTGTTTGAACTAAATGGACTAGCGAGTCATCGCTATATTATGTTTGCACTTTATTTATTTATTTATTTATTTATTTATTTATTTCGTCGTGCCCTGCTTGGCTGCTTCACCCCATGTTTTCAGGCAAATCAGTGAGTCCACCCTGATGGCTCTTCAATATCATTCAGGTATTTGTAACATCTGGCCTTGGTGGAATGAGTGGTGCTCAAGCTAAAGCAGCGACCATTACTGGTTGCATTGGAGTAATTGCAGAGGTAATGTGGTTTATTTCTTCTCTCTATTTTGGTGACAGTGACAATACCAATAAATTTTCAACGACTAGAATATATTATTCTTAGCTAAGATGAAAGACTAACACGCGATCAAAATGTAAGTCAACACTACGGTGGGCCCCATACCCAGTCGTAACGTCAACGCGACTGCGTCAAGATCGTTCAAAACTGGTGAAGAATCCGCAATTATAAGTAAATTATCTTGGAGCAAGATGTGTTTATTTCTATTGCAATCATTACTTGATTGTCCTTGCAATTTATCCTGGCCATTATTTCAAGGTTATCAAGGTAGAAATTACAACTTTGAAGATATTCTAAGGTAAATATGTTTTAAATACAAATCTTTTTTATTGTAATCAGATAAGTGAAGCAGCCCTGAAGAAAAGACATGAACAAGGGTATGAGAAAACGGCAACTGTCTTTGGAAAATTGATAGCTTTATTCTGTTGAACTTTTATACCGTGACCTTGTAAAAATGAATTCTCTTCTCAGGTGGTTAATGGAGTACACCTCTGATCTGGATTTGTGCGTACAGCAAATAAGGTTTGTGTGTTGAGTATTTTCTTGACAGCCTTTTCATGTTCAGTTTTCTGTAAGATAGAAAAAGATGGAAACTCTTCTAACAACAAGTTTAGTTATACTCAGTTTGCACAGACGTTCTTGGATAGTTAAAAGATCATTCCCGTTTTGCAACGCTTTTATCGAATTGTTCAGTTACCCAAGGTACATAACCATTATTTCCATCCGCACCCTCGCCTACCCTTACACGAATCTTGGCCGCTCCTCCCTCCCCTCCCTTACATGAATCTTGGTTGCTTCTCCCTCCCCTCCCTTGTTCATCGTTTACATGTTTCATTTTTTTTCTCCAGACGTGCAAAGAAAGAAGGCAAGACGTTAAGTATCGGTTACCACGGCAACGTTGTAGACCTGTGGTAAGTTTTTTTACGTCCGTGTTTCACGCAGCAAGCTGCAAGTCGTACCCTGCTAAACAGAGAAGGAAATGTCCGCACACAACCGTATAATTTTTTTTCTTGAGCATGCGCAAGTTTGCGTATCGCATTGACATTGCAGACGCATAGTAAACCAGCAGATACGAACATCTGACTCGTAAACAACCAGCGGTATGAACCCTTTGTGACATGTGTAAAAACCTAAACTTGTAAAAACCGGCGTCTTCCTAATTTATTTGTCGGCACATCAAAGAATCAAACATTTGCGACCAGAGTTTTTTTCTGATCGGAACCTTTGCCCAGCACTGTGGTACCCTAATCGCACAGTTTTTCTTCCCCTCAAAGCGTTTAGATACGAGCCGCGGCCTCTGGTAGTGGTGACAGGTGTCGATTAGCAAATTCCAACAAATCACACTGAAATATTTAGAAATCCCTCAAGCAGAAGCTAGACAGTCAAATCTTGATCCAGTTGATTTCTGTTAGTGCACTGCGATTAAGCAGCTGCCGCCCTCTCCCAGAGGTTTTCTCCTATTTCTCACTCGCTTCTAAACGAGAGGGTTACAGCCAACTTTGGTCAGTGAAAAGTTGCACGACAGGGTTGTAGAGAGCTGATTGCAAGGGTGCCTTCATATTTGATAGGGAGCGTCTGGTGAGAGAGTATAAAAGTACAGGAGACCTACTTGCAGATCTGGGTTCTGATCAAAGTTCACTCCATAATCCGTACAGCGGAGGATACTACCCTGTGCAGGTAATAGGCATGGTTTTACGAGAAAGTTGACAATCAGGCGTGCGAGAACAATTTACACTGAAAACAATACGATGATCTTCACCCGTTAATTTTGTTTCTTTGTTTTATCCGATTCACACTGAACACAGGCACGAGACGATATTTAACGACGATTTGTCGCGCAACACCTACAGTTTTGTAGCTAGTGCTTTGGCTCTTACTCCAAAAACATGGCGAACCTTCGCCAAAGGCTGAATTTTGTGCAAAGATTGCTATTAATTTATAGTTTAGACGATTACCAGGCAAGAAGTATAGAAAACAAAACTTTGCGCTGCAAATTGTCGTTGCGAATCGACCCGTGTAACATCACCTTTAAGGTGGTGTTACACTGGTCGATTTGCAACGACGATTTGCAACGCCAATTTGCTCTAAATTTGCGCAACGGCGTTGGAAGTTTTTGAATCGCTTTCAAAAACTTGCAACGCGTTGAAGCACTGCAAACATCGCGAAAAATCGCTCGCAATGGGGTGTTACACCTGAAAGATTTTTAGCGCAACATCATATCGTTGCAAATCGTCGTTGCAAATCGACCAGTGTAACACCAGCTTTAGTGACAACTTAGAGTGTCGACGTCGTAATAGAATCGGGGCTAATTTCAAAGCGACATTTTGTTGTGGACATTTGAATTCACTTTTTGGGCCTAATTGGGATGTTACTATGTACGGGGAATGGGAATGAGATCAAAGAAGCTGACAGAGGTAAATCTTGTAGGGTTAGCTCTAGGGTTAGTTTTAGGGTTAGGTTATGGTTAGGATTAGTTGTTTGGATGTCTAACCATAAACTCCTAAATGAAATATGCATGGTGCTAGATTTTTGTGGCCCAAAGCGACTCCCGTTTCAAATTATTCCAATTATTCAAATTTTCAGTTCGAAGTTGTGTGTTGTAACTAAATGTGCAAGTGTTTGGACGCTGTGGATAAATCGGTAAAAATTATGCAATGTAATTTAATTTGAACTTCATGTACACGTTTAACTTATAGAACACAGCGTACGTGGTTTATGTTACACAGATGATCGCGT
This sequence comes from Plumapathes pennacea, assembly GCA_964036295.1. Classification (NCBI taxonomy): domain Eukaryota; kingdom Metazoa; phylum Cnidaria; class Anthozoa; order Antipatharia; family Myriopathidae; genus Plumapathes; species Plumapathes pennacea. Next base: position 11,380,693 of record OZ038465.1, on the reverse strand, counting down.
GTTTTTTTTTTTTGTTGTTGTTGTTGTTTTTTCCAGTTGTCTTTCGATGAAGCAAATGAAATGATGACGTCAGACCCTGTCAGGTTCAAATCTCTCGTTCAAGAAAGGTAAGAACCTGTTATAATAATGTGGTCACGTGTAACGTGCTGGGATGCTCCGTTGCAAACTCCCGTAAGCGACCTATCTCTTACAGTGGGATGTCTAAATCTGATGTTTCTCAAAATGTTATTCACCTCCAAGAGCAATAAAGCAACCAATCTTTTTTTTCTACAGCTTGCGACGTCAAGTCGCGGCAATTAACAAACTCGCTGATGGCGGAATGTTTTTCTGGGATTATGGTAACGCTTTCCTCTTAGAAGCCAGTCGAGCAGGTGAGTACTATAAATCCATTGAATAAGTTTGCTGGTTTAAAGAGGAATTAGCTTGCTTGGATGAGCAGATCCGATCCGCAGTTCAGTGTATAGTCTTGACTTGTGTCTGTTACATTCTGAGGAACCGTACAAGTTCAGTTTTGACTAGTCTGCTATCAACGTAGGTGCGGATGTGAAGAAAGAAGGAGCTCCAGAAGGTATTTTCCGCTTTCCGTCGTACGTCCAGGACATTATGGGGTGAGTGCGGTCCCGGATTGTGGTTCGTGCTAACATTTCTGAAATGCCTTTTGCCCCTGTAATATAATCCCATGCAATCACTCTCACACTCCTCGTATAACAACTCACTCCTCCCTCCCCCTGGTATAATCACCAACTCTCTTCCTTCCCCCTAAGGGGCGAATGAAAAATAATTCCCCCTGAGGAGGAAATGCGGTATTGAATTTATATGAAAATAAGTACGCGACTAAAACTGTCTAATTTTCATACGAAAGGCTAATGCACTGGACGAAAGGCATTGGTCTATCTTTGGGTTAAGTGTGCATATGAATGAACTAAAAAAGGAACTGATGCCATTCTTTCCCATATTTCCAGAGATATATTTTCCTTGGGATTTGGCCCATTCAGGTAGGTCTTCCTTTTGTATGTTGCCGCCTCCTCTTGGGCTAGAAGGATTGACGATTCGCAGAATTCACCCCTGCGGACACATGTTCTTGCTCACCCAGGTCCATATAAAGTGTTTTAGTTATTTCTCTTTTTCTGCATTAAAACCGGAACAGTGTGAACGACCCCTTTAGTAGGTGACTGTCGAGAGTGGACTGAAAAGGTTGTCGGTACTTTGATGATGTCACTCTAACCAGGTTGTGTGCATGGCTCTATTTGCAGATGGGTTTGTACCTCTGGTCTCCCTGCTGATTTGCAGAAAACAGATGAGATTGCACAACAAGTAATGGAAAAGATTATGGCCGAAGACAGTGAGTTGTGCCTTTTGTGTGTATTTGCGTGTTTGTGTGTTGTTTTTTGTTTTGTTTTGTTTTGTTTTGTTTTGTTTTTTTCGTTCTTGTTTTTTTGTTTTTTGTTTAAACACTCTAGCATTTTGCTGCCTGTAAAAGAAATATGCATCAAGTGAAAACGCATTTCAATATGATTCATCGCAGTTTGAAAACATCGAAATGTTGGATATGTGACACAACACAACATATCTGGCCATGCCATATCTCCACTTAAGTACAATGATGGTCTTTCTTGAGGTGTCATAGCTCCCCTTATATGAGATGTATATTCATCGTTTGCGATCTCTACACTCTGTGATGATGGTAGTTGTTACTGTAGTTGCTACTTCTTGTTCTCTATACATTTACTTGATCCTTACTGCTGTGTTTGTGTGTTATTACGCTGCTGTTGTTTTGTCACCAATAGCGCGGCACTGAAATAGTCGGCTTTTGCGACATATACTACCTTGCTGCTTTCCGTTTGAACAGTGCTCTCTGTTTGCGTCGTTCATTATCCCATATCTCCGCCTCTAAGTTCCAGAGAAAGTCAAGGAACAATATCAAGACAACCTTAAGTGGATAAAAGAGGCCCAACAAAACCAACTGGTGAGTTGCACCTTGGAAGACGCGCGGGAAAAGATAAACACAATCCCTAGTATTATTTATCTCTTCTTAGTTCATGGGATTTAATAGATAGCAGATATAAAACGGAGTATTTATAGGTGTAATTTTTCGAATGTGTTGCGTTAATGATTGGGTATTCCTATTTCACCACTCCCCCTTCTGCGTGTACACGTGCAGGTAGTTGGATCCCAGGCCCGTATTCTTTACTCGGATCAACGTGGCCGTGCAGCGATTGCAGAGGAGTTTAACAAGGCCATAGCCGACGGGAGAGTGTCTGTGAGTATTGTGTTTGTCTCAGCTGTGTGTAATATATGATTTATCGTATATAAACTTGTATTAGTGCTGCCTTCCTGTGTGGAAATTTTTAACTTATTCTTTCTCTCGTAGGACTGCATAGTTTTAAGTCGGGACCATCATGACGTCAGCGGGACGGACAGGTCGAGTCTTGTACAGTTTATATTTTACACGGCATTACACAGAATGACATGTACACCGGCATACAGCATACACGTGATACACAAACATTAAGCGCACATTCACACCACACATTTGGGTGGCAAATTCATCGTATTCTATGATGTAAGCCTATTACGCTTGCATACATGTAGTGATTATCGCGTTTGTTGTTTTCTCTCACAGCCTTTGTGAATGACGCTGCAATATAAATATAAACAAATACCGCTCGAAGGTTAAGTTCTGCCCAGTTGCTTGCACAGCCCGTCTAACGTACATTTTCTTCTCTTAACAGTCCTTACCGTGAAACGTCTAACATTTATGACGGATCCAGTTTCTGTGCAGGTCAGTAAGCAAGTTGCGTTTTGCTTCTTTGAGTGAGGTATTTTATAATGATGATTTACTAGTCAGGTCGTATCTTGTATGATTTTCTTTATTTCAGACATGGCCGTTCAAAATGCCATCGGTGACGCGTTTCGTGGAGCAACATGGGTAGCGTTGCACAACGGGGGAGGAGTAGGCTGGTAAGATTTACTTCCCACTTTGGCGTCAGCCTCGATCCTGTATATATTTTGTCCTCAACCACGATTATGTCCGCGCTACTGTTTATCCGAGAACCTGTCATTTAAGAAAACTTTCAGCAGTCAAAATTGAAAAAATAGGTAAACAAATCGAACTCCCTAAAGATATTTATGATCTTTACAATAAATACCATGGTGAAGACGGTTGTGTCGGACTTATACAAAGTTGCAGACCTACAAACCTAATCCCGTTTTAAAGAGCTATTGGAACTTTCTTCTTTTAAAGACTGAATAACTTGCTTTCCCGGCCCAAATCTCCCTCCTGGTAGTTTGTTGAAGTTGACATCTCGGAAGTTGAAGTTCAAGTACTTCAAAATGGCGGGCAACAATAACCGAAAGCGCAAAGCATCATGGTTGATTTCTTCTTTTCACGCATATACTTTCATTCGTAGAATAGTTCACATCTGTATCATTCAGTTTTTTTTTTTTTTTTTTCATACATAACAGGGGCGAAGTAATGAACGGTGGCTTTGGTCTTGTTCTGGATGGTTCAGAGGTCAGTAGCTTTTTTTTTTTTTTTTTTTTTTTTTTTTCGGCTAAGTTTGCAGGTCCACGAAAGTGCGTGCGTGTTTCTGTGATTAAGCTTGACCACTTTCACAGTGAAAACAGGGTCGTCGCAAGCACAAAGATATATTCTTTTACCTTGTGCTTCCGCTCGTGGAAAAAGGATTTAGACAGTGATTAAATCGGGACTAGTTGGGACCATGGACGGATGATTGGTAAAGAAGCTTAGGTCGAGTTACTACATCAGTTAATAAATACCAATCACCGTGTCACTCATTTTCACTTGACGCAAACATGTTGCACTTAGGCTCACGCTTCTTCTTGCGTCGCTCGTCAAAATCAACGTTAGTGTGATTTTTAAAACAACTAAAGAAATCTTGTGTAATTCCTAAATAGCGCCTGAGCGCCGTTGTAATGAAAATGTTTATTTTTCAGGAAGTTGGATTGCGCGCACGGGAGATGTTATCATGGGACGTGAATAACGGGGTGAGTACAGTGCAGATGTTTGATTTCTAGTAAATGGGCAAAACTGTCCGAATGCAGTGTCTAATTACAGTGTCCGATTTTAAAATAACAAAAACAGACCATTTTGCACCAATCTTATTCCAGAGAACTTTAGTGTTAGTTTATTGCTTCTCTCTCTCTCCTTTCTCGTCATTCATTCATTTTAATTTTTATGGATCTTTTCGTAGGTTGCTCGTCGTTGTTGGTCAGGGAATGCGTGTGCAGAGATGGCAATCAGTCGAGCGATGGAGCAAAATCCGAAGCTGAAGGTCACCATCCCACACCACGTGACTGACGATACTCTGTTGAAACGTGCGTTTAAACATTAGGCAGTGAGACAACAGTAGTAAACAGTGCTTGGGAAGTAGTCATGTTATTGTTCGTTGATGTAGTGAAACTTGTTGTCATCTGAGAAAATTCTTAATTATCGACAATGCCAAACATTTTGTTCAAAATGAGGTAATCTCAAGGTGATAATAGTCAGTCGGTCTCTTCTCGGTTACTGCATCATGCAACGCTTTATTTATTTGTGGGCGTGTGAGCCTGTATAAGCAGCACAGTGAAGAAAGGCCAAGCAAAGTTGAATGAAAACGGAGGAAGGTTTCACCAAGGCATCACACAACAAGGGGTGTTTCAAGTTTCATGAAATTGTCGCGTACATGAACTAACATTCCTTTAAAGTAAAAGGCGACTGAGTGAGGAGGCACATGAGCTTATGTAACAGATGACGTGTGCCCTCCCGGGAATCTGTGCCGTGGGCTCCTATTACTCCAGCGGTCCCTAACGCACTTCATGTACGCGGGAATGCAATGAGTGTCAAACGAATCTGTGGTGTTATCTTGGTTTCACCTGTAACTTATTGACGGTATGTTCAAATAACGTAATGTGCATTGTATACTGTCTTAATTAAAACGATTTCACAAGGTGAACATTTGTCCATGTTTCTTGATGTTGCAGTACTGAGCACAGCGCAAGACACTGCTTATGAAAATAAGGAGTCGCTCTGCTTTGCAAAGCTACGTGCGTTTCATCACAATTGCGCGCCGAAATCCTAAACCCATTATTTTAAGGGCCTAAAATCGAAAGCAGTGAACTATCCTGTTGCAAGTTACGCCCACCATTGATGTATTATGTTTGTTCCGGTGTTGAGAATCAATCCAGTCACTACACATTTTCACAAAACTTCCGTAAGGTACAGTAATACAGGCAACATTTTCTTGGAACTTGGCGCGCAACAAAGTTGCGTAGCAAATTGCGGCCTGTTGTTGCACGTATATTACTACCTTCGCACGCAACTTGTTCTGCAGCAAAATTTCGTTTTGCGAGTTGCGGCAACATGTTGCAAAAAGTAGAAGCCGAGTCTACGAAATTTTGTTGGGTACGTAGGTATACGTGCAACACAGGCCGCAACTTGCTACGCAACTTTGTTGCACGACTAGTTGCAAGAAAATGTTGCCCGTATTACTTCACCTTTAAGGTGCCTCCGGAGTTTCATTGGGCGCAATCGTCTATAACAAACTTTGGATCATAACTTTTTTGGCTTTTATGCGATTCCTATAAAACTTTAAGAAACGTTGCAGCTATCATTCAGCAATAATATGACAGAAGGCAATAAAGAAGTAATCAACCAGCTTGCAAAAAAGAAATAAATAAAACAATAAATAAAAAATCGCGCCGTGGGGAGAGCTGTCCGGATCCCAAGCCAGTTCGAGGGGCAACCCTTGCCTAACACCCGTCCACACTCAACGAACGGGGAGAGGTAATTCGGCCCCCAAGCCATGGTGAATTATCCCTAAATCCGAAGAGCGCTTAAATGCTAAGCCGACTTATTAATTATATGCACCGAATTAGCTATATATAGTTTCAGGCAAGAGGCCATTCATCCATATGGGATGCACCTTTTTATCGTCGTTCCTTGCTTTATGAATGATAATTGCACCGTCCTGTTGTTATAACCGGTTTAGCTACTTCTATATCCCCGAACCACTTATCCGACTTTGAACTTGATGTTCAATGTCAGTAAGGCCTGTTATAGCAACCTTGGGTCTCGGCGCATGCGCAACAGTACATTTGATTTTTCTTGGGGAGACTGTGGCTAGACAAGGATGGCCGCGAAAGCCTGGTAATTGGTGTAAGACCTGGCTACCAAGCCGGATCTGGACAACATGGCGTCCTGAAGATTTTGTTCGAAAAATTCGTTGTCATCAAACTATGGCGAGCGTTGACCATCGAAGAAGACATCGCTCTAGATCCCCAAACAGAGACAGGACCCAGGAAAGGGATGGAGAAGGAAGAAACAAAGAGAGGAGACGCGAGAGGTAAGGCTGGTCCTTTCGTGCATGAACTTTGCAGATTTAAAGCTCGAAGACTTCCAATATAATTTATGCTCCATTATCTTAATTATCGCTGTTGTTCATATGACATTCAGATAAACAGCCCACATCTGATTCTTATACTACTTGTGTGTAAAGGACATCCAAAGAACAAACAGTTTTATCCAGAAATATTATACTCAAACACGTAATTTGACATGCACTGGCGGTTGGATAAATCTTGCTCATTTGTTTGCTTCGAACCTTGTCTGGTGTTTCCTTAATCTCTTTGCTGTGGGTTGATATCGGTCAATGTACAGAGAAAACCACCGAGACGAAGGAAGGAGGGAAAGAAGAAACGAGCCGGACAGAGGTGACCAGCGGAGACGCGACAGAGAACACAGCAACAGACAAAGGAGAGATGATGAATCAAGGAGAAAATATGATGACAGAAGAAGGGAAAGGGTAGGCATACTATGTAACTGTGCTACAAGTCCTAAGATCAAGACTCTAATTCTCCCAACCTTTCTCCAACAAAATCCAATGGAGTCAAGTAATAGAAGAATTGGTCGTCTGACTTAGCAGAGCATTATAGCTGCACCGTGCTGGACTCATATTTTAGTTATACATGCATCGAGGGAAGAAGTTTAGGTTGGTATCTTTTGGGGTGAAGGTGCAGCTTGTTATAGTCACTGCTCTTAAATGCTCTTATAGTCAAATAAAGAAATAATGCTCATACAAAGTGCTGTGATACTGTACACTGTACATGTACAGACCACAGGCAGCCCAGGCGCTTATCTACACTGATGTAGCACATACAATAAACCACAGTTTTGCTCACTTTACCCATTCTTGTATGCGTTGAAATAATAAACCGAGAGACACATGGCCAGCGGCTGTTTAAAGGCATCAACTGTCGATGAAACTGGAGACTTGCTGCAGGAATCTGTGATGTTGCGCTCCAAACAACAGGACACAAAACTTGTGCTACATATTTTATAATATGAATAACAGAGCAAATTACATTCAAACTCGTGTTCAAAGAACTTAATGTGACCCATGCATGTGTTTTTACTGTGTATCAAACAAGTACGCATGTGTGCATTGTTTGCTTATCTCTGAGCTGTACTATACATACATATTTATTTGGTCATGTAGATTACAGAAAAGAAAGAAGAGATCCTGGTTACTGTACCTTTCTCACATTTTTTGCAGTGCATGTTTTGTTTTTACTATGTTTGTGCTGGACAATTAATCATTCATTTAATAAATTCTTTATTGTCTTTTTTAATAATAAATAGAGTAGCAGTACATTCTGTTTAACTTTAAATAATTTTATCTCTGGATTAATTTCTCATCCAGGGTGAAGGTCCTTCACATGGTGATCATGAACAGAGAAGGCCAGACAAGGACTCTCACCGCAAATACAGAGGTACATGTACCATGAAGTTCTTACTGCATGTCTCAACAAAATTATTATCCAGATATATTTGTTGAGATTTTGAGAAAGCTTCCAATACTGAGTCTTCCCATGTTGTTCACCCTGCCAAGCCAGGCCTAACTTCAGCAAATTTGCAAACACTAACTTGTGTGAACAAAATATTAACACACACAAACATACCGGTATTGGCCACTAACTTGCATTCCCTAACACGATATTTGTTTAGCAATCTTTTTATTACTGCTGACAGAAGAAATTTCGTTGGATTTTACAAGTTAGTGAGCAGCGTAGTGAGAGTAAAATTAAACTTAAACATAAAACTAGTGAATGCAATACAGCTGTGGAAACCACTTTATGATGAAGTCCCCTGTACAACGAATGACATTCTTCAGCCCAGCCAGCAAAGTTACAGTAAAGAACCCTGTTGTAATCAGATGTATCCTACAGGACTGTACACCTATTTTATAAGCAGAATCTTAAGGTTGTTTATCATCAACAGTTTTTTACCGACTTTCATCAGTTGTATACCTGTACATACAATATTATACCTGTCCTTCTTTTTTCCTGGATAGGGTTGAGAAAAAACTTTGGAAGTTTAGGGACACGATAAAAACTTGTGACAATAATTATTGGCAGATCTTCCATACATTATGCCCACTCTATAATTGCACAAGATTATTAATTTAATTTATTGCCTTTTTTGCTTACTGACAGTCATGTGTATGAATCCCGTCCTATTATTTTCAGGAGAAAGAAGTCCTGGTGCCAATGAGTGGGGCAATGAGTAAGTGTATCATAGTTTGTCAGTCCATTGTTACATTCAAGAATAGACACAAACAAAACCTCTAATTTCTGTGCATAAATTGACTAAACTGATCAAATTATCTATTGTCAGAAGATTGTGTTCAGTACATGTACATTAATGTTCACATCTTCACATAGGTTTGGTCAAGGACATGGCAATGGTGATGATGGAGTGCCTCAAGAAAACACCAACAGCAAAGCAAAGGGACCCAACTTTGAACTGTCTGGAAAGCTTACTGAATACACTAACACCTACAAGGTACATGCAGAACATGTAAAGAATATTAATGTTGATTTGTTTTTCCTGTCATTTCAGCATTATTCAATTAGCAATGATTTATAAGAACATCATAAATTGCACTGATGATCCTTGAATGATACATAAAATTATATCTTGTGATGCATCAAATATTATGTCTCACATGTGTGTTTTGGTGGGACTTCCATGATGTTTGGCTGACAATAAACTCCCGGCAGTGTAAATCAGCAGCCAACAATGCCCAGCCAACTTTCGGCTGTGGAAATATGCACAGATTGAACATTATCCATGCAGATGAATAATACAGTATAGTTTCTAGTTATTAGAAATCAAATAATTAGTAATATAGTGGTTAGAGTGTTTTTCACTGTACATTACATGACTTGTACATTTAAGTTTATTGAGGTTGGACAAGTCAAAGGGCTTACTACCGTTTGCACCATTCATAGGGTGTAGTTATAAAATACAATGAACCCCCTGAAGCTAAGAAGCCCAGGACAAGATGGCGACTCTATCCATTCAAAGGACAAGAAGCCAAGTGTAAGATCCTACTTGTCTATCTTACTTCTTTCTCTCTAGGTTTTGCTACATGCATATCACTTACATTACCGGCATAAACTTCATTTTATCTCAAATGTTAGAGTAGTTTTAACAAGCTAATATCTCTGAGAAAACAAAAATATACCAGAGAATGATATCATATTTCGTAAATTTTGCATTTTTCTTCACAGCTGTGATGTATGTTCATAGACAGAGTGCATATCTTATTGGGCGGCAAAGACACGTGAGTAACTTTCCAGTCTATTTTAAATCCCCTTTTGTTATATACACTACTGTAATAGTCCCCCGCAGACAGGAACTTGCCCGAGATCGGCGAAAATTTGTTCCCAACAGTAAAGTCTGAAATTCAAAATCGCGAAAATCCGTTCCCGCAATACGCAAAAAATTTGGCAATCCCCAAAATTAAACTGCCACAGGGTAATCACCATTATTACACGACTTCACATTTTTGAGTGCAAATACGGGCCAAAACGAGTGCAAATATGGGAGCGTATTGCACTCGTCAGGAACCAGATCAACTGGTTTATTAGCTTACGTGATCATTTTTCGCAAGCAAAGTTTACGAACGCGTCATTTCTTTGTTCCATTTTGCGCGCGGCGAGAACGTTTGCCCTGCTTCGTTTG